>CM024955.1:2280594-2884361 GCA_014282245.1 Rhododendron simsii | reverse complement strand
TAAGTTGATGTGACGAAAATGATTACCCGTGTTGGTAGGCAAGGCCCTCGTTCCCATCCCCTCCAACAGATAGAGAGCTTTCCCACTTTACACGGACACCGCCCCTCTCTCTCACACACAAACACACTCTCAGAGTGTGGGTGCTTCTGTCTCGTCCCCAATCCACCTCCGGTCTCACGGCACGGAATGCAGATTCTTCTCTGCATTTACTCTGAATCCAATGACTTGGAAGAGATTGATTAGAGCCAGTAGATTGTAGATATGTACTCCCTGTACTTGGATTCTTCAAATCCCCTAGAATACCTGTGCCATTGGGTATGACGTGGGTTGGTCTATGAGATGTGTTTGACATTCGTAAATTGTACCCAAATGGATGTTTGGATCCTTTACTAGCAGAACAATGTTTGACGAAGAAGTTCACATTGGTAGACAAGGAATATTTTTACTGAACGCTAGAAATATCTTTTACCTAAATCTAATTAATTTCAACTACATCGATAATTGAGCATTCTATAATAGCAGAACATTATGCAATGTATCAGTATTAGATGTTCATTTCATGTTCAGGCCATATCCAATATTTGGAAGCATATCCATGTATCCTCCGCTTAAGGGTTTAGGGAGATTTTACGTCGGGGCAGACATCTGCACCTGATATTCATACTGGAGTTCATTATCATAGTTTGTGCATATGACATATATTCTCTTTTAGTATTTAATTTGAGGAACTCTAAAGCGTAAAAAATTAGTTTGTTGGTGCATAGGTCTTTGGAAAATAGATATGAGTGCTGAAAAACATTTACATTGTTTGGCCCCTTTCGTAACTGCAACTAATCCCTACATGGTAATCAGGATCTTAGGGGAGGTCTTTTGCTGTAGTTGATCTGTCTGCATTATTCCCCCTTTGCATAGACATTCATATAGATAGACATATGTGTATGTATATGCTTGGGTTGTTTTATCTCCACGTGCAAGATGAGGCTGCCTGTGAAGTAGTTTTGAAAAGCTTGATGTACATTCTTTGCCCCCTCAGCTCCAATCTGAGCTTCGGAATCTTGGTGCCCTAGGTTGGGGCTTGTCTCCACAATTCTTTTCCAATAACTAGAATCTGAGTGGAAAAAGATGTTTTGCTGTTTTGTTTAGGTGAAATCTAATAGTGTTTAGGACATTGTAAATGTTATTAATATGTTATATACATTTGTTTGTGGATATGTGTATCATACCAAATTGTCTGTTTGAGCTTTTTAGTCTATAGCTGTGCCAATCTCTTGCAGTTGTCTCATGCATATGTATGGGTAATGAATTGACTCAAGGCTAACTGTACTTAAAGTTTGTTTATGACTTTCTGGACGTCCTTGATTGCAATTGCGGTTAATCTTTTCAAGAGCTTCTATTTTGTTTTTTACTAGATTTTTGAATCTCTGCAATGGTGTAGGTTGAAGACTGGAACTTGTTGGTTGTACCCTTGATTGACAAGTTGTTTGCGGAGCCATCAAATCCCATAATTGTTAAGTTCCTAAGTTATATTTGTGAACAGTTGGCAGATGCTGCAGACATAGTCTTTCACCAGATTCTGTTGCGTACAAGACAGCTGGATGAGTGAGTAAATTCTCTTTATTTTATTGCATATGAAACTCTTGACTGTTAATATCTCATGATTCTCACGTAAATCCCATCTGTTATCTTGCTGTTTTAAATCCTGTAATCAAATTCATATACTACTGTTAGATGTAATGGTGCATTAAAAAGTTTTCCATGAACATGAAATGCAGACTTCCTATATGCGGTTTTCTAGAGTTGGTAAAGAATACTTCATAGGGGTTATTGTAACTAAAGTTAGATTTCTGGAATTGTGCCTTCGTAAACAAGCCCAACTACTAGCGAAGTTGTCAGCGTCTTTCCTTTCCCCCCACCCCTGTTGTGAAGCAATATTTGGCATGAGTGAGTTTTCAGATACCTCAAAATGGCCCCTATGTTACAAACCAATTACTCTCAAGTGTAGGCTTGAGAGAAATGTGACTTTTGTCAACAAGCTATTTATTTCACTCCACGTCATGAATGTGTTTAGAACCTGATGACATGAATGTATTAGAGAAAGTGCCTGGATCTGAACTTGATGAAATGCTATTTCCTGCAACATTTCCGCACACAGTTGATGATTGATAGTTTCTGCAGAAAATGGTTAGGAAAAATCAAGGAGCAATCTGGTTATCTTTGGATGTGCAACATTCTCCTTTTTTTTCCTTTTCTCTTTACTGATGAGAAACCGCTTGCAGTGTAACTCCTGGGGTCTATGTACGTAGTACTGCATTCGCAGATTGGGCAAAGCTAAGACTCATGAGAACCATTATTGTCACGTTGCCGGTGAACTAAAGTAGTTGAACAGAAGACCTCCACTTGGTGTGCTCTCTTACCCCTTGGGATTGCAACATGGCTCTTTTTAACTGATGAAGGCCTACCTTAAATGGACGGATGCTAGAATATAAGCCTAGGACATCAAAGTTCTCTCGTCTCCCTCGGTATAATGGTGTTATCTTTTTTTCATGCAACAAGATATGCAACTATGAGAAAGCTACCAAATAATAGACAAGCATCCAACTTAAAAGCAATTGGTAACTTGATGAGAGGCCCCCACCCAGGTTCATGTACGAGTTTTGGAGGGTATAATTAACCGCTATGAGACAAGCTCTGACAAGATTGAATATTCTTTCCGTAGAACTTCTGAATGCAAAAGGAAGGAAATAGTTTACTTAAAAAAAAAATTCTGGGAGCATATTTTTGTGCCAAAGAGAAGCCGATGGATTGGCTATCAATATGCTACAAGATACAAGGATGCTTTCTATTATTTTTTTCAATCATGATTTACTACATGTTCTAAATTTTGATGGAATACAAATCATGGATGCTCTGATGGTGCTGTTTTCATATTCGTCTTCCTTTGTTTGTCCTCTCCTTCCTAGCCCTTACCTGCCCTACTGAAGCTGGAGAGGTGGGAAAAACCATGGTTAATGAATATTGCATATTCAGTTTGACTATTCGGTTGCTTGTTTATACTATTTTCCTTGTTTAAGAACTGCACCCTGGTGGATTTTTCTTATACATATGTGAATCATTTCATTACGTCACATTTGATTACATTAGTTATCCTAATGAGTATAGTTACTGATCAATTAAGAAAAAGGCGTTTTCAACTCCCTCATGATGATCACCATTACTGTTTCTTTTAAGTGTGATTGATGGAATCATCTTCTACAGATGGAAAAGTCATGACTCTGAAATCGACAATCCTGTGAAACAGGCGCATTCTCTCTTTGATCGCCTCTGCCCTTTACTTATTATCAGGCTGCTTCCGATGAGGGTTTTTAATAATCTCAACTCTTCATTGATGTATGGTGTTCTTCGGGACCAAGGTGTGGTGCTTGATGTGTAGGCCTCAGATAGTTCTTTGTTCCTTTCTTTTCTTTTCTTTTCTTTTCTTCGTCTTTCTTTGCAAGTCCAGATCCCTGTCTGCTATTTTTAGTTCGTGACACTAGTGGAATTTGTCTCAGCCCCATTGTTGACCTCACATTTCTGGTGCACTTTTCATCTGCCGGCTTCGCATTCATGTTTTCAGCAGTAGGGAGTATTTTCTTATTCGTATCAGTGCTTGAGAGTGGTCAACTTAAGACAGCCTCATTCACATCTTACAAAGCTGTGCTGTTTTCTATGGATGTGATTATAATTGATGTTATGTTAGTAAATATAAGTTCTTCTTGGTTTCAAATTTTGATTCATAGTTGTTTTTGCTTGAGCTCATGGACACGTGGTGCCTGTCAGAGTATCGGCTGGCTTGAAAGGTGGCATGTAAGGTGTTTGTGTATAGCCATTTAATTTGGATGCAAATCATAATGCCTCACTTCATGCATAAACTTGAGAAGTAAAAAGTCTTACGCTTTGACTTTTTCAAGGTTCATTTTTGGACGTCTGAAATTGAAAAAAATATGCACAAGCTAAACAGGACGGGGGCATTGGGTGTGATCATTTCGTTCTTCTGCTATTTCTTATATAGGTCATTAATGACATAGCTGATCATAATTTTCGTTTGAAGCTATGGATTTATGTGGCTTTGGTTCACGGACATCTCATGACTCATGACGCCTTTCCTAGCTTTTTTGCTAACTTTTCTTTTGTTTTTTGGAAATCCTAATACATGATATTTTGACATAAATGATCCTGAATGTGTTGCTGGAATCCTTCTGAACAGGTTGCTTCACTACCAAAACAATCATCAAGCCTTTTTCACACTTACCCCTTTTCTGTTAAAGTCCTGAATGAAGAGCTGATTTTCCCTATTCTATTGATTTCAGGGCATTTAATAATTTGGAGTTTGATGATGTTCGGAAACTTGCAGCTGAACTCTCTGGGCAGATTCATCCTCAGGTATATATAGCAATTCGACTTTTTGTCCTTAAATGCAAGCATTTTACTATCGCTCAGCCTTTTCTTTTTGTTTACAAAAGTTCAAACTACCAGCATGACAGCTCGTAACAAGTGAAGGGCATAGTATCTTTGTCTATTTAAGCCATTTAAAAGTTGGAAAACCAGAGGAAAGAATGAACAGAAGAAATTCATTGGCTGATACAATTTTTAGGTTGATGCTTTTAGTGCGTGAAATTTATGGGGCTAATGCCCTTAGGTTCTTACAATATCTCAGAGCGCTCTTAACTTTTTATTGGTCTGATGACTTCATAATATTGAGCCTGGAAGTAAAAGTAGTTCATGACCAACAAGCTTTGCCAATTACATTTGGGCAATGCATTGATTGCATTTTATTGTAGCTGATAAGATTTTGTTCAAGAAAACAGCTGTGAATACATGGAAGAACACAAGTGGTATTTTTCATTCATGTACTTCTACATGGAAGTCTACTTGATATCATTTTCTGATAAAGATAGGTTGCCCAAATTTGTTCTGTAGTTTTCAACTTTTCTATGAAGCATGGGTAGTTCTAAATTCCAGTCGTACCTGGTACTTTGCATGGTAGCTCTAACTATGTACCGGGTAAACCCGTACCGAAGTTTTTTTATATGACTTTGCTGTACCCAAAAAGTATGCTAAGCTATACCAAACACTGAGATGAGCTAAGTTGATTAGAATTTCTTTTTAATGTTTAGCATGATCGTAGAACAAAGATTTCAGTCTATAGGTTCTTTTGTATAATGTCATTAAACTCTGATTTGTATCTTAAGTTTATCATTAGACTGTTATTTGATCTTGGATTATCCAAGTCATTCAGCTTTTTCTTCGTTTGAAGTGTAACGATTAACAAATGCAAAATTAACAAATGCAAAAAAATTTAAATAAGGACAAAACTCTCATATTTAAGTTAAGCTCGAGAGAATGGGGATTTTCTTCTCTCCTTTCGCTACTGGATTTGATGAATGAATGAAGTTAAAAAAATTTGTGTCCGAGAACCCAAAAGAAGGGTCTTTTACTTTTTGACCGTGATTCTAAGAACCCAGAAGAAGTCATTCAAAAAATGGGATTTAAAATTTCGCCGCTTACGATTGTGGAGGATTATAATCAAGTTCTTGATCCATCAGATAAGCTCAGCACATGTTCAAGAGCGTGGTGGGTGTGGAGTGGCTTAGAGAGTTTGTGGAAAAATTTAACCTTGCAAATATTCCGGGGTTTGGGGTTCATTTCACATATACGAACAATAGAAAAGGGAGGGATGTTACTTTTGAAAGATTAGATTGAGCTTTGGCTAATCCGATGTGGCTAGAGTTCTTTCCATCGGTTGCTCTATTTGTCTACCTAATTTTTCATTCGGATCACAGTCAGCTGCTGGTGGATACTCATTGGGTGTTTTGAAGGAGTGGTAGGGGAAGACCGAGACGATTTGAAGAGAAATGGTTATTCGTGGATGATGTGGACCAGATTAGGAAGCGTGTTTGGGAGCAGTCGATTCAGGGGTCCGTTGCTTTCAGGGTGGTGCAGAAGCAAAAATGGTTGATGGGACATCTATATAATTGGAATGAGCTTTCGTTTAGACAGCTTCGGAATAAGCTAGAGGATGCTCAATTGGAATTGGAGGATATTCAGAAATCTTGGAGGGATGTTGGTGCAAGGGAGTGGCATGTGGTGGTGCAGCTGGTAATTAGGGATCAACAACTCCGCTTGCAAATTGATCAGTTGTTGGAACAACAAGAGATGCATTGGGCACAGAGGACAAAGGCAAGATGGCTTGATCGGAAGCCACTTTGGCTTGTTTTCAGCCTCTTTTAGCGTTGGGGGTGCACTTGTCATCTGATCAAGTGAGACTTGGAAGCTCCTTTTGTTGAGGTTGAGGTGTGTGAAGCTGTGTTCCAGATGGGGGGTATGAAAGCTCCGGGTCCGGATGGGTCGTTGCAGGGTTCTATCAGAAGAATTGGGACTGTGTGGGCAATGAAGTTACTCAAATGGTCTTGGCGTTCCTTCATTCGGGTACTATGCTTAAAGAACTTAATCGCACTTTTATTACTCTGATTCCCAAAGTTTCCAATCTGTCTTCTGTCAACGATTATAGGCCCATCAGTCTGTGTAATGTTTTGTATAAAGTTATTGCTCGTGTCTTCGTCCTGTGTTCAAGTCTTTGATATCTATCTTCCAGAATGCTTTTGTTCCTAGTCGTCTTATTACGGATAACATTTTGTTAGCGCATGAAACTATTGAGTTTATTAAAAAAAAACGCAAGGGTCAGTCTTGTTTTGCTTTGAAGCTCGATATGAGCAAAGCGTATGATCGTGTCAAGTGGTCTGGAGTTTTGGATGTGCTCTCTAGCTTGGGTTTTAGTCCTAAATGGATTAACCTCAAATCTCAATGTCTTTCAACAGTGTCTTTTTCAGTTCTGGTCATTGGTGTTCCTTCCGAGTTCTTTTCCCCTCATTGTGGTCTTCGTCAGGGTGACCCGTTATCACCTTCTTTGTTTATTTTGGTTAGTTAGGTGTTGTCGGCCAATTTGAGTTTGTTCACTAGTCAAACGATTTGTCGGGGTGTGGTTTGTTTATTTTGGTTAGTTAGGTGTTGTCGGCCAATTTGAGTTTGTTCACTAGTCAAACGATTTGTCGGGGTGTGGCTGTTAGTCGGCATTCGCCTCCAATTTCTCACTTATTTTTTTGCGGATGATATCTTCTTTTTTCTTAATTTTGTCCTGGCGGAGGTGTGGTGTTTAAAGTGGCTACTTGATTTGTATTGTGAGTTTGCGGGGCAGTGGGTTAATAAAAGCAAGTCGGAGATATTTGTTAGCCCGAATATGTTGGGATGGCAGAAAGATTTTCTTACGAGGGTGTTGGGCAATAAAATCGTGCAAAGCCGGGTATTTATCTAGGGTCTAATTTAGATATTACAAGAAGGAAATGTGATCTTTTTGGGAGGATTTTGGATCGGTTTCAGGGGCGGTTGGGTAGATTTAATATGCAAGCTTTAGATTTTGGGGTAGATTTGTTCTCGCGAAACATACTCTTTCAACTATTCCAATATACTTATTTTCAATCTTTAAGGTGGCTGTGTATTTTGTTCAGAAAGTTAGAAGTATGATTATTCAGTTTTTGTGGGGGGGGGAAAAGGGGATGGTGGCGGTGTTTGCTGGAAGAAGTGGGAGGATTTGTGTAAGCCGTTGTGTCATGGTGGGCTAGGGATAAGAGATTTGGGTTGTTTTAATCAAGCTTGGAGGGTGATCTCTAATCTGCAATCTCTTGTTGCTAAGGTATTGATGGGTAAGTGTTCTAGGGGGAAGGATTTTTTGGAGTGTAAGGCTAGGCCGGGTTGTTCTTGGGGGCGGAGAAGTATTATGTGGGGGCTTGAGCTTATTCGAGACAATATTGCTTGGCAGCTTGGGGATGGGAAAAATATAATGGTTTCCGGTCACCAATGGATTCCGAAGAGTCACAATCCTTTTGTGGGGAGAAGCCAATTGGGTCTTAATAATTTTAAAGTTAGGGAGCTAATTAATTGGGACCACTTTGAGTGGAAAAAGCCTTTGATCGAGGTGTTGTTTCCCAAAGAAGCAGTTCCTAAAATTTTATCCCTGCATATTCCTAAAGTTAAAGAGCTGGATGAAATGTATTGGACGGGTTCCAGGGAGGGGAGTTTTAGTGTTAAATCAGCTTATTTTATAGTTGTTAACCTCAACTGGGGAATCGTTGGAAGTGTGGGAGATTGTGTGAACTAGAAGAATATTTGGGGTCTTAATTTGCCTCCTAAGTTTGCGCTTTTTATTTGGAAGGTGCTGCATAGAATTCTGCCGGTTAGGCAAGTTCTTGTTCAGAGGGGTATGGGCATGAGTACGTTGTGTCCAGTTTGTGGCTTGGAGGAGGAATCCATGGAGCACTTGTTTTTTATTTGTGAGACTGCCAGGCGATTTTGGAGAGCGTCTAATTTGGGGTTGGACTTCTCTATCGGAAATCCTTTACCTTTTAATGTGTGGTTTGATCAATGGTGGAAGGGTGGATCTCATAAATCTGTTTTAGTTGAGTCCATTATTATTATGTGGGTTATTTGGTGTAATCGAAATAATGTGATTTTTGGTCGTACTCAGAATTCGCTACAAGAAAGTTTGGCAGAGGCTTATCGCACTCTGGTGTTTGGGGGAAGGGCTATAGGTGGTTCTTGGTTAAAGGATGGGATTCGGGGGCTGTGGAGTGCTAGTTCGGGTTGTGGCTATTACGGCCTAGCATTTTTATTTATTTAATTAATTATACTGGCCGTTTATTAATTGGAGTTGTGGGTGAGTCCTCATTAATTATTTTGCAGGCGGTATGGATATTGTTGGCACGATTGTAATATTTAGGGTATGAGATGGATTTTGGGTGAAATAGTGGTACCGGTTAATAATTTTATAAATTGTATAGGGTGCAACATGAGTACTGGGTAATTTTACAAGTTACTACTTTACGAGATATTTTCACCATGTAGGGTTTTATTTGGAGAGAACGTTGGGAAGGAAAGAGCAGTGCAGCCAGGTTTCGAAGTCGCCCTTAATCGTCTTCAATCGTGGCTAAGGGTCATCATCGGGCCGGGTCGGGCCTGCCCAGCCCACCAAGTCACTACCCAAGCGAGCGGGCCGACCGGGCTTTTACTTTTTTGCGAGCCAGGCTACCTACCATAAATTGAAGCCCAAGCTCGGCCCACGGGTTAGCCCAATTGACGGGCTAGCGGGCCAAAAACCAGATGGGCCACCAGGCGGGCCAATGAGGGGGCCAAAAGCTTGGCGGGCTAACGAGCAAGCTTAAATTCCCTTGGGCAAGGGAAAAAAGTAAGGGTTATCATCGGGCCGGGCCGGCCCAGCCCGCAAAGTCACTACCTAAGCCCGCTCGCAGGCCGGGCCAACTGGGTTTTTACTTTTTTGCCGGACGGGTGGGCCGGGCTACCTACCATAAATTGGAGCCCAAGCACGGCCCACGGGCTAGCCCAATTGGCGGGCTAGTGGGCCAAAAACCAGACGGGCCAATGAGGGGGCCAAAAGCCCGGCGGGCTAACGAGGGGGCTTAAATTCCCTTGGGCAAGGGAAAAAAGAAAGGATTTTATAGAATTTTGGGCTGATGGGTGGGGCCATGGGCGGGCTATTGGGCGGGTACCACGGGCGGGCTCACAGGCCGGACCTCTGGGCGGGCCGAGTAAAAATTCATAGGCCTGAGCCCGCCCATTACAAACTACGGATTGGGCCGGCCCGCCCATTTCACGGGCTCGGGCAAAAGCCCGATGGGCTGGGCGGGCTTACGACGGGCCACAGGCCTTCGAGCTAAATAATGACCCTTAATCGTGGCAAGTCTTGAACTAATCTTATTGTTTCACTTCTCAGAGTTCGGTTCAGTAGCAAGTTATTTGGGTGGAAATTATTCTAAGTTAATTTGGTGGGTGCCGGCTTGAGAGAGAGAGAGAGAGAGTGGCGGAGGGAGCGTGCACGGATGTGACGTGCGGCTGTGCATGTGTGGACAAGGTTCACACAGAAGAAGTTAGGAATGGAGACCTTCTGGTGTGGTGTGGTGTATGCACGTGGTTCGGGTCCTTGGGAGATGAGATTTGTAGGTTAGTGGATATTGATAGGTTGGAGTGAAAAGAATAAGGTTTAATAATTTGGAGGCCATTGTTGTTACAGTAGTTTAGGATTTGGGGTGGGATTAAGAAATTTAATAGATCTATATTCTTAGTTTGTCTAGTCAGTACTAAACTCTGAATAGTTAGTCATTTCATATTATTCTTTTGTTCAGGTTAACTTCAGTTCGCGTTGTTCGGTTATAGTACTTCTGAATCCCGGTGAGTGGTTAAGCATGTTATGTACTTTCGAACTTTCCCGTATCCCTTAAATTGTTGTTTTAGAAAATTAATGATTGAAATTGGGAACATGTATTTGTTTTATTTGGTTCTTGAAATTGGCATGCGAATTGGTGAAACTATTTGATGTTCGGATAATCTTTTGGTGAGAATTTTGTGGATATTGTTGGGAATATATTTTGGAAGTTCAGGGAAATTAATCCTCTGTGTGCAGGTGACTCTGACCATTAGGAAAGAGACCGGATTAGGGCGGTGACACTAATGCTCAACGGTTGTTATTGACCAGATCATTCTTAGGGAAAAGTTTTACGGGATGCCCACTCGTAGTGACTCTAAGTTTCGATATTGGATCCAATTTTAAGATATTTGTTCACTAGCGCTTGGTACTATTTTGGTTCCTCATTGTTGTTGGAGATTGTATTTGTGACGTCCCACTTTTTCAGTTAATAATAATAATAATAATAATAATAATAATATTTTTGATGCAAATAATTAAATATTTCATTTTTCTTTTCAAACTTCTTGCTAAAATATATATATATATATATATATATGTTGGGCTGCTTATATTTGGCATCAATTACACGTATCGCTTAAAATCCTAAGTTTGGTTAAACTGGGAATGGATCCCCGCAAGTGATTAGTTAATGTAAAGAATAATGTTGGGTTAATTGTGTAATTAGACAAGATAAGTTTTAAGTTTGAACGTGGACAGTTTATTAGGATGAGGAAACATATTGAGAACTAGGATTCTTTTTATTCTAAGCACTGAGATAACGAGAGAGCTAGCGCTGCGGCAGTCGGAAACAATCACGGTGGTTTTACAACTCTTCTAGTTTTGGCTTCCTGAAGTGGTACTTTACTATTTCTTTAATCCCCTTTTTCCTTTTGTCGTTATAGGTTTATCTGGGAACCATTTTGGTTGGGGTTTTGTTTAGTACTTCAGAGAGAGAGGGAGGCGTGTTGGCTGTTGGTGTGCATGGGTGTTGGTGGGTAGAATTATGAATATATAACTCTATAGTAATTTAGTAGTATTCATAGTTTTAGTGCTAATCAAATCAATAGTTTTCCATTAAATTGATTTCAGTCCCGTGCCTCCTTGTAATTCAGATTAGTGGAGTATCCGAGCATTGCATATTGGTGATCTATTGTTCCGATCAAGGTGAGTGGTTAAGCATGTGATCCCTTCTTTTGAAATCCTCTTGAGCCAATCTATCATTGACAATTCGATATTCGTTGCAATCCGATAATTGATATTCTAATTCGTGCTATCATATTTATTGACGGTTGGCGTACCCTTTGGCATATAAGGTTATTTGATTATATGTGATTGATTGATTGCTCTCATTTTTATTGTCGTCGATTCATTGACTCCATGATATTATTTTGACTCTACAACAGCACGGGGAATAATCCTGGTGCAGGTGCCTCCGGCTCGCCGTTGTTCTATTTGTGTTTGGGACCATGGACTATGTTTATATTTATTTAAGTCCAAGGAAAAGCCCGTGAGATATCGTGGTGACTTTGGCCGCTAGGGAAAAGACTTGTGAAATACCATGTGACTCTAGTGCTCAACGGATAGAGAAAAGACTTGTGAAATACCCTGTGACCCTATTTCGGATCAGCTTAGGGAAAAGGTCCCAGGCGCCATCCTGTGGTGACTCTAAGTACGGTGTTGGATCCAACGGGCGAAGCCCTGAGAAAATATTTGGCATTTGGTAATTGGTACTTGGTAATTGGTGATTATGGTTCCCACTTTGGTTTAGACTTCTGTTATCGTTGTTCATCGTTCATCGTTCGGATATTCTTGGACTCATTGTTTTGTATAATTATTGTGGTGATTTGATTATTGTTGTTGCTATTCGTTAATCCATTATTCATCTTATGGATATTATTTGTTGAGCTGTTGATCCCTTTGTTCAGTATTTGGTTTGTTGATAATATTCGTTGAACTATCTATCTCCCTTATTAATCTTGAAACCACTTCTTTGGAAACCTAATTTTTGTTCATTCAAAAGTATGCCATTTTTTATTATCACTCTTAGCATGCTTAACTACTCACTGAGCCCGTCAGCTGACGGATTTATTCCATATTTTTTTTTCAGGTTAGTGGATGGGGCATTGTAGTGGACTCTATGGAGTTGTCGGGACCTTCTGTCTGGACCTCTAGGACGTCTGCATATTTATTTCTTTTCTATTGTCAAAAAACTTTCACACTTTATTTATTAACTTCCACACTTTTATTTATTGGCAGTTCATCGTAGAATTTGGAGATTGAAAAATATGAGATATTTTGTCATTTGCTTAAGAAAATATTGGTTTGGTGTCGTACATTTTATTGTAATAAAATATCAAGTTTTTTTTTATTTGTTTCAAGCTGCTAAAGTTATTTTTAATTAGGCTTCATGTCCCATGATTGCTTCATGGTACACGGCCGGTCATGCTCCCGGATTTGGGGCGTGACAGTATTGAAATCACCATTAAGATTTATCGGATGAATAGTTTATTGGATTAATTGATTATTTTATTGTTCACCTGTATGCCAAATTTTATATTGACATGGTAAATTATTTTGATCCCTGTTTTGGAACTGTATTTAATATATATGCTTTGCCACTCACAGAATTTGTCAGCTGACGGATTTATTCTAACTTCTTTTTTAGGCAAGTTGGGGAGTTAGGCAGGGACTCTGGTAGCATCTCGGGAATTTCTTGTGTTGACCTCCTTAGGGTATATCATTCTAATTTTATTTTAATAAACACTTCCGCATTGAAAATTATTGTCAGATAACAAATTTTATTTATTATTTTTATTGTTGGACCACTCTATATTGTTTGGTTCATGGGATGGTTGTATCCCATATTTATGATTGAGACACATTTGGCTTTGGATTTGATTAATAACGAAAAATCGATCATTTGATTTTCGGTTACTTTGATTTATTCAGGCTGCGTGTTCCATGGGTTAGCCTCATGGTTTATGGCCGATCACTTCTCATTTCTGGGGTGTGACAGTGGCATGCAAAGAGTTGTTTTGAAGAGCAGTATAGGGGAGGTAAATGCTGTTGCGAGGCTGCTTGTTGATGGGGCGTGGGATAAGAAGTCCTGGGAAGGTGCGGTTGCGTGGTGTTCGGTTGGTGACTGTGAAGTAGTTCGGAATGAAGGAAGAAGATAAGTTTTTGCAAGCTTAGTGCTCATGGCGGAAGCTCTCGCTATTTGGAATGCGCTAGCGTGGGGCTTTTGAAAGGGGTTGGTTGTCTGTGGAAATTTGCTCAGACTGCTTGGTTTTGGTGCAAGGTTTTCAAAAGGCTAATCGGGTTCATCCTTTGGTTCGGATTATTTTGTCTGATATTATTCATTTGGCTTGTAAGTTTAATTATGTTGTCGTTTCTAAGGTTCCAAGAACTGAGGTTAGAGCAGCTCATGCTCTAGCTAAAGATGTAAATTATCAAGTTTAGTATGTTTAATGTTATGTTTGTAGCTTGATCAAAAAACAATGGAAGTTTTAATCCTAGGCATGAGCACAAGCAAAGCACAAGGAAGAAGAAAACCTCGTGGGCTGGTCAAGTGGTGTTAGCCTGAGATTTAGGTATTTGCTTTATCTTAACATTTCAAGTCCGATTCTCTTTGCCAACAATTTTTAGAGCCACCTCACTCTCATGTGTAAGCGTGTAAAACGGTTGTGAAAGAGGTTGTAGGGGTTAGTCCGAAGTGTATGCAAGCTGGCCAGCAACATCTTGCATTACAAAAAAAAAAAAAAAAAACACTAGGAAGAATTGGTATGATGAAACAACAGAACCACAAGTGAAATTCTTTTGGGAACGTCCATCAATACGTAAGTGGGTTTTGGAACATCTACATGATAGGCAAGAGTGCACACCGTGACGCTAGGAGTAGCAGATGAACAATGAAGACCGAGAGGAGATAGAGGGGGAGAGAGATTTTCCGACATAGCGGCCCGTTTGGATGGAGAATTTGTTTTGGGTGGATATAGAATGAGGGTAGATTTGAAAGTGGATATGTAATGAGGGGTGATATGTTAAGAAGGGTGGTCCCACCACTTAAGAATGATGGATTTGTAATGAGGTGTTTAGATGGTTTTTTGAGAAGGAGGATATAGAAGGTGGATATGATGAGATTAGATATCGAATGACTGAATTGCCCTCACTTTAATTTTTGTAATGCTCAATATTGGTTTATTTCATATTTATTAGAATAAATGATACATTTTAGGATTAGATAATTTCATTTTAAAGTACGAAGTGAAAAGTGAAAACATGTTTTTTATTATAAAAATAGTACACCAAATTTTTTTTTAAAACAAAAGATAATTGAAAATTGAAAAAATACACACACAGATGCAGCATAGGAGAACCACTCCCTCTTTTATATACATAGAACCATTCTCTCGAGTCCCTCCTGTTCATAAACAGGTCTCTCTCTCTCTCTGATCTTTTCGCCGTCGACCAACTCAGGTCTCACAAATCCACTTCACTCCCTATTTCCAAAAACCCCACCCACAGATCCTTTAAAAACCCATCCACAGATCCTCTGCAATTCGATCCCTCGTCTTCTTCGTCCGCCGCCGATCATCTTCTCAAGGTTGCTGGGTTCGACCTCCTCTCTCTCTCTCTCTCTCTCTCTCTCTCTCTCTCTCTCTCTCTTCTTCTTCTTCTTCTTCTTCTTCGTAGAAAACTGTGTGGGGGTGAGGGTGGATTTGGAGGGGTAAAAGAGTCCCAAATCCCCCGGATTTGCTAACGACGGGGTCGGACCTCGCCTTCACAAATCCGGCTTCAGCCGGACATGAATCCTCTACAGTATTTATCTCCACCTTCCAAAAATCTGAACCAAACACCGGATTTGAGGCACACCCGGAGTAGAAATCAGGGGGATTCACATATCCCCCTTCATCTGATCCATCCAAACAGGCTGTATGCAACTAGAAATAAAAGTGACAAGGACTTGTTTGGAGCTTTTCCCGTGGGGCTGTTGATATGAAGCATCATTATGCCTTGTTTGGTTTGCTTTTCAAAAAGAATTTTTCAAAAAATTCCCCTTAGATTTCATCTAGATTCTCTCTACTTCTAACATTTCTCTCTCTATCCCTTTCCATTTATTATTCTTACTATTTTTCAAAAAAAATTTCAAATCACAAACCAAACACAGCTAGCGCTGTTGTCGGCCACTGCTTTTGTGGAAGACTTGTTTGTCCACCACCACTATTCCATACTCTCGTAAAATTTTACATGTCTTTTAATGTGAATTTTAAAAATATGCGATATGTGTTTTATTTGATAGATCTCAATCAGTTTTATCATTTATTATAAATTAAAAAATATAGAAAATTTATAACATAAAATTAATGTCAAATTAACCAACAAACACGGACGAGGTGAGTAATATTTTTGGAGCTGGCTTCCAAGCGGGCGGTCCTTCTCCTCGGTGAAGGGACCACTTCCATTAGAGCAAGTACACCAGATTAGGTAAAATTTGAGCCAAAATTGCAAGTCAACAGTGCATATTTTTCCTTTTTGCTATCCACATCTCTTTCAATACTACACCAATACTATCTATTTTACCTAATCTTTATTACAATATTACTTTTTTCATTATCTTTTTCTTTTTCTTTTTACTTTTGTTCTTCTTCCCCGTCTGAACAACACATCAGAGTACCAAAGCGGCGTTGGTGTGCCACCGCCACCGAGATCAAATGTGGATGGTTACCTGTTGGGATTGCGAGAAAAACAAACCGTCGTCTCCTTGATTTTGATGGAAACTGTTTCCTTGATCTTGATTTTAATGGTTACCTCTTGAGATGGAGAGAATGAGCCATATCCCAAACCGTTTTCTCTTGAACTTATTTTTGGATTTTCAGAGCTTGAGGGGCAGATAACTTGTGGGTTTGTGTGTTCTTGTTAAATAAAGGGATGCACTTACCCTTTGATTTTGATGGAATGTTTCATCAGGGGAACATCAATTGACCGGCCATCCTCACGGAGGCCAGCGACCGAATCGTCTTCAAAGAGTAAATCGATGCCACTAGCATCGAGCCCTTTGAAAAACTCTGGTTTGGGAGAGGGCTCACTGTTGCGAGAGAGAGAGAGAGAGAGAGAGAGAGAGAGAGAGAGAAAATAATATTATATGTGTAGATGGTGAACAGTTGTTAGGTAAGTTTGCCGAAGAACTGTAGCCGAATTTAGTCTAGCTAACATCAAAAGTGGCTTTTGCTAAGCTGCTGCAGCGTACATTTTGGGATTTTGCCTAGGTAAAATACCAAAAATGCTATTTTATCTCCTTTGGTGTACTTGCTCTTAGGAGAGACAGGGAGGGGGTCATGGTGTCTCTTGCAATAATGCTGTGCTGGTTGGTTATCAATTTTTCCGGAGATCAGTCTTTTCTTTTCTTTTTTTTCCGGTTAAAGCTAATCTACTTTATCCCAAGAAATTTAAGGAGATGGATGAGTGCTTATGAAAAATGAATCATATCCATGTGCATGTAAGAAGAGAGACACAAAGTACATTAATCAATCTAAACGGGGCTATTCTTGCGTGTTTTCGGTAGTAAATAAGGTTTGAATTTTTTTTGTTGTAATCAATTTGTTAGCTGTTTTCGATAGTAAATAAATTGTTGAGAAATATTAAATTATTTTCGATAATGAATAAATTTCGAATGAAAAAATTATTGAGTAAGAAATTATTACTCATTGTGAACAAATTAAAATGCCAAAACTTGTTAATTAATGTGAATGATATGGTAAAATGACCTAGGTTTTTTTTCCCAAAAACTTAGTGGAAACACCTTATACTCTAATCAAACTCTCGATGATTAATGCAGAGATCAATGTCTCCGAGATCAATTGAGATATCACACATGATTGCATGCAGTCATGGCATTTGGACCAGAACACAATTACAACTCTAAAGTATCGAATTTGCTAAATAATGTAATGCACTAGCCGCTGTGTTATGCGCTTTAAATCCACGGTTCTATTAACATTTGTTGATTTACATTTGGGGGATGAGACGGCTCCGGGGACACTGCAGTGCCCTACAGGCTACAAGGGTATAGTGCGGTATCACAACCATCCAAAAAGTGTTTTCAATGGTCTAGATTTTAAATAAAACTCTTTGTAGAAAGAATAGACTCTTCATGCGAATAGTTTTTTTTTAATTCGAATCATTGATTACTGAGATGGACGGCTGTAAAACCACGCTACAATCTTGTAGTGCACTATTGTACTACAAGATCCCCGAGTGGAAGAAAAATAAATAGGGGAATATTACAGAGACCTCTCCTGATTTTCTCTTTGCACAAACTTTTATGGAGCTTCTTGGCACGATATTTATAACGACTCACGCCAGCTGACCTGTTTACTCTTAGTCTAACCGCGCGGCTCAAAAGGTTAATTTCAGGTTATACAAATATGTACATAATGTGATATGCAAATATCAAGTTAACAAGGTTACACCTTTGTGCTCTATTCCTTATTATATTCTCTTTCTTCAATCAAGCCCAAATGTGTTTGAATGATTAAAATGAATTTGGATGTATGCAAGAATAGTCTGTCTTGTGCAATCAAACAATAGAGGTTTTAATCCTAGGCATGACCACAAGGAAGAATTGGTATGGGGAAACAACAGAACCATTACAAGTCAATTTCGAAGTTCTTTTGGGAATTGAACGACCTTCATTACATGAGTGGGTTTTGGAACATGTACATGTTAGGCAAGAGTGAAGAGTGCACACGGTGACACAAGGAGATGAACAATGAAGACGAGGAGAGGAGATGGAGGAGGAGAGCGAAATTTCCAGAGCTAGATCATGGAGATTGGGAAGGCTAATTACATATCTTGCATATTCGTAAGTCGTAACAACAAGGCGCGGCATATTGGAGATAAAAATAAAATTGTACTCCTAATCCCTCTCAAGAAAGATTTCACAACTGTGATACTTGTTCAAGTCACAGAATGTGCGTTTATAAGAGCATGTACACCAATAGAAATGCATTTTAGCTACCAATAGTGCACTTTTTGTATTTTAACTACCCAAACATTTCTCAATCTCACACCAATCCTCTCTATTATCATCTCTATTCTTATAAAATACTATAAAATATTATCCTCCCTCTCTCATCTGCAGAAAACCAAAATAAAGCAATATTGCACAGAGGAGAGAGAGAGAGAGAGAGAGAGAGAGAGAGAGAGAGAGAGAGAGAGTTGCTGGGTTTTAGGAGAGAGAGAGAGAGTTGATGCCTGCTGGGTAGCTGCAATATTGCACAGAGGAGAAAAAGTCAATTGTGGAATAATAATAAAGTAAGCAATTGTTGATGAACAGCGCCTCGGGGAATTCAGCGAGGTTTGGTGGCCAAAGGTAGAATACCTAAGCTTTACCGAGACTGGTGCAATGCATCTTTTTGGGTTTGCCTCTGTAAAATACCTAAATGCATCAATTTACCTACTCTGGTGTACATGCCCTAAGTAAGAACGAAAGCAATTGCGCGAGCTAAAAAAAACGTATTTGAAAAACATCTTAAATTACTAATGCCTTGTTCTTTTCACAATTCAAAAAGAATTTTTCAAAAAATTCTTGTCAAAAAATTCTTTCTAGATTTTTCCTACTTTCAACATTTCTCTTTCTATCTCTCTTCACTTATTATTCCTACTATTTTTCAAAAAAATTTCAAACTCCTATCCAAACAAAGCATAAAATTTATGAGATGCAAGATTAAAAACAAGAGGATTAGAGGGGAAGTGAAAATGAGAGTAGGGATGGCGATTAAACAAGAGTATTAGAGGGGAAGTGAAATTGAGAGTAAGAACTTAGATGCTAGTACAAATAAAAGTGACAAGGACTTGTTTGCAGCTTTTCGTGTGGGGCTGTCGATATGAAGCATCATTAAGCATTGTTGGCCGCTGCTTTGGGAAAGAAAGACTTCTGTGGAAGACTTTGTCCACCTCCACCATTCGGTCATTCCATACACCTACAAAATTTTACTCCGTCCGTCTCATAATATTTATCTGGTCCGCAAAATAATGACGTAAAATAATACAATTTTGGCAAAAAAATTAATGTTTTTCCAACAATTCAATAAATATTGATGAATTCTTTTAATTTATAAAAAAAGTTTGAATTTTTACTTTAAAGAAATGCATTATTTTTTAGTCCTTATTTTATGGATAGAGCAAATATTTTGGGAAGGAGGTAGTATATATCTTTTAATACGAATCTCTAAAAATATGCAAATAGATCTTATTTGATCTATCTTAATCAATTTTATCATACAAAATATTTAAAATTATGAAACCCAATATGAATTAGAAGATATTAAAAATTTAAGCATGACATAAATATTAAAAATGAACCAACAACAACGGACAAGGTGAGTAATATTTTTGGAGCTCATTTCCAAGTGGGCGGTCCTTCTCCTCAGTCGAGAGGGACCACTTCCATAAGAGTAGTCGTTTTCTATATTTATTACTGAGGGAAAAGACATTGATGAGTTGGAAAGGAAGATTAAAGTGAGACAGAGCGGGGAGGGGGTCATGGTGTCTTGCAATAATGCTGGTTGGTTTATCAAGTTTTTGTCAGATCAGTCTACACTCTACACGGAGCCGGGGTACTGTTGTGCGGTGGGTACGTTATACTTTCAGATTAATCGCATTACACGGTGTAATGCATCAGGTGCACTATAGCGCCTCTCTCCCCTTCTTTCGTCTAACCGGGGCCATTCTTAGACTTTTATCAAACTCCCAATGATCAATGTTGAGATTAATGTCTCATAGATCAATTGAAATATGCATAAAGTAACCCAAGCACTCTCAATCATCAAATAAAAATTGCATGGGGTCATGACATTTGAACTAGGGTTGTGCACAGGTTGGTCTGGGTCGGGTTTGGCCTGAACCCGTCACCCAAACCGATTGACGGGTAACCCCATCTCTGGACCCGTAACCGAACTGAGTCATTGTCATAACCGCCTGGAAAACCGAATATTTTGATCGGTTTTCGGGTCCGTCGGTTTGGACTTTGGACCAAATGAATATTTCAATTGATATAAAAACTCACATATGGCCATCTCCTGACCTCCCCAGTACACAACGGGCAAACATGCCGAACACAACAAAAATTAAAAACCCAGAAAAAAAATTGACACAGAGAGAAAGGACTTCGTCAATCGTTGAGAGAACGGAAGTGGAAGCGTCGCCGTGGCTATGGTGGTCTCATGGATCCATTTTCACATTTGCAGAGGGAACGCCAAACAGAGAAGAAAGAGTGACGAGAGAGAAAGTATATGCGCTTGACTGTATTCAAAATCGCAGAGGAGAGAGAGAGAAAGGTGACCAGATCCACTTTTTACGCTGAAAATTTTGAAACGGAAAAGTCATGTGGTTATTATCTGGTGTTTCATTTAAGGTGTATAATTCGCTGGGATCATGTGTATCATCCCTATAATCGGACGGATTGGGTTGGACGGGTAGAAATTGTCTACATCTAAAAGTCGAACCCAAAACCGATAATTTAGCATCTATCAAACCGATGGCCGACCGTATCCTTGATCCAAACAGTCCGTATGCCTTCGGGTCTGATAGGGTTTGCGGTTTCTATGCCCAACCCTAATTTGAACCAGAGCAGAATTACAACTTTAAAGTATCTAATTTGCTAAATAATATAAAGCACCGGTTGCTGTGTTATGTGATTTTAATCCACGATTCTATTAAAATTTTCTAATTTGCAATTGTGGGGATGAGATGGAGATGGCTCCGGGGATCCTGTAGTGCACTACAAGGGTGTAGTACAGTATTACAACTGTCCAAAAGTATTTTTATTGGTTCAATTTTAAAAATGACTCTTCGTGGAAAGAAAAGAGTCTTCAGGCGAAGAATTCTTTTCAAAATTCGCACTATTGATTTATGAAATAGACAACATTAAGGTCACGCTACACCTTTGTAGTGCAGTAGTGCATTACAGAATCCCCAAATTCGGACGAAACAGTGGAAGAAAAGTAAGCGCGGGATGGGGGATGATAAATAAAAAATTCATCCCCCACCATGATAACTAAAAAAAATAAGCGCGGGAAGGGGGATGATAACTAAAAAATTCATCCCCCACCATGATTTCATCTACACCATTGATTTCTTCTTATATATTTTTTTTCAGAAAAATTTGAAAAGTTAAACATGTCGAATAATAACTAAAAAAAATCCATTAACAAAATCATTGATTAAAAAAAGTTAAGTTAGTTCAAACTCATGAAGCGTAGGATTTATTGGGGATGATTGTAGTTTAGGATGAGATCCTATGTAGAAAGTAGGTGTGGAAATGAAATTGTTTTCATGAGGAACCACTCCCTCTTTGGTGGAGCTCATTTTCAATTTTGAAACTTGAGTGGAGATTTACGTAATTATAAAAATCCTTAGGAGAGCTCATTGGAATTTGCCCAAAGTAGATTTTTAAGGACTTAGGTGTAACCCAAAGAGATAGACAACTGACCAAAACCCAAATATCAAGCCCCAACAATAAACGAAAAAAAGAACTCCACAATTTTACCCAAAGAGGCCTCTCCTTAATTATACTCAAATTAAGGAGCCTCCCCTTAATGGACCTAATAGAGACAAAAACTAGGAATTCCCAAGGTTCATATTTATAAAAATGCATCGAAAATAAGTCTAGACCGATCGGAATAGAAATTCTAGTCAAATAAGCCTAAACAAATTTAAACATGGAATTGTAATGGACGAATTTGCAAAACATGTGTAGGCACATGCAAATACTACAAATATGTACATAATGTGATACGCAAATATCGAGTTAATAAGGTTACAACTTTGTGCTCTTTTCCTCATTATTATATTCTCTTTCTTCAATCAAGCCTAAATTTGTTTGATTGATTTAAATGAATTTGGAAGTATGCAAGAATAAGAGTCTGTCTTGTGCATTCAGACAATAGAAGTTTTAATCCTAGGCATGACCACAAGCAAAGCACAAGGAAGAATTGGTATGGGAAAAAAACAGAACCACAAGTCAATTTCGAAATTCTTTTGGTAACGACCTTGAATACGTAAGTGGGTTTTGGAACATCTACATGTTAGGCAAGAGTGCTCATTGAAGACACAAGGAGGTGAACAATGAAGACGAGGAGAGGAGATGGTGGGGGAGAGAGAAATTTCCAGACCTAGATCATGTAGATTGGGAAGGTTAATTATCTTCGCCAGTTTGTAAGTCGTAACGACATTGGCGTGGCATATTGGAGATAAAATAAAATTGTACTCCTAATCTCTCTCAAGAAAGATTTCACGATTGTGATGATACATGTCCAAGTCACATAATGTGCATTTACAATAAGTAAGAATAAGAGTGATAGAGCGAGCTAAGAAAACATATCAAAAACGTCTCAAATTAATAAAATTCGCAAGAAGATTAAAAGAGAGTATAAGACAGAGTAGTGAAATTGAGAATTTAGATGTGACTGCTAGAAATAAAACCGATAATGCTAAAGACACCTACCGTGGCCACCGACCATGCATGGCCACATACGGCACGCGGGGTCCACTCTGAGCTCCGCAGGGATAATTTGAGCCATTTAAAATTAAAAAAAAAAACTCCTAGTGGGACCGCGAGAGCTCTGATCCATCTGATGTGTGTAGGTGTTCGATAAAATCATCCCATTTTTCGGTGCTCATTCTAATTTTTGAAAAATGGTATGATTGGATTGAGCACCTATACACATCGGTGGAGTTGAGCTTTAGCGGGCCCACTCAAATTTTTTTATAAAATTTTTGAATGACTCAAATCATCCGTGCAAAACTCGAAGTGAATCTCATGTGGCCGTCTACAGCCACGGTCGGTGGCCGTAGCAACGTCCAAATAAAAATGAGTAGGACGTGTTTGGAGGTTTTCGTGTGGGACAGTTGATATGAATTGTCGGCCACTGCTTTACTTTTGTGAAAAAAAAGACATTCGTGTAGTCGTTTCGATAAGGTGGACTGCGGAGGGAAAAAAGGTGAGAGAGAGAGAGGGAGTGGGGTCATGGTGTCTTGCAATAATGTTATGCTGGTTGCCATCGGAGTTGTTGTTTTCTATACTCCATTACCGAGGGAAAAGACATTGATGAGGTGGAAAGCGCAATTAAAATGAGAGAAGGGAGGGGGTCATGGTTTCTTGCAATAATGCTGGTTGGCTATCAATTTTTTTGTCAGATCAGTCTAAACGGATCCGAGGGTGCTGTGATGCGGCGGGTGCAGTACACAGTCAAATCAATCGCATTACACAGTATAATACGACAGTTTCACAATAGCGGCCCCTTCTTCTGTCTAAACGGGCCTTTCTTAGACTCTGATCATAATCAAACTCCCGATGATCAAAACTGAGATCAATGTCTCATAGATCAATTGGGATATGCATAAAGTAACTTAGACACTCTCAATTATCGAATAGAAATTATGCTTTTTAAATCTACAAAGTGCACATGTTCGCATGATTGCATGAGGTCATGGCATTTGAACCTGAACAGATTACAACTATAAGGTATTGAATTTGCTGAATAATGTAAGGCATCGGTCGATGCGTTATGTGATTTAAATCCATGATTCTATTAACATTTTTTAATTCACAATTGCGGGATGAGATGGAGATGGCTCGGGATCCTATAGTGGACCATTAATGAAACTCTTCGTAGGAAGAATAGACTCTTCACGCAAAGGGTTCTTTTCTAAATTTTCACCATTGATTGCTGAGATGGACAATTGTAAGGCCGCGCTACACCCCTGTAGTGCATTAATTTTTGCTTCGTTGGTAAAAAAAAAACATCCCTAAATCCGGAGACAGTGGAAGAAAAGGAAGGGAAATAATATTGATACTCCAAAAATTGATGAAGGCATTCTAAAATGCAAAGGAAAGTGGCTGTGGAGGAAAAGGGGGAATATTACAGAGACCTCTCCTTAGTTTTTTCAAAAATCACAGATCTTCCCCAAGTTTTTAGAATGATCACAGACTTTCCTATCACAAATGTTGGACTAAAGGCCTATTCGTTCAAACTTTTACTACGGCTTTTTGGCACGATATTTCTAACGACTCATGCCAACTGACTTGCTTACTCTTAGCCTAACCATGCAACTCAAAAAGTTAACATCAGGTTGTACAGTAGATGACAACTTTTTAAAGAATGCATATTATATGACAACTAGGATTGTAAATCTGTATCACCCAAGTAGACTCTTTACAATACAATTTGTGAGTGGTTTAGACTAGATTGAGGTGAACTCAACCCAAATAAAAAATTCGCTCAATTATTCAGAGTTAGAATATCAAAACATATAATATCGTAATCATATCCTGATATAATATGATTATGATATTATATGATTTTCTTAATCTCTTATTATTGTAATTGATTATGATTTGATTGTAATTAAGTTAATTTTTCTTCCATAGTTAAGTTTCCTCACTTTGTATAAATAGAGACCTCATTGTACAGTTTATTATTGAATTCAATACACATTTTCTTCCTTTTTTATTTTATTTCAACATGATATCAGAACTACGGTTGTTAATCTAGCTTCCGCCGTGGGCTTCTGCACAATCAGTTCATCTTCAATACCATATGCACTGCCAGAAATTCAATATCATATTCTCCTTTCAATCTCCACGGCCGACCACCACTCGAGTCCACCGCCAGAAATTTTTCCAAGCCTAGCCTCCACGCCAAAACCAAGTCATAATTTGTCATCTTTTTTTTTGGTCGTCACCTTACCATCAGCTACTACCATCCACGTGCAACCAGTCACCTATATATGAACACCTTATATGTACCACCTTCAATTGTCCTTTTTTTTTTTTTTTTTTCCCTCTTCTAAAACTCTCCAAATTCATTACCAACCAAATATCAGCCTCCATCACTACAGATTCGTTCCCTAATTTCAGCTTTCCATTTTGGCTTCCTGCATTTATCCGTGACCTCCAATTACTGTCTCGGTTTAACATCAAAACCGACCCTGCACCCTTTATTTTATTTTATTTACCGGTTCACGCCGCCTCCTTTTCCGGTTATTCTCCAGTATTTTGCATCAAATCTTCGGCTTGTTGATTCACTTTGTGCTCTCTAATTATGGAGCAATCTGTTATGGCACCATACTTTTGGGTCATCTTGGAAGGTCTCAAACAATACCCTCCGTCAATTCGGTTTACCAAAAGTGAACTGCCATATGTTTTTGCGGACATTCTCTCAAAATGTGGTATTTTATCCGAGTCTGATAACAATTCTACTGTCTTGTTTGCTACCACAGGTACATCCTCATGGTTCTTTGATTCAGCTTGTTGTAATATAATCATAACAATTCATTGATGCTTGGATTTTCTTTATTGTGCATTCAAACAATAGAAGTTTTAATCCTAGGCATGATCACAAGGAAGAATTGGTATGGAAAACAACAGACCACAAGTCAATTTTGAAATTCTTTCGGGAACGACCTTCAATACTTAAGTGGGTTTTGGAACATGTTAGGCAAGACCGCCAAGAGTGCACATTTACGCAAGGAGATGAACAATCAAGACAAGGAGAGGAGATGGAGGAGGAGAGAGAAATTTCCAGACTAATAGGGGTTTTCGGTAGTTAATAAGTTTTGAGAAGAAAAAAAAGTTTTGAGAAAGAATTTATTGCAATCAAGTTGTTAGCTGTTTTCGGTAGTGAATTAAGTTGTTGAGAAGTGACAAGTTATTTTCATTAACTACTAAGTTGTAGATCGATAAATGAGTGAAAAATTATTGAAAAAGAAGTTGTTGTTGACAAGTTGTTAGCTAGTGTGAACGTGTACAAAATGTTAAAATGTGAAAACTTTTTGCTTAGTGTGAATGAGATTGCAAAACTAACGTAATTAGTGGGAACTCCACCGACTACTGGAAATAAAAGTGAGTAGGACGTGTTTGGAGCTTTCCGTTTGGGACAGTTGATATGAAGCAAGCATTAAGCATTGTCGGCCACTGCCTTGAGGAAGACTTACTTTTGTGAAAGACTTTCTTGGTCTACCATGGAAAGAGTGTTGCGGGGTCTCTTGCAATAATTCTATTTGGTTATCAAATAGTATCCGTGAGATGAGGTTGAATAGGGCTAATTCTTCGACCCTAAGCTATCTCTTGCTAGTGAATGATTAATCTCTCACAGATCAATTGAAATGTGCGTAATGTGATTCAAAAACTCCCAATTATAAAAGAAATAAAATTTACATATGGTACTCATTATATTTACAAAATGCACACATGGTTGCATGCAGTCATAGCATTTGAACCAGAAACATAATTACAACTCTAAATTATCGAATTTGCTAAATAATGTAACACATTGGCCTCTGCGTAATGTGATTTAAATCTACGGTTCTACTGACATTTTTTGTTTACAATTGTGGGGATGAGACGGTTCCAGGAACGGTATAGTGCGGCACCACAACCATCCAAAAGTGTTTTTAATGGTGTGGATTTAAAATAAACCTTTTCGCAGGAAGAGTAGACTATTCATGCAAAGAGTTCTTTTTAAAATTTCTTTTTAAAGGCGCGCTCATCTGGATCATTAATTGCAGTGGGAGAAAGTAAAAAGGGAATGAGATGGATGGCTGAATTTTTTCAAAAATAATCTTCCCCCGGGCACAGTGAGTTAATTTGCCTGGGTGACATTTCTACGAACACTGTGGGAGAAAAGTAAAAGGTAGTAACTGACGGAGCCAGGACATTCGGGGGCGGATATTAATAGATATATATTTTTTTATTGTATCATATACTTAATATACATAAGATTTAAACAATTTTTGTAAAATTTTTTTCCCAAAGACCTTTATTTTTTATTATGAAGATTGAGAATGTTCGATTTTTTATCCCTCCAAAGTTATGAATATTATAAGTAGTTATAGAATTTTATCAATAAATATTAAATTCAATCATATACAAAAATAATATTTTTAAAAGTTGGGGCTAACAGGCCCCCCTGGACCCCAATATAGTGACTGAGATTTTTGTAAAACAAAGACCTCGGTTTTTAAATTGTTACACATGACGAACACGGAACTCACACTTAACGATGTCGGACTAATTGCAAATAATGGAGTTATTTCATACCTCTGGAGTGCCACGTTGCGGTGCCCTAAATTCTTCTCATTTTGTGGTAGAGAGTTAAAACTTAAAAATAAGTATATTTGCCACTTCTCATTATGTCCACAAAAACCAAACAAAAAGTTCCTTTCATATTTTCAAACTCAAAAATAATGTAAATGAAAAAAAAATTCAATTTTTTTTGCACATGTTTTGTGGAAGAAAATTATTTAGAGTTTGAGGCAAGAAATAAGACTGTTGTTATGATACAATGGGCGCCGGCGGAGGAGACCGGTGGCCGCGCCGGGCCGTCTCCGGCACCGGAACAATGAAGTAAAAAAAAAACGAGGAAAGGAGATGGAGGGATTTTCTGTGAGATTGCCCCCTCTTTTTTTTTTTTACAAACGGCTCGGATTTGGCCGGAGACAGCCCGGCGCGGCCGCCCATTTCCCTCCCGGCGAGTACCTACATAAATTCTACCTAGCACCCTTCTTAGAAATAACCCTTCTTATTCAAAAAAAATAAGTATTCGTTTCTGACGGGGCCTTAGAGACCATGGGAAATGAAGACGGGAAAGGAGATGGAGGAGAGGGGGAGTTAATTAACTTGTTTGTAACGACAAGGGTGTCATATTGGAGATAAAATTGTCCTCTTAATCCATGTCAAGAAAGAGATTTTCATGACTGTGATACTTATCCAAATTACATGACGCGCATGTATAAGCAAGAACGAGAGCGATAACGTGAGTTAAAAAATGTATTTCAAAAACATCTCAAATTGATAGTACTACTAAAATTCATGAGATCAAAGATTAAAAAGAAGATTACAGGACGATAAGTAAAATTGAGAATGAGACGCTACTACAAGTGAAATTGAGAATGAGATGCTTGTACAAGTGAAATTCAGAATTACTAGATGCGTACTAGGACTTGTTTGGAGCTTTCTGTGTGGGACTGCTGATGAGAAAGCAGCAGCATTAGGCTCCGTTCCGAAAAAGGAAATAAGTACTTATTTTTTAAGAAGACAATTTCAACCTAAAAAATTATGTGTTTACGCAAATAATTTTTCTATCAATATGGATCTTATTTGATAGATCTCATTAAGATCTTTAATACGGTGCAAAAAAAATTAAAATTTTATTTTTCATTTACATTATTTTTTAGTTTGAAAATGTAAAATAAGTACTTATTTTTTAAGAATGTATTCTGGAACGGGGCCTTAGTATTGTCGGCCACTGCTTTGCGAAAGACTTTTTACTTTTGTGAAAGACTTTCTTTAAAAGTGGCAACTTGCAAGGGGACGACCACTCCATTTCTTGGTATGATATATTGCAATAATTCGCAGCCATGTATTTTTTCATCTTAGCCTGTTAAATTTTTTTAATTATACTCGATAGTTAGTTATCGAAATTGATATAAATTTTTAGCATACAATTACCGAAATACAATATTATTTTCAACAGTTATTTACCGAAAATATATGTTCAGTAGTTGTTTACTGAAGATTGAACATATTTTCGACATGTAGTTGCCGAAATATAATTTTGTTTTCAACAGCTATTTACCGAAATGTTATATATAATTTTTAACAACTATTTACCGAAATATAGTGGGTTAAGGGAGAAAATATGGGGCTGCGAATAGTCGCCCCCAATAATTAATGCAAATATTAAATGGACCTCTCCTGAGTTTTTTTTCCAAAAACCACATGCATTCCCTCAAGTTTTTAGAATTACAATATGAGTTTCCTATTACACATGTGGACTAACGCATTAATTTAACGATGTTCGACTACTGCAGTAGTTGGTAAAACTTGAGAATACTACACAGATACCTACTACTTAGATTAACAAATTTCACCATTGAGTTTTGTACTTAAGAGAGTCATGAAAGTAGACGTCAGACGTAAAGTTGGAGTTCAAATAAGAGGTATCGAAAATGCTTATGTATCTCTATTCATCAAGTTTTAATCCAAAGGTCCGCCGTATTTGTGTACGGTGCCCGATCTCGATCAACTTCAAATTTGCTCGATTAATTTTCTCCACTTGTTGTTCATCAGTAGGGTATGACACTGATCGATATCCAATCTATTGTATGAAAATTCACTTGATCAACTTATAAAAACCGCTTGATCAATATTCTTTATTGTGTAGATTGTCCTACAATGCCACCTTACACTCCATTCTCAATTGCTATTATAAAAATGATTCATTCCATTCTTTATACAGACTCGCAAATGTAAGATAAGGAGAAAAAATTACAATTGGATACAGTGCGATACAAAGGAACTACGTGGATTGTCAATTAAATTGCCAATTAAAAAGCAGCTCAATTGTTTGGAGCCCAAAATTTTAATTTTTAGAAGGTTGTTCATATAATTTTTTACTTTTTTCTAAAAAAATTCAAAAAAGATAAACATGGTTAACAAAAGCACTGAAAAGACTAACAACCAAATAAATCACTAATTAAAAGAGAAGAAGAAGAAGTTATGTTAGTTCAAACTCCAGCGTAGGATTTATTGGAGAAGATAGTAGTTTAGGATGATATATATTCTATTTCCCGAGTGAGGGTGAAAATAAAATTAGGGATAAGGAAAACTTTGTGGTTAATATAGAACAACTCTATCATTGGTGGAGGTCGTTTTCATTTTTGAAACTTGAGTGACTATTTCTGTAATTATAAAAATCCTCAGGGAAGCTCGTTGGAATTTACCAAAAGTAGAATTTTAATTAAAAGACTTCATGGTTCCACCTGTTCAGCAATTATCCATCTGCACTCACTCAATCTCTTAACACTCAATACTGAGTTTGCTATTTCTTGTGGTCTGGCTGGATCTTCATCTTCTCCACTCCTACAATTTATTCAGGTACGCAATAAACCTTTTTTTTTATTTGTTTGGTAAAATAGGTATGCCATAAACTTCACTGTTTTGGTGTTGATTATAGTGTTATTAGATATATAAAATAGCTCATTGAAATCATTCTATATTGTTGGGATGAGTGTGTTTTTATGAGCACTGGGATATTAATGTTAATTACTATTGGCTTAATTTCAGATCCCACCAATATGCCTAAAGATTGGTTGATATCGGTTAATCAACCATGGAGTTAATTCTTGATAGCATTACAGTAGGAGTTCAAAGTTGACAGAAGAGTACTGTGCCTAGCTAATTTATTCAGGTATGCTGCCTGCCCTTATAACTTTACTCTTTTGGTCTTGATTATAGTGTGAGATATCATATATATAGCTCATAGAAATTGACTTGTCTACAATCAAAATTTTTTTTTTTTTTATCAACGGCAAATTTCATTACATTTCAAACGCTCGAAGGCAAAAATTACATCACAATAATCAGGAGTGAAACCAAAACCACCAAAATCTAAGACACAAGCAACTGTACAAAAGCATGCACTTAGGCGAGGCTCTACAATGCGTACTGCCAGATCAGATCAACACGAGGTTCCGACATAGGGTCAATCATCGATTTTGCAGTAGAGAACCCAACTCAAACCAATAGGCATGAAGCACCGATGCAATGTTCAAGACCACAGATCTGTTTCCCCAAAGCGCATTGCCGGTCTGCTCTTGTCATGAAAAATTTCCGACTGAATTAGTTAATCCTCGTAGCCTTGAGCGAAGGACACCACTTAGTCTGACGACACGCACAAGTCAGGCCCCTTGCCCGCACAATGGAGCTAGGAGCATTATTTCAAACAGAAAAAAGAAACATAGTAATTTTCTATTCATACTAGGCAAAACATACTTATACACATAAAAGAAATTAATTATTAGATAGCCACTTTTTATTTTACATGCATATGCAGATATATAAGATGGGTTAATTTGTTGAATTTGGTTGAGGAAAAATAGAATTGCCATGAAAAAGGGGTTAATTCAAATTGGAGATATAAAATGGGTAGACAATGTACGCATTTATCAAGATTATATATTCAATACTCCTGATGAGGGAGGAACTGATTTAATTTGGGATTTTTATTTTTTATTTTTCTGGTGGTTGCCCCTCTCTGCAAATGGTCGATGGTTTTAATTTCCTCCAACCAAATTAATCAACTCTATGGACGTCTCTCATAAAATCCTTTTGTTTCCTAGGAGTAGCGGATAGTCTCTTTGGTGTTTGATGCTTTGCTTTGTTCTGTATAGCTGTGCCCCCTTCTTCTCCTCCTCACCCCCCCCCCCCCCCCCCCCCCCCCCCCCCCCCCCCCCCCCCCCCCCCCCCCCCCCCCCCCCCAACAAAAGAATTTTATTATGCTTTGTTTGAAAATATTTTTGAAAAATTGTAGGGGTAATAAGTGGAGAGAGATAGAGAGAGAAATGTTAGAAGTAGAGAGAATCTAGGGAGAATTTTTTGAAAAATTCTTTTTGAGAAGGGAAAGGAACTAGGCATTAATTTTTGAAAAAATTAAAAGGACAAGGGCATCTGAAGAAAATATTACTAACCTAAGGCTTCCAAAAACCCAAAACGTTGACAAGAGACCAACAAAAGTGGACCATGCCCAAACCCCAAACCCTCAAATTCACCTGAAACAGCCACTTGCATCAAAAAACAGCCGCCAAACAAAAAGGACGTTTCAAGACTATTGAGATTTTGCTTTTGTGTTTTGGTCTCTTTGAGATTGTAATTTAGGGGTGTTCCCCTCTAGTCCCCATTGTAACGGTGTTTGTTTTCTGGCATAAAATCTTAATTACCCAAAAAATTGCTCTTTTTTCTTCTGATCAATCGTAAAAAAGAATAATTGTATCTCTAATTATATTGAATTGCTATTGGTTGAGATAAACGAAGTAAAATATGAGGTAATGTAGGGAGAATATTATTTTAAAAAACAAAAAAAACTGTAGGGGGAATATTTTACTTTTATCTTTGGGAAGTTGAAGGTAGTTTTTTTTTTTGGGTTAATGGAGCGTTGTGCAATGTTCTAATGTTGTTTTTCTGTTTACTATATTTTTCTTTTTACTGCAGATACAAAGAGCTTTCTCTTCTCAAATTTGAGTTGCATCAACTAATCAAATAGACATTGTGGCATTGAGAATATCAGAATACATTCAGTACTAATTCTAGTAGTGCCTCTTCAACTTGCCACAAGGGTAAGCAAACTCTATATTCGCCTATTCGATGGGTATTGTTAGCTTGTACACACGGGTATATTAATTATCTCCTCCAATTTATATGTTAAATTTTAGCCAATAAATATGAGCCCATTTCATTGAAAGAGAACTTGTTGAAGATATTAACTAAGATTCGATAATAAATGTTTTGTACTCTCGAAAGTAATGTAGGGCACAACTTCAGTACGTATGGTAACTTCAATAGTGTACGGATTTTTTTACATTTACGTATACATGAAAAAGTTTGGTGGATATTAATTAGTATAAAACACTTTTTGGTTAGCCCTAGGGCAAATTAGAATCCTGATTCTGCCCTTGCCTCCAAAACTTGTTATGAGTTTGGGTGGCAGCTGCACTCACTATCAATCAGCGGCAGAGGTGGGTTGGACAAAATTTTACGGGGTTTTTTGGCACGGTATTTGTAACTACCCATGCCAATTGACCTGATTACCCTTAATCTAACTACACCGCTCAAAAGGTTAATCTCAAGTTATACATAGCGGGTCATACTTCGTTATATACCATTTCCATTTCATTACTCCCACTAATGTAGGACTTCGTAATGGGGTTTCACAATCTCCATCATTTAAAATCGGAACGTCTTTGTTGCGCTCCGTAGGCCAACAACTTCCACCCACCAAGTAATGTGGGACAAGTACCCGCTTAACCACGTTAAGCTCCTTATGTGGGACCCACCAAGTATATATGCCAAGCAACTCAAGTTCCTCACTTGTCGGGCCCATCCGAGCATTTCTGTCTATGGGACCCGCCTCACACTTTCGGTTGGTGTAGACTCTGATACCACGCCAACCGACCTGCTTATACTTAGTCTGATTATAAAAAAGATAAAAAATAAAAACGCTACAAGAAAAAGTATATTTGCAGACAAAACAAAAAGATTTTCGTCACCAAAAGTGACCTTTGGCGATAACCTATAGATAGTAAAAATTAAATTTCGTCACTATTGTTTTCGTTAGCAAATATATTTTTTCTTGTAGTGAAAGTTAAAAAAAAAAAAGTTGTCTTTTTAACTTATTAATTTTTGTCTTTATTCAAAAAATTATGAGTTTCGATAAAAAAAATTTAATTTTTCAATTTATCTTGTTGAGACAAATCAATAAGTCACAAAAGTATTGACCACCCCAGCCATGAAGCTGATTTATACGGAAAGATTTTTTCTTAAATTAGGTACAAACAGAGTTCTTCCTGTAACACTGATGGGTAGCTTAGTTTCATGTAACACCGACACTTCTAGAGATTACCGTATTGGTGTCAGAAACTTCGGAGACACGTAACACGATAGAAACACTTAGCAAAACCCTAAATCATATGAACACAGTATCAACGAGCTTATGTTACCTAGAAGCAAAGCTAAAGGGAGGAGTAGATCACGGCTAGAAACTTGGTCTAAGATCATATACTAACAATAAAAATTGGAGTATCCACTATTTAAGCAAATTTCTTTTTCTGATGAAAGCCCCTGACAATCATATGTATTAGCTAATGGTAGTGGTTACAATTAAAGATTTAAGCAAATCAATTAGACCAACAAAAAGTTGAACATTAAAAAAAGATCGAAACAAAGCCTATGGTGCTCTCACATGTAAGGATTACGTACGAAAGGGTAAACCTACGTATTGAAAAAGTGTTTGAGTCTGGGAAGAATAAAATTTTTCAAACCTTCAAACACAAATCAGCAACCCCACCAGTCCACCACTGCTTCTCTCCAAAAAAATATTGACGAAAAAAGAGAAAAGAAACAGATTGCAAACTAGTATTTTCAATGGTGTTAACACGTATCGCCTTACCTGGAATCTTTGTTGCTTGTAGAGGGAGAGCAGCCTTGGATAAGTGTGAGAGAGAAAGATGACTTTCATTCTTTCTAAATATATTTCTAGTCCTAGGACTTTTTGGTCTCTGCCGTAGGATTTATGCGATTACATTGAACCATCGGATTTATGTAGACATAAGTTTCAAAACCCGTCCTAGCTTATTATATAGATATAGATATAGATAGTTATCCCAAAAAATGCAACCATTATAATATCTCAAAATCCATCATTTGAAAATTAATCTTCTCAATTCCATTCCATTGTCTAATCCATTCTATCGAACCAAACCTACCCTAATGGGTTAAGGCTTATGGGAGTTGATAATCTGTGTATTCCACCGTTGGGCGCCTATTTTGTGACTCCTAAATTTCAATTGGACCTATTTTGTGTGAAGGAGACTTAGAGCAATTTGTTTTTGGGGGGCCATATATATACATACATATATATAGGGGTTCTAAAATTTTTTGGGCCTTCATTTCTAGCCTTTTTTGGGGTCCGAAGCGCATGCTTCTCTCGCCTATCCTCTAAACAGGCCCTGTGTGTGAGTGAGTTGAAATATTCTATTGTTTGAGTGTGTAGGTATTTTTGAGAAATTAAGTTGTTTGTGTATTGAGTGAAGTTGAGTCTCTCTATTTCCCATCAAAATAAACCTGCAGAGTGGAGGCGTAATGTAGGGAAACTATTGTCTCCAGAAAAAAAAAAAAATGAAAAGCTAGAGGTTGAATATTCAACTCTCTCTTTGAGTTATCGAAAGAAAGTATTTTCGTTAATTAGCTAGTGATATGTTATTGCTCTTATCTTAATTTTTTTCTAATTTATTTTCTTTTTTGCTACAGATACGAAGAGCTTTATCTTGTCAAATTTGAATTGCATCGCCATCACTTAAATATATTTTGGGAATATCAGACGAAATAACCCCTGGCTGAAAATGTGTACTCCTCAATGCATATGTGAGAAGTTGGGAGGTCTAGGCTTTGAGGAAGCGAAAAAAGCAGGGAAATATGTTCATCACTACTCAAAGAACCTCCAGAAGCTTAAAGATAAATTGAAAGATCTTGACGACTGTATGGAAATAATCACAAGAGAAGTTAGTGTGGCCAATGGTTGTGGTGACGAGATTGAGGTTAATGTTTCGCACTGGCAAACAGACGCAAACAAATTCAAAGCTGATATTGAGAAACTTATGGGGGAAAGTACTACTAAGGCCAGCATATCTTGTACTGCATGCTCATGTCCTAACATCGTGTGGCGGTACAAATTTAGCAAACAGGCAGAAGAGAAGATAGCTGAAGCTGTTGAACTCATTGGGAAATACAACAATTTTAATCATCAAATTTCCAACCCTAGGAGTCACTACGCGGAGAACCTCCAGAAGCTGAAAGATAAACTGAGAGATCTTGACGATTGTAGGGGAACAATCACAAGAAAAGTTAGCGAGGCCAACGGCCTCGGTGACGAGATTGAGGTTAATGTTTTGCACTGGCAAACAGATGCAGGCAGTTTGATAGATGATATTGAGCAATTTATCAGGGAAAGTACTACTAAGGCCAACATATGTTCTACTCCTGACATCACGTGGCAGTACAATTTTAGCAAACAAGCAGAAGAGAAGATAGCGAATGCTGATGGACTCATTATTAAATACAACAATTTTAATCAAATTTCCCACCCTAGGAGTCACTACGCGGAGAACCTCCAGAAGCTGAAAGATAAACTGAGAGATCTTGACGATTGTAGGGAAACAATCACAAGAGAAGTTAGCGAGGCCAATGGTCGCGGTGACGAGATTGAGGTTAATGTTTCGCACTGGCAAACAGACGTAGGCAGTTTGAAAGATGATATTGAGCAACTTATCAGGGAAAGTACTACTAAGGCCAACATATGTTCCACGTCTGAATGCCCACGTCCTGACATCACGTGGCAGTACAATTTTAGCAAACAAGCAGAAGAGAAGAAAGCGGAAGCTGATGGACTCATTATTAAATACAACAATTTTAATCAAATTTCCCACCCTAGGCCACGTCCTCCAGAACTTGAATCTCTATCCGACAAGAATTATGTTGACTTTGATTCTAGAGCATCAATTTTCAAGGATATTATGGATGCATTAAAAGATTCAAACGTTAACATGATTGGTGTATTTGGCCTAGGTGGGGTTGGTAAGACCACATTAGTCAAGGAGGTGGGCGAACAAATGCGGAAAGATGGAACTTTTAAGCAAGTTGCAATGGCAGTTGTCTCCAAGGATCTCAACGTGAAGGAAGTACAATCAAGATTGGCTGCCAGCTTAAATTTCAAATTCAAGGCCGAGTTGGATGATCAAGTGGGAAGAGCAACTGAATTATGGAACAAACTCACAAACGGGGATAAATATCTCATCATATTGGATGATATTTGGCAAGAAGTGAAAATGAAGGCAATAGGTATTCCTTGCATAGATGAAAGAAAATGCTGCAAAGTTGTGTTAACATCTCGAAATGAAGATTTGTTGTCTGGCAGAATGGAAGTCGATAAAAATTTCTCAATTGCATTACTATCGAGTGCCGAAGCATGGACACTATTCATGAAAAAGGTGGGGAATACAATCGAGTCTCAGCTAGAAATAAAATCTCTTGCATACGAAGTGTGCGAACGATGTAAAGGTTTGCCAGTTGCCATAAATGCACTTGGTGAAGCATTGAAAGGTAAGCAAGAACACGCGTGGAAGACAGCACTCAATAAGCTGGACAAGTACATGCTCAAAAATATTGTGGACATTAACCCAAGTGTGTTCGCCTCTTTAAGGGTGAGTTATGATATGTTACATCTCAAGGATGCAAAATCTTGTTTCTTGCTCTGCTGTTTGTTTGGTGAGAATGCTGAGACTCCACTTGACGAATTGACAAGATTTTGGTTCGCTGGGAGTTTTCTTGCTCAAAAACCTTGTACCCTAGAGGAAGCAAGAAATGATGTGCATACAGTGGTTGATGCCCTCAAATCAGCTTCTTTGTTGTCAAATGGCAATGATGAAAATGTTGTCAAAATTCATGATGTCATAAGAGATGTTGGTATCTCAATTGCACGAGAGGAAGAAGCATTTCTGGTAGATCATGGCGCTTTTGAATGGCCACAGAATCCCCCAAATGGGCCATCGTACTCAGCAATCTCATTAATTTTCAAAAATGTTAATGAGCATCCCGATGGGTTGGTATATCCAAAACTCCACACCTTAACGGTTGTTAATAGCAAACTCTCGGATCTTGAGCTTCCAGACAATTTTTTCAATGGGATGATGCAACTTACAGTGTTAACTATTTCTGGAATCCGTATGTGGCGACTCCCATCATCACTTGCAAAATTGAAAAATCTTCGGATGCTATATCTGGACGACTGCGAGTTGGATGATATTGCTATACTTAAGGACCTGAAGAGTAACCTTGAAGTGCTTAGACTTAACGATTTTAGTATCGAGGTGTTGCCACCGGAGATTGGGCACTTGACTAGTCTGCAAGTGTTAGATCTCCGAGGTTGTGACAACCTCACGGTGATTCCACGAGGTGTCACATCCAATTTGACTAGTCTGGAGGAGTTGTACTTTCCAGAAAACTTCGACAACTGGGGCGCCACAACTGACGAGCAACAAGGCACGAGCAATAGAGAAAATTTGAGCCTCGAGGAGCTGAGACGGCCATTGAGTACTGGTAAATTAACCACTTTACACATTTATATACCAGATGTCATGCTATTACCCAAGGAGGACCTAATATTTGGGAACTTGAAGGGATTTAAGATATCAGTGGGTTCTAAAATCAAGACTTCAGAAGAAATTTTTGGAAGATGCATGTTGAAACTAGAAGGTATTGCGTTAAGAAATGAGTTCATCCCTTTGGTGGACAAAGCTGAAGGTGTAGTCCTAAGTGAGATTGAGGGTTTGAAGGAGGTGTTTCATGATAGAGGTGTTGGAAATAGATTTCTTGACTTGAAATACCTCAAAGTTAAATCATGTGTTGAGGACCTGAAATATCTTCTTGGTGAGCCAAAATCATCCGTGCAAAGTCATGGGCTGCATCGCTTACCGTCGTTCAATAATTTAACTGTGTTAATTATTAAAAATTGTAAGTCAAAGTATCTCTTCTCCCCAACCACTGCAAAAGGACTTGTTCACCTTGAACAGCTAGAAGTAAGATCCTGTATAAACATGGAGGGAATAGTTGCATTTGAAGGACGGAATGATAACGATGAATTCACCAGTGAGGTGAAGTTTTGTAAACTGGAGCAACTGGAATTGGAAGATCTACCAAACCTCTTAAGCTTTTATGCTCAAAAGGTGAAGACGGGATCAACCATGGGAAGCTCTTCTGTCTGTGCCCAACCTCTTTTCAGTGGAAAGGTAAGCTCTATTATCATCCTGTTAATTAGTTTACTTAGGTATTATTGAGGAATAAGTTGAACATTCGGTTGTAGTACACATTGACGTAAAGCTAATCCCATAAATTCTAGTTTAAAAGTTTGTGTAAAATAATGGGGGCTTTTGATTTTAAAAATAGGATAAAAAAAGGGGAACGCTTAAGTATCCCCAACTTTGTCTGAGGATACAGTATCCCCATTGACTTTCATCATATAAAGTAACTCATTTACAGTATCCCCATTGACTTTCATCATATGAAGTAACTCATTTACAGTTGTCCTCCGTCATAACATTCGCCACCATAGGTATAATACTCATCATAAAAAAGCATAACATTTCATGATTTCGGCACACCATAAGGTGAGGGTACCTTAGCATTTCCCAAAAATGGAGGTTTGTTAGTTGGACGAAAATGCGTGTATAGGTTTTAAAACCTTGACATTGTGCAATCTACCAAAGCTTGAAAGCTTTTGTACCAAATTGGGTAAGGTGGGCACAACCGAAGGCAACTCTACCATTCATGCACTACCTTAATTCAACGGAAAGGCACATTTGCTTTATCATTATTAACGTTGTGCCCGTTCATGCATGAGACAAAAAAAAATCATATTGATATTTTTTTGGGTCTTTTGTATCGAATGGGCAAAAGAGATAGTTGAATTTTTTCAGCTCTGTATTCGATGCACGATAGCGTTGTTCCCATTCTATGCATGGAAAGACATATTTCTATTGTTATGAATTAAAAATTTAAGGTGTGAATAGAATAAATTCCTATTAATTTGCAATTGTAAAAAATATAAGATAAACAAAGCTAATTTAGCTACTTATGATCACAATTAGCTTCCTATTTGAGATTGGAACCATTTGAAAAAGCATGTAGTATACATTTAATTTTTTTTAACTAATTGGGATTATCTTAGTTGGACAGAACTCTTGCATCTCAATAGAAGGCCAGGTTTGAATTTCCCTACTTGTGTGTGCGTGGGTGTTCTTACCTTAATAGGCTTTTCATTCTTTCTTGTTTCTACCTTATAATAAGCTTATTTTTGGTATTACTTGAAAGAAAATGCATTCAATTTTTTTCTGTCAATAATTGTTAGTAGTTGATGTGCAAGTAATAGATAGACAAAAAATAAATATAAAACTCTCTCTCTCTCTCTCTCTCTCTCTCTCTCTCTCTCTCGATAAAAAGGAACACTATGACTGGTAGTAATCCCCCCAGATGGATGTAATGAATTTTATTTTTATTGAAGAGCACGGATGTAATGAATGATACCCAGTAGGCTTTGTTCTTCTTCTTTTAGTACCCTTTATTACTGTCTTATGTTATCGGAGCCCCTTCCGTCATTGTTTTTCTGCTTTACAAGTGCAATGGCTTCTTTTGAGTAATTTTTTATTTTGCGTGGTAATAGATTTCTCTTCAGTCCACAGAGGACTAGATAGAACCCTTAGGCCTTACGAATGCGGGCATGTAATGCGATCTGTTACAGTGATCACGTTAAACTGGAATTGGATCTTGTCTGAGTATGCATTAAAAAATCTTGTTGATTGATATTGCAATAAGTCCTACTTGGATGACATACTAAAAAATTGAATGCCATGGAATTACACCTAAATTTGGAGCTACTAGTGCTATGCCAATCGGAGTCTTTGGTCGCTGCCGACTGCCCAAATCAACTATTTCTATTGTTGACAGTCCATCCTTCCCCAATGTTCCTAACAACATCATTAATGTTGAAGAATGCCATTTGAAAGTATAACCTTTTTTAATCTGGGCACACGCATAATGTGGCGGAACCTTAGTATTTCCCAAAAAATGAAAGGTTCTTATTTGGAGGACAGTGCATGTTATGGTTTTGATCTCAAACAATTAGCTGACTTATTCCTTATGTATAGCAGTCGTTTGATAATGCTTGGCGAGTAACCTTTACATGGAGAAGTCGTTCTGATTCATCTATCAAACTACTTTGTAGGTTATTTTCTCTGTCTTGGAGAGTTTGACCATTGAAGGGCTGGATAACATAATAACAATTTGGGACAAGCGATCAATTGCTACCTGGCAAGAACAAGGGTCTTTCTGCCAACTGATAAAATTGGAGGTCAAAAGTTGCAGTAAACTGATGCATGTGTTTCCGTCCAATATGCATCCACTATTAAAGAATCTAAAAACGCTAGAAGTAGAAAAGTGTGAAACCATGAAGGGAATAGCTGAAATTGAGGGAGAAAGAGATGAAGATGGACATAGAAATGAGGTATGTTTCATCAAATTGAGAACTTTGATATTGTTAGGTCTATGCATCTATGATATTTGCTTTATCATTATCCTTGTATCTTACTTTGAATCTTTTCCCGTTGGTTCTTAGACCATGCTTTACATATGAATCGGGTAACATTATCACTGGTAGTTAGGCCCCTCTCTCATGCTATCAAACACACACACATACACATACACATCCCCGGACACCAGACATATATAATGAATGGTACTTGTTCTATGACCCAGTATGCTCTGTTCTTTCTCTTCTTCTAGTACCCTTGCTCTCTAATGTTATCCGCGCGAGCTCCTTCCGACATCATTTTTTTTGCTCGGCAAAGATTTTTTTTTATTAGACTCAAAAAGGGTACATCAAGTACAAGAGAAGGGAGAACCAGAAAGTACACCACAACCCCTTGGGAAAAGAAAATTAAAAAAACAAAGTTACACCCGAAAGTACACCTAAATCATGAGCCTTCTAACAGCATCAAGGTGCCTTTTGAAATCTTCCACTGTATACACCCTTATATCAAATTTGACTTTGACCCACAGAGCTGCCCTTGTTTTGATTAATTCTACCACTTGGTTGAGATTAGCAGCTTTGTTGTTGAAGACAACATCATTCCTTGTAATCCAAATAAATCACAACGTTGAAAAAAAACAGCACCCCCAAAAGTATTTTTCCAGATTTCTGAACCGAAAAGAAAACCCCCAAGAAGATAACCCCAACAGATTCGAAGGAATCACCCAATCTATATTCCACCACTCTACTATTTCAGTCCAAATTTTCCTAGAAAACGGGCACGTTAGCAGGACATGTTCTGGTGTTTCCACTTCCAGTAGACAAAATGGACATGCCAAAGCCTGCTCATCCATTCCCAACAAAATGTTTCTGCTATTCAAGAAAGATCTAGTCGCAATCCTGTTTTGACACCCCAACCAAACCAAAATCTCTACCTTTGGAGGACTAAGATTTCTCCAAAAGATCCAAGTCCAGTATTGGGGGTAAAAGCATATGCTTCCCATAGACCATACACTGACTTCACAGAAAACATATTATTAGAATTACCAATCCAAAGCATTGCATCCATTCTTGTCGGCTCCAGAACTACATTCTGTAATCTCACTATTAACTCATCGTACTGTGCTCTTTCCTCTGAAATACTCTCCTCCGAAATAACAAAGTCCTATCCCCATTGCCCTCTGTATTGATCATATTACAAACCAACTCCTCTTTTTGCGTCGATGCCAGATAAAGTCTAGGATATTCCTCTTGCAACGTTTGATCCCCTAGCCATTTGTGCTTCCAGAACAATGTATTACTACCTGAGTTAACTTGAATTCTGAAATTTGCTTGGATTATATTTCCCACCTCATTAGCCAAATTTCCAATTTCACAAATGCCTTTCCAGATTGTAGATGTTCGTCCTGAAGACGGTAATATGGGGGGCCAATCTTGATGTGATAACCCATACTTCCTGCATACCACTTTAGCCCACAAGGAATCCTTTTCTCTACTGAATCTCCACCACCACTTAACTAAGAGAGCATGATTTTGTTCAATCAATCTTTTCACCCCCAGTCCTCCATATTCTTTACTTTTTGTTATCGTATCCCATTTAACCAAGTTGATCGTTTTCTTATCAATGGAATCCCCCCAAAAAAACTGCCTCTGCAATTTTTCAAGTGTCCTTCCGCCATCATTTTCCTCCTTTTCAAGTGGAATGGTGTCTTTCAAGTCCTTTTTTTTGCGGTTAGGAATTTCTCTTCACTCCACGAAGAACTAGATATTATGCTGATCATGCATGTCAATTAAGTTGTTTCGATCTTGTCCGAGTATACAAGAAAACATCTAGTGTATCGAAAGTCATTGCCTATGTAGTTTGTTCTACAAAGGAATGGTCTGGCTTAGTTGGATAACATAAAAAAAGATTTGAATATGTATGAAATTATGTGATGCGATGATTGAATCCATTCAATGTTTTTCATAGATAAGATAGTCTTATGGCCCTAAAAAATAAAAAAAAAGACTTGATTGCTGAAAAAGGCCTGGTGGCTGGTGATCAAGTTGAATAGTGGACAATGCAATAAACTAAGTGTACATGGGTGAAGCCTAATTCTTGTTACTTATTTCTTTGCAAACTCAAATTTTCAACTTCCTCTGTGTAGTAACTGTCAATTAATCTTCTTTCCGAAGTTGCGAAAATCTGTCGTAACATATCTGTTAGAAGGGGAAGAAAAGGCATGATCATATATTATTAAGCTTTTGTTTTTCTCTTTAGCATAAGTACTCTAGTAAACAAGATTTTATGACTAAATTGGATAAGCTATTGTTCTATGATATTTAACAGCCAAAAATTGAAATTGGGTAATCTGAGTTAGTGACATGAAAGAAACACATACGCTATACCTCAATATCCCTAGATTAAGTTTACTTAAATTAGTGTATGTATCTCCGGCGTGTCCAACATGGCTATGGAGTCCAGTTAGGTGTGTGACTGCTACATAGCAATTAGATTTTGCACTGGGACTTGGGGAAAATATGGGCGGGAAATGACCCAATCAATAGCATGAGCCAGTCCTTGTAGAGACCATGTTCCTCGATTAAATGTGCCTTGATATTACTTGTATTATTAAGTGGTTCTTGTTCTCTAACTATGTCCAAAGTCTCATACAATCCAATGGGAGCACTCTTTTTTTTTTTCCTCAACAAACGAAACATTATATATAACTCGAAATGGGTACATAGAGAAAAAAACATCTAAGCACAAGGCACTAGGATGCAACAGTGGGATACACACCTCATACTACATTACAATCAAACTTTTCGAATACCATCTAGGAAAAGCTTAAAATCCTCCACTGAGTAGACTTTGATGTCGAACTTCGCCTTCATCTACATCGCGACCCTAGTTTTAACCAATTCCCCCGCCTCCCACACATGTGTTATTGAGTTGTTGAAAATGTAGTCATTTTTTACTAGCCAAATAGACCATAATGTAGCATAGAAACAAGACTCCCAAAGATGCTTTTCCAGATTTTTATACCCATTAGCCAGCCACCAACCAGCCAAGTCCGGAACAGAAGATGGGCAAGCCCATTTGAGGTTCAACCAATCCAAAATCAAAAACCAAACAGTCCAGGAAAAGTAACATTGAATGAACAAATGCCTGTGTTTCTAGATGCAAGGAGCAGAGAGGGCATAAGGCTAGTTGGATCTCATTTATCAAATTTCTGCTCAAGAAACTAACCTGGTAGCCGCTTTCTCCTTGACAGCTATCCATGCAAACACTTCAACCTTTGGAGGGCTCAAATCCTTCCAAAGTGAACCCATAAGAGCGTTACTAGAATAAAAAGATTGTTCCCATTGCCCATACGCCGACTTGACACTGAAGTTCCCATCCTTCGACCATCTCCGTTGCAAACAATCAGACTTGGTTGGATTTAGACACCCCAATCCGGGCTTCCAGATTAGTTTACTTACGGTTTTTGATTCCCCGATGATGAAATGGATCAAGAACACCCTGGGAATGATAGCGTGTTTGAGCTTTGAGTGTTTGCAAAACCCTTGAATCTAACATAGCCTAAGCCACTTCAAAAACCAAAAACCCCATTGATGCGCGCCAGGGCGCAACCATCCCACGCTGGGGCGCACCATCGCACGCCAGACTCGCTCCGTCGCGCGACGGTCCAACCTACCACCAACTTTTCTTAGGAAGGACAGTTGGCCACCAATGCAACTTCAGCCAGCCTCGTGGACTGGCTGAACTCCTTTCCTGGCACCAACCAGATCCACCATCCTTCCCTATAAATACCCCACTCTTTCTTCCATTGAAAGGGTTACCAAATTTTAAGCCTAAAGAAGGATTACACTCACAATCCTCCATTTTCACACTTCAACCATCCAAGAACAAAGCTTGTTCTTCCACCTCAACCTTTTCAAACACCTCAATCAAACCTCAAAACTCGAATTCGTTTCAAACTCAACCAAAGGTATAACATACCTACTGTCTTTCTGTTCTGATCCCTGAGGGGGGGTGGCAGGGCCAAGGCTGGTAATCAATACCAGTCCTGGTCCTAAAGCTGGCAGGGTTTCAAAAACTGTCATGGTAGGACCAGCGCGCGACGGACCCACTCACGCGCGCGACTGTTCCAGTCTGTGCTCGCTGGTCCGCGCGGGGATTGGTTCCTACTGTTTTGTGCTTTATTTTGTATATAGATCACTGCAAGCATGTTAAAAACCAGTTTATTGTTTTCCTTAGTATAAACTATGAGCTTTGTAGTTGATTTGTATTTCTGTTGTTTTGGAGTACCCCTGGAACCATTCCAAACATGTCCTAAAACCCAGAAACATGTAAACCAAGCACTGGTCTGGTTGCGCAAGGGCGCACCATCGTGCGCTAGACTGGTTCCATCATGTGATAGAGCGCCAGGGCGCACCCTCGCGCGCCAAACTGGCTCCGTCACGCAATAGTCTGCCTCTAACCAGTGGCTGGCCTTGCACGGGTAGCTTGGCCTTAGGCCATTATTTTGTCTCCACACTGTTTATAGGGGTGTATTATTAATTTGTAGGGCTTTTCAGCCTTTAAATTGTATGTTATGCTGCTATGAACTGCTTGCTTTGTCTTGGGTGTGCACTGGTCCTTCCAGAGCCTAGAGAGTTTGAGAATAAGAGTTGTGGGTTTTAACTCACCGGCGTGCGCGTGTTTTGGAGTTGTGCGCGCAAGAGTGAACAGCATGTAGTGACTTGTTCAGTGCAAGCTGGTTTTTTCCTGCGCACGTCACTCCAAAACAGGGGCCTCCCAGTTTGTCTAAACTCCCACAGCAGTCTATTCTCATCCTATACTAACTGCTCATCCATGCTATCTATCACATCCTGCAAACTATTACAGTTTTAATCCATTGTAACTGTTCCCTTGCCCTAATTGGCTAAAGAATTGATTAATCAAACAGAATCGCAAATAAACGTCTTCGCAAATGCCTAAGTAGAGACTGATCTCCAGATTGGGCGAGAGGGGTGCTATAAAACCCTTCCTCTCTCGTAACCTGGATCCCAAACCCAGATATGGTTATTGCGGACTGGTTCCTTAACTTTTTCAAATCAAAACAGCGCGGCAAGTGCTTCGAAATACGGTTCCTTGGGTGTCGGACCTTCAAACCCGAGTGGTGACCCTGTATTTTCACGAGCGCTTGTCGTCAAGCTTAAAGCACTCCCATGAACCGGTATTTTTCTTTTTAGGAAGGGAACGAAATCCTTTCCTAAAATGAAAAAGGCATGCTGCCCACAGTGGCGACTCCGCTGGGGATCGAATCAATATTGGTCTATACTAAGATTTTAATACGCTTGAGAACAATCCCACAAAAGTCTTTCAAAATAATGAGCTTCGCGCTGTTAAAGAAAGGATTGGTGATTTAACAGGACCTCGTGTCCTGCCATCCTAACTGGGGCTTTTCCGATTGTTCTATCGTGTAATTTCTTCTAAGTATTGATTAATAAAGAGAGCGAAATTTGAAACGGCATTTGCGAATTTGCCATTGTATTCCATTAATCAACTTTTTAGCATTCTCATGTGCATCAATGTTGGATAGCCGCGTTGGATCGTTTTGGCAAGCTGGCACGGTTTACTGGAGCCCGGGAACCCCGAATGACCAACAACCTTCGACGATGATGAGTCATTCTACCGTTCGACTGTTGCTCTGCGATTACGCGGGCAGCGGGAGGTATATCTTGGCTTTAGTTCGAGGAACCCCTTCAAACCAAAACCGGTCTTTGCATATATAAAGCACTAGAACTCTTCAAACTAGGATAGGTACCCACAGTGTAAGATTAGTTGCATCTAACCCCATATACTGTCTACGTGTTACTGCTTTTCCTATCTCATGTACTGTACATACATATCGTTTTGCGTAGGAGCATGTTTAGGGCGGTTGGCGGTTTCTAGGTTGTCTCTCCGTCGAGTCTGTCTCATGCCTATTAGGACGCTGCTAGACCCGATGAAGAGTCGTGCATCTAAATGGTGCGCGTTTCTAAATTTTCAAAATCCTTGGATCAACAAGACTTTGGGAAATCAAATATTTTTAAGTCCTTAGCTTATGCCCGATTGAAGTTTCAACCAAAAATAAGGAACCACAAAGTATGGATGCCATGACACTGGCATTACCCAGGTTGAAGTGCGAAGTCACTATACACCACGGCGTACAAAGTTAAGGTGTCATGTCATCAATACTGAGTTGTTCTGAATTCAAAGTTGAAACTTCGAAAACGGAATAGTTAAAGGCTTAGACTGTTTTGACATCTCTTCGTGTTAGTCGATTCAAATAAGGATACACCCTCGAAAAGAATTCTGAGGATTTTGGCAGCGTCCGAACGTCATAAGACAAACTCATCTGTAGTTGTAGAGTTTAGGAGGACATCGACGACGATGATGTGTACATTGCTTATACATGTACATTGCATTCTAATTGCTGCAGGATCGTCATTGAGCTTTCAATTACTTTACTGTCTAGTTTGGAACCAGTGCACCAAATAAGAGAGTACCGAAGGGAATAGCCAAACCTACTTGGGAACGTGTGCTGGGACTATTTCACTATCACTTTCGAATCCAGAATGGCAACACAAATGGAGCTGGCTGAGCTCAAGAAAGCTGTAGAGGAATTGGGTCACAAGATGGACAAATAGATGATTATGGTCTAGGGACTCGTTGGCCTCGTTACCTGTACAGCCCCGCAGCCAGATATGGGGCTAGTCAAAGGACCTCCTCAAGCCTACCACTCTCCAACAGTCGGAATCAAACTATGCTCAGGAGACATGTTCAACGACCTGGTTGAATTCCATGAGGCTAAGACTCAATCGAAGGAGGATGTCGATTCCTTTGTCGAAGCCATTGCCAAAGGGGAGGACATGCTTAGTGATGAATTCCGCCCTGAGGGCAAAAGAATGCATCCTGCTAATGTGGCAATGTGTTGCAACTGCAAAGCAAACAAGGGTCCTGTTTTGAACTCTCAATTCACTCGCCGGAACCCACCGAGGGTTTTTTCATGTTTCGATGCACCTTTGGCCTCGGTCTATGAGAGGCTCCTCAATGCTGGTTCCATCAAGTCCCTCAATCCAACTTCATTACCCAAGAATCCCTCTGCCAACTTCAAATATAACCTCTATTGCACCTTGATAAGCACCCAATAATGCATATTCTTGGTGCTTAAGTCCTCTAGCATGTTGTGTTTGTACATTTTTATTGTCGTTTTTATGCGATGTTGCACGTAAGGTGTGCTTTTAGTAGTTTCAGGTAAAACGTGCAAATAAGGCACGTTTGAAGGTCAAGGAATGTTCCGGAAGCTTCTAAGTACCCGAAGACCCTGTCGGCCCCCTAAAATCTGTTTAAGTATGGAAAATTGACTTTCTGAAAAAGTTTTGATTTTCGAGATAAAAAATGGCGGTAATTGATCCTTGAATTTTTCTAAGAGTAACTACAAAGTTACAAGGTTTAATTTGAAGCGTAAGGTCATGTTTTGAACTATTTTTTCTTGAGAAAAATGTGCAGTTTTCCGTTTTGTACTAAAAGTGGGGGGTTGACATTTTGATTTAAATGGAATCTTGAAATTCTGGTAATGCCATTGTTTCCAAATGGGGGGTACTTTCTTATTTTCATTAAATAAATTAAAGTAAAGGAAAGGTAAAAGAAAGGTTTAAAATGTAGCCTTTACTTAACTTTAGAGAATGAAAATAAGTGCTGAGAAGCTGTGAAGTTGCTGGGAGCTGTTTGCTGAAGCCAACCTGAAATCTGCAGTTTTGAAGAATGTTATCGATAACATTCCATTTGTTATCGATAACATTGGTTGCATTTTGATGTTTTGAAGAATGTTATCGATAACATTCCATTTGTTATCGATAACATTGGTCCCATTTTGGTCCAGAAGTTGTCTAGACCTGAGGGTATCGATAACATTTTGTTGGAGTTATCGATAACTCTTGTCCCCGGGGAAGGATTTGAAGGATGTTATCGATACCTTTGTTTTTGGTATCGATAACATTGCTTTCCAACAGATATTTTTACTGCTTTTTGGACTTTCCATTTATGGAATACTTGCCACTTTTGGCAAGTTCAGGGATATTTTGGTAGAGGATGAGTTGCCTTGTATAAATAGGCCCCTCTCTCTCTCTTTTTCCCATATAGGGAGAATAGGTAGATATTTATGTTTTAAGTCTTTTAAGTTTTTAGAACTCCATTGTCATCTTTAAGCTTTCTAGTTAATTTCCTTCAAGAACCATTTCAGGTATTAGTCATTTATTGTTTTCTCGTTTATTAATGTTGTAGCTACGGTTGAGATTCTCCTTAATATCAAGTTTATTTCCATTTTTAACGGTTAATCATGTTTTCTTCCTTGAGCATAATTTCTAGTCTTTTTCCTTTGTGTGAGTAGTTTAAAGGTTAAGTCATGGGGTGCGGTTCACCCTATGGATTAGTCAATTAAATGGTTTCTCTTAACTTTAGCTTAATTTCAATGTTTTGAATGAATTAAACTCATGATTTCTAGTTTTGATCATGGGGTTGGTGGCTTCTTTGATCAATAAAGTTTATCGCCTTGTGCTACGAGCTTGATAATCCTACGCGTGCGAACGATCCATTTTCGTCTCTCACTTGCATTAAATGAGTTCAGTTTGAATTAATGCCTTGAGTTGAGTTATAAGTAGTCTTCAGTTTTTAATTCTTCAAGTGGAATCCGGACGGTTTCGGTTCACTCATGAGTTAGATGAAGGAACCGTTTAATGGCTAAGTCGAGGGTAAGTCAATCCCTTTGACTCGACCCTTGTTAATCTAGTTTAATTTCAAGTTCAATTCCGTTAATCAAATCAATCACCAAGTTGGCCGCTTGAAGGCCTCGCTGCATACTTACTATCTAATCCAAATTCGCTGAAGAAGATTTCTCTGTGGGAACGATCCCGGTCTTACCGGTTTTATATGCTATCAAGCTACCATCAAATGCCTGGCCATTCAACCAATGCCTGTTTTCGGTTTCGACATGCCATTCATGATCTCATCGATTGTGGCATCATCCTAGCCCCATCTCCATCAAAAGTTACCACATTCAAACCTATCATCCTAGAAAATCAACCCCAGCCAACTGTACCCATCCTGTCCGAGCTTGAGGACAGCTTCCTGGCCCCAGTTTGTGCAATTGGGACTTTCTCTGCCAACATCTGGACTGATAGTGATGAGGGGCTTGCAAAAGGGAAGACTGATGGGCTGAGGTCCATTGTTCATGGGAGTACCGGGTAAGTTTGGTCGAAGAAGCTGATGAAGCTAAAGTGTTGTTGTTTGGGCCTAACGCCCGTTGGATTCTACCTCTCTATGAGGAAGCTATGGGTAGCTTTTTAAATATTGTATTTTCAAACCGCATCTAGTTTGCATTGACACTTTTGAGTTTGAGTCTGGCACAGAGTCTTTTGATTTGTCTAAGTCTAGCTCTGAGTCGGAGTTTGTGCCTCTTGGCCCTCCATGTCGTATCTTCTATTTTCAATTCGAGTCTTTTACTGTACTTGGTAACCCCGAGGGTTCTTTATGATATGCTTTATCTTGCTTCTAAATGCTTCACTAGCTTTTGAATAAATTGTGTTGACCCTGACAACGAAGGGATATATTTCGATTGGGTTCGTCCCTAAGGAAATGTGTTCCCTCGCCGAAAGGAAAGATGAAAGGCATGCTCAGCCTATTGATTGAAATTGTAGTTTTCAAATAAACTTGAAAGATGAGGTAGACCTCCAAATGGTTCAGATTGGTTCAACACTGTAACCAAAGGAGCATTGCGCCAGATCAGACAGGCTCAAAGAATTCATTGACAACTTGGCATGGTCTTGCAAAGACACGCCTGGCATTGATCCCGAGATAAAGGAGCATTAAATCCCCCTGTTACCGGGTGCCAAACCATGTAAAGCAAAGCTCAGAAGGTCTAATGACTTATACCATGTTCAAGTTTGCAAGAACAGCGTTCCGCCAAGCACAAGTTAGAAAGTTCAAATTGGCCTGGAGCGAGGCATGTCAACTGAAACACTCTGGACTCTGTGCTGTCAAAAGCCATTTTATCTGGAGCTACAGCCAAACATCATCGATCTCGACAGCAATAAATTCAAATACCTTGGTAAGCATAGATCAATTCAAAAACCTTTTCCCTGAGAGAAGCTCGTTGGGCTGAAAACCTCAAGGGTGGGCAGTTCCAAGCAAAAATTAGAGCAGCTTGCTAGACTGAAAACCTATGAAGGTGGTCTAGGCAAAAGTAAAGGCAATATTTGAAAGCTCGCTAGATTAAAAACCCGAATGAGCGATTCTAGGCAAAAGTTAGAGCGTAAAAGGTGAGGTAAATACTCGAGTGAACCGTAGCCTGAACTACGTTTTGACCTGATTCCCTAGCTTGGGATACGTAGGCAATCTCTCTTTGAGACTCAGTCACAATCTATCAATTGGATCTATGGTTGACATTTGGTACACATCAAAGGTCGAAGAGGATCGAAAATCAAGCTGCATGGGAGGAGTCTGAAGGGGGAAACCTTTCGTCTTTCAAGTTTATTGCAAACTACTACTTCAATTTCAAAGCTGAGCACAAGCCTTAAAAGATTTTAAGTATAAAAAACAGAACGAAATGCTGGCGAGGCCTAATGGCTCACAGTTTATTCTAAGTTCAGCAAAGTCTTGTGTAAGCAGCCGCAGCGGACTTGTATTCACGTGCGCTAGTTTGAGGTTCACGCGCGTTTGTTCAAAGTTATGCGCGTTGGTCTCAAACTTGCGCATGTTTCTTCAATTCGAGCAACAATCAGCTATTGCCTTTGAGTCCTATTCAAGGGACTTTTGCCAAGTTTGGTCATACCGTGTAGACCTAATGTGACTGCACGGAGGTGTCGGTTTCAGTTCGGGCCTATATGTGTCATCGTTTGCGTCTTATGTCCGTCTTTGTGGCATTTTTTTTCCAATTTTCAGTCCATTGTCATTTCGAGATGCTATTCTCTATTCTATTTGTTCGTGCAAGTCATTGTACAGCTATTTTGACCTCACAAGTGTTAGTTTCACCTGTTAAGGACTATTGTGAGTTTTGGCACTTTAATGCTCAAAATTTCATTATTTTCCATGTGTCTAAGGATCCGCATCGTATCCTTAGGATCTTTCTTCCTTTTCGTTCGAGCTAGGCGAGTTTGTGCATATGCATATATGTGTGTCTGTATGTCAACTCAGTTCGCTTGTCAATGCAAATTAGATATTAGCGCATGGTTTATGTTAATGAACTGAAAAATGCAATTTCTACATTGCTACCCTAACTTCTGTAATCTACAAGCAATAGAATCTTGTGGATAGCAAGGGCACGTCAGCCCAAGGCCAAGCAAAGCATATCTCTGGGGCTTTTCTGTCCAAGCATCGAAGAATGGGCATGCAGGCCTAATGCCACACTGCTATATGTCAACTGGGCACGCCGGCCCACTCAAGCGTCTGTCTATCTGGATGCGCATCTCAGAAGCAAAAGACAGTAAAGTACTGGGGCTCAGTGATAGTCCTTAAGCGTTGTTATCCTCCTAGGAGCCGCCCTTAGCTTGCATCTATATTTTCAATTTGTGCATTTTATTTGTGTACATCATTGCATATTGTGTATATCAACTATTGAAAACAGGAAGGTGGCCAGAATGGTTACCATCAAATCTTTGTTGCTGAAGGATGCGATGCAATCTCCTGCGGTTTTGTTCTGTTTGTTTAGCGGAGGCGATGAAAATCTCCCTAACTCTCGATTTGTTTGCCAAAGGATGCGATGCAATCTCCTGCGGTTTTGTTATTGTTGGTCAGCGGATGCGAAGAAATCTCCCTGAATCCACGATTTGTTTGCCGACGGATGCGATTGAAAATCTCTTGCGGCATTGTTCACATGGCAAGATGTGATAAAATCTTCTACGGAACAAATCAACGACAGCCGGTCCTGTCCAATTCGCAACGGCATGATCATTTTGTATAGTGATCCGCCATTTCAAATCAACGATAGCCGGTCCTGTCCAATTCGCAACGGCACGATCATTTTGTATAGTGATCCGCCCATCCAAATCAACGACAGCTAGTCCTGTCCATTTCTCAACGGCTCGATCATTTTGCACACTGATCTACCCGTCTCATATCAACGACAGTCGATCCTGTCCAAAACTCAACGGCTCGATCATTCTGCACACTGATCTGCCTGTTTCCAATCAACGACAGCCGGTGCTGTCCAAAACTCAACGGCTCGATCATTTTGCACACTGATCTTCCTATCTCAATCAACGATATCCGGTCCTGTCCAAAACTCAATGGCTCGATCATTCTGCACACTGATCTGCCCATCTTAATCAACGACAGTCGGTCCTATCCAAAACCCAACGGCTCAATCATTCTGCACACTGATCTGCCAGTCTCAAATCAACGATAGCCAGTCTTGTCCAATTCTCAACGGCTCGATCACTTTGTATAGTGATCCGCCCTTTCAAATCAACGACAGCTGGTCCTGTCCAATTCTCAACGGCTCGATCATTTTGTATAGTGATCCGCCCAATCCGAATCAACAACAGCCGGTCCTATCCGAATTTCAACGGCTTGATCATTTATACAAATGATCCTCCTATCCTGTCTGCAACGGCTCGATCATTTATATTGATGATCCTCCTATCCAGACTTCAATGGCTCGATCATTTATACTGATGATCCTACCATCCTGTCTGCAACGGCTCGATCATTTATACTGATGATCCTCCCATCCAGACTTCAACGGCTCGATCATTTGTACTGATGATCCTCTTATCATGTCTGCAACGGCTCAATCATTTATACTAATAATCCTCCTATCCAGACTTCAACGGCTCGATCATTTATACTGATGATCCTACCATCCTGTCTGCAACGGTTCGATCATTTATACTGATGATCCTCCCATCCAGACTTCAACGGCTTGATCATTTATACTAATGATCCTCCCATCCTGTCGAATTCCTTAGCGGTTTGATCACTCAGCTCATTGATCTCTCCGTCTGCATCCACGACAGCCGGTCCTGTCAAATCCATCTACGGTATTTAGCCATATCGTCCATACAATCCACAACGACGATTTGATTATCGTTTGACGATTCATTCAATGGTCCACCCATCCGCAACTAGTTGTTCCCCAAGAGAGTCCGCTTTGGCCTGCCCTGAATAACTTCCTCTGCATCAGTCTAACTTCACGCGCATCTTCCAGCAGGCTTATTACTCTATCTCGAATGGTCTTTGATAAAGAGATTGGCTCTGATTCCCAACAGATGGAATTCAACCTGCCTGACACGACCTACCTGTGTTTGTTGGAATACTTTGTACCGAGGATAGCTTGATCCCTAGCAACGACAGCCTGTCCTGTCCACATCTACAGCGACAGCCTGTCCTGTCCAAATTCGATCAACAAGCGACGATTCACTTGTCCACTTCTACTTCCATCCCCGGTAATGGATCTGCCAGTCCATTCCACCGATCAGGTTCCTTAAGTTTACTTGTCTACCTTGCTAGTATGCTTTGCTCTGGATTGCCTTAAGGGGTGTCTAGAATTCTTTGACGTTACTTGTATCAAGTCGACGGTGCTTCAAGTGCCGTCAAAGAGGGGCTACTGTAGCCAACTCAATCTAGGCTTCCAGATTAGTTTACTTACGGTTTTTGATTTCCCGATGATGAAATGGATCAAGAACACCATGGGAATGATAGCGTGTTTGAGCTTTGAGTGTTTGCAAAACTCTTGAACCTAACCTAGCCTAAGCCACTTCAAAAACCAAAAACACCATTGATGCGCGCCAGGGCACAACCATCCCGTGCCGGGGTGCACCATCGCGCGCCAAAATCATTCCATCGCGTGACAGAGCGCCAGGGCGCACCATCGCGCGCCAGACTCACTCCGTCGCGCGACGATCTAACCTACCACCAACTTTTCTTAAGAAGGATAGTTGGCCACCAATGCAACTTCAACCAGCCTCATGGACTGACTGAACTTCTCTCCTGGCACCAACCAGATCCCTATAAATACCCCATTCTTTCTTCCATTGAAAGGGTTATCATATTTTAAGCCCAAAGAAGGATTACACTCACAATCCTTCATTTTCATACTTTAACCATCCAAGAACAAAGCTTGTTCTTCCACCTCAACCTTTTCAAACACCTCAATCAAACCTCAAACTTTGAATTCGTTTCAAACTCAACCAAAGGTATAACATACCTACTGTCTTTCTGTTCTGATCCCTGAGGGGGGCTGGCAGGGCCAAGGCTGGTAATCAATACCAGTCCTGGTTCTAAAGCTGGCAATGTTTCAAAAACTGTTCCAGTCTGTGCTCGCTGGTCCACGTGGGGACTGGTTCTTACTATTTTGTGCTTTATTTTGTATATAGATCACTGCAAGCATGTTAAAAACCAGTTTATTGTTTTCCCTGGTATAAACGATTAGCTTTGTAGTTGATTTGTATTTCTGCTGTTTTGGAGTACCCCTAGGACCATTCTGGACCTGTCCCAGAACCCAGAAACATGTAAACCAAGCACTGGTCTTGTTGCACTAGGGCGCACCATCGCGCTAGACTGGCTCCATCGCGCGAAAGAGCACCAGGGCGCACCCTCGCGTGCCAGACTAGCTCCGTCGCGCGATAGTCTGCCTCTGACCAGTGGCTGGCTTTGCACGGGTAGCTTGGCCTTAGGCCATTATTTTGTCTCCACACTGTTTATGGGGGTGTATTATTAATTTGTAGGGCTTTTCACCCTTTAAATTGTATATTATGCTGCTTATGAGCTGCGTGCTTTGTCCTGGATGTGCACTGGTCCTTCTAGAGCCTAGAGAGTTTGAGAAAAAGAGTTGTGGGTTTTAGCTCACCAGCGCGCGTGTGTCTTGGAGTTGTGCACGCAAGAGTGAACAGCATGCAGTGACTTGTTCAGTGCATGCTGATTTTTTTCTGCGCACGTCACTCCAAAGTAGGGGCCTCCCAGTTTGTCTAAACTCCCACAGCAGTCTATTCTCATCCTATACTAACTGTTCATCCATGCTATCTATCACATCTTGCAAACTGCTACATTTTTAATCCATTATAATTGTTCCCCCGCCCTAATTGGCTAAAGAATTGATTAATCAAACAGAATCGCAAACAAACGTCTTCGCAAATGCCTAAGCAGAGACTGATCTCCGGATTGAGCGAGAGGGGTGCCATAAACCCTTTTCCTCTCGTAACCTAGGTCTCGAACCCAGATATGGTTATGACGAGCTGGTTCTTAACTTTTTCAAATCAAAACAGTGCTGCAAGTGCTTCGAAATACGGTTCCTTGGGTGTCGGACATTCAAATACGAGTGGCGACTCTGTATTTTCGCGATCGCTTGTCGTCCAGCTTAAAGCGCTCATGTGAACTGGTATTTTTCTCTTTAGGAAGGGAATGAAATCCTTTTCTAAAATGAAAAGGGCACGCTGCCCACATTGGATTTAAAGTCACTTCTCGAATTCTCTGTATCAGATTATCCAGCTCTTGGCGCTCTCGCGCAAACACCCTTCTTCTGAACAACAACTCCCATGAGCCCCCATTAGCAACTCCCCTCATTTTGCTGATCATCTCTCCCTGTGGAGAAGATAATAGGAACAATCTTGGATATGCTTCTTTTAACGGCAACTCACCCAACCAGATATGTTCCCAAAACAAAGTAACATTCCCTGAGTTTACTTTAAACCTAAAGCCCTCTCGAATGGAGTAACCCAGATGGGACGATGGATTCTTCAAAGCGCATATGTCTGCCCAAATTTTCGAAGTGGAGCCTGACTCGTAGCTGTAGGGAAGCCGACACTTGACATCCAACCCACATTTTTCTCTAATGACTTTCGCCCAGAGAGAATCTTTATTGTTACCAAAACGCCACCACCACTAGGCTAGCTGTAGGGAAGCTGACACTTGACATCCAACCCATATTTTTCTCTAATGACTTTCGCCCAGAGAGAATCTTTATTGTTACCAAAACGCCACCACCACTAGGCCAAGATTGCTAGGTTCTGCTGCAACATTCTCTTCACCCCTAACCCTCCATCATCTTTCTTCCTTGTGATCTCCTCCTATTTAACCAAATGCATCTTCTTCTTGTTGATTGAGTCACCCCAAAAGAACTGTCTTTGTAATTTCTCCAATTTCCTCGCTACTGCAACTGGCATTTTAAATAGAGACATGAAATAAATAGGGACATTACTAGTATTGGAGTTGATAAGAGTCAACCTTCCTCCTATCGAGATGCACCGAGATCTCCAAACACTCAAAACCTTTTCAATCCTTTCAATAATAGGATCCCAATTCTTAATCCAGTTGGGTTCGCTCCCAACGGCACACTCTTCATATTTAGATGTTGACAGACCATTTCAATGTGGTTAAAACCTTGGGCAAAGGACAAATTAACTTTCTGTGGTTTGGACGTTTTGCGAATGACCTCTCTATGTTTTACTAATGTTCAATTTGCCTCCTTATGGTTTTGGAGTAAAATGCAACTTTAACTCTGTTAACAGAAAATGTCAAATGACTATAGTACCCTTGTTTGTTTGTTTTTTTCGGAATATGCGGTTCTAACAATCTTTTCCAATGTGTGCTATACTGGATAACCCTTTTCTCTTCTTCAATCTGATCTCGTTGGAAAGACGAACACAGCCGTATGTTGAAATCGAATTTTTGAGCACTTCCGATTCTGGGCAGTGCATCCATGGTGACCCGAACAAAGTGGAATTGGAAACCCATAAATCTGATTCCTCCTTGTTCACGATCAGCCCCACAAATCCCAAATGCTGAAAACCAAGATCTCGGATCAAATCCAAAATATGATGGTGAAATTTGACATCAAGGTCTACACCGTTGAGGAGTTCAAGTTATTCTCAGATGGTATCCAAAAATTGAAATTGTAACTTAGTTTTTCGGTGGGCATCCAACTGTTGGTTGGATGCAGTTTTTCATTTCGCTTTTTTCCTCGATGCACCCCGTTCGAATTTTATAAAATATTTCATTTGTCGAGAAAAAAAAAAAGAAGAGAAGAGACAGGGATGGGTAACCTTTCTTACCTTTGCCGGAGCCAAACGACGGCGAGTACGCCGACAACGCACAGATTTGTTGGTTGTGCATGCAAGGAGAGAGGGAGAGCGGGAGAGAGAGGAAATCAACCCAAGCAACTGATAAGAAATTGGGCAGCATACCTCTATCTGAACCCAAATCAACAATCAGAATCACAAATGGAATCGTGAATGGGTTAGTACAATGCTTTCCCAATCAAAAATCGGTGTTATTTTGCGTTTGGGAAGATGATCACCCATTGGATTGTGGACCAGCTTCTCGGATATTCACGCTATGAAGTTGGGGATGTCCTTCTCCTTCTCCTGGTGTGCTAGAAAGTCAAATGGGATAGCTGATTGGGTTGCACAAGCCATGTGTGAGAAGAGGAGATGGACAGTGGGTTTCTGGATCTATATTTTGGAGTCCAAATTATAGATCATGGTGGCAGTCATTCTTTCTTTCGTTTTTTTATCCGACCATGGTGGCAGAGAGGGTTTTGTTGTTTGGGAGGATGGTGTTGGGAAATATGATGAAGGATAGTGTGGTCATCTTACATCAAAATATACCTTTATTTAATTTTTTTTCATTCTCACTCCCAAAACAGGCATGTGTTTTACACCTTCTGTTAGTTTGAAAGAAAAATGTAACGGTAACACTTTAGTCCAAAACCATAGGAAGGCGAATTGGTCATTAATAAAACACAGGGGGGTCATCTGTCAAAGCGCCAAACCACAAGGAGGCAATCTATACTTTGCCCTAAAACCTTTTTGGGTTTTAATTTTGTTATTCGACTCTAGATAAATATTAGTTAAGGATTTAGAATTATAACTAGAACTAGAAAAGTTGTGTTTGCTGAAATCTTGATACCGGAAAAAGAGAAGTTAAAATATCCTTTTCATTCAAATTAGTCTAATCGTAGTTGACAACTACAGACACATATTTGAATGAAAACCTTTCATCAAATGAAACTAGAGGGTGATATGGAACTTTATGAATAGAAAGATTACTGAGTTGCAACCAATTATATATCATATAGAACAATTCAATTTTGGGCCGTTTGTCGTCGGGCTCATTCAATTTTTATTGAATGTATTTTTTCTCTTTTTCTTTTCTTTTTGTGGGCCTCTTACAGCACCTTAATCTCTGTGATCTATATTTGGTCTCTCCTCAATGTACTTTTTGTCAAGTTCTAATAAAATTTTGTTACCTATCGAAAAAATTATCATATAGAACCACTTAAGTATTAGTCTTCAAGCCTCTAGGCAAGCTCAATATATTTAATTGCGGTAGTAATAGGGTTCTGAGTTCCAGTAGTTTATCATATATATAAAATGGAAAATTGGAAATTGCGACAAATATGATGTGTCTGGATATTAGAAGATTGAAAGGTGATCGAATTAATCAATATGTCTTCCACAACTCTCCATATTTTGAGACTCGAATCTTGTGCTTCTAAGCCGAGATGGATTTGATAGCTTCATTGGACCTCATCGTTATTCAATCTCAGTGGAAGATATTGAGCGTGGTTGGAGTTAGTACTTGCTCTAAGATACATTTATAACATACTAGAATGAATCCTCATTTTAATTGATTTTAGAGCTTGATTGGACCTCATTCTTTATTCAATCATTCTTGAATGTGTTGTAAACAACTTTGCAGGTTGCTTCCCCTGCACGAGAACATTTAGAGATGGTTGGGGTAACAGAGATTCTGGACAAGCTTATGAACATTTGTATTGAGATGTGTGACCAATTGTTGTATGTATTTCCCTCCCAGATGCTTCCTCTGAATCTGCAATATCTCGAGATAGCAAACTGTGACGAGTTGGAGGTGATATTCTCAACGGACCCGAAGGAGGAGAAAGAAGCAATCAACGATGACGTCATTGTGTTCCCTCGGTTAAAGCGAGTGTCACTTTGGTATTTGCCTAAGCTCAAAAGTTTCTATAGTGAAACGCAAGGCTTCTTTTCCCACAAGGTACAAAGGTCATTGCCCTTTTTTACTTGATCATGCATGGCCATGAAAAGCATATAAAAGCGGGCACACATCTATAATCCCGTAGTTTGATTGAAATTAGATAAAAATTTGATCCTTAATTGAGAGCCACTACCACCTGTGTAGCCCGTACCCAACAACATAATGGAGCCACACCACCTCCTTCGACCAATCCACTGTGAGAAACGACAGTAGTTTGAAGGCGCGGTTCAGTTGGGGATGTGGGTAAGCACAGAGAGGAGGAGTGATGATGAGAGGTTGGCGCGGTTCAGTTGGGGATGTGGGTAAGCACAGAGAGGAGTGATGATTAGAGGTTGGTTGATTGTTGCCATTGAAGAGAGAGAGAGAGGGGGGGTGGTTATCGACGAAGGAGACCGAACTGTGGGTGGATCGAGTTTCAGATGTGGTGAAGAGCGTTTTTGGTTATGGGCTTGGTCTAGGTGTTTATTTGCTAAAAATGGCCCAATCGAGTAACAATTCTTTAATTTGTCAAAAAAATTCATTGCTAGTAAAAAAAAATTGTGGTGTTAGGAGATTTATTCTGTCCCCCCCCCCAAAATGGGAAGTAACCGGCCATAAACCATAAGACTGAAACTCGTAGAACATGCAGCCTAAAAAGAAATTTGATTAAAAACCAAGGCAATGAACTAATAAATGGTCAACCATTTTTTTTATTTAAGAACAACTCCAACCAATTATGCTCAACAAAAAAGTATGGGACACAACCATCCCATGAACCAACCAATATCCAGTGATCCAACAATAATAAAGAGGAGTCGTTATTTGGCAATTGTTTCGAATGCGGAAGCGATTTATTAAAATAAAATTAAGTTGAGATACCCTAAGGAGGTCAAACAAAAGAATCCACCGAGGTGCCATCAGAGTTCTTGCCTAACTCCCCAACTTGCCTGAAAGAGATGTTGGAATAAATCTGTCAGCTAACGAGCCCAGTGAATAGCAAATATGTATAATAAATAAAGTTGAAAGTGGGGATTAAAATAATTTACCATTAAATCATAATTTGGCATACAAGGTGTCTAGCAGAATAATAAATTAATCAATAAATGATTTAAGCAATGAAAATTCTTAGTGGTGATCACAACAATAACTCCATCAACAATGGGAAACCACAATCAAACAATACCATGGCCAAAATAAATCTCATCAAAATTGGATTCAATATCGAACTTAGAGTCACCAGGGTTGGCAGCCCGTGGTACTTTTCCCTAAGACAATCCGGCGAAAAAAACCCGTTGAGCATTAGAGTCACCGGCCTAACATGGTCTTTTCTCCGATGGCCAGGGTCACCAACACGAGAAGGAATAATTTCCCTGAACTTCCGAAATAAATGTTCCCATTAATATTTACCAAGTTCTCACCAAAAAGAATATCAACAATTGATCTCAGAAAATTTATCGCATGCCAATTTATAGAACAACTTATAAACAGCTTTGAGTCTTTGAATAACATTCATATAAATTTATGAAAGAAATACTTTTAAGTGACACAGGAAACTTTCAAAAATACGTAACATACTTAACTACTCACCTGGGTCTAAAGCTTAAGCAATCAACAAAGCAAAACGAGCCTAACTTGAACAAAGAATCACATAACAATAGGATCACAAACTGTCGACATCTCTATAGCAATATTGGACTACTAAAAATTATTCTGCCAACCTAAGACTACAACCCAACACTCTAATCCCAAGTCTAAGAGTCCACGTGCACAAACCCACGACCGTACCATGTGCCAAAACTATTCAGTTCCTCAATCCCAAACTTATTCCAAAACACCCTCAATCCCAAACTTATTCCAAAACACACTACAAACAGAACCTTGTTAATATAATATAAATCTTAAGACTATCTTAGCACTATAAACCAAAACAGCCACCAACCTTCACAAACTCCAAATACAAAATGCAAATGTAATAAAAAAACCACGCACCACGGTTTTTTATTAAATGCAAATTAAAAACAGTTCACCACCATCATAATTCACCACCCAACAAACCACGCAGTACGGCAATCTGCCCACATCGGTCTCTCTCTCTCCGTCTCTCTCAATATAAAATGCAAATTAACCCCATGCTAGTCTCCACTCCATGGACCCAATTGCTATGTGAAAAGGTAATTTAATGACTAGAACGAGAACGATAACAAGAGAGATGGGTATACAATTTTACCTGAAAAGTTCACCACCATCATAGTTCACCACCCAACAAACCACGCACCACGGCAATCTGCCCACATCGGGCTCTCTCTCTCCGTCTCTCTCAATATAAAATGCAAATTAACCCCATGCTAGTCTCCACTCCATGGACCCAATTGCTATGTGAAAAGGTAATTTAATGACTAGAACGCGAACGATAACAAGAGAGATGGGTATACAATTTTACCTCAAAAAGAGTCCCTAAGAAAAATCCTCCTTGAAGGTCCGGCTGCTACTCCTCTCGAAAGTCAGAAGTTCTCTTGTGCTTCTTATCTCAGACGTTCTCTCAAACAAAAACTCTAATAACCTTTTGAATATCTAACTAAGTACAACTCTTATAACTACCCCCCAATAACGTGGTACCCTAAACTATAGCTAATTAGTATTAGATAGAATGCAACACAATTTATAAAATTACCATTTGGTTCCACTATTTTACCCAACATCAATCTCATACCCCAAACATTACAATCATGTAAACAATATCCATAGCAAGCACAAAATAATTAGTTGGGGCCAAACATAGCACCAATTAATAACGGCAATAAAACTAATTAAAGAAATAAAAATTCTAGGCCATAACATATTCAATGGTTAACTTTAAGATCTTAATATTAGTCAAAATCTTCAAAAGACAGTTTTTTTTTCTGCTTTTTCAGAAAATAATCGAGTTTGAATCATAATTTTTTAATTTTCGATTCCTCTCATCGAGATGAATTATCATATTTATTAATCTCGTGGAAAAATTATCTAATTTGTTATTTTATCAGTTTGCACTTTCTGATTTTTAAATGCTTAGGGATGGGTTTTAGAGGTTGATTGTACCTCATTATTTGTCCAATCACTAATGAATGTTGTGTAAACAACTTTGCAGGTTGCTTTCCCTGTCTTGGAAAGTTTTAATTTTATGAATTTAGTTAAGATAACAAGGATTTGGGACGAGCAACCACTTTCAGAACCAGAAAAAGAAGCTCAATCGTTCTTCAAACTTACGAACATTTGTGTTCGTGGTTGTGTGGACTTGGAGTATGTGTTGCCCTTCTATATGCTTCCTCAGTTAAAGAATCTGCAATATCTCAAGATATGGGGATGTAGGAAGATGGAGGTGATAATCTCTAACAACCCGAAGGAGAAAGAAGCCACCAACAACAATGATACCATTCGGTTCCCTCAATTAAAGTCAATGGAGCTTGGGGATTTGCCTAATCTCACAAGTTTCATATGTAGTGAAACGCGACTCTTCTTTTCCAGCAAGGTACAAATTAAGGTCTTTTACCCTTTCTACTTTATTATTATGCATTTTGGCAAACTGATCAATTTCATTAGTTTGTCCAACCCAATTTGTTGAACTATCATATTTCTCTATTTACTAATCTCGTGGAAAAATTATCTAATTTGTTATTTTATCAGTTTGCACATTCTGATTTTTAAATGCTTAGGGATGGGTTTTAGAGGTTGATTGTACCTCATTATTTGTCCAATCACTAATGAATGTTGTGTAAACAACTTTGCAGGTTGCTTTCCCTGTCTTGGAAAGTTTTAATTTTATGAATTTAGTTAAGATAACAAGGATTTGGGACGAACAACCACTTTCAGAACCAGAAAAAGAAGCTCAATCGTTCTTCAAACTTACGAACATTTGTGTTCGTGGTTGTGTGGACTTGGAGTATGTGTTGCCCTTCTATATGCTTCCTCAGTTAAAGAATCTGCAATATCTCAAGATATGGGGATGTAGGAAGATGGAGGTGATAATCTCTAACAACCCGAAGGAGAAAGAAGCCACCAACAACAATGATACCATTCGGTTCCCTCAGTTAAAGTCAATGGAGCTTGGGGATTTGCCTAATCTCACAAGTTTCATATGTAGTGAAACGCGACTCTTCTTTTCCAGCAAGGTACAAATTAAGGTCTTTTACCCTTTCTACTTTATTATTATGCATTTTGGCAAACTGATCAATTTCATTAGTTTGTCCAACCCAATTTGTTGAACTATCATATTTCTCTATTTACTAATCTCGTGGAAAAATTATCTAATTTGTTATTTTATCAGTTTGCACATTCTGATTCTTAAATGCTTAGGGATGGGTTTTAGAGGTTGATTGTACCTCATTATTTGTCCAATCACTAATGAATGTTGTGTAAACAACTTTGCAGGTTGCTTTCCCTGTCTTGGAAAGTTTTAATTTTATGAATTTAGTTAAGATAACAAGGATTTGGGACGAACAACCACTTACAGAACCAGAAAAAGAAGCTCAATCGTTCTTCAAACTTACGAACATTTGTGTTCGTGGTTGTGTGGACTTGGAGTATGTGTTGCCCTTCTATATGCTTCCTCAGTTAAAGAATCTGCAATATCTCAAGATATGGGGATGTAGGAAGATGGAGGTGATAATCTATAACAACCCGAAGGAGAAAGAAGCCACCAACAACAATGATACCATTCGGTTCCCTCAGTTAAAGTCAATGGAGCTTGGGGATTTGCCTAATCTCACAAGTTTCATATGTAGTGAAACGCGACTCTTCTTTTCCAGCAAGGTACAAATTAAGGTCTTTTACCCTTTCTACTTTATTATTATGCATTTTGGCAAACTGATCAATTTCATTAGTTTGTCCAACCCAATTTGTTGAACTATCATATTTCTCTATTTACTAATCTCGTGGAAAAATTATCTAATTTGTTATTTTATCAGTTTGCACATTCTGATTTTTAAATGCTTAGGGATGGGTTTTAGAGGTTGATTGTACCTCATTATTTGTCCAATCACTAATGAATGTTGTGTAAACAACTTTGCAGGTTGCTTTCCCTGTCTTGGAAAGTTTTAATTTTATGAATTTAGTTAAGATAACAAGGATTTGGGACGAGCAACCACTTTCAGAACTAGAAAAAGAAGCTCAATCGTTCTTCAAACTTACGAACATTTGTGTTCGTGGTTGTGTGGACTTGGAGTATGTGTTGCCCTTCTATATGCTTCCTCAGTTAAAGAATCTGCAATATCTCAAGATATGGGGATGTAGGAAGATGGAGGTGATAATCTCAAACAACCCAAAGGAGAAAGAAGCGACCAACAACAATGATACCATTCGGTTCCCTCGGTTAAAGTCAATGGAGCTTGGGGATTTGCCTAATCTCACAAGTTTCATATGCAGTGAAGCGCGACTCTTCTTCTCCAACAAGGTACAAAATAAGGTCTTTTATCCTTTCTACTTAATTATTATTCATATTGGCAAATGGAAAAGAAATTAATAAAAAAAAATTTTAAAAAGGCAAATGGCTTATTAAGCCAAACCAGGCCTTAATGATGGTGTTGGGTTTGGAAAGTGGGCCACTTCAGTGCTGGTACTTCCCTTCCTATTCCATCATAGGATTTTGGCAAATTGGTGATTGGGATGAGTGAGTTGGTGAGGCAACGTGCATGCTTCAGGGGCATTTGAGTCTTCGTTCACTGTGGGCTGCCCAAATCAACTTTAGTGTTTCTATCGTTGACGGTCCATCCTCCCCCAATGCTCCTAAACAACATCATCAAAGTTGAAGAACGCCATTTCGGGCTGTGATAAGTATATCATCTCAACATACGTTAATTTATTATTCCTCATGTTTGCTAGTCTAAACAAAATTTTCATATTGGTAGGTATATTGCATTTAGCAATATTTATCACTTTTACGATTTTATAAGTCTACGCTTTTTCATTTTTCCTTGCCTAATAAATTTATCAATTTGGACCAATGTATAATACCCAATACGACTATTTACCTATGATGCACCGACACCGACACGGACACCGACACCGACACGAAACCGACACCGGGACACGGGAATTCTAAAAAAATGGGGATACGGACATGGCGGGGGACACGCCACGTGTATAATTAATTAATTATTTATATATAAATAAATAAATAATTATAGTTTAGCGCCCAGAAATTTTAAAAAATTTATAATTTGGCCCCAAATTTTATTTTAAAAAATTACAGTTTGACCCCCAATTTTTTCAAAAATTACAGTTTGGTCCCTAAATTTTTTAAAAAAATTACAGTTTGGCCCCTGCCGTGTCCCCGCGGTGTCCCCAGCCGTGTCCCCGCGGTGTCCCCGTCAAAAATTCAAATTAAATTATGGGGACACGCCACATGGCGTGTCCCGTACGTATCTCGCGGTGTCCCCGTGTCCCCGTGTCTGACACTGCGATACCTCGACTTTTAGAGGTGTCGGTGCTTCATAGCTATTTACCAATTTTCTTTGATTTCCAATTTGAGAAATTTCTCAATTCGGCATGTATATTACTTTTAGCAACATGATCTTTGTGGTGATCGACCCAATATGTTAAACTATCCTATTTCTCTATTTACTAATCTCATAAAAAAATTATTTTTGTTAATATACGTGTTTACTGACGTGACAAACTTTTCATTAAGTACAAATATTCTTATAATTTTATCAATTCACATTTTCAAATTTTTACATGCATAATTTAATGTCGGTAAATTTATCAATTTTGATTTTGGCAAGTACAGGAAATTTATTAATATTTTCTCTTTTTATGATTTTATTAGTTTGTACAATTTTTGGTTTTACATGCGAAGTAAAATTCTAATTTTGGCATAGTTTACAATTTTGTTATTTTGTGAATGATTGTTAGGCCATTAGTGATTGCTGATTGTATGGCTCTAGAAAAAAAAGACTTCATTGAAAATTTATATTATTTAGTACAGATTTGAAATACATGATTATTTAAGTAATTATTGTGTATGGAATTGGTAAGTTTTTTTATTTTGATCGGCAAAATCTTTTATGAAAAACGTGGAGAGGAGAATCCAATCAAAAGTTGAACAATACACCAAGCCGAAGCCCAACCGCCTAAGGTCTAAATATGTAAGTATACCTATTTAATGTTCAAGTTTGAAAACTTTTGATTGAAACGTAATATGGTACGATACATACAAATACATACATAGATCATGATAATAATAAGGGCAACGTAAGAATATTATTAGTTTATACGGATTTGAATTCATAAATGGTTAATTTTATACGGAAAAATAGTACTCCGTAGTGTTAATTTACCAAATGCAAAGTTTTATTGCAATTAAAAAAATTAAGACTTGATCCGCAATTGAGAATCCCAAATATAGGCAAATTAGTTTATCGAATAAACTTTACTGGAATATTAAAGTAGTACTATGGTTATCACATACCAATTTCACCATACGTATTAGATAAAACAACGGAATGTCAAAAATTCTAAACTGGATTAATAAATTTGGTTACACATTAATGTCATTCCAGTCATGAATTGTATAATAGATTATTCTCCATGTTTACTAACCCAAACACTTTTCTTGTGGTACGTAGGTATAATGCATTAAGTAATATTCTTCACTTCTACAATTTTATCAGTTTGCATAATTTGAACTTTCATGCGTAGTAAATTTTCTAATTTTTGATATCTTTATCAATCTAGACAAATGTATAATACCCGATACAACAATTTACCAATTTTATATAATTCCAAATTTGAGGAATTTCCTAACTTAGCATGTACGAATATTTTTTTTTATAGGCAACAAACATATATTACTTTCAGCAACATTGATCTCTTTTCGTGGTTTTGATCATTTGCACTTTTTAATTTTAAATGCTTGGTAAAATTATTTACCCAAAAAAAATTATTATTCATTTTGGCAAACTTATCAATTTCATCAGTTTGTCAAACCGAATATGCTAAACTATCATATTTCTCTATTTACTAATCTCATGGAAAAATTATCTACTTGTTTACACTTTCTAATTTTTACGTGCTTAGAGATAGGTTTTAGAGTTTGATTTGACCTCATTATTATCCAATCACTAATGAATGTTGTGTAAACAATTTTGCAGGTTGCCTTCGTTGTTCTGGAAACTTTAAAATTTAAAGATTTAGATAAGATAACAAGTTTTCCAAGTTCTCCAATTTTTGAGACTCAAATCTCGTGCTTATGAGCAGAGATGGGTTTTAGAGCTTGATTGGACCTAATTACTATTCAATCACTAATGAATATTTTGTAAACAATTTTGCAGGTTGCTTTTCCTGTCCTGAACAGCTTGTCATTGTCCTTGGATAAGATAACAAGGATTTGGGACAACCAACCACTCTCAGAACCAGAAGAAGAAACCAAATCCTTCTGCAACCTTATGGTGATTAAAGTTGATGGTTGTAACCAATTGGAGTATGTATTGCCCTTCCTTATGCTTCCTCAGTTAAAGAATCTGCAAGAACTCAGTATACGGAAATGTACGAAGGTGGAGGTGATAATCTCAAACAACCCGAAGGAGAAAGATGCCACCAACAATAATGAAACCATTCGGTTCTCTCAGTTGAAGACCCTGGAACTTTGGGGTTTGCCTAATCTCAAAAGTTTCATATGTAGTGATGAAACGGAACTCTTCTTCCCCAACAAGGTACAAATTAAAGCCTTTACACTTTTTTCTTAATTAATTAATCATGGTCATGGAAAGCACATAAAAGTGGGCACAATCCTGTAGTTTGATTGCAACTAAAAAAATTAAGAATTGATCCGCAATTGACATTCCCAAATATAAGCAAATTAGTTTATCGAATAAACTTAACTAGAATATTAAAGTAGTACTCCTATGGTTATCACATACCAATTCCACCAAACGTATTAGGTAAACGAACAGATTGTCAAAAATTCTAAACTGGATTTGTGGGGGTTCGAATTATCAGGACCTAGACGGGGTAAGATCGAGCTCCTTCCTCCTTCGTCCTTTCCGGCGGACCTGCAATCAAGTCACTAGGGCTTGGATAGCCCAGTGACCCTCCGACGATCAAGTTAGATCTCAGGGGAAAGGCTTAGGTCTAGGGTTTAGGGAAGAGTAGCATACCTCACACAATGAGTATCCCTTCATATTTATAGACCTGGGTTTGCTTGGCCTTCAAGCCAGAGCGTGGAAATCACGCTCGGGTAACCGCTTCGGGTGATGTCATCCATGACGTCAGAGACGAAACGGTTACGGAGCACATGACCTGATCCAATCGATTGCCGCATTAATGGGCGTGACATAGGGTCCACCCGTTGTAACTGCTTGGCTTTCCTCCACTGGGTACCATCGATACCGAAGCACGTACCCGAGTACGAAACCGAACCGAGGGTTGCGGAAAGCGGCACTCTTCGGCTCGACGTTCAAGGTTGAGGGGGTGCTGGCTCAAGTCCGGGGCTCGGTTACCGACGTAATGACCGAGGCCACCACAATAGCCCCTCAAGACTCTGGAGCCTCAAACATCTGCTTCAGGGTCTTGATTTCACGAGCCATCAAGCCCTTGACATTCCCGAAGAAGGGTCGCCGAGGGGAGAGGATTCCCCGGTAGCCTCCATCCCAGATGTTTCCATCAAAAAAAACATACATGTCACAATCCCCGAGGTGATAGAAGGAGAAAGCTTCCTCGGCACGTGCCATGTCAGTTGATTAGTACGAAGCATCGCCTCGGGGACACGCGTCAACAGGCCAGTGGTTCGGCCATACGGCGCTCTGTTTCGGTGCAGACGCCTCCAAAAAGTGGCCGTTCGATGGGACACGTGTCAAAAAATCGATAGAACCGACGCACGACGCTTCGTTTCCCGCGCAACGCTCCGTTCGCCCTAATATAAATATCAGAGAGAGGGAGAAAGCGTCCGCTCTCTCCTCTGCTCTGAAGTCGAACCGCCGCCGCCGTCTGCTTCCAGCGTTCAGCCTCGATTGCGAACACATTGGCCGTGAATCTCTGCGCAGATTTGAGGTACGTTGATCCCCCTGCTCCAATCTTCATTTCCTGAACATTTTTCTAGAGTTCTCAGTAGTACTTGGCATGATTCAAAACGCAACCACCAATCTCCGCCTGTGGCTCGCGGCGGCGCTGGGAATTCCCGGCGTTGTTCTTGCTGCGACCGAGGCGAAAATTCTTCCCGAGGCCTAAATTCTTCCCGAGGCCGATCTTCAACCCTAGACTTTAGGGTTAGTCAGACCCAAAAAGTGGGGCCCTACCGAAGAAGGATCCCTGGATTTAACCGAGACGACTGTGTCCGAGGAATGATGACCATTCTGTCCCGAGCGTTGGGTCTTCTTTCTTTTCCCAGGGCACATAGCTAACGGGTTTTTGCACATCTTTTTTTTTTCTTTTTTGTTAGGAGGGGGCGAATGGTCATTGAGCTCTCCTCGGGCAGTTCGAGCAGCTCGGTTTCTTCTGCAGATCTTGAGGAGATATTCGCGGGGACGCGCTCCCGAGCCTTTTACCGAGTCCCGGTAGATTGCATTGAACCCTACGACCCTCGGAGACCCCCACAAGAGGTGACCTTTTTCAACCCCGATATGACGGAGGCTCCAAGTACATCGAACCAAGGGCCGGGCCCCTACGCGGACGCTCCCGAGGAGGTTGTAGGACGGAGAAGACCGATGAGACCCTGTCCTTACTTGAACCAGTACTTTGACGGGTCAAGGGGGACGTACGCTGAATTCAAGAGGGTGTACAGCGTCCCAACTGACGTTGAGGTTCGGCTAATAGAGAGCAGGAACCCGAGGGAACTTCCGCACCGCCACGGCGAACTGATCTTTCCCTTGATGGCGATCACAGAGGGAGGGGTGCGGTTCCCCCTTCACCAGTTTGTTCTTCGAGTACTCCGAACCCTTACCCTGACTTCTTCCCAGCTCACGGTGAATTCCTACCGAATTATAACCAGCATCATCGAGCTTAGGAGGCAATACAACCTGACCTTCGGCCTCGAGGAGCTATTCGGTGTATACCTCCTAGGAGTGAACCGAGAGAGTGATCGCCACTACCTCTCCTGTAGGACGGGATATCACACCTTCTTAATCGATCACCTTCCCGATTCCGAGGAGTGGGCGAGCGTTTACGTATCGGTCACTGGTAATTTCATGTTCGGTCCGGGAGAGAACGTGGATACCGCCACTACGGTCCAGTTCGAGCCCGGAGCTCCCGGTCGGTTGAATATCTTTTTCCCTCTTGGTTTCCGTTATGCCTTTCATTTGTTTCCTGTACTGACTGCTGCTTCTTGACATTTTTCTTGCAGCCGAGGGCGTCGTCGCTGGGTTTCGGGAAAGGGCCAACCGAGCTCTCATAACCGCTGCCTTCGCCATCCCTATCACGAGCCGGTACGCCCCTGACCTGCTCGGGTACATTCCCACGTACACAAGCTACCTGAAGAAGAAGCCGAGGCAGCAAGGCGTTCCCGGGCGGGAAGAGGACGCGGAAGAGGCAGGGGAAGAGTGGGAGGAAGAGGACGGGGAGCGACCGAGACCCCAGAAACCGAGGGAAGCAACTCCGGTCCTCGGGGCGTGATTCGGCAAGAGCTCGACCGGGACACACCTGAGCGAACCGGGCTCTCCGACGATATGAGCGGACGAGGAAGAGAGGTGCTCAACCTTCGTCGCCGAAGGCCAGCTGGCCGAGGTGCAGGCGGACCGGCCGGCGCTTCTGGGGCTGGAGCGTCAAGTGTCACCCCGGCGTCCCCGGAAGAGCGCCCGGAGAAGAGGACCCGGCACGAGGAGGCCGAGGGAACCCAGGCAAGGGACAAGGATCCCATTGTCATCGAGGAGGAGGATGGGGATGACCAAGGCGGGAGCGCCGACGGTGCTGGGACCGACACCGAGGTCCGAGCTTCCGCAAGGGAGACCCCATGGGCCCCCGAGGTTCGTCACTATACCGGGCGCCTGATTCATCACGCCGACAGCGCTGTGAGCAACATTGGAACGGCGTTCGGCCTCATGAGGTCCTGCGTTCTGCCAAGGGACGCCAAGTCCATCAGCGGGCGAACCGAGGATCTCACCGGGGAGATTGCACAGGCGCTTATAATGGTAAGCCTTCTTGAACACCCGCTTGTTGTCTTTAGGTGAGCCTGTATTAACTTTACTGCTTTTCCTGTTGTCAGGCCGGCGCTCGAGCTCTGGTGATCAACGAGAGGAACCGAGCTCGTGAACAAGAGATGGAGGAGCTGAGGCAGGCCCTCGCCCAAAGGGAAGATGACCTCAGGGTGGCCCGGGAGGCGTGCGACCTCTACCTGTCGGATTTTCAGAGGAGCGACAGGGAGAGAGCACTTGCCGAGGACCGAGCTAAGAAGGCGGAAGAGGATGCCCAAACCATGAGGGTCACCCGAGCTGGAGAGGTTGAGGCGGCACGAGACCGAGGCTACGGTGAAGGTTGGGACGCCGCCGGGGTGGAGTATAAAAACAAGTTCGGGAGATCGAGGGGGAGCTTCACAGGGACCGTTTCATGGACGGGCTGCGCTTCGGACATGGAGCTCTGTTAAACAAACTTAACCTCCCTGAAGACTCCGAGCTCCGAGCCCTGCCCCAGCCGCCACCCGAGGAACTTGTGCTGCCCGAGGAGGAAGAGGAGCCTCAAAACCTCGAGAGCCAGGCCGATCCCAACGCCTCTGCCCCAACCGAGGATGCGTAGGATAGTTGCTTTTATTTTGATTTTGTTTGAACAACTCCGGCTTGTTGGAGTTTTTGTTGCTTCAAAATTGTAATAGTTGCGAAGGACTTGGCGCCGAACAGCTTTGGCCAAGCCAGGTCCTTAGTAGGGTTTGACTTTTTAACAGTTTGTTAACTTTTGGTTTTCGTTGAATGGATGCTCTCTTCCTGACTTATACGTGCTTTGATTGCTTATTTGGATATATTAATGCCCCTGCTTCGGTTGTGCTTCTGAAGCAATGTTATACCGAAGAGATTTCGGAAGCATGATCCGAAGCAAATTGGAGTAGAAAAGGAGTGAGCGAAAACCAAAGCCCCAGATTAGCAAAATGGGGGATAGACAGGTGGCCTGGTCCGAAGTAAGGAGAGAGCGATTTGAGGTCGTTCATGCCCCTGCGGCGGACTAGGGCAGCCCCAAACATTGCCAATGCGAGGGATCGTGAGTGAGAAATTCTCGCGAAATGGAGGTACCACTAAGGAGCTTGGTCTGCGTCGCGAAGGAGTGTGGCCTCGGCCAAAGGTTCGGGACGCAGGAAGTCCGAGCGGTGAGAGACTTCGGGGGGGTCGCAATAAGGGGCTCGGTGGGAAGCCGAGTGTCCTTAATGCGAAGGACCAAAAGTCTAGACGGCCGAAAGGGCCGGGGTGACTTGGTGAGAATTTTGTCCAAGGGCATCGCCTATAGGAGGACAATATCTCAGAAGTCGGTATAAAACGGTCCGGTGAAGAGGAACCGAGTGCCAATAGTTAAGACAGCGTAAACAGAGAGTATGAGTAAAATTCAGACAATGGGAAATTCACATTTAAACCGAAACGGATGCTGCCATTACATAAGCGTACTGCTCATAGTACTTTAAAGGAAAAGAAATACAAGTGAGGGGGGAAAACAACAGGTCCAGTAACCGAGTGCTCAACCGTAGAATTTTTTAAGGTTATTGGCATTCCATGTCTTGGCGATGGGTGAGCCATCCAACTTTTCCAGCTTGTAGTTTCCTGAGCCGAGGTGCTTAAGGACTCGGTAGGGGCCCTCCCAGTTGGGCATCAACTTTCTCTTCTTGGACTTTTCCACAACCTTCTTCCACACAAGATCATCTGGCTTGAAAGACCGAAGGCGAACGCTTCGGTTGTAGCCCTTCGCGATTTCTTGTTGGTACGAGGCAAGCTTTATCCTTGCATTTTCACGTTCCTCCTCGGCGGCAGGTCGAGGTCTGCAGCAATGTTGTCATGGTTGACTGATTCCTCAAAATTCTCTGTGCGGATGGTGGGGAGCCCGACTTGGATGGGGATGACAGCCTCCATGCCGAATGCCAAGGAAAAAGGAGTACGGCCAGTGGACCGGCGAGGCGTTGTTCGGTAGCCCCAGAGTACCCTGGGTAGCTCCTCGGCCCATTTGCCCCGTCGAGATTCGAGTCGGCGCTTAAGTCCGGATGAGATCGCCTTGTTTGCAGCTTCGGCCTGTCCATTGCCCTGTGGGTAGGCGGGGTAGACGTGTCCCATTTGATGCCGTACTCATCCAACAGAGCTCGGTATTTCTGACCCGTGAACTGCTTCCCGTTATCCGTTATGATGGCGAAGGGCACGCCGAAGCGTGAAATGATGTTGCGCCATACGAAGCGAATGACGTCCGTCTCTTCGATGGTGACCAGCGGCTCCGCCTCGACCCACTTTGAGAAATAGTCGGTTGCAGTTAGGAGGAACTTGAATCCGCCCGGAGCAACCGGCAGCTTTCCAACGATATCCATGCCCCACTGGGAGAAAGGCCAGGGACTGGTGAGGGGGCTGAGATCCCGTGCCGGCTGTGGATGATGGGAGCGAACATCTGACACTTCTTGCAACACTTGACAAATTCTTCAGAATCTTTCTTCATCGTTGGCCACCAGTACCCCTGAGTAATGGCTCGGTGGGCGAGGGACCGCCCACCGGAGTGGCAGCCGCTATCGCCCGCGTGAAGCTCTTCGATGATGCCCTGAACTTGGTGTGGGTGTGCCACGAGCAAGTAAGGTCCGTGAACGATCTTCGGTAAAGCTTGCCATTGGGGTTGAGCCAGAAGAGGGCAGCTCTGTTCCGGAGGCGGTGGGCTTCTTTCTTATCGGAAGGGAGGATGTCATCGCGTAGGTAACCGACGATTTCATCCATCCAACTTGGACCGAGGTCTATATTGAGGACCTCGTGGGACAAGGCTTCAAGCTCGAAACTGGGCTTGTCGATGGAATTGAAGGAGATGGAGCGATGTTCCAAAGAGGAGCAAGCCGAGGCTAGTCCAGCGAGAGCGTCGGCATGTGCATTGTGTTCTCGGGCAATATGCTCGACGCGAATGGCCTTGAAAGTCTTTAGGAGCTGAACAGCAGAACTGAGGTAGGTCCGCATTCGGTCGTCCCGAGCTTCATACTCTTCCGACAGCTGGTTAACGACAAGTTGGGAGTCGCTGTAAACCACCAATTCCTCAATACCGAGGGCTTGAGCGGTTCTGAGTCCTGAGATGAGTGCTTCATATTCGGCCTCGTTGTTAGAGGCAGGGAAGTTGATTGAAATGGAGCTTTCGTGCATGACGCCAGAGGGGGAGAGGAGTACTACCCCAGCTCCGGCGCCTCGGCTGTTGGACGCGCCATCGACGTACATCTTCCATATATCGCCGTGGAAAAGTTTCCAGGCAGAGCTTGGGGTTGACTGGTCGTGCTCTTCGGGACGAGGGGCAGGAACCGAAGCGAGTGCGTCGGTTGGAGTAAGCTCGGCAATAAAGTCGGCGAGCACCTGAGCTTTAATGGCTGTCCGAGGCTGAAAGTGGATTTCAAAGTTAGCGAGCTCAACAGCCCATTGGGAGATTCTGTTAGAAAGGTCGGCCTTCCGTAGGAGAGACTTGAGGGGGTACTCGGTTAAGACAACAATGCGATGCGACTGGAAGTATGGGCCAGTTTTCGAGAGGCAGAGACAAGGGCGAGCGCAAGCTTTTCCAAAGGGAGGTAACGCGTCTCGGCCGGAGTCATGGTCTTGCTAGAGTAGTAGATAGGCTGATGCTCCCTGCCCTCCTGTCGAACGAGTACCGAACTTATAGCATGCGCGGAGACCGCTAGGTAGAGGAGCAGATCTTCCTGGTCCCTGGGAGTGACGAGGAGTGGAGCCTCGCAGAGGTAACCTTTCAACTGCTGAAGAGCTCGGTCACAGCTCTCTGTCCAAGCGAAGCTGCGTCGGCTGCCTTTCAAAAGCTCGAAGAAGGGCTGGCATTTGTCCGAAGAGCGGCTTATGAACCGATTCAGGGCGGCGGCCATGCCCGTTAACCGCTGCACGTCCTTTTTGTTGCGGGGGCTGTAAGCTTTTCGATGGCGTGGAGTTGAGCAGGGTCAGCCTCGATACGCGTCGTGAGACGAGGTGACCGAGGAATTTCCCGGAGCTAACTCCGAAGGCACATTTCTCGGCATTGAGGCGTAGCTTGTGCGTCTTCAGGATCGCGAAGGCCTCGGCGAGGTGTCGGAGATGATCGCCGGCGCGCATGCTCTTGATAACCATATCGTCAATGTAAGCCATCATTGTGTCGCCTAACAAGCGCTCGAACATCTTGGTTATCATTCGCTGGAACGTGGCACCGGCGTTCTTCAGACCGAAAGGCATAACGAGGTAGCCGAAGATGCCGTGAGGGGTGATGAATGCCGTATTCTCGACATCGTTCTCACTCATTGCAATCTGGTGGTAGCCTCGGTAGGCGTCCATGAAACTGAGTCGGTCATGGCCGGCCGTGGCGTCAACGAGTTGGTCGATCCGAGGGAGAGGGAAGAAGTCTTTGGGGCAGGCGTCGTTAAGGTTGGAATAATCGACGCAGACGCGCCACTTGCCGTTCTTCTTCTTAACCACGACGGTGTTGGCGAGCCACCGAGGATACTGAACTTCACGGATTGCCTTCGCATTGAGGAGCAGCCGGTTAACCTCCTCGATGACGGCTTCGGAATGGATGGGGGAGGACCTTCGTGCCTTCTGTACTACCGGCGTTTAGCCTTGTCGATATTGAGTTCGTGGCAAATGAAGGAGGGGTTGACCCAGGCATTTCGTACGGAGTCCAGGCGAATACTTCGATATTGTGCTTGAGAAAGTCGACCATTTCGTTCCGCTCGGTGTCCACTGAGTGAGGAACCGACAATTAAGAAACATTACGGCCACTTGCTTCGTTCATCAAATATCAAAGGTCGAAGTTCGAGGGGGATATCATATTTTCTCCAACACTGGGAATACTCCTGCAAAAATTGATGTTACCGTGTCGTTAGTAAATTAATTAAGTGAATAAGTTTTAATGCTAATAATTAGAATTACGTTTCTCGCGATATTGAGGCATGTTCGTCTAATCTAATAGGATAAACACAAAACCTATAAAGCCAACAGATTACGAGATATAGATATATTGTAACCCATGATAAAGCCATTCGCTATGTTACATAGTCGTGGACAAACACAACTGTCATGACTAATTGTCGGACCATTTATCCCTTATCACTCCTAAAACAATTTGTTTTAAGTAGAGTTTCAATTAAATCTTTTATGGCATTCGATATCTTTTTAAAGCGGTTGCAAGGAATGGTGTTAGGAATTGAACTCTACGTACAATCCACAACGCCCCATGTGGATCTTGAAAGCTATGATCACAAAAATCACATGGCAAATGAAAATAGTGCCTATGAAATAGAAACACAAAAGACACATAGATATATGAGAAAAATCTCAACGTGAAAAAAAATCATGAGAGCCACACCAGTGCACTATAATCAAAGAAACAATTGAGTACACGTCCTTTCTTTTTGCCGATAAAAAAAAAGGTCTTCTTTCTTCTCTCTAAGAATAGTTTTCTTTCGCCTCCTCTCTGTTTTTTTCTGAAAAACGAATTAACCCTAATCACATAGGAACAGAGTTTTAATCAAACCAAACACGAACCGATCTCAAGTAGCTTAATTTTTTTTTATACATAATTAGACAAACGAAACAAGTAGTAGCTAACGACTTTCGAAAAAGAGTTAAATAAACCAATCTTGAATAATCTTTTCATGAACAAACACGAGCTCCAACTCAAGTAGCTTTTTTTTTTGAACCGCAACTCGAGTAGCTTGGTTTCCTTAGAAGCCCTAATTTCCAGAAAATTTAATACAGTTCAGAATTTTTGACATTCTGTTAGTTTGTTGGTTTACCTAATTCGTATGGTGGAATTGGCTGTGATAACCATAGACTTGTTTTCAAAATTGTAAAAAAAATACATACCAAATTAGAAATGTAGAGACAATGTAATTGTATTAAATTGGGCAGTAATTGGTTAAGTTTCAGGTATCTGTTAAGTTTACACGATAAACTAACTTGCCTAAATTGTAATTGCAATGAAACTACAGGATTATATACATGCATGTGTGCCCACTGCAAATAGAAATTTGTACCTTGTTGGAGAAGGGGGGTCGCGTTTCACCACATACGAAACTTTTGAGATTAAGCAAGCCCAATAACAACACATCCTTTAACTGAGGGAACCGAAAGGTATCATTGTTGTTGGTGGCTTCTTTCTCCTTTGGGTTGTTTGAGAATATCACCTCCATCTTCCTACAATCCTTTATGCAGAGTTTTTGCAGATTCTTTAATTGAGGAAGCATATACAAGGGCAATACATACTCCAATTGGTTACAACCCTCAACATTAATCCACCTAAGTTCGAAGAAGGATTTAGCTTCTTTTTCTGGTTCTGAGAGTGGTTGGTTGTCCCAAATCCTTGTTATCTTATCTAAATCCAAAAGTCGCAAAGTTTCCAGAACAGGAAAAGCAACCTGCAAAATTGTTTGCAAAACATTCATTAGTGATTGAATAGTAATTAATTAGGTCCAACCAAGCTCTAGCTAAAACCCATTTCTGCTCAAAAGCACGAGATTTGATTTTCAATACTTGGAGAGCTATGGAAGACATGTTGACACTCAATCCGATCACTAAACTACTCCATACACAATAATTATTTAAATAATCAAGTTTTTCAAATATGTACAAAATAATATAAATTTTCAATGAAGTCTTCTTCTTCTTCTTCTTTTTTTCTTTTCTAGAGCCGTACCATCAGAAATCACTGATGGCCTAACAATCATTCACATAATAACAAATTTGAAAAATATAGCAAAATTAGAATTTTACTTCGCATGTAAAACCAAAAAATGTACAAACTGATTAATAAATGTAATGTACTTGCCAAAATCAAAATTGATAAATTTACCAAAATTAAATTATGCTTGTAAAAATTTGAAAGTGCGAACTGATAAAATCATAAGAATATTTGTACTTAAGGAAAAGTTTGTCACGTGAGTAAACACAGTATATTAACGAAATAATTTTTAAATGAGATTAGTAAATAGAGAAATACGATTGTTTAAATATTGGGTTGGACACAGTAATGAAAATTGATAAGTTTGGCAAAATTAATAAATTTACCAAGCATGTAAAATAAAAAACGTGAAGCATGCACGTTGCCTCACTGAAATGACCCACTTTCTAAACCCAACACAATTAAGGCCTGGTTTGGCTTAAGCCATTTGCCTTTTTTAAATGTTATCTTTATTAATTTCTTTTCCATTTGTTAATTTTGCGGTAAATTTTTATGGATTATTAATTCATCTCGATGAGAGGAATTGAAAAGTAAAAAATTGTGATTCAAACTCGAATGTTTTTTGAAAAAGCACAAAAAAAAAAAAAAAAACTGTCTTCTGAAGATTTTGACTAGCTAATATTAAGTTCTTAAAGTTAACCATTGAATAAATGTCTAGAGACCCTAATTATGGTCGGAGGAGGTGGTGTGGCTCCATTATGTTGTTGGGTACAGACCACAGGTGGTAGTGGCTCTCAATTACGGATCAAATCTTTATCCAATTTCAATCAAACTACAGGATAAATTATAGATGTGTGCCCGCTTTTGTGTGTTTTTCATGGCCATACATGATCAAGAAAAAAAGGGTAAGGACTTTGTACCTTGTGGGAGAAGAAGCCTTGCGTTTCAGTATAAAAACTTTTGAGCTTAGGCAATTTCAAAAGTCTCACTTTCTTTAACCGAGGGAACACAATGATGTCATCGTCGATTGCTTCTTTCTCATCCTTCGGGTCCTTTGAGAATATTACCTCCAACTCGTTACAGCCATCTATCAATAATTCTTGCAGATTCTGAGGAAGCATATGGGAGGGAAATACATACAACAATTGGTCACAGTTCTCAATACGAATGTCCACAAGTTTGCACAAGGATTCAACTTCGTTTCTAGGTTCTGTGAGTGGTTGCTTGTCCCGAATCTCTGTTACCACAACCATCTCTAAATGTTCTTGGGCAGGGGAAGCAACCTGCAAAGTTGTTTACAACATATTCAATAATGATTGAATAACAATGAGGTCCAATCAAGCTCTAAAATCAATTAAAATGAGGATTCGTTCTAGTATGTTATAAATGTTTCTTAGAGCAAGTACTAACTCCAACCATGCTCAATATCTTCGACTGAGATTGAATAACAATGAGGTCCAATGAAGCTCTCAAATCCATCTCGACTTAGAAGCACAAGATTCGAGTATCAAAATATGGAGAGCTGTGGAAGACATATTCATCAATTCGATCACCTTTCAATCTTCTAATATCAAGACACATCATATTTGTTGGAGTTTCCAATTTTCCATTTTATTTGATAAATTACTAGAACTCAGAACCGTATTAGTACCATTGAGCTTGCCTAGAGGATTTGATGACTAATACTTAAACGGTTCTATATGATAATTGGCTGTAACACAGTAATAGGCTGCAGATTTTGGCTCCCACTGTCCTCTCTTTGTTTCCTCTCTGTCATCGTAGGCCGGTTGATTTACTTTGGTTGGTTTGTTGGGTTCCTTCCTTCTTGCCGCCGGTCATCTACGTCTGGGAGTGATCGGATCTGCTTAATGGCGAGGTGGTTGGGTGGTGGTGATGGTCCGGGCAGTGATGATTTCGGTGTTTTGTGCGGCGGTGGTTTGGCTTCGGGTTAGGGTTTGAGGGCTGGGTCTATCGGGCGGGTCGTTTTGGGCCTATTTGTTTTGGGGCTTTATTGTATATTTGGGTACTGGGTGTGCTGCATTGTATTATCTTTGGACTCCCGTGTTAGACCTTTGGGGTTGGGCTTCGGCCCATGTGATATATTATCCAACTTTTTGTTGGATTTTCCTTTTCCCTCTTCCCATTTTTTATAAATTTTTTGTCTATATAAAAAAAAACTCAGTAATCTTTCTTTTCATAACCGTAGTCCCTTCTTACCCTCTAGTTGCATTTGATAAAAAAAAATTCATTCAAATATGTGTCTAAAGTTGAACTACAATTAGATTAATTCGAATAAAAAGGATATTTTAACTTCTCTTTTTCGGTGGAAAGAACAAATAAATAAATAAAGATTTCAGCAAACACGTCTTTTCTAGTTACACTAAATCCTTAACTAATATTTATCCAGAATCGATTCAATGTCATAAGAAAATTAAAACCAAAAAAGTTTTTAACCATATTGCAATGGTCCGTCAACATCTGAACATGATGAGCGCCGCATTAGATTGTATGAGATAAAACTTTGGACGTGTATAATTGGTGAAAATGAACCACTTGATAATACAAGTAATATCAAAGCACAATTGATTGACGAACATGGTCTCTACAAGGAGTGGCTCATGTCGTGGATAAAGTTAAAATAACTTGTGAGGTAGCATATTGTTGTCTAAAAAAATCACTCTACAATGAAAGCCAAGATCTACCCACGTTCAGCTCCCACTAATGCCCTTCAAAAATATACCAAGGACGTTCGAACTTCTGTCCTATATGTACTGAAAAGAAATTCCTAACCGCCAAAAAAAAGGACTTGAAAGACGTCATTGCACTTGGAAAGGAGGAAAATGATGGCGGATGGAGCTCCAATAACATTAGAGGGTAAGGGTCTAGAAGAAGAACAAGAGAGTATAAGGGTCATACAACAAGTACCATTCATTATATTTGTATAATATGTGAGGAACGGGAGAAGTGTTTGTATGTGAGATAGCGTGAGACTGAGAGGGGCATAACTGCCGGTGATAATGCTACCCTATTCATATGTAAACCATAGTCTAAGAACCAACATGAAATTAAAGATTCAAAATAAGAGAACAGGATAATGATAAAGCAAATATTGTATCTTTTCATTAAAAAGCGGTTGTGAGTGGATAATAGCAATTAATATCATAGATTAATTAGAATTAACAATATCAAAGTTCTCAATTTGCTGAAACGACATACCTCATTTCTAAGTCCATCTTCATCTATTTCTCCCTCAAATTCAGCCATTCCCTTCATGGTTTCACAACTATATACTTCAAGCCTTTCTAGATTCTTTAACTGTATACGCATATTGGATGGAAACACATGCATCAGTTTTGCGCATCCTCGGACATCCACGAGTTTCAGTTGGCAGAAAGACCCTTGTTCTTCCAAGACATGAGCAATTGATTGCTTGTCCCAAATCTTTATTATGTTATCTAGCTTTTCAATGGTCAAACTCTCCAAGACAGGGAAAATAACGTACAAAGTAGTTTGATAGACAAATCATTAGGGACTTTTCCATGTAAAGGTTGCTCGCCAAGCATTATCAAACAACTGCTACACAAGGAATAAGTCAACTAGTTGTTTGGGATCAAAACCATAACATGCACTGTCCTCCACATAAGAACCTTTCATTTTTGGAAATACTAAGGTAGCCCCACGTTATGGGTGTGCCCATATTAAGAAATGTTATGCTTTTTTCATGGTGAATCGTATACCATTTGTGATGAATGATATGATGCGGGAAAACATTAAATGAGTTAATTTGAAAATGCTATGCCATTCTGAAAAATATTATGCATCATTTGTTGAAATGGTATGCATTCTTTTGATAAAAGTTACACCATTTTATGGTATTAATCTTGTTATGAAATTTGTGTTTATTGTTACGTCATTTCTATATTTGTTGCTATGCACTCATATAGTTAACTTTATGCATCCGTATGGTGGAAGTGAAAGAGAATACTAAATCGCCGGACGAAGTTGGGGATACAGGATACTTAAGCATTTCCTCTCCTTTTTCCTTTTATTAAATTAGAAGCCCACATTGTTTTACATGAACTTTTAAACTAGTGTTTGTGGGATTGGTAGTGGCGTACCCAGGATTCTTTGCAATTGAGGACAGTTTTTAAACACATTTCCAAAAAAAAAAATTTCATGAATTAAATGTTAAAAGTATAAAATATGTAGCCCTTGATATAGGCACTTTTGAATTTTTGATATTACTCCCTCTGTTCCAAATTGCTGGTTGCTATGAAAAGACGTGCAACTTTAAAATTAAAAAATAAAATACGTCAGGGCATAATTTTTTGAATTTTTTTGCACCATATTGTAGAGCTCATGAATTACTTTACTTTGATGTAAAAAAAATTTAAATATCAATGTGATTATTTCTGTCCTATGTATGAACGGGCACAACGCTAGTAATGATAGAGCAAATGTACCTTTCCGTTGAATAAAGGTAGTACATGGCTGGTAGATTGCCTCCGGTTGCGCCGGCTTCCCCAAAATACTAACAAACTTCCATTTTTGGGAAATGCTTTGGTACCCCCTTATAGTGTGCCGAAATCATAAAATGTTACAATTTTTCATGATGAATGAATTAAAAAATGTTATGCGTCATTTTCTAAAAATGGAACACCTTTTTGTGGTTAACTTTGGATTCGTATGATGAAAGTCAATAGAATACTGTATCCTCAGACAAAATTTGGGATACTTAACCGTTTCCCTTTCTTTTTTCCTTTTTTAAATCAGAAGCCTCCATTATTTTACACAAACTTTTAAACTAATATTTATGGTATTAGCTTTACATCATAAAGCCGAATGTTCAACTTATTCCACAATACGAATAGCAGATCATTCTATGAACCCTTGGGAATAACAATAAAGTAAACTAATTAACAGGAAAATAATAGAGCTTACCTTTTCATTGAAAAGAGGTTGGGCACAGGCAGAAGAGCTTCCCATGGTTGTTCCCATCTTTTCCTTTTGGGCATAAAAGCTTAAGAGGTTTGGTAGATCTACCAATTTCAGCTGCTTCAATTTACTGAACTTTACCTTACTGGTGACTTCATCTTCATCATTTCGTCCTTCAAACCCAACATGCACTGTCCTCCAAATTGAGTGAGAGAGGCTGAGAGGGCCATAACTGCCCGTGATAATGTTACCCTGTTCATACGTAAAGCATGGTCTAAGAACCAACATGAAATTAAAGATCCAAAGTAATATAAGAGGAAAATGATAAAGCAAATGTATCTTCTTTTCATTAAAAAACGGTTGTGCGTGGATAGTAGCAATTAATATCATAGATTAATTAGAATTAAAAATATCAAAGTTCTTAATTTGCTGAAACATACCTCATTTCTAAGTCCATCTTCATCTATTTCTCCCACAAATTCAACTACTGCCTTCAGGGTTTCACACCTATATACTTCAAGCCTTTCTAAATTCTTTAACTGTGGATGCATATTGGATGGAAACACATGCATCAGTTTCGCGCATCCATGGACAACCACGGACTTCAGTTGACAGAAAGACCCTTGTTCTTCCAAGACATGAGCAATTGATTGCTTTTCCCAAATCTTTATTATGTTATCAAGCTTTTCAATGGTCAAACTCTCCAAGACAGGGAAAATAACCTACAAAGTAGTTTGATAAACAAATCATTAGGGACTTCTCCATGTAAAGGTTGCTCGCCAAGCATTATCAAACAACTGCTACACAAGGAAAAAGTCAGCTAGTTGTTTGGGATCAAAACCATAACATGCACTGTCCTCCAAATAAGAACCTTTCATTTTTTGGAAATACTAAGGTAGCCCCACGTTATGGGTGTGCCCATATTAAGAAATGTTATGCTTTTTTCATGGTGAATCGTATACCCTTTGTGATGAATGATATGATGCGGGAAAACATTAAATTAGTTAATTTGAAAATGCTATGCCATTCTGAAAAATATTATGCATCATTTACTGAAATGATATGCATTCATTGGATAAAAGTTACGCCATTTTATGGTATTAATCTTGTTATGACATTTGTGCTTATTGTTACGTCATTTCTGTTTTTGTTGCTATGCACTCATGTGGTTAACTTTATGCATCTGTATGGTGAAAGTTAAAGGGAATACTAAATCGCCGGACGAAGTTGGGGATACAGGATACTTAAGCATTTCCTCTCCTTTTTCATTTTTTTAAATTAGAAGCCCACATTGTTTTACATGAACTTTTAAACTAGTGTTTGTGGGATTGGCAGTGGTGTACCCAGGATTCTTTGTAAGTGAGGACACTTTTTAAACACATTTTCAAAAAAAAAAATTTATGAATTAAATGTTAAAAGTATAAAATATGTAGCCCTTGATTTAGGCACTTTTGAGTTTTGGATATTACTCACTCTGTCCCAATTGTTGGTTCATACGAAAAGACGTGCAATTTTAAAATTTAAAAATAAAATACGTCAGGGCATAATTTTTTGAATTTCTTTGCACCATATTAAAGAGCTCATGAAATGCTTTAATTTGATGTAAAAAAAATTTAAATATCAATCTGATTTTTTCTGTCCCTTGCATGAATGGGCAGAATGCTAGTAATAATAGAGCAAATGTACCTTTCCATTGAATAAAGGTAGTACATGGCTGGTAGATTTCCTCCAGTTGTGCTCACCTTCCCCAAAAGACTAACAAACTTTCATTTTTGGGAAATGCTATGGTACCCCCTTATAGTGTGCAGAAATCATAGAATGTTATGCTTTTTCATGATGAATGAATTAAAAAATGTTATGCGTCATTTTCTAAAAATGGTACACCTTTTTATGGTTAACTTTATGGATTCGTATGATGAAATTCAATAGAATACTGTATCCTCAGACAAAATTTGGGATACTTTAACCGTTTCCCTTCTTTTTTCCTTTTTCAAATCAGAAGCCCCCATTATTTTACACAAACTTTTAAACTGGTATTTATGGGATTAGCTTTACGTCATAAAGCCGATCCAATGTTCAACTTATTCCTCAATATGAATAGCAGATCATTCTGTGAACCCTTGGGAGTAATAATAAAGTAAACTAACTTCAGTTTTGGGCGTTTTGAGTCCCTTAGGAGTTTTAGTTTGGACCTCGGTCCTTTGTCTTGCAACCTTGGTTGGAATACTCTCCCCTTCCACCCAACTTGATATACCATTTGTCAAGTTTTCTTAATAAAATTTTTTGCCTATCAAAAAAAATAATAATAAAGTAAACTAATTAACAGGACAATAATAAAGCTTACCTTTTCATTGAAAAGAGGTTGGGCACAGGCAGAAGAGCTTCCCATGGTTGTTCCCATCTTTTCCTTTTGGACATAAAAGCTTAAGAGGTTTGGTAGATCTACCAATTTCAGCAGCTTCAATTTACTGAACTTTACCTCACTGGTGATTTCATCTTCATCATTTCGTCCTTCAAACCCAACATGCACTGTCCTCCAAATTGAGTGAGAGAGGCTGAGAGGGCCATAACTGCCCGTGATAATGTTACCCTGTTCATACGTAAAGCATGGTCTAAGAACCAGCATGAAATTAAAGATCCAAAGTAATATAAGAGGAAAATGATAAAGCAAATGTATCTTCTTTTCATTAAAAAGCGGTTGTGCGTGGATAGTAGCAATTAATATCATAGATTAATTAGAATTAAAAATATCAAAGTTCTTAATTTGCTGAAACATACCTCATTTCTAAGTCCATCTTCATCTATTTCTCCCTCAAATTCAACTACTGCCTTCAGGGTTTCACACCTATATACTTCAAGCCTTTCGAAATTCTTTAACTGTGGATGCATATTGGATGGAAACACATGCATCAGTTTCACGCATCCATGGACAACCACGGACTTCAGTTGACAGAAAGACCCTTGTTCTTCCAAGACATGAGCAATTGATTGCTTGTCCCAAATCTTTATTATGTTATCGAGCTTTTCAATGGTCAAACTCTCCAAGACAGGGAAAATAACCTACAAAGTAGTTTGATAAACAAATCATTAGGGACTTCTCCATGTAAAGGTTGCTCGCCAAGCATTATCAAACAACTGCTACACAAGGAAAAAGTCAGCTAGTTGTTTGGGATCAAAACCATAACATGCACTGTCCTCCAAATAAGAACCTTTCAGTTTTTGGAAATACTAAGGTAGCCCCACGTTATGGGCGTGTCCATATTAAGAAATGTTATGCTTTTTTCATGGTGACTCGTATACCATTTGTGATGAATGATATGATGCGGGAAAACATTAAATTAGTTAATTTGAAAATGCTATGCCATTCTAAAAAATATTATGCATCATTTGCTGAAATGGTATGCATTCGTTGGATAAAAGTTACTCCATTTTATGGTATTAATCTTGTTATGACATTTGTGCTTATTGTTACGTCATTTCTGTTTTTGTTGCTATGCACTCATGTGGTTAACTTTATGCATCCGTATGGTGAAAGTCAAAGGGAATACTAAATCGCCAGCCGAAGTTGGGGATACAGGATACTTAAGCATTTCCTCTTCTTTTTCTTTTTCTTTTTCTTTTTCTTTTTTAAATTAGAAGCCCACATTGTTTTACATGAACTTTTAAACGAGTGTTTGTGGGATTGGCAGTGGCGTACTTTGGATTTTTTGTAAGCGAGTACACTTTTTAAACACGTTTCCAAAAAAAAAAATTTCATGAATTAAATGTTAGAAGTACAAAATATGTAGCCCTTGATTTAGGCACTTTTGAATTTTTGATGTTACTCACTCTATCCCAAATTTCTGGTTCCTACTTAAAGATGTGCAATTTAAAAATAAAAAATAAAATACGTCTGGGCATAATTTTTTGAATTTCTATGCACCATATTAAAGAGCTCATGAATTACTTTAATTTGGTGTAAAAAAAAGTTTAAATATCAATGTGATTTTTTCAGTCCTGTGCATGAATGGGCACAATGCTAGTAATGATAGAGCAAATGTACCTTTCTGTTGAATAAAGGTAGTGCATGGCTGGTAGAGTTGCCTCCGGTTGTGCCCGCCTTCCCCAAAATACTAACAAACTTCCATTTTTGGGAAATGCTTTGATAACCCCCTTATAGTGTGCCGAAATCATAAAATGTTATGCTTTTTCATGATGAATGAATTAAAAAATGTTATGCGTCATTTTCTAAAAATGGTACAGCTTTTTGTGGTTATCTTTATGGATTCGTATGATGAAAGTCAATAGAATATTGTATCCTCAGAGAAACTTTTAAACTAGTATTTATGGGATTAGCTTTACGTCAACATGTAATGAAGCGGAATATTCATGAATAATACTAAAGTAAACTACTAATTAACAGGACAATGATAAAGCTTACCTTTTCACTGAAAAGAGGTTGGGCACAGGTAGAAGAGCTTCCCATGGTTGCTCCCTTCTTCTCCTTTTGGGCAAAAAAGCTTAAGAGGTTTGGTAGATCTACCAATTTCAGCTGCTTTAATTTACTGAACTTTACCTCACTGGTGATTTCGTCTTCATCATTTCGTCCTTCAAACCCAACTATTCCCTCCATGGTTTTACAGTATGTTACTTCTAGTTTTTCTAGGTGGACAAGTCCTCTTGCGGTTGTTGGGGAGAAGAGATACTTTGACTTACAATATTCAATAATTAACACAGTTAAATTATTGAACAACGGTTTGCGATGCAGCCCATGACTTTGCACGAATGATTTTGGTTCACCAAGAAGATGCAATTCCTCAACGCATGATATAACTTTGAGGTACTTCAAGTCAAGAAATCTATTTCCAACACCCCAGTCATGAAACACCTTCTTCAAACCCTCAATCTTTCCGAGGACTACCACTTCAGCTTTGTCCACCAAAGGGATGAACCCATTTCTTAACTGAATACCTTCCAATTTCAACATGCGTCTTCCAGAAATTTCTTTTGAAGTTTCGAATGTAGAACCCACTGATATCTTAAATCCCTTCAGGTTCACAAATATTAGGTCCTCCTTGGGTAATAGCATGACATTTGGTATATGGATATGTAAAGTGGTTAATTGACCAGTACTCAATAACAACCTTAGCTCCTCGAGACTCACATTTTCTCTGTTGCTCGTGGCTTGTTGCTTGGCAGTTGTGGCCTCCCAATTGTCAAAGTTTTCTGGAAAGTACAATTCCTCCAGGCTAGTCAAATCGGATATGACACCTCGTGGAATCACCCTGAGTTTGTAACAACATTGGAGATCTAACACCCGTAGACTAGTCAACTGTTTGATCTCTGGTGGCAACGCGTAGATTTTAGAATCCCTAAGGCTAAGTACTTCAAGGTTACTCTTGAGGTCCTTAAGTATAGCAATATCATCCAACTTGCATCCACTAAGATGTAGCATCTGAAGGCTTGCCAATTTTGCAAGTGATGATGGCAGTTGTTGCATATGCATTCGAGTAAAAGTTAACGCTTTAAGTTGCATCATCCCATCGAAAAAATTGTTTGGAACTTCAAGATCTAAAAATTTGCTATTGTCAACCATTAAGGTTTCAAGTTGTGGATATACCAACCCATCTGGAAGCCCTTTAATACTTTGGAAACTTAATGACATTGCTTTGTACGATGGCCCATTTGTGGGATTCCGTGGCCATTGAATGGCATCATGATCGACCAGAAATGCTTCTTTCTCACGTGCAATTGAGATACCAACATCTCTTATGACATCATGAATTTTGACAACAGTTTCATGATCGCCAGTTGACAACAAAGAAGCAGATTTGAGGACATCAACCACTGTACACATGGCAGTTCTTGCTTCATCAAATGTACGAGGGCTTTGAGCAAGCAAATTCCTTGCCATGCAGTGTCTCGTTAACTCGTCAATCGGAATTTCAGCATCCTCAGCAAATAAACAGCAGAGCAAGAAACAAGATTGCGCATCTAAGGACCGTAACATATCGAAGCTCACCCATAAGGAGGCCCAAACACTTGGTTCAATACCTTCAATATGTGTGAGCATGTGCCTCTCTAGCTTATCCAAAGCATTCTTCCACGTGTGGTATGGCCTATCTTCCAACGCGGCTCCAAGAGCATTTATGGCGACCGGCAATCCTTTGCATTTTCTACACACTTTGCGTGCTAGGGAATCTATTTCTGGCCAAGACTCGATAGTATTTCCCACCTTCTTCTTGAACAGGTTCCATCCTTCTTCCTCCGGTAGCTCTGCAATTGCAAAATTTCTATCAGCTTTCATTGTGATTCTTAACAAATCCTCCTTTCGAGACGTTAGCACAACTTTACACCCCATACTTCCTTCCATGACAGGAATACCTATTGCCTTCAGGTCCACCTTTCCCCAAATATCATCCAATATTACTAGATATTTCTCGCCATTCTTGAATTTGTTCCACAACTCAATCGCTCTTCCCTTCTCATCCTTCGTGGCATCCAATGTAAAATTCAATTTGTCAGCCAGTTTTGTTTGTATGTCCTTCACATTGTGATCCTTAGAGACAGCGACTAGCGGGACTTGCTTAAAAGTTCCATCATCTAGCAATTTTTTGGCGACCTTCTCGACTAATGTGGTCTTACCGACCCCTCCTAGCCCATGAACGCCAATTATTTTAACATTGGGATCTCTTAACGCACCCACAATATCCTCAAGAATTGGTGTCCGAGAATCCAAGTGAACATAATTCTCGGCAGATGGAAATTCAAGTTCTGGAGGCGGCGGCTTAGGGTGTGAAATTTTATCAAAATGGCTTCCCTGAGCAAGTTTCTTAACAACCTCTATGTTCTCTTCTGCCTGTTTGCTCAATCGGTACCGCCACTTGATGTCAAGACTTGAGCATTTAATTTGCCTCATAAAGTAAACGTAAATTTTCATCGTGTTAGTGTCCGTTCGCCAGCGTGCAACATCCTCCTCAATCACTTCACCACGACCAATGGCCTCATTGGCTTCTCTTTCGATTATTTTCCTACGATCTTCAAGATATGTCATTTCCCTTTGCAAATTGTCCAAGTTTGTCCTGTAATGACAAACGTATTTTCCTGCTTTAGTCACCGCTTTGACGGCTTCATTAAAGACCATACATCCCAAATGCTCAATTATGCCTTGCGGAGTACACATTTTCTGCTAGGGCGTTAGAGCTCTTCTGATACTTCCAAAAGTAATGTGTACTTGATGGGATTTAAATTTGAGAGAAGATAAATAAAGTTCTTTGTATCTGCAGTAAAAAGGGAAAAAGATTATTAATTAGAGGGAAAAAAAAAATCATAAGTTATCATAACAGGAGGCTCCTCTTGGCTGATGAAAAAAGAAAAGAAAAAATTAAATTAAATTAAATTAATACAACACGTACGTGGTAAATAGATTATCACTCTAATTGATTTCATTAGTTTGTAGATCCAGTTGGTTCACTAAACTCTTTAATTCTTTCCTTCAACAATATTACGTATGCGTATATAATCGGAGAATGGAGATCGTATCCTTGAATTGTGCTTGTTTTGTAGTCTTTAAGAATCAGATACACTCCCTTATCTGTTATTGTTTACCACTTTAACACCCTTCACCTTTAAAACCAATCACACACACCTCTTCATCTATGAAATGTTATCACTTAATTTCGTCCAACATTTGGATGGAACATGGTCCATTGACTGAAACGCCCCTTTTTAAATAAGGGCTGTTGAAACTAACCTTTTTCAAAAAATAAAAAATAAAAATTTAAGCTCCACTATCAACCATTTTTCTCGAAATTCAATGAAATATCAATCCAACCCAATTATAGAAAATAGCTACATATATGGTATCGCCCCCAATGTTAATCACAACACATGCATATACCATGAGTTTGAAGCTAGCTAGTCAATAAGGACATCCTATCATTATCTCCAGTAAGAAAAAATCTAGTAAGCAATGTGATTATTTAGAAGGTGTGACTATTGATTTTAGTTTATCTTTGAGAGACAGAGGGAGTATATAGTAAGGAAAAAATTGATAAATAATACTATTGTAGGACTGAATCCTAATACATGAATAAAAATATATAGGATTAACAAACATTATGAAAGCTCCACTTAGGACCATGATTTAATTTATCCTTAAATCTATCAATTTGGTGATCTTTCGTTTTCCACGAACCATAATATATTTCTGTAATCAGCATTTATCAGCTTGTCCTCACTTACCACTTTTAGGTTGAGATCTTTCATGGGTCCTTCTTACTCCAACAAACACGATGAAAACCATTCTACTTAAATCTTGTTGATAATATTAATCATGCCAAAAATCATGTCGATCGGAGAAAAATCTAGTGACACACTCAACAAATGAATGCTGAGATTATATATGTCTTTCCATGCCAGATGGGCATACTTTTTGGCACAAATTAATAATATTCTTGAAGAAATTTTGGAAAAGAACGATTTGGACTATCTTATAGGCATGTATTTAAAAAAAAAAAAAAAAAGACTATCTTATAGGCATGGGACGCCGAGGACAGAACGTGTATGGGTGGGGCCCCCGAGCCACCCAAGCCCGTTTCAGAACATTGAATAAGTACTTATTTGTAATTTTCAAACTAAAAAATAATGGGCTTACTGAAATCTTTTAAATGATGCAAGAAAATTTTAAAAGTTATTTTTGTAAGCCCATTATTTTTAAACTTGAGAATTATAAATAAGGTCTTATTTTTTAAAAAGGTTTTTAGAACGGGCACATCTATGTACCATATACGACACACAATAAATATTTTTAATGTACTCTACCGGCCCCCCCAAACTTCAAAAAATTAAATATAAAGTGGTTAATGTAGTGGAAAAAAATTAATTCTTGTTGTTTGTGTATGTATGTTTGGCCAATTATAAATAGAAATAGCTTATCCTATAATATATTATTCCATAGATTTCATGACATATTGAATTATTAAATTGTATGCAAGGAAAACTTAAAAATTCAACAACCATGTGAATATGAGGAACTTCAGGTTCAAAGTTTTGCCCCCCTCTATATGTAAATGCTAGCTCTGCCACTACGGAACCGGGAGGGTTCACAAAAGACCTGAAACTAAGGGTGCAGTTCAACTAAGTGACTGCAAACGAGATGATTCCCATATTTTCTTAGAAGAAAAGGAAATCGTGTTTTGAACAATTTTTGTTTCTGGTCAGCTAAAATTTTGGACAATTTTTTGTGGGTCTTTACCCTTTGACAAATAAGTTAACCAACTTTTTTTCAACTTTGAACTACGAGTTCTTTAATACTGTAGACAAGTTAATTTCAATGAGCTATATATATGATATCTAACACTATAATAAAGACCAAAAGATTAAAGTTATAAGGGCAGCATGCCTGAATAAATTAATTAGCTAGGCACAGTACTCTTATGTCAACTTTGAACTCCTACTGTAATAGGCTTTCAAGAACTCCATGATTGATTAATCGATATCAACCAATCTTTAGGCATATTGGTGGAATCTGAAATTAAGCCAATAGTAATCAATATTAATATCTCACTGCTCATAAAAACTGTAAAGACCTGATATTTTTAAAAAAAATATATATATTAATAATAATTATCAAAACAAAAATATTATTTTTACTCGAAAAATTATTTATGTCGTCACACCAATTTTATTTCCGTAATCAATCGTGCGCGTGCGTACCCGACGAGTAATTCTCGGCTGAAAAGAGGGAGACAAAATCCCATTTCTCCTCCCTAATTCCCTCCTCTTGTGACAACACTAAATTACTCATAGGCCAATACCCTTTAGGCAAAAATCCAAAACCCATTAAGTTCCCACCCTCCTCCCATTTCTTCCTTCTTGTTTCCAGATAACACCACCCACGGGAGAGAGAGAGAGAGAGAGAGAGAAGGCAGCCCGGCCCGAAGTCCTCCATCAACCTGTTCATCACCACCGGAGCACCTCCCACTATCTCCAACCGTGTACACCATAACCATCACCACCGTAGATCACCATCTCCACCGTAGCACCTCCACTGCCGTGCTCACCCTCAGCCGGCACATTCCCAGGCGAGCTCCATCGCCGTTCCGAACCGCCGCCAAAATCACTCTGCAAACCGTTTCGCTGGACGAGAGGTAGTCCGAACTCATCTCCCTAAATATATTTTATGTTCCGTATTAATTGTTTCGTGTTTCGGTATTAAAATAATCGAACTCGACGTCGCGGGCCGAACCGGCCGAAACCCACTGGATTTCCGAAAACCATAGTTGCTGTGCTCATTTTTTTTCCGAAAAGATGCCACTTTAAATTTTAAAAAAAAAAAAAAAAAACTTGTTTTGGTTAATCATAGTTTAGCCCCTCAAGTTGTTTAGTTATAAATCCCACTCTTGAGTTTGAATAGCTTTTGAAACCACCCTAGAGGCTGTGAAATAATAATATAGGTCCTTAAGTTAAATATTTTCAGCTCAATGTTACTTTAATCGCATGATAAATTCTGTGGCATGATTAATTATATCGCATGCTTATGTGTTGTTAGCATGTTAGTATTTTTAGTTGAAATGTTAAATTGTGTGCTATATTGTTGTTGTATTGATAGAATGGACAAATAGGTTCCCGGGGTGGGTTGCGATGTGCGGATTTAACATATTAGACGTGAAGATAGGATTTATGAAGAAGATAATAAAGTGAGAGATTGTGATTGTGATTCTGGACAAGGAATCCGGGGATTGAATTATTGGTGGATGATTGGTGGCGATTTGTTGAAAGTGTTGATTTACGAAACCCTGGGTACGGCATGGTGATGGTCGGCTCTCGGATGTTGGGACGGGACATAAGGGTGGCATTGTGCTTACGTCACAACCCGGGCTAGACGGCGCTTGAACGTTGCCGGTGAATTTCAACCCGGGCTGGACGGCGTTCGAGCGTTGCAGGTGAAGTTTTATTCGAACTTATGGTTGCGGATGGGATATCCAAGTACATAACTTAGGTATCTTTCATCCGGATCTGGAAAAGGGGAGTCGGACCACACCAGTGTTTGTGCCAGAGGTTATGGGTAGGAACGGATCTGTGGATAAGATCCGAGATTTCATATAGGTTAAGGATAGTAATGAAAGAAAAGTTGATTGTCCTCTTTTTGTGTTATTTTTAATGCATGTTAAGTATATTCCTATTGCTTGTAAGTTATGGGTTCGGGTGGGTTTTGGCTACTGAGCGTCATCGCTCACGGTACTATGTTGCCCTGGTAACTCGAACGCCAGGTACCGAAGACGGAACAGAAGTGTCATACGATTTGATCGAGTTCAACCCCATCGAGGAAGAAGCTGCATAGTCGCTCTGATTAATTTAAGTTGACTTTACTTTGGAAGCTTCTAAGTTTATTTGGAAAATGTAATATTTTGATTTATTCGAAATGGTTGAAATATAATGACATATGCTTTTGAAATGGTGATGTAGTAAATTTGTGAATTTTTTTTGTAAAAATAATTTTAATGTCTCCGAATTTTCGGGGCGTTACAAAAACACACTCATCCCAACAATATAGAATGATTTCAATGAGCTATGTTACCAAACAAATAAAAAAAAAGTTTATTTCAGAAATCCCCAATTCTACTTTTGGTAAATTCCAACGAGTTTCCCTGAGGATTTTTATAATTACAGAAATCCTCACTCAAGTTTCAAAAATGAAAACGACCTCCACCAATGATAGAGTTGTTCTAGATTAACCACAAAAGTTTTCTTTATCCCCAATTTCATTCTCACCCCCATTTGGGAAATAGAACATCATCCTAATTAAACTACAATCTTCTCCAATAAATGTTACGCTGGAGTTTGAACTAACATAACTTATTCTTGTGTTTTTTAATTAGTGATTTATTTGGTGGTTATCCTTTTCAGTGCTTTTGTTGACCGTGTTTATCTGTTTTGAATTTTTTTAGAAAAAGTAAAAAATTATACGAACAACCTTCCAAAAATTAAAATTGTGGGCTCCAAACAATTGAGCTGCTTTTTTAATTGGCAATTCAATTGACAATCCACATAGTTCCCTTGTATCCCACTTTATCCAATTATAATTTTTTCTCCTTATCTTACAGTTGCAAGTTTGTATAATTAGAATGGAATGAATTATTTTTATAATAGCAATTGAGAGTGAAATACTGTAAGGTGGCATTGTAGGACAATCTACACAATAAAAAATATTGATCAAGCGGTTTTTATAAGTTGATCAAGTGAATTTTCACGCAATAGATTGGAGAGGACCATGTAATATTTGCATTATTGCAAGACATCATGAACCCATCCCTCTCTCTCCCTCTTTTTCCTTTCCAGTTTCCACCCTATCATTAATGTCTTTTCCCACAAAATGGAAACGACTACACCGATGGTAGACCAAGATATGGAGTAGCCGTCCCCTTGCAAGTTGCAGCTTTAATCACAAAAGGTGAAATTATATAATACTCCGAGAGTACTGTCACGTGATACTTCCTACCGCTTTACAACTACACATTTTTATAAGATCTGTCACTAAGTGTATGAACTCCGCAAGAATGTGTGGTTGTAAAATGATCAGGAATATAACATGACAGTACTTCCGGATAACTGAATAATTACTCTCACAAAATAAAGTATTTGCAACAAAATTATTCAAAAGTCCCGAAGTACATCGTGACATGTTCTACGTGGTGCTCCGGTCAACTCAGGAGATCGAGGTTCATGTAATAGTATTTGCATTATTGCATCCCCCGCCCCTTTTTTTTCCCTTATTACACCTTATCAATTAATGTCTTTTCCATATTTCCGTTCGAAAAAAAAACAAAAATTAATGTCTTTTGCCACAATATGGAAATTGTGATCAGCTCCAAAAATATCAGCTAGTGGTCGTCCCCTTGCAAGTTGCAACTTTAAAGAAGGGTAATTTTCAAAAAACCCCCTCCATCTACCACCAAAAATCAAGAGCCCCCTCCATCTACCAATTAAAACAAGGACCCTCCTCTATCTTTTTTCAATTTGCAATGTCCCACATTTTAACAATGGAGGTTTTCTGAAAAGTCTTTCACAAAAGAAAGTCTTTCATGTCAACAGTCCCACACAGAAAGCTCCAAACAAGTCCTAGTACGCATCTAGTAAATTCTCAATTTCACTTGTAGTAGCATCTCATTCTCAATTTTACTTCTCCTTCTCGTCCTGTACTCTTCTTTTTAATCTTCGATCTCATGAATTTTAGTAGTACTATTAATTTGAGATGTTTTTGAAATACATTTTTTAACTCGTGCTATCGCTCTCATTCTTGCTTATACATGCGCATCATGTGACTTGGATAAGTATCACAATCATGAAATCTCTTTCTTGACATGGATTAAGAGAACAAATTTATCTTCAATATGACACACCTTGCCATTGCGAACACGTTAATTAACTTTCCCTATCTACCTCTAGGTCTAGAAATTTCAATCCGCCCCTCCATCTCCTCTCCTCTCCTCTCCTCGTCTTCATTGTTAATCTTCTTTGTGTGATCTCTAATTTCTACCACAAAATGTGTAGACTACAAAAAAGAAGTAGACCAAAAAAAGACAACTAAAAAACTAGAAGTGGGATAAAAGGGTGTGCTCTTAATGCACGCCAACTAAAAGCAGAAACCGCACCGAACAGAGGTTAATGTTGTGTTTGGTTTGTATTTTGAAAAGTCTTTTAAAAAATAGTAGGGGTAATAAGTGAAGAGAGATAGAAAGAGAAATGTTGGAAGTAGGGAGAATCTTAGGAGAAATCTTTTGAAAAATGCTTTTTGAATTGTAAACTTTCAAGAAGACTTCACCCATGATCGGTGAACATAGATCTATCACTGCTTCGCCCACGGCGGTGCATGTGGAGACTTCACTCACAGCGAAGATAGATCGAACAACTGCAAGATTACGCCAGAGAAGATCAACAGGAGTCAAATGTTGCTCCCATCTCTTCATCTTTTCTCTCTCTTTCCCCTCCATTTCCTTTTTTGTTTTTCCACTGGTGTGGTCCGCAGTACATACCGCCGGAAAACCAACGAGAAGGCTGAAACTCACTGGTACCATCCGGTACTGGCAGTATACACCAAAAAGTTCGACAAAACGGAATTGCACCTCTGATGTACCAGAATCTTTTCAAAACGGTACGTATTAGCTGCTTTGGAACAGTATTCACACCCTAGCATTGAAGTGAATATGGAGGTTTACCGACTTCATTATTAGTAGTTATAGGGTTCTTAATTTATTTGCTAGTAAAAAAGTTAAGACTCTAACTTTTAGGGATAACTTACCAACGTGTTTTGAAATGACAAGAGAAATGTAAATGCAAGATTATGTTGTGATAAATTTGGGTTAGTGCATAGAGTTAGTCCTCAAGATGTGATAGAGATTTAAGGTTTTTTAGGTGGTGATGTGTATTATATGTTTTTTATTTATGATAAGTAGATGGGTATTATATTTTGTATTGGGAAGTGAGAATAAGGGCTAAGTAGTTTTTTTTTTTTTAAGGCAAAAAATTGTTACAAAGATAAGGACTAAGTACTTCGATTATTAGCTATGAAGACACAATTGATTATTGATTATTGATTATTAATTATGGATAAAGGTCGTAGATATGTGTATTAGGATAGTAATTACTAAAGCCCTTGGCACATTCTTTTGGTTGCTTCATAAGATTTTGTTTTTGATAAAGGCCGTAGATGTGTATTAGTAATTACTAAAGCCCTTGGCACATTCTTTTGGTTGCTTCATAAGATTTTGTTTAGATTTTAGTGTTATCGATACCCATCTTGAACTTTGCTTTAGGTGATTAGTTGGATTGTATTTATTGTAGAATTCTAGTTTTGCCACAATGTGGTTGGATATATGAAATAGACTATGAAATTTGGGAGACTTGTTTGTTACATAAAAATACAAAATTATAATATGAATTCAATAATTTGTTTGGACTCTCGTGAGGACTGATTTAAGAATGGTTCAACTGATCTGTTTGGAGGGTCTGTTGTAAGAAGTGTGGTTGATTATTAAATTGATCAATAACAAGAGGTGATATGTTGGGTTGTAGGACTTGTGATATTGTGATAAATATCCATATATATGAGGATTAAGGAGTTGGATAGTAGAAATTAATTTGGGTTTTTCAGGCAGTACGACTAGTCAAACCAAACCTCTGAAGGAGTTAGTGGGCCACACCAGTCACGGCCCCTCCACTAACTTCAGGTTACTCATCTGGTGGGAATCGAACCCCAGACCTTGAGAAATACTCCTAAAACTTGGGCATCCACCCTAATTACGGGGGCAACTCGCGGGTGTAGATAGATGTCGAATACTTTGAGCTTGGCTTACTTGGTTCAAGCTAGAACTATTTTGGATTGTTTCCATGACTGATAATTTACGTTCATTGTCTGATGACTTGGTCAATTATATTGTCTTCTATTTTCAAATAGTTCTTTCAGGTGAACCTTGAATAGGGCCGGCTTAGAAGAGAGAAGAGAGGCAAGAGAAGCATGTGCTTCAACCCCAAAAAAAAGGCTAAAATTGGGGCCCCCAAAATTCTAAGACCCACACACACACACACAAAATCAGTCTTAAAAATGAGGGAGTTCGCATTTCAGTTAAAATGTGGACCTCCTCATTTCTTTCATTTTCCGATCGAATTTCGATGATTTGAGCCGCTCAATGTGTTCAGAACGTGATTTTAAGGGTACTTGTAAGAAATCAGCAAAAAAAAATGATCTGGAAGGGCTTCATCCGAGCAGTTTTTGTTTGAACCGTTCGATAAAAAATAAATAAAACCTGCTCAGATGAAGCCCTTCCCGATCATTTTTTTTTGCTGATTTCTTGCGTGTACCTTTAAAATCACGTTCTGAACACATTGAGCGGCTCGGATCATCGAAATTCGATCGAGAAAGGGAGGTCTGTATTTTATTAAAATGAGGTGGTTCTCATAAGAGCCAGAGGACTGTGTATATATACAGTCCGGATAACGGATCCCGCACGGTCCTCCTAAGAGCCGGACTGATGTGGCTCTCAAGGAGTAGATAAGTTGCCGAATCTCGTATATCTGTGTGTTCTCTTTATCTTTCGCTTCCTCTATTTCTCTAATTTGTTTTTCTATGATTCATAGCATCCAAGATCCTGAGAATTTGTGTGGGTGAGTTTGAACTTTCATCTTCAATTCGAACAAGTTAATGGTTTGATTCTTTAAACCATCATCTTACAAGTATTAAATCTTTTAAACCTTGCAATTAAGTTCTACCATAGTTTTACCTTCTTTTTCCTTTTCTGTTTATGGGGCACGCACTTGTACAAAACAAAGAGCTGTATATAACCGTGTATCTGAAATCAAATGAAACCGAGACTGCGTTGAAGGCATACCTTTTCCCAGTTCTCCGACCAAGCTAGGATGTCTTAGTACTCGAGGCCTCCGGTGCACTACACACCTCTCGTCGCAAGCATAAAATGAATAGGAAACTCGAGTTTTGAATGGCAGAGAGTGAGATGATCGTTGAATGAGAAGTTGTAAACAAAATTTTATATTTCGTCACCGCACTTGATGATCATAATGCCCACTAGTTCTGAGAAAGAAACTCAAAATAATGAATTATCTACAGGGATTATGGACAGTATAAATCAACAAAAAAATTATTAAAATTGACGGTATATTTATCAATTAATGATGATAAATTTATCATCAATTCAACAAAAAGATGGTAAATTAATGGTTAGTAATCAAGAAAGAGGAAATTAGAGGCAGCAAAAGTGAACGATTGGAACACTTAAAAAAAAAAAAAAAGAAAGATAGATAGAAAGAAAAAACTGTGAACAATTGGAATCCTTCTATCCAACTGGGTGGTAGCCCAATTGGCACAGGTGATGAGGCTTAAGTGCCCCTCCCTCCCATGCACTCGGGTTCGAGCCCTTCCAGTTGCAAAAAACACATATGAGCTGGAGGGACGTGTAGAGGGCCCTGTACCAGCTGTGCGCTTAGGTGGTGCTGTGGTGACGGCCTGTCCTCACGGACAGTAGCTATGGCTCCAACAGGACATTCCACAGCGGGTCAGGAAGCCCCTATGGTCACGCCCAAGGGGAGTTGCTACGCTGGTTGCCCCCTTCTACCCTTTTACTGTTCAAAAAAAAAAAATTGGAATCCTTCTACTTTATCCACCTCGAAAAACAAAACGACTATATTTTAAACTCATAGACCAAGTACTTACCCTCTTATTCCTTTTCCCTCTTCCTCCTAGCTTACCATCTTATTCCTTATGTGTCTACGCTAATACAGTCCAGTATAAAAACAAAGAGAGTTGTTTATAACTGCATAAATTCATAAGCAGAAGAGGACTTAGTTTCTCGGTGCGTAGTCCCAAATCCGTGGAATTTGTCCAAACGGAAATCCATTCTGGATGATCTAAACTGTTCATATTGTGGGGCTCATCAAGTAGAAACCAAAAAAAAATTCAAGTGGATCAAACACCTCTAAGGTCCATTGGATCCGAACACTGTAGTTTTGCAAAAAATTGTTAGACCTTTTTTTTCTCCTACATAAAAGTGTTTCGATGAAGTGGTTGCCGATTTTCGATCAACTTGAATTTTTTACATTGACGGAGCATATTCAATGAGCCCTATAATACGAACGCGCAACTCGAATCATCGAGATGAAAACCGATTGTGAGCATGCTGCACCAAGCAGTCCCAATTGCAGAGAAGCTGAGTCCATCAAGTAACATTGAAAATTCACCTAAAAAGATAAAATAACGCCAAGAATGCTTGAAGGAATACCTCGTTCTTGGTCACCAACCAAGCTAAGTTGTCTCAGCTGGTATATAACGCCTCTGGTTCACCACACACCTTTTGTCGCAAGCCGAATGAAGGCAAAGCTATGAGCCGAATAAGAATACGAAACTACATGAATAACCACATTTTGAATGTAAAACCAAACCTAATAAAAAATAAAAACATTGCTTTAGATAATTTAACAACTTACAATTGAATAACCACTAGTAATGATTAAGAATTGAGATTAAGGTTGTTCCTTCTAAATAATGCCAAATGATATGGACAAGTTAGTTTTGAATGGTCCGGTACATATACACCATCTGATCCCTTATATACCTCTTAATTTTAAAAGGGATTATGTTTTCAATGGTCCGAATCTGCTGAAAGGAATCCCTTAGGAGATGGGGACTATGTACATATATATGATGTTCTTTCACTTTCTTAAAATAAAATCACCACATTTTAAAAAGAATACAACTAGTCTTAAAAAAAACAAAAATAAAAATAAAAATACGGAATGCAGCACATGGAAGAACATCAAAGGGAATAGAACAGATCTCGGATCCCATACCCACCCATGTGACAGTGGTGGTGATCCATTAGTTCATCAATAAAACAGATCTTGTAAATCAAAGACAGCTTGCAAGAGCTCTATTTTGAGAATTTTTGTTTTCAGAGTCTCAGCAAATAATCGAATCTGTTCAATATGTTTAAAATGTATTTTTAAGTGCTTCTGTACGTAAAAATCAGCTCATTCTGATATTGACAAGGCCTTGATCCACTCATTCATTTTATGCTGTCAAAATTAGGGATAAAACCCGATCAATCAGGTACCAATATCCAAATTTTTGTTTTTAAGTCTTAGCAAATAATCGGAGCTATTCAATATATTTAAAATATGTTTTTAAGTGCTTCTGTAAAAATTAGCTCATTTTGATATCGACAAGGCCTTAATCGATTCATTCGTTTTATCCTAACAAAATTAGGGATAAATCTCGATCAATCAGGTACCAATATCCAAATGAGCTAATTTTCTATGAGAGTCTTAAAAATATGTTTTAAACATATTGAACGGCTTTGATTATTTGTGGGATTCTAAAATAAAACAGGTGTCAAAATAAGTGTTAGCTGAACTACCCAATATATATATAAGCAGAAGTGGACTCAGTTTCTTTGTGCGGAGTCCCAAATCGGTGGAGTGTGTTCACACGGAGATCCCTTCTTCGTGATTTGAATTGTTCATATTGTGGGATTTATCGAGTAGTAACCAAACACAAATTCAAGTAGATCAAACACCTCTAAGGTCCACTTTATCATTTGAACACTCTAGTTTTGCAAAAAATTGATAGACCTTCAATTCTTCCTAGATAAAAGCTTTTTGATAAATTGGTTGTCGATGTTCGATCAACTTAAATTTTTTCCACAGAAAGAGCATTCCATGAGCGCTATAATATGAACGACTCAAATCATCAATATGTGGAAACTGAAAGTGGTCAGCAAGCTGCACCAGGCAGTCTTTTTTGATCCTCCACCGGGCAGTCTCAACTCTAGATCAGGTAACACACCCCGAGAATTTACCCAAAAACACAAAATAACACCGAGAAATTAAGCTTGAAGGAATACCTCGTTCTAGATCGCCATGTCTCAGCTGGTAACGTCTCTGCTTCACCACACACCTTTTGTCGCAAGCCCAGTGTAGTGAAAGCTATGAGCCGCATAAGAATAGGAAACTACATGATTGGATGGCAGTGTTTGATGTTTGTTGGGAAGGTTTTGCTGAGAGGGAGGAAAACAGATCAAAGGAGGGAGCTTTGCGACTGAGTGTCGTTGTGCTTGAATGGGATTGAAGTGAATGGTTCTAGGATAATTTTAACTTTTGATTTAAGTTCTGTTCTGATTTGAGTTTTTTTTTTTTCCTTTGGGCAGATATGATCCTATGACTGAGTGGCCGTTAATTATGAATCTCTTCAACTTTGAATTCCTTTGCTAAACTTTTATTTGGTTTGGTTTCCTAGTTAAATTGTTCATTAGCCACAAATTTATTTGGTAGTCAATTTTTTTTTTTTGGTCAAATGAAAATTCGATAGTTAGTTTCTTTGTTTGCTATTTGACAACCGCAAATACTGCTTTGATGGCAATCGAGTTGGGCTATGGAGATTAACAGTGTGTGAGAATGGTTGGTTCAGTATAAGTAATTTTTTGAACATGCACGGGTAGATTGGCTTTTATTCATATTCATGGAATGTACGGAATCCGTGGGAATCCAATAGCCTTCGTGAATGGTTTGTTTGACTATATCTGCAGGGATATTGAATGCTATGTTATTTTGAATAGCAACTTCAAAACTCTTGCAATTGATCAAGCTTTTTATGTTAGTTTGAATTTTGTTTTGCTTGATTCGTTAAGGTATGTCTTCAATTGAGAGTAAGCAATATTAGTGTTGATAGTGCAAGCAAGTTCTACATTATCGTTCGTCAATGCATTTGTGTGCCTTTAGGCACGGATTCATTTGCACTCAGATTTCAGTCCTTTGAAGTTTGATTATTTTCAGAATTTCAATACACACTGGTCGACCAGGAAAAACAAGTACACACTCCACGACAATTTATTTTATTCGTATTCAAAAACGTGTTGCGCCGTGCCTTCAGGCACGGGCTCAATCCCTAGTATATATATAAGTGGACTCAGTTTCTTTGCACGGAGTCCCAAATCGGTGGAGTGTGTTCACACGGAGATCCCTTCTTGGTGATTTGAATTGTTCATATTGTGAGGCTTATCGAGTAGCTAGTAACCAAACACAAATTCAAGTAGATCAAACACCTGTAAGGTCCACTTGATTTGAACACTCTAGTTTTGCAAAAAATTGATAGACCTTCAATTCTTCCTAGATAAAAGCTTTTCGATAAATTGGTTGTCGATGTTCGATCAACTTGAATTTTTTCCACTAAAAGAGCATTCCATGAGCGCTATAATATGAACGGCTCGAATCATCAATATGTGGAAATTGAAATTGAGCAAGCTGCACCAGGCAGTCTCTTTTGATCCGCCACCGGGCAGTCTCAACTCTAGATAAAGTAACACACCCCGAGAATTTACCCAAAAACACAAAATAACACCAAGAAATTAAGCTTGAAGGAATACCTCGTTCTAGATCACCAACCAAGCTAAGATGTCTCAGCTGGTAACGTCTCTGCTTCACCACACACCTTTTGTCGCAAGCCCAGTGTAGTGAAAGCTATGAGCCGCATAAGAAAAGGAAACTACACGTTTGAATGGCAGTGTTTGATGTTTGTTGGGAAGTTTTTGCTGAGAGAGAGGAAAACAGATCAAAGGAGAGGGAGCTTTGCGACTGAGTGTCGTTGTGCTTAATTGAAGGGATTGAAGTGAATGGAAACATGGCTTTAATTACAATTGAATCACCACATTAAAAATAATGCCACTAGCTAGTTTTGAAAAACAAAGCTAATAAAAATAATGTTAGACGTCGGTATCTTCACAAGTTGACTTCTCTGGCCAATTAACCAGTGATCGAGATCGATGTAATGAGAAATTAAATAATGGAAACATTATTTAAAAAACTTGGGTATAGCTAACTAGCTGTCAACAACGTGGTTCACGTTGGAGTTGGACTCCTCCTAGCCCCAGCCTACAAAACTAGAATATAATGAGCCAATGATAAGCCGTCCGACTCATGATTGAAACTCGGAATTGAATTTAAGAGTTTGCTTCCTCTAAGTCTTTCGTTACCGCTAATGTATTTACTTGGCCAAATCATATGGATTTTGATCTCTTAAGAATTAGTCGAAATGCGCGTAACTTGTCCCGAGTGATAATATGTATATGATGTTCTTTCACTTTTTTAAAACAAAATCACCACATTTTAAAAAGAGTACAACTACTCTTACAAAAACAAAAAAAACAAAAAAACTGAATGCAGCACATGGAAGAAGGCGGTATCTTACCCTTTTGACTTTTTGGCCCTAGAAATGCCAATTACTAGTAATATTGCAGGGAAAAACAAATTAAATTGTTTAGTTGTTAACTCTAAGGGGTTGGTTAAATGGTCTTGGCATGTGACTTAGGTGTTTGTTCTATCCTAAGGTCTCAGATTCGATTCTCTTTGCCAGGCAACAACTCTTGGGTCACCTCACCCCTACGTGTAAGCATGTGAAACGGCTGTAATAGGGATTAGTCCAAAATGCGCGCAAGCTGACCCAAGACATCCTGCAATACCAAAAAAAAAAAAAAAATTTAGCTGTTTTCTCGGATCCCATACCCACCCACGTGACAATTGTGGTGATCCATTCTCTGTATTCCATTAGTTCATCAATAAAACAGATCTTGTAAATCAAATACAGCTTGCAACAGCTCTAGTAATCCTCGTAAACAAGGAGGGAAGAATGAAAACGCTTAGACGAGGATCAATATATTAATTTGTTCGCATACTCAAAAATACCTAATCGAATCACGTTAGTGTATACAAACATTCATGTGTTTGAAAGTGGGGGTGGCACCTATGCAATTCCCTCTATGTGGCTCTGCCATCGTGTATGAATCCTTAAAGACAATCAGTATTACATCAGTGCTAAGTTAATTTTACTTTATTTTTCTGAGTTTTCTCGTCAAAATCTTTTGGGACTACTCCTTTGTTTGAACATGAAGAATCGAGAATGTATAAAAATCTAAACAGAAGTTTTAAAATAAAAAAAGAAGTTCAAGTAAGCCGATCTTTATGACACGTCTTTCGGATTTTGTTTCGTCTTTAGAAATATTTTTTTTTGGAACTTTTGGCCATTACATTTTTGTTTGTAGATTTAGCTCATTAAAATGATTGATTAATTCAAAAAAAAAAAGATACGAAGCTTATAATAAATTCAAATAGAATGACATCAAAGACAATACCCAAAGTTCATCCAGTTGGGCGGTTCAGGCCTTACTGGATGTGGTAAGTGCTTGGACTTTGGTGGTAATTGACTTTAAAGGATTCAAGATCCTCAAGATTTACTCCTTTGTCCCATTTTCGGTGAGAGGGCGAATGTAAAAACATCGTTCAAAATATCCTACCTACTAAAATTCATAAGAGCGAAGGTGAACCATGGTGTTGGGTCATCACAGATTCTAAATATTTTGGTGGATTTTGTTGGATCGATGGCTGCCATTGTAACGTCTCTGGATGGTGAACTTGATAGTGAGGAGAAAAGCTTCCACTACATAACACATTTGGTTGCCAAAACAAACTCATCCACTAGACCTGAAATTTCGGGGGGCTTAAGGCGAAATTCAAAGAACTCCAAATTTTTTCTTTTTCGGCTTATATGTTGGATATTAATTCCTTTTTAGGTCATATGTTGGGTATTTTCTTTTTTTTATCGGGGAACTACAAAATAGTTGGGAGCCCTATCAGAATTGTCTTATTTTCTTAATTCAGCTCTTACCTCATGTATAGCCGTTTGCTTCTCAAACTTGACAGCAGAATCTACTGCCAAATCGGCCAATTTATGGAACAATATTCCGAACGGCACATCTTCACCTAGCTACTTCATTTTCTGAAACGCCATTAGCTTTCTTAGATGATGACAATTCAAAAGAAATTGTCCCTGCTACGATACCTCCTGTAGAACCTCTTTAAATTAATCAGCCGTTGTGTTAACACTTTGAAACTACTTTTCCGTCTCATAGGGATTCGTACATGGGAACCACGAGTCCAACGAGTCGGATTCTTCGTGATTTATTTTATTCTTCCAACTTAATTACTTCCCAATGCAATTTCATATTCTTCCTCAAACTGTTTCAAGGTGAAATTGTTAGAGTTTTTCAAAATAAAGGAGTCGTTGTTTTGGTTTTGCAAATTTCCTTATTTCCTTAGAATGTTTGTTTTCCTCTTTGTGAGATTTGTCCCACATTGGTTAGTTGAAGTAGTATATATATTAGGAAACATTCCTAATATGAATAAACAATGATCTAATGTGGTGCAGTCCTATGGTGCTTCGCACCATATCGGCAGAGCCGGTACACACGCACGAGCGCGCAGCGTGGGCAGTGTGGCGTGGGCTGTATTGCATTGTGGCGCTTTAGCAGCGCACTTTGCACTTAGCACGCTTATGTGGATGTCACGTGTCACACAAGTGGCAGGTGAGTCACATGGAGCGGTTCCGATCGGGTGCAACTCGAGCCTACGGGTGTGTTGGTTCGTAGAGTTGCGATCTCAGTCGTCGATCGCGAATGGGCATGATCCAACGGATTGGATCAAATCCGATTGGGTGTGAGTGAAACAGTACACCAGTTCTCTGATCCAACGGACAGATTAGATCGGGTGCGTACCCATTCTCAATGGGTGCATAGTGGCCTATAAATAGACCACTACTTGTCAGAATCTAACACACATTAATCCAAATTTCTCCCACATCTCTCTCTATATTTTCCTAGCATTCATTCTGCGTTCTGTTTTGCTGCAGAAAATAGAACACAGTGATTCTCGGTTCTCATATTCGATCAGCAGATATTCTGTCCATTTCGTTAATGCAAACGAAAACGGAAAGAATTTTGAGTTCGGGCTTCCATTTATCTTAAAGGCAGATTTGTTGTAACCCTTTGCATACCAACTGGTGGGGGCAAATACTGTATTTAGGAAAGCGATATAGTCGTGACTCGAAGCGTATTACAAGTTTGGTGAAGATTTCGTTAACAATGCAGATTGCAGCGGCCATTTTTCCAACAGAAATGGCCCTAGCTAGCTAGCACGTGATTCCTTTTGAATGAGCGGGACTGCCATGTCAAATGATTAACTTTTACGGAGTATGTCAAAACCAAAAGGATGGCATTGCATTACTGTTATTTTTTGTCCGTGGAAAGCCTTCTTGAGTCTCGTACTAAAGAAATCGATTTTTTTTTTTTTTTAAAAGGTACATTTAGGACCAGAAGCACAAAACTTTAATTATTTTCCATTGTTTGGTAGGCTGTTTTTGTTAGCAATTTTCTGTTGGTGGATCTATATAGATCATAAAATTAAACATTGTATTTTGTCGAATAATACTTGAGTGATGTCGGTATTACCCATTAAGTTGTGATTGTTCAATTAATGTGCCAGGTATTACCCATTTTTTGGGTCATGTTGTGCATGTTAAGTGGTGCGGTCTAATAATTTATATGTAGAGACCAAGTAAATGGTCCAATATGATTTCATTTATTATGATGGACTCTATATGATGGAACCAGAGTTTATAAATATGTGGTCAAGGTCTCCACTCCAAACCCTAGCCTCTCTCTCATACTTCCCCATCTTGGTGTGAGACATAAGGCCAAGACAAGAGAAGGGCTTTGGAGGCAGAAGACTAATAACCGCACACTAAGGTTTTTCATCTTTCATGGCGACAAGTACGCTTTCGGTATTGTTTTCTTCAATGATTTGACATGAATTCTTGGATTTAGGATTTCGTATGAAATCCTACAGTTTTCAAATTTGGTCCATATTTCTCGATTTTCCTCTTTCGCTAATTGAGATTAAACAAAATAAAAAAGGAAGCACATAATGCCAGGACTAAAACTACAAAATGCCTTATTTGCCCCTTTGCACGCTGTCTTTTAGTTTCACTTTAATCCCTGACCTCAAGTGACAAAAACTACATCCCTTTTCTCTATCTGTACCTATCTTCGTCTCTAAACTAGACCGCCGGATGATTATCGTCAACTAGATCATCGAATTACCATCACCACCTTGACTCCTCATCCTTGCCCTGTTCCCATGATTATCGTTGGTCTGTTGCTCTAAAATTTGATTGTTGTTGATCATAGCTGTAACTGCGAAATCGAATTTCCCTCAACGGGTAAGAAATTTTCCGGTCGAGATGTAAGTGGTCGGTCTCTCTCTCTCTCTCTTTTTTTTAACAGAATTTCATTGATAAACAAGAGCGTCATTACATAAAATAGAAAATAAAACTGCATGGGGGAAACCACCCAATTTAGATCTTAGCTAGAGGCTTGAGAGGAGTCAATCCAATAAGCAGCTTCATTTCCTTCCTAGGGAGTCCAGCAGAAAGAAAGCCTCAACTCACTAGCAAGCAAACGAATATCAAAAATAATTGCCAAAGCTTCCCAAGGAGGAACAAGTTCCGAAACACTTAAAGAAATAAGCTGAGCATTATCATTCTCAATGCAAATAGAGGAAAGGTTCAAGGCTTTGGCAAAAAGGCATGCTTCACGAAGAACAGAGGCCTCTGCATGGAAAGCCGAAGTAGATGAAATCCTGAATCTTCTTCCATCGACAAGATGACCATGATTATCTCTCAAAATAATTCCGCCCCATCCCTTCTTGAGATCCCTGGACCAAGAGGCATCACAATTGATTTTCAGAGAACCAGCCCCAGGAGGGATCCAATGGGAGTAATGTAACGATGGGGAAGAATGGAGCAACCGATGGGTAGAGGAAGTGGTCTCAGTAGCTGAAAAAAATTCATCCCATGCTCCCATAGCACGAGTAACAGTTGAAATAGGGGACTGTTTTGAGGATTGGAACACGAGATCGTTTCTGGCCTTCCAAATAAACCAACACAAAAAGACTGCTTTAGTGAAAATAATAGGCTCCAGATTCCCTTTGTCAATCTCTTCTTTTATTCTCAAAGACCATACCAAGATAGAACCAATCTCATTTGGGAAAAAAATCCCAGCTAGAGGACTAGCAAAAAATACTTTCCTTGCCCACTTGCACAAGAAAAGGATGTGCTCACTTGATTCAATAGCTTTCCCACATCTTTGACAGATTGGCGAGGTTGCACATTTTTTCTTTGTACTAGATTCTCCTTGGTAGACAACTTGTAACGACAGGCCCGCCACCAAAAGTGCTTCAATTTGGGAGGGATTTTGAGGTTCCACAAAAAATTCCAAAATGAAGGATCAAGAATATTAGACGTGGATGGACGCTCGGGTTTAGAAACAACGTAGTCAGACCAAGCTTTGTGGCAACCCCTCTTGACCGTATACTTCCCACTAGGGTGAAGACCCCATACGACCGAATCTGCTCCTCCAAGTTTTGATATGGGAATATTAGCCACCGCTTGGACTTCTTCTTTTGATAATACTTGTCTATGCTTTGCAATTCTCCATTCACCCGAGGTGGGATTGATGAAATCAGCAACTTTGTTATTTGATACCCACGGAGGTTTTGTGGATTGAATGCAGAAAGAAGGTAGAGAGGGAACCCACTTGTCAACCCAAAAACCTACTAAAGCACCATTTTGTATCTGCCAACGAACTCCTTTCATCAGAAGCTCTCTCCCTTGGAGGAGGCTAGCCCATGCCTAGGAAGGTCGAGCACCCTTTGTCGCTTTAAGAAAATTGCCAATAGGAAAGTAAAGAGATTTTAAAAGACGAGCCCAGAAAACATTAGCTAGGATTTTGAAAGAGTCTCCACCCTTGCTTTGCCAAGAGGCAGGGTCGGCCCCGGGGTAAGCCCCGCAAGCCCTCGGGCTTGGGCAACCCCAGGCTGGGGCAACCAAAAAAAAATGTGGGTTAGGTATATATACAAAAAAGTTTTCCATTACTAGCACAAAGATTATGTTTGGTGCTTTGGCCGCTAGGATGCTGTCAATGTTTTGGGCAACCCAAGTTCGATTCCCACAAGCCGCAGCCGCCTCATCTTTTATTTGTTACCCCATTTTTGTTCTACTCCCACACCTAAATTCAATTCCCACGCCTCCCAACCTCATCTTTTCTGTATTACTCCATTTTTTTCTACCTCTTTTTCTTTTCCTCCTAATCTACAATATTAGAAAAATTACATTACTAAATTATTTTGTTGAAATTTTGCGATTTAACAAACAAAATAGTGGAGTAATGCATAAGTGATATATTTTAAAATAAATCGAGCGAGCTAATTATATGGTTATTGTTTTTACCTCTGAACTACCATTTAGCAAGAGAGATCAAATAGATTGACTATGAACTCAATTGAAAATGAGGCACCGTTCTACTAAGAGAATTTTTGGGCATTTGAGACTTTTTAAACTTTTATATTTTTCAACGTAGGTGTTATCGTCACATATATCAATTAAAAAGCCCAAAAAACCAAATAATCAAAAGTTAACGACATGGGCTCCGAGCTCTTAGATAAGTAAAGTACAATGACTTAATTGACAAAAAAATGCAAGGAGAACTCATTTTCTTCGAATTGGATGGTGTTAATTATAAAGCACTATAACCGGAGTTATATTTTGAATTTTTTTATTTTTTTTATGTTATTCAAGCTCAATGAACAATGTAACATTGATGGGTATTTTTTTTTTGTGGTACTCCTATGGTTTTTTTTTTTTTAATTTTGTGTGACATTATATTAAGTGGGCAACACAATATGAAGTTGGGCTTGGACAACTCAAATGTCGGGACCGACACTGCCAAGAGGGCAAGATTAAAACTCTTGAAATCACGAAATCTCATTTTTGAATGAAACCCGTGAGGGAAATGGCTCAGTCGAAACCTCAGAAAAAGAAATAAAAAAAATTCCCTTACCTTCTTACAAATTTAGCCCATGTCCCTTACCCCTTTTTTTTGTTTATAAAAACAAATTATGTGGTCGAGATTAACCATTAAACTGATTAAAGATGAATAAAGTTTAAAATAGACCTCAAAAATATTATGTATACAAAATAGGGCTTTTGCAAAAGAAATAATGAAGAAGAAAAAACATCCCAAAAAAGATAACATTAAAACAACAGTCTATCCAGCGGTGAGACTCTACTGCATGATGCTTATTGCGAACATGGATTATCGAAAATAATAAATCCGCGCGGTTCAACTTGTCGGGGTCGACGAGTAGAATAATCGAGCAAAAAATCAAGTCGGTCAAAAAATGATAACCGGATTATCAAATGGATTTTCTTTCTTCTTCTTTTTTTTATAATCAAATGGATTTTCTTTTGAAGTGCATCCTTCAAAACTATTTTTCCCGTCGTTTTCTCAAAAATAATATTCTTCAATCAAGGGAAACAGATCTACTCATTCAAATTTGCGGACGTGAGATGAGTTCCTCCTAATATTCCCTTTTACTTTTCTTCCACTCTATTCTTCACACATTTATAGGATAGGAAACGCCATAGGCACCCACGTGACACACACACATACTTCTAGCGTATAAATGCGCATGCATATTGTATTGTATGTGTATCTAGCATTGATTTTTTTTTTTTTTTCCCTTTCGTAATTGACAGCATTTGAGTGAGTTTACGAGCATCTCAACTAATTTGAGAAAAAATTAATTCAACCCACCTCCAGCAATATGTTCGATTAAACGGAAAATATCACGTATTAATTAAGCGGTCTCGCAATAGTTTTTTGTGCCCGTGAAACGAGCACTGCCTCGAGTCTCGAAACGTGATGTATACCCCCGTTTACTAGGTTGATGCATTGAACAACCCTAAAAATATCAATTCTATTGTACATTTGGTAGCTTAATGAACGAATCATATTTCCGATCGAGTTTGATTTTTTCGACATTAATTGCTAATTATTATGTACAAATGTGCTTCCGATTGCCCTAATTTTTCATGAGATTGTTCTAATCTGAAACTCCACACGTAATAATTAGCGATTTCAATTACATTTTGTGCCTCAAAATGTTGCTCTTGTCATGGGCACAACAGGGCCCTGATTCTGGTGCATGTCTTCCCCTGACATCGATCGCAACAACCACGCCCACTTGGAAAGGAGCTCCAAAAACATTAAGAATAATTCTGTCCAATGGGTCTTGATCAAACACAGTCCAATCCTTTTTTTCGATTAAAGATTCGTATCAACAAAACAAATCTAAGAACCATAAAATTACGATTAGGAAGGGAAAAAAAAGCCCTATAGACGAAAAAAAATTAGAAGAAAAAGGTAGTTTTATTGTCTCACTGAATATTTTCAATTTTGATCGTTATTTTATGCACTTTTTATTCCGCTGATCTCAACAAAGGCTTAATCCTAACAATGTCGACGAAAAGTTAAAAAAAGTCAATTGGGAAAATAGCTCGTATTGACTGGTCTCGGAATAGCTTATTGCGTCTATGAAACAAACATTGTTTTGAGCACCAACTATATATGATCCAAACAGTAGTTCGCTTTGTAGAGCTCAACTTGTAGAACAACCCCTATAAACATAAATGTGCTTGGACATCTTTAACCCAACTCTATACAAATGAGTTTCCAATCAATTTGAATTTTCACAAAACTATTTTACGTGTCAAGCTCCACAAAATGAACAATTTCAATTACATTTCGGGTCAGAACGTTGCTCCTCTGATATGGTAACAGCCCACTTGGAAAGGCGCTCCAGGAATATATATCACCCAACGGTCCAAATCGTCTTGATCAAAAACAGTTCATGGCATTGACTGCCAAATACTTTTAACAGAATTTTCCACACAAATCCGCACGCATTCACATTCATACACACTTTAAATGACCCCAATTGTATCTTCATCACTCGACCCTGCGTGCTCCGGATCATACTTAAATATTTTTTTTTGGTGAAATATTTTGGCACTCCAAGATTGGCTTAGTGAAAATCTTGCATCGTGTTTGGGTGTCTAAAGTCATTCTTCCTAATTGAAGAAAGTCGACACATACTTTCATGCACGAAATGTAGCTGGAACGGACCAATGTACATGAATCCTACGACATAATCAGGGCTGGCTCATAAGTTTTAGAGGCCGAAGCTAACCTCTTGAATGAGACTTTGTCATTTTTCATATAAAAGTTAGTCTACAAAGAGTTTCATAAAAAAACCATTACAAAAGATTTATCATTACAAAATATAAGCATATAGTTATTCCAAAAAAATGCAACCATTACAATATCTCAAAATCAGGACCTAAAATGACACATCTTTGAGCAAACCCAGTTCAAGTTTCTCTGTTTACATTACCAATGCTTCTCAGCCTTCGGTACAACCCTGCCTCCGACGACTCGTAATCACTCCAAACAGAACACTCCTACTAAAAGAACACTAACAACCTAAATCCCACAACACATTAATTACATTTTTATGCCAAACTGAGATGATAGAATGAGAGAGCATATTTATTTGTACACTTATTTGCAGAGAGGTCCAATCACCCACTCAGATGATAGAATCAGGGCATGAGTTATTCCTTCGTCGGCCAAACTCAAGAAGGCCACCAAATGTACGGTCACACACTCCAATAAAGAGCGATTCTGTGTCAGGACTGAAAGACATGCCAGATATCTTGCCAAAGAAATCGATCTCTTGTTCCTTCTCATACCCACTTTTGGCATAGAAAACATGGACGAAATCGTCAGGCTCTGCCATTGCCATGAAATGACCGTCGGATGAGTAGCGAATCGATCGGATGGCTCCGAGATTCCCCTTCAAAGCCGTCACTGACTTGGATAGGTTTCGGGCATCCCAAATCCGGCAGGTTTTGTCCTGATTCCCAGTAGCAAAGGTGAGGCCATCAGGGTGCCATGCTGATGCAAATGAGAAATCCAAGTGACCAACCAAAGACGCAACCATCTGCAAAAGTATAAAAATTCAAATTATACCAACTTTTCAGGCTACGCTGCTTACTAAAAATACTTCAGAAGAGGGAGAGGGTGAAAGCAGTAACAGACAAATTACCTTTCCAGTTTCGGAGTCCACCAACATACCCTCTGGGTTATCTCCAACAATTATACGAAGTTTACCATCAGGACTCAAGGAAGTGTGCTGCAAAAAAAAAAAAAAACATTGCAAATTTCAAACTACCACTTCAACGCGGACTTATTACCATTATCAACAGAAATGAAGCAAGATACAAGCAGCTGCCTAGTCATGCCAGGATTCCCACCCCCACACCAGAAGACAAAACAAAAAGTGATGGTTCTAGTGTTGTTTTAGATACACCTTTAGCTGCAAAACCTTAAACATAAAATCACTTATTTTGATACCAAATTGACGCAGCGGAATTCACGAGAAACTAGTTAGCGTACTAGTCTAAATGAGATAAACAACTTGTCGCAGGGAGTAAATCTTGCGCACAAGAAAGAAAGAAAAAATCTCTATAATATTATTGATTAAAAGCTTTAAAGTTTTTTTTAATTGAATAGGTTACCGCCCTTTTTATAAGATCATAACCCTAGAAATCCTACTGTAAAAGAAATCTTAGATTATGCCAAAACAAGCGGCATTAAAGAAAAGATATTTCCTATTTAATTAAATAAAATCATAATTCTTGTAGACCAAGAATCATAATAAGGAAGAAATTAAAATCAAACCGAATACGGAAAGTTAATAATTCTAACCTAAACGAGAATATTCCTAGTAAAAATCTTATTCTAAAGCAATAAAAATAAAATACAAAAACTCTCCATTTTTGTCCTACATCAGTTTTCTTTTCTTCAAAAGAACTCGACCTCGAGTTCTCATTTGAAATCTGTCATCTTTCATGCCAAAGAAACAGATACTTAGAATACTTCAACTCCTTTCTAACTTGAATAAAACTTCAAGAAAAAGTGTATTTGAAAAGATTGTTTCTCAACATGCTTTAACTTGTTGACAAAATGCATTAGATGAATGTTGGGAACCCAATCAAATTTTTGTAGTCCAAGAAAATCGACAACTAGAACCTTATGCTGAAGTTGCTGGTCTTCTAGACTTTGATTTATTATAAAGTTGGTTGGCACTCCTTTGTCAGAAAATCGGATTTCAGCAACAACCATATTTTCTTGTAGTGTTGCAGTCAACTCCATTGTGGGTGATTCATCAAGCCCAAATGCACAAACCTCCAATGCAATATTCTTTTGTTCCTCCGCAACCACATCTAGAACAATTTCAATATCCTCTTGCACACAAGCATCGATGTCAATTTTTGTCTTGATTTTCAGCTTTAATTTTGACCTCTCCCACAGCTTCTACAATAATTTGTTCTGCATGATACTATTTTGGCCTATATTTTTCCTACAACAATTGCTCATAATTCCTTGGTAAAAATCTCTCCATCATACATTTTTTAATTTAGTATTATGCATAAATTCGACACTTGTCCAATTGATCTCGTAGAAATTGCATATCTAGCCATCATCATAGCGCTGGACCCGTAAGCTTCACTAACAAATACTTCCACATTTGTTCTGTCAGAATTTTTGAATACTCGAAGGAATCTTCGATATCTAGAATCCAATCTAAACGATCTTCAAAAAATTCAAGACCACTAAATTTTGGCAAACTATCGTAATACCTGAAATTTGGTTGTCGCTTTGTCGACTCATAACCATAACGGTTTTTGAATAGCTCGCCTTCAAATTTATTCCTACTATAATAGTGATAATAAGAATATTCTTTGGAGACGTTTTGGTTAATAAGTTGGCTGTGGGCAAATCCCTCAATGCGGTTCCTATCAACTTGCGTTTAACAGGTTGACCATGGGCAAATCCCTTTGTGCGAGTCCTGCTAAATCCTTCACCACGACTAACGTCAATGGGTGTGTCTTCAACTTTGTTTAGTGCCATCGAACCAGGAAAAGCATGGCTCTGATACCACTTGATCAAGCAGCGGAATTCACGAGAGACTAGTTAGTGTACTAGTCCAAACGAGATAAACAATTTGACACAACGAGTAAATCTTGCGCACAAGAAAGAAAGAGAAAATCTCTATACTATTATTGATTAAAAGCTTTAAAGTTTTTTTTTAATTGAATAGGTTATAGCCCTTCTTATAAGACCATAACCCTAGAAATCCTACTGTAAAAAAAAATCTTAAATTATGCCATAACAAGCGGCATTAACGAAAAGATATTTCCTATTTAATTAAATAAAATCCTAATTCTTGTAGACCATGAATCCTAATATAAGAAGAAATTAAAAAACCGAATACGGAAAGTTAATAATTCTAACCTAAACGAGAATGTTCCTAGTAAAAATCTTATTCTAAAGCAATAAAAATAAAATACAAAAACTCTCCATTTTTGTCCTACATCACAAATTCTCCTCTTACATCTTCAACTCAGCCCCATTGGAAAGACTCATCTTGGGGAGGAGGGAGACAAAAAAGAAGACACAGATCCGTCTTCTTCTTTTCCCATACCTAAAACTATCCCAACTTAGACATATAGGCTGTGACACGACTGTAAACTCAAAGTTCAAATAAATAGGATAATCACATGACAATATTTGCAAATGGCAGTTCAGATGGCCCTAATTCAGACATAAATCACTACGATCAAGTGATGGAAAATACTGCCACCAAAAAGATGAGAACTTTTTGACCTGTCTAAACTCTATGAAGAGAAAGATAGAGGGAGGAGGGAGCAGGAGAGAAGGAGAGGGGCTTACATTCACTGGCCAAGGAAAGCTGAAATGTTTAGAAAGCTGAAAATTTTCCATATCGAAGTCTCTGACTCCACAATCATTGTTGGCAGCTGTGAAATGAACTGCACCACTGTTGGGGGAGGGGGAGGGGGAGGGGGAGGGGGGAGAAGTACCATAATTCCATAAGATTCAACCTCAGTAAGTGAATAGATCCCAACACCAACACGAGGGCAAAAGATAATACCTCTGAGTGCTATAGATCTCTACTACATTCGTAATTGCGTTATCATCGAATGTTGTCCTTGTGCAGAAGCAAACTCCAGGTCTATCTAAATTCTGTGGCAAAAAAGGAGTGATTCATCAATGCCCGTCTTCAGATTAACACAAAACTCAAAGCAACAGAAGACAACTTTTAAGAAGGTACAACACCAAAGCATTCTTCCATCTAGATATACATTTCCCTACACCATTCTGAAAAAGTTCCATTGTCTAGTGAAACATGATAGTTACTTTCACGATACTTCATATAGTTCACAGGGTTTTACAGCAAATACATATCAGGGCTGCGAGCAGGCAAGTCCTAAGTAAAAAAAGAGAAGACAGTAAAGCAGAAAATCAACTTAATCTCATTAGGTTAAACATTTTAAAGAGAACTTGCATCAGGTTAGTGAAAGGCGAAAAATTTAAGTATGAAAAACTAGAAGTGAAGTTGAAAACAAAAATTTCTCATACATACATACACGGAAACAAAACTTGTGTCTTGGACATCAAAAGTGGGAATGCAAGCAACAAACCAAGGCTAACTAATTTCTGAACTCTCACACTTTCAGTAAATGTCACACAAGTAAACTCAACTAAGTTACCTTGCAAATGAGTTCTCCCTGATACCCCCCAGCAACAAGCAACCTATCTTTTACTGCAAGTGTGGTAACTTTAGTCCGGGTAAATCCTTCTAGTAGACTTCCTGGATGTTTCTATATGGAGCAAAGACATCGAATTAATTCGTAGAAGACCAAAAATACAGAAATACAAGTTTTTCTCGTTTTTAAGACACACAGCACACAACACAGAGAGATCGAGATAGAAACGGGAAGCAAGCCAAAATAGAGGGAATCATGAGAATCACCTCACATGGTGCGACATGACCAGGAACATTAAGAACCTCAGTCTTGTTACAAGTTAATGCAGACCAATGAGTAACAGAAAAACGTGACATAAAGTAAACATCATGCTTTGATGTAGCCCAAACCAAGTTCCTCAACTGCAACACCAATCACAAAATTTCTGTCAGTCAACTATGCTACAAATCAAAGAAGTAGCTAACTAAAGAAAACTAAACAATATTCTCATATAGGTAATGGCGTTATGCCATCATTTAACCTAAGTCCATCACCAACAAGATTTAAGGGTTTGGGTATGTCATATGCAGCACATAATATCAATAAAAAAAGAATGACAAAGTTAGTGTAAGAACAAGCATTACTGACATGCATATATGGGAAACTCTTATCTTGCAATGTCCAAAACAATGCAATACAATTTACAGATCGATATGGTCATTTGTGTATACGGTATTAATAAATTTCTAAAGTTATGGGCTTCTCAATCCCATTGATCAGCCTCTCTCACCTTTTATGAAAAAAGGTCTTAGCATTTGTGGTATAATTCATTGTATCTTTCTCCGAATTGTACTAATCACTCTCTTCTACGATTGGAGTACACAGTTTGACTGTAAACCAACATTCATCCCATATCTCTCACAACTTTTACAAAGCCGGCATATGAGTGGTGGTATGCGCCTATGCGGCACATACACATCACTTTCCAGGGCATTGCGGATAGCATTCAACTAGTTTTTACATTTCATGCTTACTTCTCCAAGAAACTCAAATGTCATTCAGCATTTACATCCTCGATGTCCGGGGCTTCAGATTTGGATCTCTAAATCAACATAGAGGTTAACCAGAAAAAGGAAACGTAAGGTAGATACCTCCCTAAACACACGGGATACGGGGGCAGGTATTGGTTTGCACAGAAACCAATTCAAAAAAAGCGGACAACCAAAGGTTTGGCACATTGCAGATTGCACCTAAAGCTAGGGAGCTATTCGTCATTTAAATACCATTGCAGATTGCACCTAAAGCTAGGGAGCTATTTGTCCGGGGCTTCAGAAGAATAGTTCGAAAAACCAATATGGAGCCTTATAGTCGGAGGGAAAATAATCTAATACAATCAAATACTGTAGCTGAGACCAAAACTGAAAAAGAGAATGTCATCCAACCTGGCTATGACGTATCTTTGATTTCACAGATCTTGAATTACGTCTGAACTCATAATACATACTCCCTTTCATTGTGACTTTGCAATCCTATTCACAACAGAAACATGAGGCGTTAATGAGTTTACATCGTCATGGCAACAAAACATTAAAAGCATCGCAACTACAGCTGAGAAAAGGACCAATGGGCTTACTTTCTCCGACCTCTCGCCAGATTGAGGGATGTTCTCATAATTCTTGTACTGTTCTAACCTAGTTTGCCTATACTTTTCCCTTGTGATATTAAGCCTCTCCCAAGGAATTCCTTGGATATCTTTGCCTTTCCTAGCTTGAGCAGCAGAAGTGTCTACCATTTTGTTGTTCTAAACAGTACCAAAAAAATTAGTCATTCTCATATCCAAAGCTTGACTGAAAAACATCTGAACATTACTCCAAACAGAGCCACCAGAACAGAGGAAATAACGAACACTAGGAGGTAAAATTTGCAGTTGTCAAGTGTAAAAAAACTAGTTCCAGTCCTCAACAGTCATCCAAAACTACCGCGTTCTAGTACCTAAAGGCACGGGGCAACGCGATTTAAACACAATTAAAATAAATTACGAAACTATTGACTACCCCCACCAACGAAATTAATTTATATGTTGGGATTTGTCCCACATTGATTAATTATCTTCTCCAAAACTAGTATATGAGCCTGAGTGGCCTCTCCACTATTTGCCAATTGGTTTGGAGTTTGATACTTTAGAGTTAGGATTTCTGAGAATTTGTTCCCCCTTATTTGTGTCATAAGTGCACCATTGTTTGTTGTGATCCAAATATTATGGATCATTTGTTTACCTCTCCATGTGCGAGTCAGGAGTCACACGTGCGAGAAAGTGTTGGAATTTGTTCCACATCGATTAATTGTAGATAGAGAGCTTTTGTTTCTTTTGTTTCTTGGTATTGGTGTACAGTGGGCTTGGGATTTGTCCCACGTTGATTAATTGTAGATAGAGAGCTTTTGTTTCTTGGTTTTGGTGTATAGTGGGCCAAGGGTATGCGCCTTTTAGATTTTTTAGTTTCTTGCGCGGTTTTTGGTAAAATAAAATTTACTTTCCCCAAAAAAAATATTCTGATAAATATTCAGAGACAATTATTTATTAAGTGACACAAGAACAATTTAAAAATCCTAACGTCTATGGATACCTCTTTCGTATAAGTCCCGTCTCGCAAAATCTCTGAATCTTCATCGAGATATATTTCCTCCAACACTGGGAATGCATCCTGCAGCAAAATTGATGTTATCCACTTCACCATTTGTCAACAAATTACAAGATAATGGATATATTGTACCCCACGATAAAGCCATTTACTATGTTATATGGTCGCGGACAAACACAAAACCTATAGGAGAAAAATAACCTCGTGGAGTTATTGTCAGACTATTAAATTGTTAACCACCAACTCATCTAAAAACTTAAACTGTTAGAAAGAGGGACAACTTTTATTATTTAAACCTTTAACACAAAGTGTTCTTCACATCTCTCATAAAGCCAATTTGTGAGTTAGAGAGAGCTTTAATTAAGTTTTTTATGACATTCAACATCTTACCCGGTTGTACGTTTTTAGAGCGGTCACAGGGAGTGGGCATCATGCAAACCACTCCATGGGGCTAGGCACTCAAGGCTCAACAATCCCTCTGTCATAATAACGCCCCCGAGATTCGAACCCATAACTTTCTGGCTCTAATACCACTCATGGGACTGTTTCGCCACCATTTTTCCTACAACTAACTGGTGTTAAGGAGGTTTTCAAATAAAAAGTTTTTTTTATGCCATTCGACATCATGCCTGAAAGTCTATTTTGAAAGTGATCGCGAAGAGTGATATTGTGTAACCAAATTCACGAGGGAACACTATGCCCATCAGTAAAAATCATTTCAAGTAAGGGTGAGAAACGAGCGAGTAGATAGTTTATGGTTTTAAAACTTAATGAACTTCAAAAATATGTTCGAGCTCAGCTAAGTTACTAGACAAGTCGATCTCAAACAAGTTTTAATCAAGCCAAACACGAGCCGATCTCGAGTAGTTTAAATTTTGTTTATACATAATTAGACAAAGGAAACAAGTAATAGCGTGTTCAAGCTTGGTTTGAAACCTAAACGACTTTCGAAAAAATGCCAAGCTTGATTTGTTTATGTAACAAATCAATCTTGAACAAGTTTGTAACGAACGAACACAAACTCAAACTCAAGTAGCTTGGTATCTTTAGCTGTCCTAATTACCGGAAACTTTACTAATCCAGTTCAGAATTTTTGACATTCTGTTGGTTTACCTTTTACGTATGGTGGAATTGGTCTATGATAACCATAGGACTACTTTTCAAAATTGTAAAAATAATCAAATACCAAATAGCAATGTAGAGACAATGTAGAAATTATTAAATTGGGCTACTGATTAAGACTCGAGAAAATTCCGTAGATAGTTTCGGGTATTTGTTAAATAGTATAAACGATAAACTAATTTGCCTAAATTTGGGAATCTCAATTGCGGTAAAGTACTCCTTTTCCAATTGCAATGAAACTACCGGACTATATACATGCATGTGGGCCCACTTAATTAATTAAGTTAGAAGGGTAAAGCCCTTAATTTGTACCTTGTTGGAGAAGAAGATTTGTGTTTCACAACATATGAAACTTTTGAGATTAGGCAAATCCTTGAGTTCCAGGGTCTTTAACTGAGGGAACCAAATGGTATCATTGTTGTTGGTGGCTTCTTTCTCCTTCGGGTTGTTCGAGATTATCACCTCCACCTTCGTACAATTTCGTATACTGAGTTCTTGCAGATTCTTTAATTGAGGAAGCATATAGGAGGGCAATACATACTCCAATTGGTCACAATCCTCAACTTTAATCACCATAAGTTCGCAAAAGGATTTAGCTTCTTTTTCTAGTTCTGAGAGTGGTAGGTTGTCCCAAATCCTTGTTATCTTATCTATATTCTGAAAATACGAACTTTGTAGGACAGGGAAAGCAACCTGCAAAATTATTTACAAAACATTCATTAGTGATTGAATAATAATAATAATAATAATAATAATAAGGTCCAAGCAAGCTCTAGCTAAAAACCCATCTCTGCTCATAAGCACGAAATTCGAGTCTCAAAACTTGGAGAGCTATGGAAGAAATATTGACTCAATCCGATCACCTTTCTCATTCTTATAACTAAATTCCAATTTTTGTAAGAGCTCTTGGAATTGGCTTCTCCAAACACACCATGCCATATTTGTTGCACCTAATTTCCAGTGCATTTGGTAAATCAACACTACGGAGTACTATTTTAACGTATAAAATTAACCATTTATGAAATCAAAGCCGTATAAACTAATAATATTCTTACATTGCCCTTATTATTATCATCATATCTGTATGTATGTATGATCGTACCATTTTAGGTTTCAATCAAAAGTTTTCAAACTTAAACATTAAATAGGTATAATTACCTATTTAGACCTTAGACAGTTGGGCTTCAGCTCACTTGGTGTATTTTCCAACTTTTAGTTGGATTCCCCTCTCCCCATTTCTAATAAAAGAATTTTCTGATAAAAAAAAGAAAAAAAAACTAACCTATTCCGTACACAATAATTACTTAAATAATCAAGTATTTCAAATCTGTACTAAATAATATAAACTTTCAATGAAATGCTCATCTGGGTCTCCTGCCTAGTCAGCGAAGTCTTTTTTTTCAAAAGCCGTAAAATCAGGAATCACTAATGGCCTAACAATCATTCACAAAATAACAAATTTGTAAACTATACCAAAATTAGAATTTTACTTCGCATGTTAAACCAAAAATTTTACAAACTGATAAAATCATAAAAAGAGAAAATATTAATAAATTTAATATACTTGCCAAAATCAAAATTAATAAATTTGCCGAAATTAAATTATGCATGTAAAAATTTGAAAGTGTGAACTGATAAAATTATAAGAATATGTTGGGGATTCGAGCATGCAAACCCACAAACTACACATACGCAATGGAATAACAAACCAACGAAGTAATCACAAACAGAGAGAAGAGAGACACATAGATTTTTACGTGGTTCCGACTTAAGCTGATTGCTTAATCGTACGTCCACGGAATGTTGGGGTGTTTCACTATGAATGTTTGAATGTTATAGTTACAATAGAATGGGGGTTGCCCTTTTTGCTTTTATATCATAAGCATACAATGGACCGAAACCCTAAAGAAGGTTGACCCACGCTCATCTCGATTCACACTCAACTTAAACAGATTTCATCCCAACAATTCTCCCACTTGAAAACTATTTGCAACGGCACCTCCAAACATCAACGGTCGTCTTCAGACACCACCAATCATAAACACCACCAGCACCCAGTCTCCCACTCAAGCTTGGAGACCCATGGAAGCTGAACAAGCCTTCAGCTTCCCCACAGTAATCACCTTCGTGAACATGTCTGCCGGATTTTCACTTGTGTGATTTTTCTCCAAAGTGAACTGCCCTTCCTCCAACAGAGAGCGAATAAAGTGATACTTTATGTCGATATGTTTGGTCCTTGAATGAAAGGATGCATTCTTCGCCAGATATATAGAACTCTGACTATCGCTAAACTGTTGAAAATTTTACAGAATTTCAGATGAATGAAATCGGAGCTACCGGAGGGTCTCTCGAGGCAACCGTGTCTGTTCCAGGTTTGTTGAATCTGGACGCACCACAATCAATAGACGTATTGAATTGTGGGATTCTGTAACCCCTATAACCCTCCTCATGATGGTGCATTATTCTTGTAACCTCCCTATTCATTGGTAGAATTCATTGGCATGTTAATTGCAGCTTTACACTTATTTTGCCTCCTTCACCTTATAAAAGGAGGCTCACGTTTTGGAGAAGTTACCAGCAAACTCACAACACTCCAATATACTCTGAAATTCGTTCTTGAGAGAGAGAGGCAGGCGGTAGTCAGTTCGCTAAGGCGGTCGACGGCGATGTTCCGACGGCTTGCGGTTTAGTCGAGCTAACCCTGGGAGGAAGACGCCGAACAAGAACCTACAACACCGATGGTTGGAGATAAATCTTTCTTAAGGAGACTGTGGTATCACACAAGACTCGGTTTGATTCTACGAAATTATGTTCATATCTTGTTCATTGTAATTCTGTTTTGTATTTGTATTTTGTTTCAATTATGTAATTGTCACATTATCAATGAAATTGTTCTCTGGAATTATGTATTATGCCTAAATTTTCCAACATAAACAATCTGCATTTGTTTTGCTCTTTACCCAACACTTTCATGAAGCTCCTCAACCATACCATCTCTTTGCACACCTCTGTGGCTGCAACATACTTTGCCTCTGTAGTCATGAGAGCCAACTGACTGTTGCACTCTCCAAAGTAAACACATACCCAGTAGTGTTCTTCCTGCTGTCAATGTCCCCAGCCAAGTCTGAATCCACAAAACCTTGCAGACAAATATTAGAACCCCCATAACACAAAGCCAAATCCATAGTACCTTTCCGATAACGCAGAATCTACTTGACTGTTTCTCAATGCTCCTTGTTCGGATTTGCCATGAACCTGCTGACAACTCCCACTGCATGAGCAATGTCTGGCCTTGTATTAACCATGGCATACATCAAACTGCCTACTGCCCGAGGCAAATGAAGCACTTGCCATGTAGCTCTGTTCTTCATCAGTTACTGCATTCCTTTCACTCGAAAGCTTGCAATGACTTGCCAAATGTGTGCTAACTGGCTTAGCATTCTCTATGTACGTTAAAACGTTTCAATACCTTTTTAACATATTCTTCTTGTGACAATTTCAACTTTCCCCTTGCTCTGTCGCTACTAATTCATATCTTAAAAATTTTCTTCACAGAACCCAAATCCTTCATTGCAAATTCTTTGGACAGTTGTGCCTTGAGATTCACAATCTCATCCGTGCTTGAACCTGCAACAAGTATATCATCTACATACAATAAAAGTATAAGATACGACGTACCAAGCTTTTTAAAGTAATAACAGTGATTCCCATGTACCTACAGAAACCTATATTAGTCATAAAAGTATTAAACATTTTATACCACTATCTCGGAGCCTGTTTCAACCCATACAGGCTTTTCTTAAGTTTGCACACTTGATTCTCCTTTCCTTCCATAACATAACCTTCTAGCTGATGCATATAAATGTCCTCCTCCAAGTCCCCATGAAGTAAAGCAGTTTTGACATCTAACTATTCTTAGTGCAAGTTCTCAACAACAACAATATTAAGAGCACATCTGATAGTACAAATCTTCACAACCAAACTAAACCAAGTCTTAAGTCCCAATCACTTGGGGTCGGCTACATGAATCTTTTTTCTCTATTGAGCTCTGTCAAGAGCCACTTGTTCACACAAACCTCATATCCTTATATCGTTGCGCATCACAGCATTTAATGTCAGTTTAGGTCTACCCCTCCCCGTGGCATTACTACCCAAAGTTATCATGTCCGCTTCTTAACTACTGCATTTTCTGATCAACGGTAGACATGCCCAAACCACCTTAGCTTATTTTCCCTCAACTTCTCTTCTATGGGTGCTACACCTACCAAATCACGAACCATTTCATTTCTAATTCTGTCTCTTCTAGTCTTACCACACATCCACCTCAACATTCTCATTTCTGCTACACTCATGTTGTTCACTTGTTGTTTCTTAATAGCCCAACATTCTGTCCCGTAAAGTGTCGCTGGTCGGATGGCAGTTCCATAAAATTTTCCCTTCAACTTTATGGGAACACTATTGTCACACAGTACACTGCTAGTACTGATTGAACATAAGTACCTAAAATGATCACTCTTAGGCATCTTCTGGTCTTGGATCATCACTCTTTCTTCGTGCGCACTGCTAGTACCACTAAACTTGGACACCATATACTCAGTTTTACTCCTACTTATTCGAAAACCCTTTGACTCTAATGCTTCCCTCCAAATTTCTAATTTCGTATTAACACCTTTAGCGGTTTCATCTATTAGGACAATGTCATCTACAAACATCATACACCATGGGATATCTTCCTGAAATTGTCTAGTCAATTAATCCATAACTAAGGCAAAAAGGTACGGGCTCAAGCTGACGCTTGATGCAATCCTACAGTGATTGGAAATTCACTCGTTTCCCCTACTGGTGATCGAATGGTAGTGACGATACCTCTATACATGTCTCTAATCATCTCCATATTCCCTTTAGTCACTCCCTTCCTCTCTAGAACCCACCATATGATGTCTCTAGGCACCCTATAATAAGCCTTTTCTAAGTCTATGAAAACCATATGGAGATCCTTCTTCTTTGCTCAGTGTTTTTCTACCATTCTCCTTAATAGGTAGCTTCCATGGTTGATCTTCCAGACCTAAACCCAAACTGTTTCTCTGACACCTTAGTCATCATCCTCAAACGATGCTTAATAACTCTTTCCCACAGCTTCATCGTATGACTCATCAATTTAATACCTCTATAGTTATTGCAGTTTTGAATATCCCCTTTATTCTTATAAATAGGTACTAGAGTGCTTCTTCTCCATTCGTCGGACATCTTCCTAATCATAATAATCTTATTAAATAACTTCGTCAACCAAGTCACCCCCAGGTCACCTAGACTTTTCCTCACTTCAATAGAGATACCATCTGGTCCTAAGGCCTTATCCGATTTTATCCTTTTCAAAGCTTTAACCACTTCAAACTTTTATATTCTCCGATAAAATTCATATTCTATGTTCTCGTCAGGTATATACTCTTCCTCCCCACCAAAGCCTCCTTCATGTTTCTCATTTAACAACTTCTCGAAATACGGCTTCCATCTATCGATCTTTGATCACATCGTCTTTTACCAGCACCACCGAATCAATATCTTTTATACACTTAACTTGAGAAACATCTTAGCTCTCCTTTCTCGCAACTTGACAAGTTTATAAATAATCTTTTCTTCATCTTTACTATCGAGTCTAGCATAGAATTTCTCATAGGCTTTCAACTTAGCATCTCTAACGGCTTTCTTAGCTTCCTTGGTAGCCTGCGTATAGCCCTGAAAATTTTTCTCATTCCGATCCTTTTGCCACTTTTTAAAGCACTCCTTCTTGGCTTTTACCTTGATTTGAACCTCGTCATTCCACCACCATGTCTCCTTAGAAATTAGACATTTTCCCTTCAACTCCCCGAGAACTTCTTTCGATATGCTTCTAATACCGTCAGCTATGGTATTCCACAAATTGTCACTATCGCCTTCTACTCCCCACCGTACTTTCTGAGACATTCTTTTCTTGAATACCTAGTTTATCCCCTCTTAGGCCCAACCATTTAGTCCGTGGGCATCTAATTTCCTTTCTCCTTCTAATATTCCCCTTGAGACAAATATCTAACACCAAAAGTCTATGTTGTGCCACTAGACACTCTCCGGGAATAACCTTACAATCCTTACATGTCAAGCGGTCTGCACCTCTAGCAAGAAAGTAGTCAATTTGGTTTCTATTGGCTCCGCTCTTAAAGGTAATGAAATGCTCTTCTCGCTTCCTATAGAGAGTATTCCCCACTATAAGGTCAAAATCTACTGCAAAATCTAAAATCCTCCGACCACCTTCGTTAAGGTCACCAAAAACAAAGCCACCATGCACCTTCTCATACCCTTGTGTGGGCTCCCCGTACCGACGTGCGCCCAGGACAAAGAGTTGCCACCCGGATTTTTGAGATGGATGATCCGAGAAACCGAGAGCTCGTTTTGAAAAGAAAAAGGCTTTTGGTCTAGCGAAAACGTTGAGATTTTGGGTTCGGGAGCCATGTAACGGATGGGGAAGGTTTTTGTTGAGAGAAAAAAAAATGCACCTCATTCGCCCGGTAAAAATTACTAAACTCTTTCAAAAAAGGGGATTTAGAATATCTTTTGAAAAATCAAACTCTTAAATAAGTCAAGCAAAGGGGAAAGGGACATGGGTAATAAATCACGTTGGCGTGCACGTGGTGTTAACTGTACAATGATGATAAAGATGATGCAAAATGAAAGGAACATTCAGCAGAAACTGTCTGGATCACAGTATCCTTGTACACGGCATTTCATAATAACGCGCACGATTTTACTGAATGCCATGCAAGGTTTCCTCTTTGCTTTCAAGTTTTTAGGAAGCTTTAGAATGCCGCCTGGCGTCTTGGATAACACGCGCGGAGTTTTAGGCCTATATCAAACAATGTTTTTACTATCAGACGACTCTGAAAAATACCATTCTCCCAAGCCATGAAGAGAAAACAAGCTTTAAAATCCTTGATCCTTCAAAATGACCGAAAAAGCTTTATTATCTTAAAACCAAGTATGGCTTTTAGATATGGTCTTGTTTTGAGAATACCAACACTTTAATAAAAGAGGCCCGACAGGAAATGGATATGATCCAAACAGTTTGAGCAAGAAAATAGTAGACTAAAACGTCGTGCGCTTAAGTCAGATAAGCCGCGCGACGCATCAAAACGCCTCGCGGTGTAGCTTCCTTAGTACAGAGGCTTACTTTGGTTTTGAAAATGGTTTTTAGGTCAGGATCTGACCCAAAGGGGTTGATCCTCACTGCGGCAAGGTTCCCTCAGGGATATGGACAAGGCCTACCCCAAGGAAACTAGTTTATACCTTTGATCTTTGAGCTTGGGTGAGAATGAATGGCTACGAATGAACGAGGATGAAAGCGGTCGAGGAGAGGCGATGGGTATAGTTTGATAAAGGGGGTTGCTGGGAAGTAGGAGGTTTTGAAGTGAGCAAGAGAACTCACTTCAATGATGAGGAGAAAAATAAAGGATTTTAAAGAAAGAAGAGCCTTGAGAATGTTTTGGGGCCCTTTCTCAAGGCTTTGGAGTGAGGAGTTAATATGAGAGCATGATGAGAGAGAAAGAGAAGTCAGGACCCTTTTCTCATGAGTGGAGGGTTGTATTTATAGGCAAAAGCTAAGGATTTTGAAATTCAAATGGTGGAGGTATTTTCTGGGTGGGTCAGAAGTGCCTTTTCAGCTGAGCTAGCTTGTAGCAGTGGCTCAAGTGGGCGTGGCCGACAGCTAGCTGAGCCAGTCAGAACTTTATCCAAAATGCCGTGCGGTTGACCTCATGACCTCGTGCGGCGTAATGAAATCTATGATGCCGTGCGGTGTAAAGGTGTGCCGTGAAGTACTAAGGGTCCAGTCCTAGGCTTTTGAGTTTGCTCTGAGCTTTCGGGTTTGTTTTGGGTGAGTCCCACATCTAAGCTCTCAGAGGTATTTGTTTCATTTGTTTCATCATCGGGACATTTTAAAGCACTTTCAAGGCCCGGATTGGGGTGTCAACACCTTTCTAATGCACTCCCACATGGCCATTGAAATAGCCTCCTATAAATAGCTTCTCCCCAACAAGTGAAAAAATTTCAGTGAGGTGGATACCTGGTTTCTGCTCAAAACCCTTCACTACTAACCTTGCCTTGAATCGTTTACTACCATCAGATTCTTCCTTAATACTGTAAACCCACTTGTTGTGCAAAACTCTCTTCCCCTTGGGCAACTGAACCAATTCCCAAGTCTGGTTTGATGAGAGAGAATCCATCTCATCATCCATGGCATGCTCCCACTCCTCCCTGGTCTCAAGCTACAATGCTTCTTTAAAACATTCTGGTTCACCGCTATCTATTAACAACAAATAATGTAAAGATAGAGAATAGCGTATTGGAAGTTTAGCAACACCTGTAGACCTCCTGGGAAGGGAAGTCTGTGGATTTTCCGTGGAATGGATTCGGTACTAATATCCTAAGGCTGCAGGATTCTATTGTCTGGGATCCCTTCAAACTCTACCAAGTCTGAATTTTCCTCAGCCTCCTTAGGTTGACTGTTCCTGTTTCTATACAGAGCAGATTCATTAAATACCACATCCACACTCCTGCATGTTTTCTGATTTTCAAAATCATACAGCCTATATAACCATAGCTATCAGTACCATAGCCTATGAACACGCACTTACTAGACTTAGCATCAAGTTTACCCATTTCTGCCAGTTCTATATGCATATAAGCAATGCAACCAAAATTGTAAATGCGATAAATTTACCTTTTTACCTGTCCAAGCCCCTTTTGGTAATCCACAATTCAAAGGAATTGAAGGTCCCTTGTTGATCAAGTACATGGCCGTATCTACAGCATGAGCCCAGAACTACTTAGGCAACCCAGCATGTAACCTCATGCTTCTAGCACGCCCTAAGATCGTCCTATTCATGCATTCAGCAACTCCATCCGGCCTTGGCTTTCTTGGGACCGTTTTTTTTCTACGAATCCCTTCTGCAACGCAATGAGCCTCAAACTCATCACTACAATACTCACCACTATTATCTGAATTCAAGCACTTCAATTTCTTTTTTGTTTCATTCTCAACTAGTGCTCTCCAATTCTTAAAGACATTAAACATATTAAACTTATGTTTAAGAAAATAAACCCACAATTTTTTAGTAGCGTCATCAATGAAAGTAACAAAATAATTAGCACCACCACGAGAGGTACCTTAGAAGAGCCCCATACATCGGTGTGCATAAGCTCCAGCTTCTCTATTTTCAGGGTCCTAGCCACCTTCGTAAAGCTGACTTTCCTCTGTTTCCCAAGAACACAGTCCTCAGAGAACTCCAAGTCCAGCAACTTGCAACCCGGCAATTTCCCCTTCGACAATATTACTTTCATCCCGTTTTCACTCATGTGACCCAGCCTACAATGTCATGTAGTGCAATCAATCCCTTTTGCTGCCACCGCGATGCTATTATATGTACCTGTAGATACATAAAGGGTTTCGTCTTTCTTACCACAAGCAAGAGTCAAAGCCCTCTTGCTCATCTTCCATGCGTCTGAAGAAAATAATGTAACAACTCCACTCTCTGACAACTAACCCACTGAAATAAGATTCCGTGTTAGACTAGGCACATGTCTAACATTTTTCAATTTCAAAAAATGTCTTGTCTGTCTGAGTAATATGTACATCTCCTTTCCCAACTATGCTGCAAGCTTCATCATCGCCCGAATACACTTTGCCGAAATTTTCTTGCACATAATTTTGTAACATATTCATGCGTGGAGTAGCATGGAATGAGGCTCCAGAGTCTACAATCCAAGACTCACTGCGAGAATCCAACGAACAAATCAAGCAATCAGTGTTCTTATCCCCTTGATTTTTTCCGTTCTACTGTTTTGCCAATGCCTTACATTCTCGCCTCCAGTGCCCCTTCTGACCACAGTTGAAGCACTCCTCAGTCTTCGTATCTCCTCCCCAAGATTTATTACGGCCCTTGTTCTTTGAAGCGGCTCTGCCCTTGTTTTTGTTCTTGTCATTCTCCTATTCGCAGACCTGCCCCTATCCTCTGTACTCAACGCTGAACCCGGAATAGTATCCTCACCCGATACCCTCCTCCAAGCCTAATATCAAACCAGTAACATCCTCCTATTTTATCTTTTCAGACCCGGAAGAATTGCTTACTGCCACGATAAGTCCGTTCCAATTTTCTGGCAAACTTGATAGTAAAACAAGAGCTCTAAATTCATCATTGAAATTAATACCCACGGATTCTAGCTGATTCGTGACCATATTAAATTCATTGAGATGTTCATCAACATTAGAATTTTCAGGCATCTATAGGTTATACAACTTTTTCATAAGATATACCTTATTCACCGCTGAAAGATTCTCGTACATATTTTCTAGGGCTTTGAACAAATCTCTTGTAGTCTTTTCTTTGGAAATATTTGACGCGACCAACGGCGCGAGGGTTAATTGCACAGTCCCTAAAGCTTTACGATAAAAAATATCTCAATCTGCTTGTTTAATGCCTTTTGGCTTAACGCCTCTGATCGGATGATATAGATCCTTTTGATGTAGAATATCCTCCATCTGCATCTCCTAGAAAGCATAGTTTGTACCATTGAACTTCTCGATCTTGACTTTGTCTTTTGCCATTGTGTGATACCCTAGATCTCCTAACCCAGAGCTCTAATACCAGTTGTTGGGGATTCGAACACGCAAACTCATGAACTACACACACAATCGAAGAACAAACCAACGAAGAGAAAACAATCACAAACAGAGAGAAGAGAGACACAGAGATTTTTACGTGGTTCCGACTTAAGCTGATTGCTTAATCGTACGTCCACAGGGTGTTGGGGTGTTTCACTATGAATGTTTGAATGTTACAGTTACAATAGAATGGGGGCTGCCCTTTTTGCTGTTATATCATAAGCATACAATGGACCGAAACCCTAAAAAAGGTTCACCCATGCACATTTCGGTTCGCGCTCAGCTTAAACAAATTTCATCTCAACAGAATATTTGTACTTAATGAAATGATTGTCACATCAGTAAACACAGAATATTAACGAAAATAATTTTTTTTTATGAGATTAGTAAATAAAGAAATAGGATAGTTAGACATATTGGGTCGATCACCACAAAAAGTGATCATGTTGCTAAAAGTAATAGACATGCCGAATTGAGAAATTTCTCTCCAATTTGAAATCAGATAAAATTGGCAAATAATCGTATTGGATATTATACATTTGTCCAAATTGATAAATTTATTAGGCATGGAAAAATGAAAAAGCGCAGACTGATAAAATCGTATAAGTGATCAATATTGCTAAATGCAATATACCTACCAATATGAAAATTTTGTTTAGACTAGTAAACATGAGGAATAATAAATTAATGTATGCTGAGATGATACACTTATCATAGCCCGAAAATGGCGTTCTTCAACATTGATGATGTTGTTTAGGAGCATTGGGGCAGAGGATGGACTGTCAACGATAGAAATAGTTCTTCAACATTGATCATGTTGTTTAGGAGCATTGGGGGAGAGGATGGACTGTCAACCATAGAAATGGTTGATTTGGACAGTCGGCAGCGATCGAAGACTCTGATTGGCATAGCACTAGTAGCTCCACATTTAGGTGTAAATGAACTTTCATATGCCCCTTTTTTTTTCTTTTGTGAAGCACGTTGCCTCACCAACTCACGCGCCCCAATCACCAAATTGCCAAAATCCTATGATGGAATTGGAAGGGAAAAACCAGCACCGAAGTGACCCGCTTTCTAAACCCAAAACACCATCATTAAGGCCTGGTTTGGCCGGCTTAATAAGCCATTTGCCTTTTTAAAAAAAATTTCCTTTATTAATTTCTTTCCCATTTGTTAGTTTTGCTATAAATTTTTATGGATTATTAATTCATCTCGATGAGAAGAATCAAAAAGTAAAAAATTGTGATTCAAACTCGATTGTTTTCTGAAAAAGTAAAAATAAAATAATTGTCTTTTGAAGGTCTTGACTAATATTAAGATCTTAAAGTTAACCACGGAATAAATTTCTAGTGGCCCCAATATTTTTTACACTAGCGACGAAATTTTTTTACCAATTAAAGAATCGTTACTTGACTAGACTAACTCTGTTTTTTATTGTAAGCCACCATCCAACATGAATGATTGGGCCTTCACCACATTTGAAACTCAATCTACCCACAGTTTGGTCTCATCCGCCGCCACACAACCACAACCCCACAACCCCCCCCCCCCCCCCCCCCCCACAATTGCAACAATCAACCTGTCATCATCACCTCCTCCTCTTTGTGCTTACCCAAAACCCTAACTAAACCGCTCCTTTCGAACTATCGTGGTTTGTCACATTGGGTTGGTCAATCAAAGGAGGTGGTGTGGCTCCAATATGTTGGGTACGTCAGGCTACAAGTGATAGTGCCTCTCAGTTACACATCAAGTCTTTATCCAATTTCAACCAAACTGCAGGATCATAGATGTGTGGCCACTTTTATGTGCTTTTCATGGCCATGCATGATCAAGTAAAAAAGCGCAAGGACATCCTTTGTACCTTGTGGGAGAAGAAGCCTTGCGTTTCAGTATAGAAACTTTTGAGCTGAGACAATGAACAAAGTCTCACTCTCTTTAACTGAGGGAACACAATGATGTCATCGTTGTTCACAGGTCTGCATAAGGATTCAACTTCTTTTCTGGGTTCTGGGAGTACTGGCTGGTCGTCCTGAATCTCTATTACCCCAACCATCTCTAAATGTTCTCGGGCGGGCAAAGCAATCCGCAAAAGTTGTTTACAGCCATTCAATAATGATTGAATAACAATGAGGTCCAATCAAGCTCTAAAATCAATTAAAATGAGGATTCATTCTAGTATGCTATAAATATTTCTTAGAGCAAGTACTAACTCCAACCATGCTCAATATCTTCGACTGAGATTGAATAACAATGAGGTCCAATGAAGCTCTCAAATCCATCTTGGCTTAGAAGCACAAGATTTGAGTCTCAAAATATGGAGAGCTGTGGAAGACAATATTGATTAATTCGATCACCTTCAATCTTGTAATATCCAGACACATCATATTCATTGCAATTTCAAATTTTCCATTTTATTTGATAAACTACGAGAACTCAGAACCCTATTAGTACAGCAATTAAATATATTGAGCTTGCCTAGGCTTGAAGACTAATACTCTATATGATAATTTTTTTTCGATAGGCAACAAAATTTTATTAGAAGTCGACAAAGAGTACATCGAGGCGAGACCAAACATAGACCACAGAGATCGAGGTTCCGTAAGAGGCCCACAAAAAGAAAGGAAAAAGAGAAAAAAAAATACATTCAATGAAAATTGAACGAGCCCGACAACAAATCGCCCAAAATTGAATGGTTCTATATGATAATTGGTTGCAACTCAGTAATCTTTCTTTTCATAACTGTGATCCCTTATCACCCTCTAGATGCATTTGATAAAAGATTTTCATTCAAATATGTGTCTGAAGTTGTGAACTATGTACAATTAGATTAAATCGAATGAGAAGGATATTTCTAGTTACTCTAAATCCTTAACTAATAAAATCAAAGCACATAGGCAATGACTATTGATACACTAGATATTTTCATGCATACTTGGACATGATCGAAACAATTTGACATGCATGATCAACATAATATCTAGTCCTCCGTGGATATATTGAAGAAAATTCCTAACTGCCAAAAAAACAAAAAGGACTTGAAAGACGTCATTCCACTTGAAAAGGAGAAAAATGATGGCGGCAGGAGCTCACGCGGATAACATCAGAGAGTAAGGCTACTAGAAGAAGAAGAAGAAGAAGAAGAGGAGAGCATAATGGGTCATAGAACAAGTTCCATTCATTATATTTGTCTGGTGTCCGGGAATGTGTGCGCTCGTATGTGTGTGTGATTGATAGTGTGAGAGAAGGGCCTAATTACTACCAGTGACAATGCTACCCTATTCATATGTAAAGCATGGTCTAAGAACCAACAGTAAAAGATTCAAAGTAAGATACAAGGATAATGATAAAGCAAACATCATAGACTCATAGACTTAACAATATCAAAGTTCTCAATTTGCTGAAACGACATACCTCATTTTTAAGTCCATCTTCATCTATTTCTTCCTCAAATTCAGCTATTCCCTTCATGATTTTACACTCTTGTACTTCTAGATTCATTAGATTCTTTAACAATTGATGCATATTGGACAGAAACACATGCATCAGTTTATTGCAACGTCTGACCTCCAAATCCGTCAAGTGGCAGAACGACCCTTGTTCTTCCAAAACAGCTATTGATTGCTTGTCCCAAATCGTTATTATGTTATCCAACCCTTCAATGGTCAAACTCTCCAGGACAGGGAAAATAACCTACAAAGTAGTTTGATAGACGAATCATCAGGACTTCTCCATAAAAAATAGGAAGCACTATCAGTTAGTTAAAAAAATTAAATGTACACTACATGCTTTTTCAAATGGTTCCAATGTCAAATAGTAAGCTAATTGTGACCATAAGTAGCTAAATTAGCTTTGTTTATCTTATATTTTTTACAATTGCAAATTAATAGGAATTTATTCTATTCACACTTTAAATTTTTAATTCATAATAGTGTAAATATGTCTTTCCATGCATAGAACGGGAACAACACTATCATGCATCGAATACGGAGCTGAAAAAATTAAACTATCTCTTTTGCCCATTCGATACACGAGACCGAAAAAATATCAATATGATTTTTTTGGTCTCGTGCATGAACGGGCCACAACGCTAGTAATTATAAAACAAATGTGCCTTTCCGTTGAATAAAGGTATCCATGGATGGTAGAGTTGCCTTCGGTTGTGCCCAGCTTACCCAATTTGGTACAAAAGCTTTCAAGTTTTGGTAGATCGCACAATGTCAAGGTTTGAAAACCTTTACACGCATTTTCGTCCAACTAACAAACTTCTATTTTTGGAAAATGCTAAGGTACCCCACCTTATGGCGTGCCGAAATCATAAAATGTCATGCTTTTTCATGATAAGCATTATACCTATTGTGGCGAATGTTATGATGGGGGACAACATTAAATGAGTTACTTTATATGATAAAAGTCAACGGAGATACTGTTTCCTCTGACAAAGTTGGGGATATTAAGCATTCCCCTTCTTTTTTCCTTTTTTTAAAATCAGAAGCCCCCATTATTTTACACAAACTTTTAAACTAGAATTTATGGGATTAGCTTTACGTCAATGTGTACTAAAGCCGGAAGTTCAACTTATTCCTCAATATGAATAGCAGATCAATCTAAGAAGCACCCGAAATAATACCCAAGTAAACTAATTAACAGGATGATGATAGAGCTTACCTTTTCACTGAAAAGAGGTTGGGCACAGACAGAAGAGCTTCCCATGGTTGTTCCTGTCTTCACGTTTTGGGCATAAAAGCTTAAGAGGTTTGGTAAATCTTCCAATTTCAGTTGCTCCAGTTTACTGAACTTGACCTCACTGGTGAATTCATCTTTATCATTCTGTCCTTCAAATGCAACTATTCCCTCCATGTTTATACAGGATCTTACTTCTAGGTATTCAAGGTGAACAAGACCTTTTGCAGTGGTTGGGGAGAAGAGATACTTTGACTTACAATTTTTAATAATTAACACAGTTAAATTATTGAACGACTGTACGCGATGCAGCTCATGACTTTGCACGGATGATTTTGACTCACCAATAAGATATTTCAAGTCCTCAACACATGATTTAACTTTGAGGTATTTCAAGTCAAGAAATCTATTTCCAACACCTCTGTCATGAAACACCTTCTTCAAACTCTCAATCTCACTCAGGACTACACCTTCAGCTTTGTCCACCAAAGGGATGAACTCATTTCTTAACGCAACACCTTCTAGTTTCAACATGCATCTTCCAGAAATTTCTTCTGAAGTCTTGATTTTAGAACCCACTGATATCTTAAATCCCTTCAAGTTTGCAAATATTAGGTCCTCCTTGGGTAATAGCATGACATCTGGTATATAAATGTGTAAAGTGGTTAATTTACCAGTACTCAATGGCCGTCTCAGCTCCTCAAGGCTCAAATTTTCTCTGCTACTCGTGCCTTGTTGCTCGTCAGTTGTGGCGCACCATTTGTCAAAGTTTTCTGGAAAGTACAATTCCTCCAGGCTAGTCAAATTGGATGTGACACCTCGTGGAATCACCGTTAGTTTGTCACAATCTCGGAGATCTAACACCTGTAGACTAGTCAACTGCCTGATCTCCGGTGGCAACGCCTCGATACAAGAATCACTAAGGCTAAGCACTTCAAGGTTACTCTTCAGGTCCTTAAGTATAGCAATATCATCCAACTCGCATTCATTCAGATATAGCATCCGAAGGTTTTTCAATTTTGCAAGTGATGATGGGAGTCGCCGCATACGGATTCCAGAAATAGTTAACACTGTAAGTTGCATCATCCCATTGAAAAAATTGTCTGGAAACTCAAGATCCGAAAGTTCGCTATTAACAACCGTTAAGGTGTGAAGTTTTGGATATACCAACCCTTCGGGATGCCCATTAACATTTTTGAAAATTAATGAGATTGCTGAGTACGATGGCCCATTTGGGGGATTCTGTGGCCATTCAAAAGCGCCATGATCTACCAGAAATGCTTCTTCCTCTCGTGCAATTGAGATACCAACATCTCTTATGACATCATGAATTTCGACAACATTTTCATCATTGCCATTTAACAACAAAGAAGCTGATTTGAGGGCATCAACCACTGTATGCACTTCATTTCTTGCTTCCTCTAGGGTACAAGGTTTTTGAGCAAGAAAACTCCCAGCGAACCAAAATCTTGTCAATTCGTCAAGTGGAATCTCATCATCCTCACCAAACAAACAACAGAGCAAGAAACAAGATTTTGCATCCACGGGATGTAACATATCATAACTAACCCTTAAAGAGGCCAACACACTTGGGTTAATGCCCACAATTTTTGTGAGCATGTACTTATCCAGCTTATTGAGTGCTGTTTTCCACGCGTGTTCTTGCTTACCTTTCAATGCTTCACCAAGTGCATTTATGGCAACCGGCAAACCTTTACATCGTTTGCACACTTCGTATGCAAGAGATTTTATTTCTAGCTGAGACTGGATAGAATTCCCCACCTTTTTCATGAATAGTGTCCATGCTTCGGCACTCGATAGTATTGCAATTGAGAAATTTCTATCGACTTCCATTACGGTAGACAACAAATCTTCATTTCGAGATGTTAACACAACTTTGCAGCCTTTTTTTTCAATTGTGCAAGGAATACCTATTGCCTCCATTTTCACTTCTTCCCAGATATCATCCAATATGATGAGATATTTATCCCCGTTTGTGAATTTATTCCATAATTCAGTTGCTCTTCTCTCTTGATCATCCGCCTTGGCCTTGAATTCAAAATTTAAGCTGTCAGCCAATCTTGATTGTACTTCCTTCACATTGAGATCCTTAGAGACAACTGCCATTGCAACTTGCTTAAAAGTTCCATCTTTTCGCATTTGTTCGCCCACCTCCTTGACTAATGTGGTCTTACCGACCCCACCTAGGCCAAATACACCAATCATGTTAACGTTTGAATCTTTTAATGCATCCATAATATCCTTGAAAATTGATGCTCTAGAATCAAAGTTAACATAATTCTTGTCAGATAGAGATTCAAGTTCTGGAGGACGCGGCCTAGGGTGGGAAATTTGATTAAAATTGTTGTATTTAAGGATGAGTCCACCAGCATCCGCTATCTTCTCTTCTGCTTGTTTGCTAAATTTGTACTGCCACGTGATATCAGGAAATGGGCATTCAGTGGAACATATGTCGGCCTTAGTAGTACTTTCCCCGATAAGTTTCTCAATATCATCTAGCAAACTGTCTGCGTCTGTTTGCCAGTGCAAAACATTAACCTCAACCTCGTCACCGCGACCATTGGCCTCGCTAACTTTTCTTGTGATTGTTTCCCGACAATCGCCCAGATCTCTCAGTTTATCTTTCAGCTTTTGGAGGTTCTCCGCGTAGTGACTCCTAGGGTGGGAAATTTGACGATTAAAATTGTTGTATTTCCCAATGAGTTCAACAGCATCCGCTATGTTCTCTTCTGACTGTTTGCTAAATTTGTACCGCCACATGATGTTAGGACATGAGCATGCAATACAAGATATGCTGGCCTTAATAGTACTTTCCCCGATAAGTTGCTCAATATCAGCTTTCAATTTTTTTGCGTCTATTTGCCAGCGCGAAACATTAACCACAATCTCGTCGCCACGAACATTGGCCAAACTAACATCTGTTGTGATTATTTCCATACAATCGCCAAGATCTTTCAATTTGTCTTTCAGCTTCTGGAGGTTCTTTGTGTAGTGACGGACATATTTCCCTGCTTTGATTGCTTCCTCAAAAGCTAGACCTCCCAACTTCTCACATACGCATTGAGGAGTACACATTTTCAGCCAGAGGTTATTTCGTCTGATATTCCCAAAAGATGTTTAAGTGATGGCGATGCGATTCAAATTTGACAAGATAAAGCTCTTTGTATCTGCAGCAAAAAAGAAAATCAATTAGAAAAAAGGAAGATAAGAGCAATAACATATCACTAGCTAATTAACGAAAATACTTTCTTTCGACAACTCAAAGAGAGTAGAATATTCAACCTCTAGCTTTTCAAAAAAAAAAAATTTTCCCTGGAGACAATAGTTTCCCTACATTACGCCTCCACTCTGCTCTGCAGGTTTATTTTGATGGGAAATAGAGAGACTCAACTTCACTCAATACACAAACTTAATTTCTCAAAAATACCTACACACTCAAACAATAGAATATTTCAACACACTCACACATAGGGCTGGCTTAGAGGATAAGTGAGAGAAGCATGCGCTTCGGACCCCAAAAAAAGGCTAAGAATGAGGGCCCAAAAAATTTTAAGACCCCTATATATATGTATGTATATATGGCCCCCCAAAAAAATTGGCTCCAAGTCTTCTTTACACAAAATAAGTCCAATTAAAATTTAGGAGCCACAAAATAGGCCCCACGGCGGAATACATTGATTATCAACTCCCATAGGCCTTAACTCATTAGGGTACGTTTGTTCGATAGAATGGATTAGACAATGGAATGGAATTGAGAAGATTAATTTTCAAAGGATGGATTTTGAGATATTATAATGGTTGCATTTTTTTGGGAGAATTATCTATATCTATATAATAAGCTAGGACGGTTTTTGAAACTTATGTCTACATAAATCCAATAGTTCAATGTTATCACATAAATCCTACAGCAGAGACCAAAAAGTCCTAGGGCTAAAAATATATTTAGAAAGAATGAAAGTCATCTTTCTCTCTCACACTTATCCAACGCTGCTCTCCTTCTACATGTCCTAGGGCTAGAAATATATTTAGAAAGAATGAAAGTCATCTTTCTCTCTCACACTTATCCAACGCTGCTCTCCTTCTACAAGCAACAAAGGTTCCAGGTAAGGCAATACAACATGTTAACGCCATTGAAAATAGTTTACAATCTGTTTCTTTTCTCTCTTTTTTTCGTCAATATTTTTTTTTGGAGAGAAGCTGTGGTGGGGTTGCTAATTTGTGTTCGAAGGTTTGAAAAATTTTATTCTTCCCAGACTCAAACCCTTTTTCAATATGTAGGTTTACCCTTTCGTAATCCTTACATGTGAGAGCTCCATAGGCTTTGTTTTTTTTTTTTTAATGTTCAACTTTTTGTTGGTCTAATGGATTTGTTTAGAGGTGTTCAAGAAAACCGCCCGAACCGTAAAACCCGTCCGATCCAGACCGAACCGTCCTATTTGGTCTGGTTCTGTGATTCTGCAATCAAGTTATGGTTTCAAGAAAATAATAACTGTTAATTTTGGTTCGGTTACTGGTTCTCAATTAAAGAACCTTGGTTAGAACCGGACTGGACCGTTTAAAACTAATATATATATATATATATATATATATATATGTGTATGTGTGTGTGTGTGTACGTGTGTGTGTAATTTGGTAGGTTAATCTCTTTTTTGCTGAACTTACTTTATTTAGAGATGAAATCTCATTTGTTAGGAAAGTTTTTATTTTCTTCCTTCTTTTTCTATTCTAATAGATTACCTTCCTATTCTTTCAATTCTTTGCAACCTTATTTAACGGATTAGTCTTTATAATTTCAATCTCACATCTCTCTTTCTCACACATCGGAGATAGATTTGGATGCTAATTGGATAGAATCAGAACCGGAACCGAACCAAAACCGGACCGATTTTGCAGTTAGGTTCCACTCATATATCACTACAACAAAATTCGGTTCTGGCGACGCACAATAGTATGTCGGCAAAGGCTTATTTGCGTCGGCAAAGGGTTTTGGCGACACAAGTCCTTGCGTCGGCACGCCGTCGCCGTTGCTATGTCGGCAATAGTATTTGCCGACGCAAACACCTTTGTCGCCAAAAGACAATAGATTTGGCGACGCGCTTTGCGTCGGCGAAAGCATGGTTAATGTGGCAAACGTATTTCACCTTTGCCGACGTGTTTTGCGTCGCCGAAAGGTTACTTTATGAAAAATACAATTTTCTTGCACCTCCTGGGTTTCAAACTCAAGACATCCAACTACACAAGTCTTTACACACAAGGCTCTGACCAACTGCACTAGACAAACTTTTCGTTATATGTTTGGAATATCTAATATATATAGTATACATTTAACATTAAAATAGCAATTAAAGTTGAATCAAACATGATTTTGAACTTTTAAACTATGGGTGTGCACGGGTCGGGCGGGTCGGGTATGGCCCGCAATCCGACCCCGACCACGTCGGGTACGAAAAATACAAGCCCGCAACCGAACTGATTGATGTTATAGACCCGTCCGCGAGCCTGATTTTTTTCGTCGGGTCGGGTTGGTCGGTTTTAAGTTGGTCGGGTCGGGTTCGACCCCAGCGGGTAAAAAACACACAGACCAAAAAATCTAAACTGAAACTCATTTTTTTAACAGAACCCAACCCGTACCCGACCGAAGCCTATGTTCGGAGCCACCCGAGACCCTTCGGGCGGGTTGGTCGGGTTGCGGATTTTTTGCACACCCCTACTTTAAACATTAAAATTGCTAAACATGAAAATTTTAGCCCTTTATATTATTGTTCGAACCCAATTTGAATTACCCCCAATCAGAGTTAATTTATTTAGTATTTCGGGCATAACTTTTAACTCATAATTGTGATTGAACTAATTCAAATTGGGTTCGAAAAATAACACAAAGGGTTAACTTTCATGCTTATCAAAATTCAAATAGAGTGAAACAATTTAAGCATTTGGGACCGAAAAAAATACTGGGTCTTCTCGAAACGACGTCGTTTTATATTATTATATTTTAATAATTTTCTTTTTGCGATTGTTAATTTCTTCTACTCTCCGTCCCAATTTAAATGTCTAATACTGATTTTCGTTCATTTTCAAACCCAAAAAAAAAAAAATTTGATATATTATTTTTTTATTTTTTTACACCAAATTAAAGTGAAAATGCACAAAAATTCGTAGGGGACATTTGAATTGAGATGAAGGGAGTAGATACTTATATATCTATGTATTAATTTTACGGGTTCACTAGATTTTTTTTTAATTTCTTATCATTACATACTTGATCAGACGTAAAATATCATTCTAATAAAGAATCTACGTCCCGATGAAGGAGATTTCAAAATCGAATAGACCCAAAAATTTATAAGAATGATTAGCACAAGACCTTTGTTCAGAAATAAATAAATTTAATGTATACCTTTTAAATGTAGTGGTCTGCTATTTTTTTAAATGATCGATCTAAACTTTTAGCATTTTATGTCTTATCAATTATTTCATTGTCACCAAAATTGATAATAATCAGATGTCAGCAACCATATGATCGTAACACATTCGGTGGTTCCTGAGGCATATATTAAAGTCCTACAGTGTACAACTTGAGAGCCGCTTGAACTATTTTTTTAAATTGGAATTGTCTATCTTATAAATAAGAAAGATTAAACCATTTCTGCTAAGAATGAAGTAAATCCCTATCAGTACATACTTGATTGGACGGAAAATTTCATTCTAATAATAAATCTGCGTCCCGATGAAGGGGCTTTCAAAATCCGATAGACCTAAAAGTTTACGGGAATGATTAAAACACTAACCACAACAAAATGAACGGTATCGATCATCATGATTATGCTGCAATTGAATGTATAGATTCTAATGGCATGTAGTTGCTGGCTCATTTTTTTAAATGGTCAATCTAAACCGTTAGGATTTAACGTCTTATCTATTATATCATTCTCGTCAAAATCGGTGATAATTTGATATCAGCAACTACATGATCATAACATATTCGATAGTTCCAGAGACATTAAAATCCTATAGTACACAACTAGAGGGCCACTTGAGCTATTTTTTTAAATTAGAACCGTCTATCTTTTACATAAGAGGGACTAAATCATTCTTGCCAAAAATTAAGTAAATCTCTTATTGTTACTTATTTGATCGAATGTAATATATCGTTCTAATAATGAATTTTCGTACAGATGAAAAATTTCGTACCCAACGGCGACACGCTTCACGTCGCCAATTGCTTGTGAACGTAAATTTGCCTTTCGGCAACGCGATTTGCGTCGCCGAATGTGAAGACTGTTGGCGACATCAAAGTGTGTCGCCAATACACACCCAACGGCGACGCACCTCGTGTCGCCGAATGTGAAGACTTTTGGCGACATCTAAATGTGTCGCCAATACATATCCAACGGCGACGCATTTTTGTTGTGTCGCCAATCCTTGTCGCTGAATGTAAAAATTATTGGCGACATCAAAGTTTGTCGCCAATGCATACCCAACGGCGACGTATTTTTGGGCGTGTCGCCAATTTGTGTCGCCAAAAGTCAGATTTGTTGTAGTGTATTGGTTAGGTTCTGATTCCCAATTTCCTAGAACCATTTGAAATGGTTCGGTTACTTATTTTCTAGAGAACCGGACCAATCCGGACCGTGTACACCCCAAGATTTGCATTTGCTTAAATCTTTAATTGTAACCACTACCATTATAGCTAATACATATGATTGTCAGGGGCTTTCATCAGAAAAAGAAATTTGCTAAAAAAATGGATACTTCAATTTTTATTGTTAGTATATGATCTTTAGACCAAGTTTCTAGCCGTGATCCCTACTCCTCCCTTTAGCTTTGCTTCTAGGTAACATAAGCACGTTGATACTGTGTTTATATGATTTAGGGTCTTGCGAAGTGTCCCCATTGTGTCACGTGTCTCCGAAGTTTCTGACACCGATACGGTATCTCAAGAAGTGTCGGTGTTACATGAAACTAAGCTACCCTTTGGTGTTACAGGAAAAACTCTCTTTGTACCTAATTTAAGAAAGGGCAAATTATAGTTACCCCCCTCTAACTATGCCTCCTGTACACTTACCCCCCTCTAACTTTTTTTTTGGCACTTAACCCCCTCAAACTAACGGAAATTCACACAGTCATAACTTCAAAATGTCATAACTTCTTCGTCCAAAATCGAAAATATGCAAATTATATATCGATTTTGAGGTCTTGAAGTCAGCTTTCTAATGACACCAAAATCACATCACGATTCAAAGCACACAGAAAGTTATGATCAAAAGAGTAAGGGCTGGTAGACATAAAGACCGTTTTGATCATAACTTTCTGTGTGTTTTGAATCGTGATGTGATTTTGGTGTCATTAGAAAACTGACTTCAAGACCTCGAAATCGATATATAATTTGCATATTTTTGACTTTAAATGAAAAAGTTATGACCGTTTGAAGTTATGACCGTGTGAATTTTCGTTAGTTTGAGGGGGTTAAGTGCCGAAAAAAAAAAGTTAGAGGGGTGTAAGTGTACGCGAGGCATAGTTAGAGGGGGGAAACTATAATTTGCCCTTTAAGAAAAAAATCTTCCAGTATAAATCAGCTTCATTGGCAATGGTGGTCAATACTTTTGCAACTTATTGATTCGTCTCAACAAGAGAAATCGAAAAATTAAAATTTTTTGATCGAAACTCATAATTTTTTGAATAAAGACAAAAATTAATAAGTCGAAAAGACAACTTTTTTTTTGACTTTCGCTACAAGAAAAAGTACATATGCTAACGAAAACAATGGTGATGAAATTTAATTTTAACTATCTATAGGTTACCGCCGAAAGTCACTTATAGTGACGAAAATCTTTTTGTTTCGTCAGCAAAAATACTTTTTGTTGTAGTGTTTTTTTTTGTCTTTTTTATAATCAGACTAAGGATAAGCAGGTCAACTAACGTGGTGTCAGAGCCTACACCAACTGAAAGTGTGAGGCAGGTCCCATAGAAAAAAATGCTCGAATGGGCCCGACAAGTGTGGAACTTGAGTTGCTTGGCATACTTGGCGGGTCCCACATGAGGAGCTTGACGTGGTTAAGCGGGTACTTGTCCCACATTGCTTGGTGGGTGGAAGTTGTTGGCCTACGGAACGCAACGAAGACGTTGCGATCTTAAGTGAGGGAGATTGTGAAACCCCATTAAGAAGTCCCACACGAAAACCTCCAAACACGTCCTACTCACTTTTATTTGGACTTTGCTACGGCGACCGATCGTGACCTAGACAGTCATGTGGGGTCCACTCCGAACCCTATACGGATGATTCGAGTTGTTCAAAAAATTTATAAAAAATTCCGAATGGGCCCATTAAAGCTCAACTCCATCCGATGTGTGTAAGTGTTTGATCCAATTATCTCATTTTTCAAAAATTAGAATGAGCACCCGCAAAAAAGGATGATTGGATCGAGCACCTACACACATCAGGTGGATATGAGCTCTTGCTGGCCCACTTGGAATTTTTTTTGAATGTCTTGAATCATCCATGCGGAGTCCAACGTGGACTCCGCGTGCCGTCTGTGGCCGTGGTCGGTGGCCACGGTCAGTATCTTTAGCATTATCGCTAGGCTTTGTTCGGTACCCTTTTTAGTTTTAGTTTTAATTTTGTTTTCAATCATTACCCTATTTTTCTAATTATTACTTTCTCATCTCTCTTTATCTCTCTCTAATCATTACATCTATTTTCAATCATTACTCTATTTCTCTCTCCACCCAGTACCAAAACTAAACTAAACTAAACTCCCAACCAAACACTACCTTTATTTCTGGCAGTTGCATCCAAATTCTCAATTTCACTACTCTGTCTTATACTCACTTTTAATCTTCTTGCAAATTTTATTAATTTGAGACGTTTATGAAATACGTTTTCTTAGCTCACGCTATCACTCTTATTCTTACTTATTATAAACGCACATTATGTGACTTAGACATATATCATCACAGCCGTGAAATCTTTCTTGAGAGGGATTAGGAGTACAATTTTATTTTATATCTCCAATATGCCACCCCAATGTCGTTACGACTTACAAACAGACAAGATAATTAACGTTCCCAATCTACATGATCTAGGTCTGAAAATTTCTCTCCCCCACCATCTCCTCTCCTCGTCTTCATTGTTCACCTCCTTGTGTCTTCAATGAGCACTCTTGCCTAACATGTAGATGTTCCAAAACCCACTTATGTATTCAAGGTCGTTACCAAAAGAACTTCGAAATTGACTTGTGGTTCTGTTGTTTTCCCATACCAATTCTTCCTTGTGCTTTGCTTGTGCTCATGAGTCATGCCTAGGATTAAAACTTCTATTGTCTGAATGCACAAGGTAGACTCTTATTCTTGCATACATCCAAATTCATTTAAATCAATCAAACAAATTTAGGCTTGATTGAAGAAAGAGAATATAATAATAAGGAAAGAGTACAAAGTTGTAACCTTATTAACTCGATATTTGCATATCACATTATGTACATATTTGTATTTGCATGTGCCTACACATGTTTTGCAAATTCGTCCATCGTCCATCACAATTCCATGTTTAAATTTGTTTAGGCTTATTTGAGTAGAATTTCTATTCCGATCGGTCTAGACTTATTTTCGATGCATTTTTATAAATATGGACCTTGGGAATTCCTAGTTTTTGTCTCTATTAGGTCCATTAAGGGGAGGCTCCTTAATTTGAGTATAATTAAGGAGAGGCTTCTTTGGGTAAAATTGTGGAGTTCTTTTTTTCGTTTATTGTTGGGGCTTGATATTTGGGTTTTGATCAGTTGTCTATCTCTGTGGGTTACACCTAAGTCCTTAAAAATCTACTTTGGGCAAATTCCAATGAGCTCTCCTAAGGATTTTTATAATTACGTAAATCTCCACTCAAGTTTCAAAATTGAAAATGAGCTCCACCAAAGAGGGAGTGGTTCCTCATGAAAACAATTTCATTTCCACACCCACTTTGTACATAGGATCTCATCCTAAACTACAATCATCCCCAATAAATCCTACGCTTCATGAGTTTGAACTAACTTAACTTTTTTTAATTAATGATTTTGTTAATGAATTTTTTTTAGTTATTATTCGACATGTTTAACTTTTCAAATTTTTCTAAAAAATATATATATGAAGAAATCAATGGTGCGGATGAAATCATGGTGGGGGATGAATTTTTTAGTTATCATCCCCCTTCCACGCTTACTTTTCTTCCATTGTTTCGTCCGGATTCGGGGATTCTGTAATGCACTACTACACTACAAAGGTGTAGCGTGGCCTTAATGTTGTCTATTTTAGAAATCAATGGTGCGAATTTTCAAAAGAATTCTTCGCCTGAAGACTCTTTTCTTTCCACGAAGAGTCATATTTTTAATTTGAACCAATAAAAATACTTTTGGACAGTTGTAATACTGCACTACACCCTTGTAGTGCACTACAGGGTCTCCGGAGCCATTTCCATCTCATCCCCGCAATTGTGAATTAGAAAATGTTAATAGAATCGTGGATTTAAATCACATAACGCAGCGACCGGTGCTTTATATTATTTAGCAAATTAGATACTTTAAAGTTGTAATTCTGTTCTGGTTCAAATTAGGGTTGGGCATAGAAACCGCCAAAACGCAAACCCTATCCGACCCGAAGGCATACGGACTGTTTGGATCAAGGATATGGTCGGCCATCGGTTTGATAGATGCTAAATAATCGGTTTTCGGTTCGACTTTTAGATGTAGACAATTTCTACCCGTCGAACCCAAACCGTCTGATTAAAGGGATGATACACATGATCCCAGCGAATGATACACCTTAAATGAAACACCAGATAATAACCACATGACTTTTCCATTTCAAATTTTTCAGCGTAAAAAGTAGATCTGGTCACCTTTCTCTCTCTCGCCTCTGCGATTTTGAATAAAGTCACGCGCATATACTTTCTCTCTCGTCACTCTTCTTCTCTGTTTCGGCGTTCCCTCTGCAAGTGTGAAAATGGATCCATGAGACCACCATAGCAACGGCGACGCCTCCACTTCCGTTCTCTCAAAGATTGACGAAGTCCTTTCTCTCTGTGTCAATTTTTTTTCTGGGCTTTTTAATTTTTGGTTGTGTTCGGCGTGTTTGCCTGTTGTGTACTGGGGAGGTCAGGAGATGGCCATATGTGAATTTTGATTTTTTCTGAGATTTCATTTGGTCCGAAGTATGTAGACACCCTATTCTGGACTGTCTAGATTAGTTTGCTTACGGTATTTGATTCCCCAATGATAAATATGGTAAAGAACATCCCGAACTTGTTGGTGTGTTTGAGCTTTGAGCATCCCAAACCTCTTTCAAACCCCATTTCGAACCCTTCAAACCAGGACCAAATGGCCTCAGCAAATCCCTACTGGCATGCGCCAGTGCTATGCTGGCGTGCGCTGGTGAACTACCACGTGTCAGTCATCGACCGCTAAACTCAGTTACCACTGGCGCACACTGGTATAAAGAGGGCGTACGCTAGTCAAATCCAATCAAAGCATCCCTATTCAACCACGTGCTCGAGACTTTGCAGCCATCCCAGTACAATGAACAATCTCCTGATTATCACATTCGGGCAGGGGATGTTCCCCTCCCTCTTACAACACCTCTTTAGCAAGTCCCATGCATTTAATGCATCGGGACTTCTCTCTCAAGGCTAACCAGCCCTTAACTCAGCTGGTTACTGCCCTCCTCAGTCACCTTCTTGCCTATAAATGCCCCCCTTGCATTCATTTGCAAGGGGTTACCATATTCAAGGCTCCAAGTCTCTCTCTCTCTCTTTGGCTTTCTTGCTTCTTCTCTTTCTCTCTCCATTGAAAGAGCAAGCAAGCACTCCTGTCTATATACCATCCACACTCTTACCCTCCATCTTCTAAACCTCAAATCCAAGGCTCAAACCTTCCAACAATCTCAAACCAAAGGTATACCACCTTCGTGTGGCTTTCTATTTTTGACCCTGAAGGGAACCAGAAAGGTCTAGACTGGTAATCAATACCAGTCCTGGCCTTAAAACTGGTAAAATGTAAAGATCGTGTGTAGTGGCAAATGGCGCACGCCAGTACCACGGAGCCGTACGCCAGTCATAGCAGTATGTGCACTATTGGCGTGGGGATCATCGTTCACTCATTTCTTGATTATATTTTACTTTTTATCACCTCGTTGCATGCTAAAAACCAGTTTACTGCTTTCTGTATTTAGAACTGTGTAGCTGTAATGTTCAATATTTACTCTTTGGTGGCTGCAGAAAGCCTTCTGGGATCTTTCTGGTCATGTTCCAGAGCCCAGATGATGCAAAGTCAAACACTGGACAAGAGGTGTAACTGGTGTACGGTCTCACCCGACTGGCGTACAGCAGTGACGCCAAGATCCAGTGGCTGGCCCTTGCATATTAGCTTAATCTTGGCCTTTGGTTATTTCCCCATTCTGTTTATGGGGTTCCTGTCTATTTTCAAGGCTTAAAGCCATTCAATTTGTTTGTAACGGTATATATGCTGCAATATTAACTGCGTGGTTTGTCCTGGGTGTGCACTGGTCATTTCCAGAGCTCAGAGGGTTGCAAACAAAGACTGTGAGTGCATAATAGTGGAGTACGCCAGTGGTACAGTGGCGTGCGCAGGTTATATCAGTATGCACTGGCCAGGCCAGTGCATACTGGTGTGTTACCTGCTTACATCCCTGGGAAACAGCGTACCCCAACTTGTTGAAACTGCTTTCGGTGCTTGTTCTCAATTTATATTTATTCATTGCTTCCATCAAACATCCATAAACATTTTATCACATAACTGCAACTTGTTATAGTTTTAATCCCCATTGACTGTTCCCCCTCCCTAACTGGCTAAAAAAGATTAATGAGAGAAAAATACAAACATTTTAAAATGCGCCTGAGTAGAGACCGATCTCCGGATTGGGCGAGAGGGGTGCCATAAAACCCTTCCCCTCTTGTAACCTGGCTCCTGAACCTCAGATATCGAAGGTGACGACGGACCAGTCTACGAGTTTTCTAAAATCAAATAAACGTAGCAAATGTTTTTGAGTTCGGTTCCTTGGGTGTTTCACCGCTAAAACCCGAGTGGCGACTCTGAATCGAAGCGTTTCGCCGCGCTTTTCAAAAGAGGGCTACACCCAAAAAATTTCATCACAAAATTTTTCGAGGCGTGTGCCCACAGTGGCGACTCTGCTGGGGACTCATTGCATTGATCAATATTTAGAAATTAATACATAAATGAACAATTTTCAAAAGTCTATCAAAACAGTACGCTCAACGCTGCTGAAGAACGGAATGATAACATAACAGGATCTCAGCGTCCGACCAATCCGAACTGGGGCTTTTACTATTGTTCAGTTGTATAGTTTTCTCCAAGTTTTGAATAATAAAAGTGAGCCAAACTTCAAAAGGCATTTTTCAAAAACATTGTGTTTCTCTCTCATTCTATCATTCTTTGGCATTCTCCATTTGCATCGGTGTTGGCTAGCCCCGTTGTGGTGTTTTGGGTAATCAACACAATTTACTGGAGCCCGGGGTTCTCGAACGCCCAACAACCATTGCTTTACTACACGCGTTGTAGTGGGAACTATACCGCGGCTCTAGTCAGAGAAACCCCTTCAAACCAAAACCGGCCTCTATATGCGTACAAAGCACTAGAACCTTTCAACCTAGGATAGGAACCCACAGGGTAGGATTACTTGCATCTAACCCCCATAAACTGTCTATGTGTTACTGCTTTTCCTATCGCATGCCTATACATACATCCATACCATTTTGCGTAGGAGCATGCTAGGGCGGCCTTTAGGTAGTCTCTTTCGAGTCTGTCTTATGCCTATTAGGACACTACTATGACCCGATGAAGAGTCGTGCATCTTGATGGTGCACGTTATCAATTTTCAAAGTCCTTTGATCAACGAGACTTTGAGAAATCAATATTTTCTAAGTCCTTGTCTAAATTCGATCGAGGTTTTAAACAGAAAACTAAGAATAACGGAGAGAATGCTGTGATACTTACACCATCCAGGTTAAAATGCTAATTACTTAGACCATCCAGGCTTCGGCACAGTGCTGCTTACGCCACTTCGGTTCCGGTATCACGTCATCGACACCGAGTTGTTCCGACTTCCAAAGTTGAAACTTTGAGAACGAAATAGTCAAAGGTTTAGACTATTTTGACATCTCTTAGTGTTAGTCAATTCAAACAAGGATACACTGTCGAAAAGAAATTCGAGGATTCTGGCAGCATTCGAATGTCATGAGACAGACCCGTTTCTAGAGTCTAGGAGGACACTGACGACGATGACATGCGCATTGCATTTCTTCAAATTCTTTCAAAAGCTTGTTGTAGGAACGCCACTGAGTTCTCATTTACTTTGCTAACCAAAGCTTTAGGCCGTCACCCTACTTGATCATCAATCCAAAATGGCGGAACAAACAGAGCTGGCTAAGTTGAAGAAGGCTGTACAAGAACTGAACCAGAAAATGGACAAACAAATGGTTATGGTCCAGGGGCTGGTTGACATTTTTACCTCCATCATGTCAAAGCTGGATCAGGGGCTAGTCAAAAAACCTTCTCAGGCCAGCCGCACTCCTACGGTCGGAGCCAAGCAGTGCTCAAAGGACATGTTCAAAGACCTAACTGAATTCCATGATGCCAGGACTCGCCCGAAGGAGGATATTGGATCCGTTTTCAAAGCCAACGCTAAAAGAGAAGATATGCATGGCAAAGAAATCAATCTCAAAGGCAAAAGAGTTCATCCAGTTGATGGTGCATTATCGTGCAGTTACAAAGCAAGCAAGGTTCCACTTTGAATCCTTAATCCGATCGTCGGAACCCACCAAGGACCTTCTCCCGCTTCTCCACACCTTTGTTCTTGGTTTATGAGAAGCTCTTCGAAGCTGGTTTCCTCAAGCCACTCCTTCCAGCTCCTGCTCCTCGAACATTCCCGGCATCTTACAATTCAAACGCCTATTGTGCCTACCATCAAATGCCTGGCCATTCCACCAATGCCTGCTTCCGCCTCTGACATGCCATTCAAGATCTCATCGACAATGGCATCATTCCAGTTCCACTTCCATCAAAGCCTAATGTCATTTCCAAACCCATGCCTCAACATGTTAACTAGGTATTCGTCAGCTCCACTCAAATCAACCCAAGCTTCACCATATTCAACCCTAGCCCAAAAAATCAATCCAAACCAATTTTGTCTCTCCTGTCCGAACCCGAGGTTAACCTGATGACCATGGGTGCAGTCGATGTCCTCACTGCCGACCTCAGGGCTAACAGTGATGAGGAGCCTGCAAAGGAGAAATTCAAGAGAAAGCTTAATCAATCAAAGGAGAAAACGGACTTTGGGGCTGTTGCTCAGGAGTTCTCTCAAGTGGGTTTGGTCGAAGAAGCCAAGGAAGCCGAAGTGCTGTTGCTTGGGTCTGACATCCTCTTAGCTCCCAGCTCTCTGTGAGGAAGTCAAGGGTAATTATAAAAATTGCATTTTCAAATCGCATCTATTTTGCATTGACACTTTTGAGTCTTGAGTCTGACACAGTGTCTGTCAAGTCGTCTAAGTCTAGCTCTGAGTCGGAGTTTGTGCCTCTTGGCCCTCCATGTCATTGCTTCTATTCTCAACTCGAGTCTTTTTGTTGTACTTGGCAACCTCGAGGGTTTTATTATATGCATTATCCTGCTTTTAAGTACTTTGTTGGCTTTTGAATAAACTGTATCAACCCTAACAACGAGTGGATAGATTTCGATGGGGATCTCCCCAAGGAAATGTGTTTCCTCGCCGAAATGGAAGACGAAAAGCATGCTCAGCCTCTAAAAGAAGAAGCAATTTCAAATAAATTTGCAAGATGAGGTAAACCCTCGGATGGTTCAAATTGTTTTAGCATTGTCCCCAGAAAAGCATTGCTCCCGTTCAGACTTGTTCAAAGAATTCAACAATATCTTGGCATGGTCTCACAAAGACACGTCTGGCGTTGATCATGAGATAAAGAAGCATAGAATCCCCAGCTACCGGATGCCAAGCCAGAAAGCAGAAGCTCAGAAAGGCTCCAAGCCTCGTTCCATATTCAAAGCAACAACAAGAAGTATTCCATCAAGCGCAAATTAAAAAGGTGCAAAAGTGGCCTGGAGCGAGGCATTTCCAACCGAAGCGGTCAGGACCCTTTCACTGTCAAAGCCATTCTATCTGGGGCTACAATCAGAGATCGTCGGCTTCGACAACAACAAAGTTCAATACCGTGGTCAACATAGAACAATTCAAGTGCTACATTTCCTTGAGAGAAGCTCGTTGGGCTGAAAACCACAAGGGGTGGGCAGTTCCAAGCAAAAGTTAGAGCAGCCTGCTAGACCAAAAATCTAAGGAGGCGATCTAGGCAAAAACAAATAGGCAAACAGTCAAAAGCTTGCTAGACCGAAAATCTGTAAAAGGCGGTTCTAGACAAAAGTTAGAACGTAAAAGAAAAGGTAAAATACACGAGTGAACCTTTGCCTGAACTACGTTTTGACCTGATTCCCCAGAATGGGATACGTAGGCAGTCTCTCTCTTCGAGACTCGGTCATAATCTATCAACTAGATCTCAAGTTTTGGGCTTTGGTGCACCACGTTGACCGCCTGAACTATATTTTGACAAATCCTCTGTTCGAGACTCGGTCATAATCTATTAACTAAATCTCAAGTTGTGGGCTTTGGTGCACCACGTTGACCGCTTGAACTATATTTTGACAAATCCTCTCTTCGAGACTCGGTCATAATCTATCAACTGGATCTCAAGTTTTGGCTTTGGTGCACCACGTTGACCGCCGGAACTATGTTTTGACAATCCTTTCCTAAGGTTCGGTCGCAATCTATCAATTGGATCCAAGGCTTTGGTACATTGCCGTAGTCAAAGAAGAAGACAAGGTTCATTTGTGCAGAATGGGGGGAAAACCTTTCATCTTTCAATCTTATTTCAAATTACTTCTTCAATTTCAAAGTTGAGCAAAAGCCTTAAAATATTTGAAGCATAAAAAACAGAACGAAATGCTTGCGAGCCCCAACGGGCTTACAATTTATTCTAAGTCAGCAGAATCTAGTGTAAGCAACCTCAGCGGATTCGTGGTCATGCGCACTAATTCAAAATTCAGGCGCATTTATTCAAAGTTATACGCGTTGGTCTCAAACCCGCGCACACTTCTTCAATTCGGGCAGCATTCAGAAGTAGTTAGTTACTGCCGTCGATTCATCAAGTTCAAAGCACTTCGTATATCATTCAAGGGGCTTTTGCCAAGTTTTGTCATACCGTGCAAGTCATGTGAACCAAATGTGACTGTACGGGGGTGTCGATTTCAGTCCAGGCCTATACAAGTCATCCCTTTGCGTCTTTTTGTCTATCTTTGCAGCATTTTTCAAATGTTTCAATCTGTTTCCCATTATGGGGCTTTCTTCTCAATTTGTTTGTTCGTACGGGTCATTGTACATCTGTTTGACCTTATGCAATCATCAGTTTCAACTGTCCACGGGATATTTGAATTTTGGCTCATTAATGCCTAAAACTTCATTATTTTTCCGTGTGTCCAAGAGCCCGTATCGTATCCTGGGGCTCTTTCTCTCTTTTCGTTTGAGCTAGACGAGTCTATACATATATGTGTGTCTTTGTGTCGACTCATCTCGCTTGTCAATGCAAATTAGATATTAGTGATGGGTTTATGCGCTCTTTCTCAAAAGAAAGTCAATAAGCTGAAAAATGCAATTTTTACATTGCTACCCTAGCTTCTATCTCTTATCCAGGCAGTGGAATCTCATCAACAGCAGGAACACGTCAGCCCAAGGCCAAGTAAAGCATATCTATGGGGCACATCCTCCCAAGCGTGAAACGGATTGAAAATAAGATCTTCACACTGGTTCAAACGGATTGAAAATTGAAGCACTTTATATTTCAACCATATTTTTTAATATATAAACTGCCTAAAGATGGTTTTAAAATTAAGTACTCCAATTTTCAATCTGTTTGAACCGGTGTGAAGATCTTATTTCTATGATCATTTTATCTTAAAGAGTCATAATTAATTTTTAACTCTAGAGCTCTCGTTAATTAGCCATAATAAAGTAATAGAACTAAATATCTCTTAGGGCTAACCAACGAAAGCCCTAGAGCCAAAAATTAATTATGACCCTTCAGGATAAAATGATAAGAGAAATAAAATCTTCCCACCCGTTCAAACAGATTTAAAATTGGAGCACTTAATTTTGTGCTCAGCTTTCCAACAATGAGGTTCTTAAAGCTTTTTTTTTTTAACCCTTTGCAAACCCAAAACGGCGTAGTTTTGGGTGACTATACCCTTGTAGTGACTTGGGTCACCACAGGCCCCCGGATCCGGAGACTCAGGAAGCCTATGGTGAGCTCCCTCACCATAGGATTGTAGTGAGTTAAAACTACGTCGTTTTGATAACCAAGCCAAACCCCTCAAACTCTAACATATGCTCTGCAAAGTAGGGGATAATAATTCCTAAACACTTATGAAAATCAAATACGAGCCCTAAAAAAAACAGTTTTCCCGCTCCTGATTGATTCACTCCTCCTGCGTATAATGGCTCCCCTGTCGCTGACACCCACTTCCTGGCCACCACCGTCGTCGTCCACCGTCGATCTTTTCCCTTCGGTGTCTCCCATCTCCACGGCTTCATCCCCACCTTCGTCACCCAGAACCGCCACCGATTCATCCTAACCGGCATCTCCAAAATGGTAAGAATCACTTATTCACATTGTTTAATGCAATCAAGACATTGTTTAGTACTCCAATTTTTAACAATCATTGTTTAATACGCCCTATGCATAATATTCTATTCACCATTGTATAAAGTTAAGCTTTACTGTTCCTTTCTTATTAACCTTAATGTTCTCAACATAATTTTAGAATGGACGATGGTGGACTTGAAGAGCGAGAAATTGATTGGTCCAAAGATTACTCTCTTGGATTTGGAATGGAGTTTGACATAGAGACAGATGCGTATGATTTTTACAAAGATCACGGAAAGGTTATGGGATTTAGTGTTAGGACAAGTAATTTTACACGAAGCAAGAAAGATGGTATTTTGATAAATCGAAAGTTTGTTTGTAGTAAACAAGGTAAAAGGGGAATAGACAAACGGAGCCTAGTAGTTGAACAATCTCGAAAAAAGACGAGAACCAATTGCGGTGCATTTATGTATATATCATTTAGTTGAGAAAAATGAAAATGGAGTGTGAAGAATTTTAAAGAAAAGCACAACCACATTTTGCATTTTTCCGGGACTGTTTATAGCATGCAATCTCAAAGAAAGATACATGAGGCACAAGCTTTAAATATCGCTATAGCTGTTGATAGCGGTTTATCGCTAAAGGCGTCACCTGATATTATTAGTGCTCAAGTATGGGGGAAGGGAAATGTAGGATTCACACAAGAAGACCACAAAAGTTTCTTGAGTTCAAGAAGACAAAGGAGCTTACAATATGGTGAAGCAGGAGCTTTGTTGGGATATTTTCAAACTATAGCTGCTGAAAATCCTTATTTTTTCTATCGCACTCAATTGGATGTCAATGAGCATATTACTAATATTTTTTGGGCTGACCAAGAAATGATTGCTGATTATGGACTTTTTAGGGATTCTATATCTTTTGACACAACATTTCAAACAAATAAAGATTGTCGCCCACTTGCTCTTTTTATTGGCTTTAATCATTTCAGAATGATGACAATTTTTAGTGTTGCACTATTGCATGATGAAACAACAGAATCATTTCAATGGTTATTTGAGAGCTTCTTGCTTGCAATGGGGGAAAAAAGCCCGTCTCCTTGTTTACAGACCAAGATGCTGCAATGGAAAAAGCAATTTCGATTGTCATGCCGGATGTTACTCATGGATTGTGTACTTTCCACCTCCAGCAAAATGCTTTGAAGCACTTGGGCCATTTGTACAAGGATGATTCAGATTTCGGTAAGAATTTCAGTGCTTGCATTTTTGAATGTATAGAGGAAGAGGAGTTAGTCCAAGTGTGGGATGCTTTGGTCAAGAAATATGACTTCAATGAGAATATGTGGATAAAGAAAACTTGGGGACTAGGAGAAAAGTGGGCACATGCGTATTTGAAATTGTCATTCACTACAGAAATGCGAAGCACTTAACTTAGTGAGAGCTTGAATGCAAAAGTGAAGAAATATGTGAAATTTGATCATGACATTGTTCAATTTTTTGCACATTTTGAAAGACTTGTCATGGAGAAGCCGGAGGAAGAATCAGATTCTGTATATCATTCTAGAGAAAAGTTGCAAAGACAAAAGTTAAAGAAGTCCCCTATTTTGATTCAAGTTGCTCAATTGTAAACTCCTCATATCTTTGACTTGTTCCATGATGAGGTTGACACCTCACTTGCTTGTAAATTGAAACAACATCATGAGTTAGAAGGATCATTCAAGTGTGTGATACGCTTGCATAAAAGGGCAAAAAAGAGGTTTCTTGTTTCGGGTAATGTGAAATTGGATGAGTTTGGAGACAATGTTTGTCCAGATGTTCGTTGTGCTTGTTGAAAATTTGAGAATTTTGGAATTTTATGTGGTCATGCAATTAAAGGACTTGATAGAATGGGAATTTTGGAATTCCTGAAAGTTATATTTTAGGTCGATGGAGATTAGATACAAAGGATTATGAATCTAAGGGGAGCAACATTAGCGTGGAGGAGAAGGATCCCAAATTGATAAAAGCTGCGCATTCTAGGAATCTGTTGTTTGGAGAGGAAAGGTGTGTAAGGTGTAAATTAACCTTCACACATAATCATTTATTCATATAAGGAGATAGTTCGTTACACAATATAATTAAGCAATGTGGGACTAAACACAATATACTAGTATACAAGTATACTAGTATTCCAACACCCCCCCTCAAGCTGGGAAATAGATATCACACAAACCCAGCTTGTTACATAACATCTCCAACCAAGGCTTAAACAATGACTTGGTGAATATATCAGCCAATTGAACACTTGTAGACATGAAGGGAGTTGCTATAACACCAACAGTCAACTTTTCTCGCACCAGATGACAATCAACTTCGATATGCTTAGTCCACTCATGAAATACAGGGTTGGATGCAATGTGAATTGCTGCTTGGTTATCACAATACAAATTCATAGGCAATTGCACATTGAATCATATCTCCACAAGAAAAGATCGCACCCACACAATCTCACATGTGGTGTGAGCCATGGCTCTATATTCTACCTCTGCACTAGACCGTGCAACTACGGTCTGTTTCTTACTCTTCCAATTAACAAGATTGCCACCAAGAAAAACACAATATCCAGTGGTTGACCTCCTATCAGATGGGCCTCCTGCCCAATCAGAATCAATGAAGGTTTCAATACGCAAATGACCGTTAGCTTTATAAAATAGACCACGTCCAGGATGAGACTTGAGATACTTGACAATTCTAAGAACGGCCTCCCAATGTGGCAGACGAGGAGCAGACATAAATTGACTCACAATGCTCACTACAAATGAAATATCAGGACGTGTAATAGTGAGATAATTCAGTTTACCAACCAAACGGCGATATTGATCAGGATTAGACAGTGCCTCCCCCTGATCAATGCATAGTTTGACATTGGGATCCATAGGGGTATCGATAGGTTTCGCCCCCAACAAACCAGTCTCATCTAAGATATCCAGCACATATTTCCTCTGCGATAAACTAATACCGTCTTTAGATCGTGCTACCTCGATACCTAAAAAGTATCGCAATCTACCCAAGTCTTTAGTATGAAATTGACTCTGCAGAAAGACCTTCAACGCATCAATACCTTTCTGGTCGTCACCCGTAATAATAACATCATCGACATACACAATCAATAACACTTTGCCTCGAGTAGATGTGAGAGAGAAAACAGAATGATCAAACTGACATCGATTCATACCAAATTTCAAAACTGCATCACTGAACTTGCCAAACTAGGCCCTGGGAGACTGTTTAAGCCCGTAAAGAGCTTTACGAAGACGACATATCTGAGAACTCTCCCCCTGAGCAACAAACCCAGGTGGTTGCTCCATATAAACTTCCTCAAGAAGGTCGCCATGTAAGAAAGCATTCTTAACATCCAATTGAAATAAGAGCCAGCCAAGATTGGCTGCAAGAGAAATAAGGAGACAGACAGAACCAAGCTTCGCAACCAGGGAAAAGGTCTCAGCATAGTCAACACCATAAGTCTAGGTGTAGCCTTTAGCAACAAGGCGACCTTTGTAACGCTCAACAGACCCATCAGGATGATATTTCACAGTGAATACCCAGCGGCACCCCACAGTGGATTTTCCAAAGGGTAGAGGAACTAACTCTCAAGTCCCATTATCATGGAGTGCAGAGAGCTCCTCCTCCATAGCTCTCCGCCACTCAGAAATAGACAAGGCCTTTTGAACAATTTTAAGAACAAAGATAGAGGAAACAGAGGCAGTAAAAGCACGAAGGGTGGGGGACAGATGATCATAAGATACAAATTTAGCAATAGGATGAGAGATAGTACACGTGCGAATACCTTTACGAAGAGCAATGGGAGGAGAAGGTGGAGCAGTAGGAGCCAAATGAGGTGGACTCGGATCTCGCAACAGAGGAGAAGGCTCAGCGACAAGTGGAGGTGGCAGTGGTGCGGCATTGGAGCGGCGAACATATACCTGCATCGGGGGGTGCTGCTTTTGAGGTTGCCCAGAAGGAACCAAAATATGCATATACTCAAACTGATCTGCATGAGGTAAAGTCATAAAATAGGGTAACGACTCATAAAACGTAACATCAGCGCAGACAAACTCACGATGCAGAGTGAGAGAATTATAGGCGCGGGGAACTCATGAATTTTAGCGCCTAAGTAGGGAAATTAACGCGTTAGACGTGCATTTAATTCTCATTTTCCATTTAATGCGTGCACGTGGTTGGATTTTGTGTTTGTGCTTAATTTGCAGGAAATTGAGATGTTTTGGCGCTAATGAGAGGTATCCGGAAAGGCCGTGATGGAGCTAGAGAGCGAGAAGGGCTGTGGAGACTAAGTGTTGTAGTGGAATTCGTGAGGAAATGAACAGAGTCTTTGTGAGCGCTACATGGGAAGTGGTATAGCGCTCAGAAGTGGCATAGCTATTGCACGAAGTGGACAGAGCTCTAGAGAGCGCTACACCAAAAAGGTGTAGCCGCTACCTTTGAGGCTAAGGGGTCAACGCCAGCAACGGTCAACGCGATCTCAAAAAAAAAAAAAAAAGGCTAAAGGGTTAGGTAGCGCTACACCCTTTTTGGTGTAGCGCTACCGAGAGCTTAAAGGCCCAGGAACGGCGGCGTTTTGTACTATGGCGGTTCCCATTTTGATTTATGTTAGGATTTTAATCGGGATTAGTATAAAAAAAACCCGTTTTTAGCTCAGAATTAGGGTACGTTTTACTTAGGATTCTAGCAGCTTTTCATAACGTCGTTTTTTTTGTTGATTTTTCATCGCTCTTAACTTTTGGCTGCTGTTCTCTAAGTTCTTAATTGCATATTCAAGTTTTAATTGAAGTTCTTTCCAGCTTTACTTCCTGTTATTCTTCAGTAATCGAATCCGTTACTCTTCCGTAAGTCTGTGGAATCGTGTTTTTATTTCTATTCTGATTATTCGAAGCATGTTTAGATCTAGGGTTCTAATTGTTACTGCGTTTAATAAAATTATGAGTGAGTAGTTCTGTAGAGTGCGGCCACGGGGCAAGGGCGTCTCGTGGCTAGTTTAATTAATGGTTTTACCTCGGGATCGAATTAATTTAATCTTTAAGCAATTTTAGAAGACGAAAACTCTTCTAACAAACAAAACCCAGGCATCGCCGGAATTCGAATGCGCACGGATACTGGTGACAGGTGGTGCGCATTTGTTAGGGATCCTTTTTCCTATTCTAAAATCAACAAAGTGAATAATTGTGGCCCGAGTAAACATTGGTTAGACTAGTTGCGGACGCTGAGTTCCCACGGCTGTACTCTCCTTTTTAAATCTTTATTTAATTAATTTAGTTTGGTAATTTAGTTAGTAAATCAATCTCATTGAACAAGGGGTAGCTACCTAAGAGCCAAGTTAAACTAGAATTCAACACTTTTGAGTAAGCACCGTCCGTCCGTCTCTGTGGTTCGACTCCGGTACTTCCGGAATTATTGTGCTACACTGGTCGAAAGTCCTACGCTTGGGACGCGTTTTTAGTTTAGTCTTTATTTGAATTCACCCGGTTGGTCAAGCATTTTTGGCGCCGTTGCCGGGGACGGCAACGTGTGTTCTAGAGTGTGAGTTTCGTGTCTTTTGTCTTTTAGTTGAGTCACCGTAGGTAGAAAGAAGAAGGTGTCCTTTAAACAGGACCCTCTTTATTATCGCGACCCAACACATCGTTTAGTTCGGAAAGAACTGGAGTCAAGTCAGCCTGTGTTTTCAAGTTCTTCATCTTCTAGTTTAGAGTCAGACTTAGCTGAGCACCAGTCAGAGTCTATTCCCATTAGTGGTCTTTATATAGATTTACCTTTTGAGTCAGTTAGTGTCAGCAATCCACTTTTCCAGTCAGTTTTAGAGTCAGAATCAGAATCAGTCGAGATGGGAGATAGGCAAGTAGCTATTCAGCCGTCCTTGAGACAACACATGCATCCCGAGAGGACCACTCCTCTCGGACCCATTGTGTTCCCTCAAGAGACACAAGAGGCACGAAATGCCTTTACAATCAAACCTGGTGTCCTTAATAGTCTCCCTAGTTTCCACGGGAGGGAGTGTGATGATCCGTACGAGCATGTGCAGACATTTGAGGGGTTGGTACGCAATCTTGCGTCTAATACTCAATATGAGAATGCATGCCTCAAGCTGTTTGAGGCGACATTGAGGGATGGCGCACTTCTGTGGTTCCGAATGCAAAAGTCTCAGTCCTTCACCACTTGGGCACAAGTGCGTGACGCCTTTTATAGGAAGTATTTCTCTGAGGCTAAAACTAAGACTTTCAGGCGTCAAATCCAAGGATTTAGGCAGGAAAGGGATGAGTCATTTCTCAAGGCTTGGGAGCGTTTCAAGGAATTGCTCCTAAGGCTGCCACCCATAGGTCCATTTCTTCTCCCTTGTCTTTATCTTCTGCTGTGTCTCCATGCTCTAGGGACATAGCATGCTTTTAGTTGGGGGGAGGGATGTACTTTGTACACGTTCTCGTGGTTCTCGTGGCGTTGCTAGGGGTAATTTTTATTTTTATTTTATTTTATTTTATTTGTTGGGGATACGTTTGTTATACTTGATTGTCAAAAATTAGGCGAGCATGTTAGAATTAGCCGAATTTTTGTGCCTGTTTAACTTGGACTCATGCATATATTTGGCGCCTTCGTGAACATGTAAGTGCTGTTGTTAAACGTTGAGTTAATGTCCCCACATGGTTAATTTTGCATCCTGAAAAACATTCCCATGTCTTTGTTTTACCTTTCTCGCATTTGCGTAAAATAGTAGGCGTTTGTTTCACAATTGAGTAGCTAGATGTTTTGCATGCATTTGTGAGAGTTGGTAACGTGCATAGGGGATGAGACAAGGCATTTTTGCATGATTAGACCACATATGAGTCCCATTGACCAATTTTAAACCAGTCCAAGTCAGTTCCTGAGTCTAGCCTAGGAAACCGGTGTATGGGTTGGATTGTAATTGGGGGGTCTAGCTTTGTGCATCACGGGTGTCTTATTGCATTGGATTTGGAGCATCGTTGTCATCAGAAGTGAAAGAGAAGTGTTGATGGGTGTCATATTTTGAACAAAACCCAACTTTTAAGCTATAAAGCGTAGTAAAAAAAAAGGAGAAAGAAAAGTAAAAAAAAACAAAAAGTGCAGAATAAAAGGGAGTTGAGGCAAGTTTGGAGGAATCAACACCTGCTGGCACATCATAATAACTGGGCAATCCTCGGCTCTTTATCAGCCGTCTCAGTTTCCAGATTCGGAGGTTAGTGATGATTTTGCTGGGAGCGATTCATGTTGAGCTGGGATATCCATGATGCTGATGCTGATGCTAGGTGGTGGTGTTATTTTGTGGTGTTATTTCATGTTTTTCAGTGTCGGTGGACTTTGTTTAGTTTTCTAGTATTTGGATTTGTACTAATTTAGTTGTAGATGTTTAATTTTCTTGTTGGACATGGTTTGGTTGGCACTAGTGGGTGCATGGTTGGTAGCTAAGGGTAAGGTGGCGGCTAGTCTGCGCTACTATAGGCCGCCGCTTAATTTGCTTGTCTCTCTGTTTTGTTCGAAACCACGGTCGTTATAAGCTTTATCAAGTCCTTAGTGGATCTCATGCACGTTATCTACTCTCGTTCATGCATGTTTAATATTATTGTTACTCGAATTGTGGAATCGTGATTGTTTATATTGTATTGTTACTCTTTGTGAGCGTTATCTTTGATCAGCGCGTGGTGGCCTTTGTTCGGTCCCACGAGTTCGCCGAGCGCTTTTTATGGGATGTTTGAGTGTTCTGGTGAGCGAGTGTAGCATTGTTGCCTTCGTGGGGGTATTTTATCTCTACTTTTATTCCGGTGCTAATTTTGTTCGTTGTTTTGCCAAAGCATGCATATTTTTGAGTTGCAGGTGAGTGAGGAGGCGAAAATCTTTCGGCCCGCCTCTTTATTGTACAGCATGCATAACCTACGCATCCCTTTTGTGTCTTGTTAGTCTTTGTTTTGTCATTTTTCTTTTCGTTCGTTGCTAGGGACTAGCAACGCTCAAGTTGGGGGATGTGATAGGCGCGGGGAATTCATGAATTTTAGCGCCTAAGTAGGGAAATTAGCGCGTTAGACGTGCATTTAATTCTCATTTTCCATTTAATGCGTGCACGTGGTTGGATTTTGTGTTTGTGCTTAATTTGCAGGAAATTGAGATGTTTTGGCGCTAATGAGAGGTATCCGGAAAGGCCGTGATGGAGCTAGAGAGCGAGAAGGGCTGTGGAGACTAAGTGTTGAAGTGGAATTCCTGAGGAAATGAACAGAGTCTTTGTGAGCGCTACATGGGAAGTGGTATAGCGCTCAGAAGTGGCATAGCTATTGCACGAAGTGGACAGAGCTCTAGAGAGCGCTACACCTTTTTAGGTGTAGCGCTACCTTTGAGGCTAAGGGGTGAACGCCAGCAACGGTCAACGCGATTTCAAAAAAAAAAAAAAAAAAGCTAAAGGGTTAGGTAGCGCTACACCCTTTTTGGTGTAGCGCTACCGAGAGCTTAAAGGCCCAGGAACGGCGGCGTTTTGTACTATGGCGGTTTCCATTTTGATTTATGTTAGGATTTTAATAGGGATTAGTATAAAAAAAACCCCGTTTTTAGCTCAGAATTAGGGTACGTTTTACTTAGGATTCTAGCAGCTTTTCATAACGTCGCTTTTTTTGTTGATTTTTCATCGCTCTTAACTTTTGGTTGCTGTTCTCTAAGTTCTTAATTGCAGATTCAAGTTTTAATTGAAGTTCTTTCCAGCTTTACTTCCTGTTATTCTTCAGTAATCGAATCCGTTACTCTTCCGTAAGTCTGTGGAATCGTGTTTTTATTTCTATTCCGATTATTCGAAGCATGTTTAGATCTAGGGTTCTAATTGTTACTGCGTTTAATAAAATTATGAGTGAGTAGTTCTGTAGAGTGTGGCCACGGGGCAAGGGCGTCTCGTGGCTAGTTTAATTAATGGTTTTACCTCGGGATCGAATTAATTTAATCTTTAAGCAATTTTAGAAGACGAAAACTCTTCTAACAAACAAAACCCAGGCATCGCCGGAATTCGAATGTGCACGGATACTGGTGACAGGTGGTGCGCATTTGTTAGGGATCCTTTTTCCTATTCTAAAATCAACAAAGTGAATAATTGTGGCCCGAGTAAACATTGGTTAGACTAGTTGCGGACGCTGAGTTCCCACGGCTGTACTCTCCTTTTTAAATCCTTATTTAATTAATTTAGTTTGGTAATTTAGTTAGTAAATCAATGTCATTGAACAAGGGGTGGCTACCTAAGAGCCAAGTTAAACTAGAATTCAACACTTTTGAGTAAGCACCGTCCGTCTGTCTCTGTGGTTCGACTCCGGTACTTCCGGAATTATTGTGCTACACTGGTCGAGAGTCCTACGCTTGGGACGCGTTTTTAGTTTAGTTTTATTAACACCCGGTCGGTCAAGCAGAGAATAACACTTATAACCTTTTTGAGTCCGAGAGTATCCCAAGAAGACACTTGATAGAGCGTGGATCAAGTTTATCGTGGCCGGGATCAAGGGCATAAACATAACACGTGCATCCAAAAATTTTAAGAGGTAAAGAATATAAAGAACAACCAGGGTGCAAAATACTACAGGAAATCTGGCCCCCAAGAACGCGAGAGCGCATACGATTCACGAGATAACCGGCAGTAAGGACGGCGTCGCACCAAAAGGATTTGGGAACCGCCTGTTGGATTAAAAGGGTTCGGGCAACCTCTGTCAAATGACGTATCTTGCGTTCGGCAACCCCATTCTGTTGGGGAGTGCGAGAACACGAAGATTGATGAAGAATACCATGCTCATCAAAAAAGGCAGACAAAACATTATAGAAATATTCACCAACATTATCAGAACGAAAGATATGACGAGAAACATCAAACTGAGTCTTTATTTCCATATAAAAAGATTTGAAAATGCAGTACAAGTCTGACCGATTTTTTATGAGATAAACATAAGTGAGCCTAGAATAGGCATCCACAAAAATAACAAAAAACTGAAAACCATCACGTCATGAAACACGCACGGGACCTCAAATATCGGAGTGAACTAAATGAAAAGGACGAGACACACGACTCTCTACTCTAGGTGGAAAAGAAACACGATGGTGTTTACTGAACTCACAGACCTCACATGGCAATGACTGAAGACTACGACACGATGGAACTAACTGTTTGAGAGTCTGAAGGGAGGGATGACCAAGACGGCAATGATGTTCATAGGGAGATATAGAAGCCTGAAGAGCAACAGAGGCAGGAGGTTCGACAGTGTCAAAATAGTTTAGACCACTACGCTCAACATCGCCACCAATCTTCTTCCCCGTCTGGAGATCCTGAAGTACACAATAACCAGGAAAGAATGTAACCGAACAATTTGAGGATTGGGTAAGTTTACTAATGGACATAAGACAATTGGGAAAATGAGGAACATGTAAAACAGAGTCTAAGGTAAAAGAAGAATGTAAAGTAACAGAACCCAAACCAGCAATGTCAGAAGAGGAACCGTCAGCCAAGGCGACACGATAGGGCTTCACAAGAGGACAAGAACCAGAAAGGTGGATGGAGTGGCCTGTCATATGATCGATAGCACCAGAATCAATAACCCATGGAGAATTAGAGGGTAGGCCAGCAAATGTGGAGCCTTTCTGAGCGAACGTAGCAGTGGATGAGAATGGCACATGAGAAAGTGGCTGGGAAATCAGGTGATGATACTCATCCTCGGGAATAGTTACAACACGTGGGACGGGGCTGGGCACAGACACAGAGCCATCATCCTCAGAAACGGAAACCTGATGAGCAGATGGGCGGCCATGAAGAATCCAACAAAAATCAACTGTATGATTAGTACCGTGGCAATAGGTGCAAGAACGAGACCCACGACCACGGGCACGACTACTAGTACTAGAATCACGACTACAACCATTACTACCAGAATCACGGCTACCAACAGACTGTACCGGACCACTGCAACCGGAATCACGACCAAAGCCACGACCAGGAGGGCCACGACTGCCGCCCCCTAACTCTCGACCGCCACGGTTAAAACCCCGATAAGAAATACCACCACGAGAGACTTTGGTAACCAAAGTCGAGCCGGCAGTAAGGGTCAAATCAATAGCACTGGGGTCAGGAACAGAGGCCTGGCAGACGCGACTGAACACCTCACTGAGAGAAGGTAAATCTCTATCACCCAAAAAATTAAACCGAATAGAGTCATAGGCCGGCGAAGATAACCTAAACAGAAAACGAGTCACCTGCAAGCGCTTACGCTGACGCTCCATAACCTGAATATCGGAAGAAATGGGCTCACAAGTGTTGAGCTCCTCACAAATACCGCAGAACTTGGCATAATACTCCTCCAAGGATAAACTGCCAAATTCAAGAGAAAAGAACTGTTGATGAAGAGCATAAGTCCGACGGAGAATATCCGCCCCAGAAAACATCTCTTTAATCTTCATCCATACTTTTTTTGCAGTAGATAAGAAAATCAAAGTATTCTTAATATTTTCCTCCATACTATTCCAAAGCTTAACACGAATCTTAGCATCTGCAGGAATCCAAGCACCGTATGATGCGGCAGTCACGGCGGGCGGGTCATCAGTAAGGTAATGGTATTCTAATTCCCCCACATAATAGACCTCAACAGCCTTAGCCCAAACAGCATAATTTCGACCATTCAACAAGGTGGAGGTAATAGATAACCTCTCACAAGACCGAGAAGAACGACTAACAGTGGAAGTCACAGTACTACCTGCAGATAGAGAACTAGAAAGAGATGCGGTGCCGGAGCCTATGTCAAATATACCAAGTAACCAAAAAAGAAATTGAAGCAGGCAACAAGAAATTAGGCCAAAAAAACAGAGGCAGCCACGAATATCAACAAGCCACAATTACCAGTGAACAACAACAGTAAAAGTGCAAGACCAAGGCGGAAGCATGAACCCGAAGTTGCAAACAAATAACCCACAATCGAGAAGAACTTAGAATACCATCAACAAACAGAGGTGACAGCAAAAGCTGATTCCAGAAACAGAAGTGACATACCAGATGTGCAAAAAAAACATTTCACCGCAGACCATCCATGAACACCAATCCGCATCGAGAACATCTTGGCACAACCAAGGACGAAGGAGGAACAGATTGTATCTCTGAAAATCACCTTAAATCATATCGCCAAGAGACAAGTAGATTGAATAGGGGTTCTGATCGAAAATGATAAGATCAACGCCAATAGATGCCGCGATGAACAGTGCGCATGAACAGTACCGATGAACAGTACTCGTGAACAGTACCCAATGAACAGTGCGCGTGAACAGTGTTGTTTTAGGGTTTTGATGATTGTGGGTAGGTTGTTTTAGGATTCTAAAGGGTTTGGGTAGGTCGTTTTAGTGTTTTTTTTTTGTTGTTGGCTGCCGAGAATAGGTGGCTAGGATGGGAGGAGGCTATGGTGGTGGCTATCAAAGGTGAGGATTTAGGGTTTCAAGGCCGGTTCAAGAACCCGCTCTGATACCTTATTGTTTGGAGAGAAAAAGGTGTGTAAGGTGTAAATTAACCTTCACACATAATTATTTATTTATATAAGGAGATAGTTCGTTACACAATATAATTAAGCAATGTGGAACTAAACACAATATACTAGTGATTTTGAAATGAAGCTCATTGCAGACTTTGGGACTGGTGCTTACTCATCTACAAGTACCATATCTATATTTTGGCATAGTTCTTGGAATACATTTGTGGGTTAATCCAATCCTTAGCTTTATGTACTTTTTATTTCTTTCATTTCTTCACTTGTTGGGATGCTAATTTTTTGTTGTAATGTCATATGCACTAGCCTCTTATCGTTGTTCGTCGCTTTGTAACTCTCTGTTTTGGCTTATTAGTAATATCGTTTGCTTTTCTTGGGATCTGCTCATGTGATGAGTTTATATTGTGAAGTGCACTCATGTCCCACTCATGCATGGAACTTTTATATAAGCAAAGTCAAAGTATAGAAGATTGACAAGGCAGAGAGATATAAATTTGGACTTGTGTTTTCACTGTGAACGTCGTTTGCCAAAATCACAGTAGCCTTCTTGTAGAGTAGCAGACAACGTGAAAAGAATGCAAAAGACAGTGTATAGTGTAAGGGTGGAGGTGGTTCACACAGGTCTTGATAAAATATGGGAATACTTCACAAAAGTACGAAAATCTTTAATAACTTCTAGTGTTATCTACAAAGCAAGATTATTTCGTTTAATGCACCAGCTAACAAAAATTACTGATCGATCATCTATGTCCAGAAATTGACCAGAAAAGGTGCCAAACTCGGTATCGAAAGACAGTACTTTTTGCAATACAGATTTTCAACCTTAGTCTCTTCCTACAACTTAAAAAATTAACTTCTGCTTGATAGGTCCATTCTGTTTTGAACTGCAAGCAAGAGGAAAACAAACTTTAGCACCGATTATGTTGCAATTCTGTTTTGAACTTCAAGCCACACAAAAATTCTACTTTGGTTGGACATAGACCCATCCAAATGTTAAACAAGTTTCGGTTTTCAGCAAATTCCAAATTCTCCCAGCTCATATATGCAGATTGTACCATGTGCACAGCATTCTGATTCCCAAATCCATATCAGTTTATGTTCTCTAGCATTATCCAACCTGAAGCCTCTCAATCTTTGTTCTTGCTCAGCCAATTGCTTTTCTTCCCCAAACTTCACCAATCCGCTCTTGATTGTTTCTAAGAAGTTCATATCTATTGGAGATGCCGGTCGGGATGAATCGGTGGCGGATTTGGGCGACGAAAGTGGGGAGATGGGAGACACTGGAGGGAACAGATCGACGGTGATGCCGGTGGTGGTGAGGAAGTGGTTGTTGGCGACTGGGGAGCCATTGATTAGCACGAGGAGTGAATCATTCAATCTGATTAGGGCTCGTTCCTTTTAGAGCGATATTTAGGAATTATTATCCCCTACTTTGCAGAGCATATGTTAGAGTTTGAGGGGTGGGGCTTAGTAATCAAAACGACGTAGTTTTAACTCACTACAACCCTGTGATGAGGCAGCTCACCACAGGCTCTCCGAGTCGGGGGGGGGGGGTGTGTGTGTGTGTGTGTGTGTGTTTGTTTGTTTGTTGGGGGTTGGGGTGCAAAGCAAAGCATAGCAAACACCAAAGAGACTATCCACTGCTCCTAGGAAACAAAAGGATTTTGTGAGAGATGTCCAGAGAGTTGACCATTTGCAAAGAGGGGCAACCACCATAAAAAAAATCCCAAATTAAATCAGTTCCTCCCTCATTCAGGAGTATTGAAGATAAAATCTTGAGAAATGCGTAAATTGTCTACCCATTTATATCTCCAATTTGAATTAACCCCTTTTTCGTGGTAATTCTATTTTTCCTCAACCAAATTCCTCAAATTTTTTTTTTTTTTGGTTAAAATAATGCTCCTAGCTCCTTTGTGCGGGGCAGGGGCCTGACTTGAGGGTGTCATCCGACTAATTATAAGTGGCGTCCTACGCTCAACGCTGCGAGGACTAACTGACTCAATCGGAGATTTCTCACGCCAAGAGCAGGTCGGTGATGCGCTTTGGGAAAACAAATTAGTGGTCTTGAACATTACATCAGTGCATCATGCCTATTGGTTCGAGTTGGGTTCCCGTTGGCCGTTGCGTTCTCTACTGCAAAATCAATGATGGACCCTTTGCCGGAACCTCGTGCTGATCTAATCCGACAGTACACGTTGTACAACCTGTTAGCCTAAGTGCATGCTTTTGTACTGTTGCTCATGTCTTAGATTTATGTACTTTTGGTTCACTGCTGATTATTGGGATGTAATCTTTATCTCTGGGTGTTTGAAATATAATGAAATTTTCTGTTGATAAGGAAAAAAAAGTTAGTGTAGCTTGAAATATAATGAAATTTGCCATTGATAAAAAAAAAAAAAAAAAAGTGACCGTAGACAAGCTAATTTCAGTATTTTCCTTAGAAGAAAAAGGAAATCGTATGTTGAACAATTCTCGTAGGACTTTACAGTTTGACAAACATATTAACAAACTCAATTTTTAACTTTGAACTACTACATAAAGTGTTCCTCCTTCGCCGCTTAAAAAATAAGTATTTATTTGTAAATTTTAAGTTTAAAAATAATAATTTATTGAAATTAAAAAATATAAAATATGGATCTTATTTGATAGATCTCATCAGAATCTATCAAATTCTGGAAAAAAAATTTAAAAATTATTTTTGCAAGCTCATTATATATTTTTAAACTTGAAAATATGTACTTATTTTTTAAGTACTTTTTTGAAAAAATAGAATGGGTAATACTTTCAATAACTCCATGGTTGATTAATTAATACAAGTCACCAATGAGAAGGCAAGTAACTCCATGGTTGATTAATTAATAGCATATTAATGTTGGGATCCGAAAGCCAAATACTTTATATTATCCCTACTCATAAAACACCATCATCCCAACAATATAGAAAGTATATCTAACACTATAATCAACACCAAAAGAGAGTAAAGTTATAAGGGCAGACGGCATACCTGAATAAATTAGTCACACTCTTTTTTTCAACTTTGAACTCCTACTTTAATGCTTTCAAGAATTAACTTCATGGTTGATTGATCGATGATTTTATCCAATCTTTAAGCATATTGGTGGGATCTGAAATTAAGCCAATAGTAATCACTGTTAAGCTCATAAAAACACACTCATCCCAAAAATGTAGAATGGTTTCAATGAGCTATTTTAGTTATTATTCGACACCACAAGATCAGTAAAGTTTATGGCATACCTGAATAAATTAAAGTGTGAAGAACAAAGAGACAGGGCCAGAACACACAGGAAATAGCAAACTCAAGATTGAGGGGTAGAGATAGTGTAGATGGATTGACTGAACAGGTGGAACCATGAAGTCCTTAAAAATCTACTTTGGGCAAATTCCTATGTGCTCTCCTGAGGATTTTTATAATTACGGAAATCTCCACTCAAGTTTCAAAATTGAAAATGAGCTCCACCAAAGAGGGAGTGGTTCCTCATGAACCAATTTCATTTCCACACCCACTTGGTACATTGGATCTCATCCTAAACTACAATCATCCCCAATAAATCCTACGCTTCATGAGTTTGAACTAACTTAACTTTTTTTAATCAATGATTTTGTTAATGAATTATTTTTAGTTATTATTCAACATGTTTAACTTTTCAAATTTTTCTGAAAAAGACAAAATATATGAAGAAAACTTTTTGAAATTAAAATCGTAAGCTCCAAATAGTCAAGCACCCTTTTGATTGGCAATCCACACATCAAGCTTGGCGATCCAAAAAGTCGAAGCAAAAATTATGATGTAAAAAATTGATTGTAAAGATTAAGAGAAAATAGCCGAAAATACTGTGAAACCCCGTTTAGGAAGTTCCACGTCGGTCTCAGTAATGAAATGGAAATGATATATAATAAAGTGTGACCATCAACTGTATAACCTAAGATTAACATTTTGAGCTGCATAATTAGACTAAGAGTAAGCAACTCAGTTGGCATGAGTCGTTAGAAATATCGTGCCAAATAGCCGTAGTAAAAGGTTGTCCAAAGAGGCCTTTAGTCTAACATGTGTGATAGGAGAGTCAATGTGATCATTCTAAAAACTTGGGGAAGATATCTTGTTTTTGAAAAAACTAAGGAGAGGTCTCTATAATATTTGCCCCTTTTACTTTTGGAAATTGATTTTAGCACTCCAAATATTGATGGAGCGGCTCCAGAACGACATCGTTTTGTTTATCAACGCAGTTCAGTTTTAAAGCCCCTTTATCAATTTTTGGAGTGCCAAAATCACAATCTTTTACTTTTCTTCCACTGTTTCATGTCCATCTCAAAAATTAATGATGCGAATTTTGAAAAAAACTCTTCAGAAGACTCTATTCTTCCTAAGAAGAGTTTTATTTTAAATTTGAACCGGGAAAAATTCAAAAAACCCCCTGAACTTTGAACCCAATGTCAAATAGGCACCTGAATTTAAATAAACTTTAATTGAACACCTGAACTTTTACTCCGTTATTCAATTTACCCCCTGCCGTCTCAATCCGTGACTTTCCTAAAGGCAATCGCTGAGCTGGACACTAACAGACAGAACAAAACTTTAGAGGGAGAAATTGGAGGGAAACAACAGTGATCTGACACCTTTTTAAGGCCCCGTTCGGCTAAATAAGCCTATTGGCTTATTTTTTGTCTTTATTCAACTTTTTTTTTCATATTTGTTAGTTTTTCGTCAATTTTTTGGAGATTATTGCATTGTCATAACGAGAGGAATCAAAAAGTAAAAAATTATGAGCGAAATCCATTTTTTTTTAATAAAGACGAAAAAATTGGCTTATTGACTTATTTTTATCTTTATTAAAAAAAAGTAGGTTTTGATTGTAATTTATTACTTTTTAGATTCCTTCATGACGATGCAATAGTTCCTAAAAAATAACAAAAAAAATACAAAAAAAATTTGAATAAGGACAAAAAATAAGCCAATATGCTTATTTAGCCGAACGGAGCCTTAAAAAGGTGTCAGATCACTGTTGTTTCCCTCCAATTTCTCGCTCTAATTTTTTTTGTGTCTGTTAGTGTCCAGCTCAGCGGTTGCCGTTAGGAAAGTCACGGATTGAGACGGAAGGGGGTAAATTGAATAACGGAGTAAAAGTACAGGTGTTCAATTGAAGTTTATTTAAGTTTAGGTGCCTGTTTGACATTGGGTTCAAAGTTCAGGGGTTTTTTTGAATTTTTCCCATTTGAACCAATAAAAATACTTTTCGACGGTTGTAATACTGCACTACACCCTTGTTGTACACTACATGGTCCCCGAAGCCATCTCCATCTCATCCTCGCAATTGTGAATTAGAAAATGTTAATAGAATCGTGGATTTAAATCACATAACGCAGCGACCGATGCCTTACATTATTTAATAGATTCAATTCTTTAAAGTTGTAATTCTATTCTAGTTCAAATGCCATGACCACATGCAATCATGTGTGCATTTTTTAGATTTAAGAAGCATAATTTTTATTTGATAATTGAGAGTGTCTGAGTTACTTTACGCATATCTCAATTGATTTATGAGACGTTAATCTCAACATTGATCATTGGAAGTTTTGTAAGAGTCTAAGAATGGCCCCGTTGAAACGAAAGAATGGGAGGGGGCGCTATAGTGCAACTGTTGCATTACACCATGTAATGCAATCAATCTGACTGCATAGTGTACCCGCCGCACTACAGCACCGCGGCTCCGTTTAGACTGATCTGACAAAAACTTGATAACCAACCAGCATTACTGCAAGACACCATGACCCCCTCCCCGCTCTCTCTCACTTTTAATTGCCCTTCCCAGTTCCCACCTCATCAATGTCTTTTCCCCTCAGTAAATACAATAGAAAACGACTACTCCGATGGAAGTGGTCCATCTCGACTGAGGAGAAGGACCGCCCACTTGGAAATGAGCTCGAAAAATATTACTCACCTTGTCAGTAGTTGTTGGTTCATTTTTAATGTTTATTTCATGTTTAAATTTTTTATATCTTCCAATTTATATTAAGTTTCATGATTTTAAAAAATTTTGTACGATAAAACTGATTAAGATCGATCAAATAAGATCTATTGCATATTTTTAGAGATTTAAAAGATGTATACTACCTCATTCCCAAAATATTCGTCCGGTCCATAAAAACGAGGACTAAAAAATAATGCATTTATTTGAAGTAAAAATTCAAAAAAATTCATAAATTAAAAGAATTCATCGATATTTAGTGAATTGTTGAAAAAAAATTGAATTAAGATCGATCAAATAAGATCCATTTGTATATTTTTAGAGATTTAAAAGATACATACTATCTCATTCCCAAACTATTTGTCCGATCCGTAAAACGAAAACTCAAAAATAATGCATTTCTTTGAAGTAAAAATTCAAAAAAATTTCCTAAATAGAATTCATCGATATTTAGTTAATTGTTGAAAAAAAATTGAATTTCTCTTGTCAAAATTGTATTATTTTACGGACAAAAAAATAATACGGACGGAAATAGTAAAATTTTGTAGGAGTATGGAATGACCGAATGGTGGAGGCGGTCAAAGTCTTCCACAAAAGTCTTTCTCAAAGCAGTGGGCCGACAATGCATAATGATGCTTCATATCAACAGCCTCACACGAAAAGCACAAAACAAGTCCTTGTCACTTTTATTTGTACTAGCATCTAGGAACTCACAATTTCGCTTCCCATCTAATACTGTTAGGTCCCGTTTCAGAACGTGAAATAAATATTTATTTTTAAAAAAGTAATTTTAAGCTTAAAAATAATGAACTTATTGAAATTTAAAAATATGTAATATGAATCTGGTTTGAAAGATCTCATTGAGATCTTTAATACGGTGCAAAAAAAATCAAAAAATTATTTTTCATTTATATTATTTTTAGTTTAAAAATATAAAATAATTATTTATTTTTTAAGAAAGTGTTCTGAAACGGGCTCTTAGGCTCCGTCCCCGGAACGAAATAAGTACTTATTTTTTAAGAATGTAATTTTAAGTTCAAATGTTTTTTTAAGTTCAAATGTTTTGCTTGATGACCATAATTGATGGGAGATTAGTAGAACAAATTTTTTGTATGGGGCACTCCATCACTGTACCTTAGCAACATGGAGAAGAAAACGGATTTGGATCCAAGAGAGAGAGAGAGAGAGAGAGAGAGCATGAAGGCTTCACGTGCATTGGCAATAGACCCCGTTTTACCCAAAACGATGTCGTTTTATGGGGCTGCATATTGCAGCCATTTTGGCTCACTGTAGGGACTCGGCCTCCCTGCATATGCATGTAAAATAAAAAGTGGCTATCTAATAATTAATTTCTTTTATTTGTATATGTATGTTTTGCCTAGTATACATAGAAAATTACTTCTTTTTTTTTGTTGTTGAAATAATGCTCCTAGCTCCATTGTGCGGGACAGAGGCCTGACTTGAGGGTGTCGTCCGACTAATTATAAGTGGCGCCTTCGCTCAAGGCTGTGAGGACTAACTGATTCAGTCGGAGATTTCTCACGCCAAGAGCAGGCCGATGATGCGCTATGCGATAACAGATCTGTGGTCTTGAACATTGCATCGGTGCTTCATGCCTATTAGTTTGAGTTGGGTTCTCTACTGCAAAATCGATGATGGACCCTATGTCGGAATCTCATGCTGGTCTAATCCAGTAGTACGCATTGTAGAGCCTGTTTGCCTAAGTGCATGTTTTTGTAAAGTTGCTCGTGTCTTAGATTTTAGTAGTTTTGGTTCACTTCTGATTATTCGGATGTAATCTTTACCCTCGTGCCATTGGCTATGTTCATTTGAGTGTTTTGTTTTGTTTTTGTTTTGTTTTTCAATTATTATCCTACTTCTTTTTCCAATCATTACCCTATTTCTCCAATTATTACTTTCTCATCTCTCTCTATCTCTCTCCAATCATTACCCTATTTCTCTCTCCACCCACTACCAAAACTAAACTAAACTAAAATTTGCCGTTGATTTTAAAAAAAAAGTGACTATAGCTTGAAATATAATTAAATTTGCCGTTGATAAAAACAAGTAGTGACCGTAGACAGGCTAATTTCAGTATTTTCCTTGGAAGAAAAAGGAAATCGTATGTTAAACAATTCTCGTAGGTCTTTACAGTTTGACAAATATATAACAAACTCAATTTTTAACTTTGAACTACTACAAAAAGTGTTTCTCTTTTGCGCCTTGAAAAATAAGTATTTACTTGCAATTTTTAAGTATAAAAATAATAAAATTATTGAAATAAAAAAATATATGCAATATAAATCTTGCTTGATAGATCTCTTCAGAATCTATCAAACCCTAAAAAAATTAAAAAATTATTTTTGTAAACTCATTATTTTTAAACTTGAAAATAGATGTTTTTTTTAAGTTTTTTTTTTTTGTGGAGAAAGTGGACCATGGTTGATTAATTAATACTCACTCCATCCCATTTTTATAGTCCATTTTCGTTTTTCGTGCCGTTTTTCAACATTTATATCTTCCAATATGAATATCAAAAAATATGCAATATGAATCTTGTTTAATAGTTCTCGATTAGATTTATAATACAAAATTTTCAAAATTATAAAAAAACATTATAAATTAGAATATATAAGCATTGAAAGAACAACACGAAAAATAAAAATGGACAATAAAAATATGACGGAGGGAGTAGAAGTCACCAACGAGAAGGCAAATAATAACAAGCATATTGGTGGAATCTGAAAGCCAAATACTTTATATTATCCCAACTCATAAAACACCATCGTCCCAACACTATATACCAAAGTTATAAGGGCAGATAGCATACCTGAATAAATTAGGCACACTCTTTTTTTCAACTTTGAAGTCCTACTTTAATGCTTTCAAGAATTAACTCCATGGTTGATTGATTAATCGATATCAACCAATCTTTAAGCATATTGATGGGATCTGAAATTAAGCCAATAATAATCACTGTTAATATTCCAGTGCTCATAAAAACACACTCATCTCAACGATGTAGAATGATTTCAGTCAACCCCAAAAGAGTAAAGTTTAGGCAGACCTGAATAAATGGAAGTGTGAAGAAGATAGATCTCGAGAGAGGCAGAACACAGGAAATAGCAAACTCAAAATTGCGTGGTAGAGATAGAGATAGTGTCGAAGGATTGACTGAACAGGTGGAACCATGAAGTCCTTAAAAATACTTTGGGCAAATTCCAATGAGCTCTCCTGAGGATTTTTATAATTTCGGAAATCTCCACTCAAGTTTCAAAATTGAAAATGAGCTCCACCAAAGAGGGAGCGTTTCCTCGTGAACCAATTTCATTTCCACACCCACTTGGTACATAGGATTTCATCCTAAACTACAATCATCCCCAATAAATCCTACGCTTCATGAGTTTGAACTAACTTAACTTTTTTTAATCAATTATTTTGTCAATGAATTTTTTTTAGTTATTATTTGACATGTTCAACTTTTCAAATTTATGATGTAAAAAATTGATTGTAAAGATTAAGAGAAAATAGTTGAAAATACTGTGAAACCCCATTTTGGAAGTCCCACGTCGGTGGGAGTAATGAAATGAAATTGATATATAATAAAGTGGAACCATCAATTGTATAACTTGAGAATAACCTTTTAAGCTGCATGATTAAGCTAAGGATAAGCAACTCAGCTGGCAAGAGTCGTTAGAAATATCGTACAAAATAGTTGTAGTAAAAGGTTGTCCAAATAGGCCTTTATAGTTCAACACGTGTGATAGGAGTCATTTGTGATCATTCTCAAAACTTGGGGAAGATATGTGGTTTCTGAAAAAACAAAGGAGAGGTCTGTGTAATATTCACCCTTTTTACTTTTCTCCCACTATTTCATCCGGATTCGGGGATCCTAGTACCCCACTGCACTACAAAGTGTGTAGCGTGGCCTTAATGTTATCTATCTCAGAAATCATTAGTGCAGATCTTGAAAAGAACTCTTCCCGTGAAGACTCTATTCTTTCCACGAAAAGTTTTATTTTAAATTTGAACCAATAAAAAATTTTTTGGACGGTTGTAATACTGCACTACATCCTTGTAGTGCACTATAGGGTCCCCGGAATCATCTCCATCTCATCCCCGCAATTGTGATTTAGAAAATGTTAATAGAATCGTGGATTTAAATCACATAACGCAGCAACTCAAGCCTTACATTATTTAACAAATCCGATACTTTAAAGTTATAATTCTGTTATGGTTCAAATGTCATGACCACATGCAATCATGTATGCATTTTGTAGATTTGAGAAGCATAATTTTTATTCGATAATTGAGAGTGTACGAGTTACTTTACGCATATTTCAATTGATCTATGAGACATTAATCTCAACATTGATCATCGGGAGTTTGATAAGAGTCTAAAAAGAGCCCATTCAAAAAAAATATTTTTAAAAAATAAGCAACTTATTTCATATTTTTAAATTTAAAAATAATGTAAATGAAAAATAAATTTTCAATTTTTTTTTTGTATCGTATAAAAGATCTCATCGAGATCTTTCAAATAAGATCCATATTACATATTTTTATATTTTAATAAACTCATAATTTTTTATATTAAAATTGATTTTTTAAAAAATAATTTTTTGTTATTCTGGAATGGGCTCTAAAAATGGCCCCGGTTAGACGGAAGAAGGGGAGAGAGGGGTTACAGTGCAACTGTTGCATTACACAGTATAACGCGATTCCGCTTTTTTCAAAAAATTTCTTTTTAAAAAAAAAAGATAATTTCAAACTCAAATATAACGAAAATAAAAAATAATTTTTTAATTTTTTTTACACCGTTTAAAAGATCTCAATGAGATCTATCAAATAAGATCCATATTAATAGAAAAATTATTTACATAAACACATAATTTTTAACCTTGAAATTTACATTCTTTTTCAAAATTCACTTTTTAAAAAAGTGGAACGGTACCTGTACGGTACCCACCGCACAACAGTACCCCGGCTCCGTTTAGACTGATCTGACAAAAACTTGATAAACCAACCAGCATTATTGCAAGACACCATGACCCCCTCCCCGCTCTCTCTCACTTTAATTGTCCTTTCCAACTCATCAATGTCTTTTCCCTCAGTAATAAATAGAAAACGACTACTCTGATGGAAGTGGTCCCTCTCGTCTGAGGAGAAGGACCGCCCACTTGGATATGAGCTCCAAAAATGTTTACTCACCTTGTCAGTAGTTGTTGGTTCATTTTTACTGTAATGTTTATGTTATAAATCAATCCAAATCAAATCGAATTTTAAGTAATTACTTAGGATCGGTTACCTTAAGTTTTTGAGCTCTGTCAAAAATTAATTGTCCACACAAATTTACTATACTCATATCCCTTTAATGTTTATGTCATTTAAAATTTTTTATATCTTCCAATTTAATAAATTTGGTTTCATGATTGTAAAAAAATTTGCATGATAAAACTGATTAAGATCGATCAAATAAGATCTATTTGCATATTTTAAGAGATTTAAAAGATATATACTAACTCATTTTCAAAATATTTATCTGGTTCGTAAAACGAGAAATAAAAAATAATGGATTTCTTTGAAGTAAAAATTTCATAAATCAAAAGAATTCATTGATATTTAGTGAATTATTGAAAAAAATTTAAATTTTCTTGCCAAAATTGTAAGACGGAGGGAAGTACTACAATTTTGTACGAGCGTGGCATGACCGAATGGTGGAGGTGGAGAGTCTTCCACAAAAGTCTTTCTTTCTCAAAGCAGTGGGCCGACAATGCTTAATGATGCTTCATATCAACAGCCCCACACGAAAAGCTCCAAACAAGTCCTTGTCACTTTTTTTTTGTACTAAGGGGTTGTTCGGCTAAACAAGTTAAGTGATCTATTTTTTTGTCTTTATTTAAATGTTTTTTGTATTTGTTAGTTTGTCATTAATTTTTGAGAAATTATTGTATCCTCATAACAAAAGAAATTTAAAGACTAAAAAATTATGATCAAAATTAAATTTTTTTTAAATAAAGACGAAAAAATTAATTTATTGACTTATTTTTGAAATGAATGAGAAAGACCAGAAAGTATCTAGGGGAAAAAAAGTAGGGAATCACGTGGCTGGATATAAACTTTGGTTGCCCGTAGTGGTCTTCAAATGAATAGTGGATGGTTGTAGGTCCAATTGAACCTGTTTCTGCAGGCCTCGCAATTTCCATCGGCACAGCGGCCACAGCGGGGGTTGTGTGTGTTTAAAAGAAGATTGGGTAAATTTCACTGACCTCCCTTGAAGTTCCTGACACAAACAGAGACCTCCCTCAAGATTTCTGAAATGTCGCTGACCTTCCTTACTTTTGAAACAATTATCAAATTCCACCATCTAATTAAAAGAGCATAAACAGTGTTAGTCTTGAAGTGAAAAAGACTTAAATGCCCTCTATGGTCAGCACCTCATTTGCCTTATTTGTGTATTTCTATTCCTCCCCTGTGTTCATTGCTTCCACTATAAACTGTTAATGGAAGAACACGCTATTCTATATTCTCGATCACAGCTCAACTGAATCAATTGCCTCAAACTTGTTGCAATAAATTTATGTCTATGTATGATCAAAAATTCATAACTTTTTGCATACACCATGCCAAGTATCCTAGTTTTATCCTAGTTCCATCCCCAATTTCCAATTCCAAATACGGGAGGTTTGGCTTAATAACCCTTTTGGATGATTTTTTGTTTATTCAAATTTTTTTCACCTCTCATTAGTTTTGCGTTAATTTTGTAAATTATTGGTTCCTTTCATCAAGACGAACTAACAATTCACATAAAATTAACGCAAAACTAACAAAAGACAAAAGAAATTGAACAAAGACAAAAAAAAAAAATCGTAGCTAATAAAAAACAAAAATGCTAAGGACACATACATTTTGTGCACATATCTTGCACATACATTTTTATGGGGCCCACCTCGAGTCCCATCTATATGATCCGAACCGTTCATTATTTTTAACATAATGTTTCAAGAGTTTCTGTAAAAAATCAACTCGGTAGGATATCGGTTAGGGCTTTTTCAGAAATAGCAGTGCGAATCAGACTATTTCACCCTACGATTTCTAAAAAAGCCCTTACCGATATCCTATTGAGTTGATTTTTCACAAGAACTCTTAAAAATTATTTTAAAAATAATGAGCGGTTCGGATCATATTGGTTGGACCCGAGGTGGGCCCCATAAAAGTGTATGTGCAAGATATGTGCAAAAGTGTATGTACAAATAGCATGACTGAATAAAAAAATGGCTATGTTCGGTTTTCTTCTCAAAGAACCTTTTTTTAAATATCATTGATTGCTTCCTAATTTGCATTCTTTTTTTTTTAAATTGTTTTATAATTTTGTCAATTTCTTTTCACTTCTTGGCTATACCTAAAGCAATTCTATCTAACAAGTGATTTTTTTTAATTCTAAACAAATTCATTAGAATGAAAGGGATACTATAAACAATCGACATGGCAAGTCAAAATTGGCTCCTCTTCTCTTTTTCAGTTAAGTTTTTGCAATTCTTTTACTTTTTAAATATGTTTAGATTTAATGTACCCAAAAAGTAAAAAGAGAGAGAGGCAAAATTTGAAAAACAAGTTGATTAAAGACAAATATATATATATATATATATATATATGAAACTCTATATAACTTTTCCCTCTTAAAAATTCAAAAATGAAAACATAACCAACCATATCCTTATGTGTGTTATTTTTCAGTCCGATCATGCACCAAACATGGTGTGCACAGATTGTACACAAATGACTTGTGGGGCCCATTTCGGAGTCCCACACAAATAATCCTTCCTGTTCATAAAATTAAATTAATTTTTCAAGTAGCCCTACAAAAAATAAACTCAATTGGATTATTGTAATTTTTTTAATCTAATTTTCTAACTCTTTCATTTAGATTCAGGATCATTTTTCATTCTGAATTCAGGATCTTGATTTTAAATGAAAAGTTAGTAGATTTGATCAAGAACTTTCAATCATTTGATTTTTGATTGAGCTTTTTTACAGCTACTCGAAAAATTGTAAATTTAATGAATGTTCAGATTATTTGTGTGGGACCTCGAAGTGGACCCCACAAGTCGTCTATGCACGCCATGCATGTTTGTGCGCATAGTGTTTTTCACATTCCTTTTTTGATATCCACTCTCTTTTTTATTTTTTATTGTTGAAACTTGAAAGTGTATTTATTTTTTTTGCTAAAAGAAAAAAAGGGTGTGTGGATATAAAGGAGAGTGTAAAAATCAATTCTCATAATATATACAATGTATAAACAAATAGGTCTATACTATGTGGGTATATATTTGATATAATTATCCAACATACATACGTATCACATAACATCTATAAACATTAGTGAATGATTTGTAAAAATATTAATTCTTTAGAATAATTTGTGAATAGTTTGAATTATCAGGTTCTATTTACTTTTCAAAATCATATTGTGCGGCGGTGAATATCGAAATTGGTATGGAGGAACAGCATTGGTTGTTTGGCCACGGTTGCTAATTGGGGGATTTAGGCTTGTAAAATGTGCTGACATCATGATTTTCTGGTAAAAACTTAACGGTGACTTCACAGATGGAGAATCATAATTGTTTCAAAAGTAGGGGAGGTCAATGCATTTCAAAAACCTCGACGGAGGTTTATGTCTGTGTCAGAAACCTCAGGGGAGGTCAGTGAAATTTTCCTGGTTTGAGCATGAGATTCGCAATAAAGAAGTGGGGGGGGGGTGTGGGGGGCGGGGGCGGGGGCGGGGGCGGGCGGGGAAGGGAAAAAGTTAAACGAATTGATCTTGTAAATTTTAGTAATTTATGATGTTTTTGAAATACATATTTTTAGCTCACGCTATTGCTTTCGTTCTTACTTATAAATGCACATTATGTGACTTGAACAAGTATCGCAGTTGTGAAATCTTTCTTGAGAGGGATTAGGAGTACAATTTTATTTTTATCTCTGATATACCACGTCTTGTCGTTACGACTTACGAACATGCAAGATATGTAATTAGCCTTCCCAATCTACATGATCTAGGTTTGGAAATTTCTCTCTCCTCCTCCATCTCCTCTCCTTGTCTTCATTGTTCATCTCCTTGTGTCACCATGTGCACTCTTGCCTAACATGTACAGAAAGTCGTTCCCAGAAGAACTTCGAAATTGACTTGTATGGTTCTGTTGTTTCCCCAGGCCAATTCTTCCTTGTGGTCTTGCCTAGGATTAAAACCTCTATTGTTTGATTGCACAAGACAGACTCTTATTCTTGCGTACATCCAAATTCATTTAAATCATTCGAACACATTTGGGCTAGATTGAAGAAAGAGAATATAATAAGGAATAGAGCACAGAGGTGTAACCTTATTATAACTCGATATTTGCATATCACATTATGTACATATTTGCTTAACCTGAAATTAACCTTTTGAGCTGCGCGGTTAGACTAAGAGTAAATAGGTCAGTTAGCGTGAGTCGTTACAAATATCGTGCCAAGAAGCTCCGTAAAAGTTTGTGCGAAGAGAAAATCAGGAGAGGTTTCTGTAATATTCCTTTATTTATTTTTCTTCCACTCAGGGATCTTGTAGTACAATAGTGCACTACAGAATTGTAGCGTAGTCTTACAGCCTTCTATCTCAGTAATCAATGGTTTGGATTAGAAAAAAAAAAACTATTCGCATGAAAAGTCTATTCTTTCTGCAAAGAGTTTTATTTAAAATCTAAACCATTGAAAACACTTTTTGGACGGTTTATACTGCACTACACCCCTGTAGGGCACTGCAGTGTCCCCGGAGCCGTCTCATCCCCGCAAATGTAAATCAACAAATGTTAATAGAACCGTGGATTTAAATCGCATAACACAGCGGCTAGTGCATTACATTATTTTAGCAAATTCGATACTTTAGAGTTGTAATTGTGTTCTGGTTCAAATGCCATGACTGCATGCAATCATGTGTGGATATCTCAATTGATCTTGGAGACATTGATCATCGAGAGTTTGATTAGAGTCTAAGGTGTTTCCACTAGTGCTCGGATCCCTTTTCCAAAGAATTTTTTGAACTCAAACTGAAAAAGTGTGATCAGATGGTGGCACATCACCTCAACCAAACCTCAACCACACATTTCTCACATATAAGTAGATTCAATTGGAAACAGATCTTATCTGTATATAAGAGGAGTGTAGTTGAGGTGATGTGCCCCTAGTAGCTCTCTTATATATTGTTAGTGGGGGTGTCTAAATGAATTTGGTGGTAGAAGGACTTATTCACATTCAATAATTCACATTCAATAATTCTACCACCACACATATTTACACACCCATTTATACACCTCCACTCACAATAAGAGTGGGGCCCACACACACATATTGTGTGTGGGTACCACTCTTGTTGTGAGTGAGAGTGTGTAAATGAATGTGATGATAGAAGGACGGGCAAATTTCACTGACCTCCACTCAGGTTTCTAACAAATGCAGAAACCCGCCCTGAGGTTTCTGAAATGCCAGAAACCCCCCCTGCTTTTGCTGACAATGTTAGAATTCCCCCTTCCGTCAATTTTTTTGGCAAACAGAGTTAAACTCAACAATGAAATGCCAAAATAACCCTTGTGTTAGATTGTATTTACACCCAGGCAAGCCAAGTACCAAGCAACTGATTACACCCTCTCAAGTCTCAATCTTTTTTCTTTTCTTTTTTTGCTAAGTCTCTCAATTCTTAGACCCTATTCCACTAATAAGCACTAAAAGTACTTTTAGGACATTTTTTTTTTCTTATTTGAATTTTTTTCTCGTTTGTAAGTTTTGCACAAAATTTTCTTGACTTTTTTAACGAGACATAGAAGAAGTAGATTTTTTTACTTTTACCCAAATATTTTGGGAAATAACCACTTTTAAGTAAAGAAAAGTTAGCGGTTATTTTTTCAAAATATTTAGGCCAAAGTAAAAAAAAAATTATTTTTCTGATTTGTCTCGATAATTCACAAAAGGTTGGCATAAAATGAACAATCGCCAATTTTTTTTTAATAAGGACGAAAAAAATCTTAGCGGAATGAGGTCTCACGGTACTAAACACACTACTCACATCACTCTCTATCTCATGACCTACCTCACCCTCACTACTACAGAGCTATTTTTTCGCCTTCCAAAATTTTTGGGTGCAGGATGGGTACCACGTGATACCCGCTCGTCTCATCCAGGCCATCTATTTCGAATTTGGACGACTCAAATTTGGAGGGAGAAAGTGGAAAGAGGGTGGTGGGGTGAGAGGAAAGAGAGAGTTTCAATTTGGATCGTCCAACATACTTTTGGACGACCTGAATGAGCTGCTCGGGTACTGTGTGGACATGGCCACGTGAAACGCACCCGATATCATATTAAACCCACCATAGGAGACATTTTTTTTCCCTTAAATAATACTCCCACCGTCCCTTATTTAGAGTCCATTATTCCATTTTGGGTTGTTCCTTAATAAGTGTCCATTTTGTACAGCTAGTAGGTAAAAATTGATGCATTGTCTATTTTGTCTCTAATAGTATATTCCATTTTGAAAAGCAAGTAAGTAAAAGTGTAATGATTATTGGTAAGTAGGGAAAGTGGAGGAAAAAGTTGATGTGAATGATATAATGATGATGTCTTTTTAATAAGTTGGAGTTACGAAGCAGAACACTTAAAAAGGGACGGAGGGAGTATGGTTTGTATCCCTCTTATATTTATATTTATTTCTATATCTTCCAATTGCTAATGAACATGTGTTCAGATTCTTCTTCTTTTTTTTTTTTCCCCAAACAAGCTAATCGTACCCTTTGTGTTCCTCTTCTTTGTTTTCTCGACATCTTATCCCACACAATTAACACCCAAAATCTGACTCGTTTTTTATTTTACTCCTTGAGTCACTAAATTCATCAATCACTTTTATTTTTTCTTCCTAAGAGGGGTTTGAATTGTAGATCAAGCAGAGTGAAAGAACTAGCTGAAGAGAGAGGTGATGCTTAATTTTAAATTTACAATTTACAAACAAATGTAGTATATGCATGTACGTATACAGGTGTGTGTAAAATTTGAAGAGGTAGAGGAAAGATCCATTCAGGGCATGTAAGATTGTTTGGTTAATCTGTTATCTTTTTTTAGGAATAAGGTTAAATGAAGTGTAATAAATATGATAGCACTTGAGGGTGTATTTGTCATTTCATTGCAAGATTTAACAATGTTAGGGCAGTATATTAACAGAAGGGGGAATCCTAACATTGTCAGCAAAAGCAGGGGAGGTCTCTGACATTTCAGAAACCTCAGGGGAGGTTTTTACATTTGTTAGAAACCTCAGGGAAGGTCAGTGAAATTTGCCCCATTTACCTCTCTTACTTTTACAACAGTCACCTCTTCCATTCCATTGTACGGAGTAATAACTTTCACCTTTTCTCTTTCATCTACCCCTGTTGTCTTCCTCCTTTTCTACGGAAAACGCAGAAAACAGCTGTAAAACAGCCCTACCATCCCCTTCTCTCTCTCTCTCTCTGCATATCTCCTCAAGAGACAGCTCTCTCTGCGAATCTCACAGCTCTCTCTCTCCCCCCGAATCTGTCAGCCTTATTTCCTTCTCATCTCAGCCAACGTTGAAAATTTGAGATGGTATTCTTGTTTTTTTTATTGGTATTGCTATTGTCAGCTTACTGAATTGACGATAAATATACTAAGACAAGAAAATATGTATTTTTATATATTTTTAATGCCTTTCAATACACATTTATATACTCACTATTGTCAGCCCATTGAATTAATTTTAGAATTTTTCTTTTTTTATTGGGGACCGCCCAATAAAGAGAAGTGGGGCCAAGGCTTCCACCCATTTTCAAAAAAAATTTTGAATTTTTTTTTTTTGAAAAGTCAGGAAAAACGGATCTGAAGACGGCTTGTTCACATTAATTAACAAGTTTTGGCATTTTAACTTGTTCACAATGACTAACAATTTCTTACTCAATAATTTTTTCATTCACATTCATTATCGGAAATAGCTTAACATTTCTTAATAATTTATTCACTATCAAAAACAGCTACTAAATTGATTACAACAAAAAAAATTCAAACCTTATTTACTACTGAAAATGCCCAAGAATAGCCCCATTTAGACTGATCTTCCGTTAGTAAAGTGAAGTACAATTGGTATCTCTCTTATACTCATATGCACACAGGCATGGTTCATTTTCCGTAAACACTTATCCTCCTCTCTAGATTCTTTAGAATAGAGTAGATTAGCGCAAAAAAAAAAAAAAAGGGGGGGGGGGGACTGACCTCCGGAAAAATTGATAACCAACCAGCATGGGCTGCCATAGCAATATAGCATTATTGCAAGGGACACCACCATGACCCCCTCCCTCACCTTTTTTCCCTTCGAGCAAGTCTACAGTTCTCAATCGGAATCCCGACGTTCTGCCGGGCACGCTCCGACCACCGGACGGCCGATCCGAACTGTCCAAATTTTTTTTAAAAAAAAAGCCAAAGTGGGCCAATATGAGAATAAACGGCATCCGACATGTGTAAGTGGCCGATCCAAGCACTTCATTTTGGTGTTTGGATCGGCCAAAAATGGAGTGTTTGGATTGGCCAAAAATAAAGTGCTTGGATCGGCCACTTACACATGTCAGATGCCATTTATTCTCGCACTAGGCCTACTCGGTTTTTTTTTTAGAATTATTGGACGGATCAAATTGGCCGCCCGATGGCCAAAGCTTGCCCGGCGGGGCGTCGGGATTCTGATCGGGAACCGTAGACTTTCTGTTTTCCCTTCCCAGTCCACCTTTATCAAATGTCTTTTCCCTCAGTATCGAAACGACTACTCCTGATGGAAGTGGTCCCTTGACTGACGAGAAGGACCGCCCACTTGGAAGCCAGCTCCAAAAATATTTACTCACCTCGTCCGTGTTTGTTTGTTAATTTTTGACATTTGTGTTATGTTTTAAATTTTTTAATTTATAATGGGTTTCATAATTTTAAAAAATTCATATAATAAAATTGATTGAGATTTATTAAATAAATACATATTGCATATTTATAAAAATTCACATTAAAAGACATGTAAAATTTTATGAGAGTATGGAATAGTGGAGGTGGACAAACAAGTCTTCCACAAAAGTCTTTCTTTCTCAAAGCTGCGGCCGACAACGCTAAATGATGCTTCATATCAACAGCCCCACGAAAAGCTCCAAACAAAACTAGTCCTTGTCACTTTCATTTCTAGTAGCATCTATAGTAATTCTCACTTTTACTCCTCGTCTTATACTCTCGTTTTTAATTTTTCATCTCATGAATTTTACTCCAAGTTATGATGTTTTTGAAATACGGTTTTTTTAGCTCGCGCTACCGCTCTCATTCTTATTACTTATAAAGGCACATTGTGTGACTTGGACAAGCATCATCACAGTTGTGAAATCTTTCTTGAGAGGGATTACGAGAACAATTTTATTTTATCTCCAATATACCACGCCTTGTTGTTACGAACATGCAAGATAATTAACTTTCCCAATATACCTCTAGGTCTGGAAATCTGTCTCCCCCTCTATCTCCTCTCGGTCTTCATTGTTCATCTCCAACTCCTAGTGTCACCGTGTGCACTCTTGCCTATCATGTAGATGTTCCAAAACCCACTTATGTATTGAAGGACGTCCCAAAAGAATTTCAAAATTGACTTGTGGTTCTGTTGTTTCCTCATTACCAATTCTTCCTTGTGTGTTTTTTTTTTGGGTAATGCAAGGTGTTGCGGGCCAGTTTGCACACACTTTAGACTAATCCCTACAACCTCTCCTACAGCCGTTTCACACGCTTACGCATGGGAGTGAGGTGACTCTAAAAATTGTTGACAAGAAAAATCGAATATGAAACCTTAAGATAAAGCAAATACCTAAATCTCAAACTAAGACAACTTGTAGCCCACGGGGTTTTCATCTTGTGCTTTGCTAGTGCTCATGCCTAGAATTAAAACTTCTATTGTTTTTTGATCAAGCCACAAACATAACATTAAACATATTAAACTTGATAATTTACATCTTTAGTTAGAGCATGAGCTGCTCTTACCTCAGTTCTTGGAACCTTAGAAACGACAACATTATTAAACTTACAAACCAAAAGAACAATATCAGACAAAATAATCATAACCAAAGGATGAACCCGATTAGCCTTATGAAAACCTTGCACCAAAACCAAGCAGTCCGAGCAAATTTCCACAGACAACCAACCCTTGTCAAAAGCCCACGCGAGCGCATTTCAAACAGCGAGCGTTTCCGCCATGAGTGCTGAGCTTGCAAAAACTTCTCTTCTTCCTTCATTCCAGACTACTTCACCGTCACCAACCGAACACCACGCAACCGCACCTTCCCAGGACTTCTTAACCCACGCCTCATCAACAAGCAGCCTCGCAACAGCATTTACCTCCCCTATAATGCTCTTCAAAACAACTCTCTACATGCCACAACCAGAACCAGCACTCCACAGCCCCCGAATCCCATCCTTCAACCCAGAACCACCCATAGCCCTTCCCACCAACACTAAAGTGCGATAAGCCTCTGCCAAACTTTCCTGCAGCAAATCCTGAGTATGACCAAAAACCCCATTTTTTCGATTACACCAAATAGCCCACATAATAATAATGGACTCAACTAAAACAGATTTATGAGATACACCCTTCCACCATTGATCAAACCACACATTAAAAGGTAAAGGATTTCCGATAGAGAAGTCCAGCCCAAAATTAGACGCTCTCCAAAACCGCATGGCAGTCTCACAAATAAAAAAAAGTGCTCAATGGATTCCTCCTCCAAGCCACAAACCGGACACAACGCACTCATGCCCATACCCCTCCGAACAAGGACTTGCCTAACCGGCAGAATTCTATGCAGCACCTTCCAAATAAAAAGTGCAAACTTAGGAGGCAAATAAAGACCCCAAATACTCTTCCAGTTCACACAATCTCCCACACTTCCAACGATTCCCCATTTGAGGTTAACAGCTATAAAATAAGCTGATTTAACACTAAAACTCCCCTCCGTGGAACCCGTCCAATACATTTTATCCAGCTCTTTAACTTTAGGAATATGCAGGGATAAAATTTTAGGAACTGCTTCTTTGGGAAACAACACCTCGATCAAAGGTTTTTCCACTCAAAGCGGTCCCAATTAATTAGCTCCCTAACTTTAAAATTATTAAGACCCAATTGGCTTCTCCCCACAAAAGGATTGTGACTCTCCGGAATCCATTGGTGACCAAAAATCATTATATTTTTCCCATCCCCAAGCCGCCAAGCAATATTGTCTCGAATAAACTCAAGCCCCCACATAATACTTCTCCGCCCCCAAGAACAACCCGGCCTAGCCTTACACTCCAAAAAATCCTTCCCCCTAGAACACTTACCCATCAATACCTTAGCAACAAGAGATTCCAGATTAGAGATCAACCTCCAAGCTTGTTTTGCCAGCAAAGCTTGATTAAAACAACCCAAATCTCTTATCCCTAGCCCACCATGACACAACGGCTTACACAAATCCTCCCACTTCTTCCAGCAAACACTGCCACCATCCCCTTTTTCCCCCACAAAAACTGAATAATCATACTTCTAACTTTCTGAACAAAATACACAGGCGCTTTAAAGATCGAAAATAAGTATATTGGAATAGTTGAAAGAGTATGTTTCGCGAGAACCAATCTACCCCAAAATCTAAAGCTTGCATATTAAATCTACCAAACCGCCCCTGAAACCGATCCAAAATCCTCCCAAAAAGATTACATTTCCTTCTTGTAATATCTAAATTAGACCCTAGATAAATACCCGGCTTTGCCACGATTTTAATGCCCAACACCCTCGTAAGAAAATCTTTCTGCCATCCCAACATATTTGGGCTAACAAATATCTCCGACTGGCATTTATTAACCCGCTGCCCCGCAAACTCACAAGACGAATCAAGTAGCCACTTTAAACACTACACCTCCGCCAGAACAAAATTAAGAAAAAAGAAGATATCATCCGCAAAAAAATAAGTGAGAAATTGGGGGCGCATGCCGACTAACAGCCACACCCCGACAAATCGTTTGACTAGCGAACAAACTCAAATTTGGCCGACAACACCTAACTAACCAAAATAAACAAATAAGGTGATAACGGGTCACCCTGACGAAGACCACAACGAGGGGAAAAGAACTCGGAAGAAACACCATTGACCAGAACTAAAAAAGACACTGTTGAAAGACATTGAGATATGAGGTTAATCCATTTAGGACTAAAACCCAAGCTAGAGAGCACATCCAAAACTGCAGACCATTATACACGATCATACGCTTTGCTCATATCGAGCTTCAAAGCAAAACAAGACTGACCCTTGCATTTTTTCTGAATAAACTCAATAGTTTCATGCACTAACAAAATGTTATCCGTAATAAGACGGCTAGGATCATAAGCATTCTGGAAGATAGATATCAAAGACTTGAGCACAGGATGAAGACAAGAACAATAACTTTATACAAAACATTACAGACTGATGGGCCTATAATCGTTAACAGAAGACGGATTGGAAACTTTGGGAATCAGAGTAATAAAAGTGCGATTAAATTCTTTAAGCATAGTACCCGAATGAAGGAACGCCAAGACCATTTGAGTAACTTCACTGCCCACACAGTCCCAATTCTTCTAATAGAACCCTGCAACGACCCATCCGGACCCGGAACTTTCATACCCCCATCTGGAACACAGCTTCACACACCTCAACCTCAACAAAAGGAGCTTCCAAGTCTCACTTGATCAGATGACAAGTGCACCCCCAATGCTAAAAGAGGCTAAAAACAAGCCAAGTGGCTTCCGATCAAGCCATCTTTCCTTTGCCCTCTGTGCCCAATGCATCTCTTGTTGTTCCAACAACTGATCAATTTGCAAGCGGAGTTGTTGATCCCTAATTACCAGCTACACCACCGCATGCCACTCCCTTGCACCAACATCCCTCAGAGATTTCTGAATATCCTCCAAGTCCAATTGAGCATCCTCTAGCTTTTTCCGAAGGTGCCTAAACGAAAGCTCATTCCAATTATACAGATGTCCCATCAACCATTTCTGCTTCTGCACCACCCTGAAAGCAACGAACCCCTGAATCGATTGCCCCGACTGCTACCAAACACGCTTCGTAATCTGGTCCACATCATCCACAAATAACCATTTCTCTTCAAATCGTCTCGGTCTTCCCCTACCACTCCTTCAAAACACCCAATGAGTATCCACCAGCAGCGGACTCTGTGAAAAATTGGGTAGACAAATAGAGTAGCCAATGGAAAGAACTCTAGCCACAACGGATTAGCCATAGCTCGATCTAATCTTTCAAAAGTGACATCCCTCTTTTTTCTATTGTTCATCCATGTGAAATGAGCGCCAAACCCCGGAATATTGGCAAGGTTAATTATAAATTCATTCAAAGCTTACCAGAACTTTGCCCATTCCCAAACTGCGACGACACTCTAAGACCAACAGCCAGCATCTTCCCATCTCATCGACTACTCTCAAAAGAATGAATCTCGGATGGCATCGAATCACCTCAGAACAATCGTGCCCTGAGTCTTATCTTGACTGCGATCAAGGTTAACTTGCTGAACTGTATACAATTCCAGCCTCCAGCCAACCTCCTCGCAAACCCCGTTTTTTGGACCGAAGCACAAGATCATGCTGAAATGCAAACTGGATCTCCAACTCCCATTTTTCCTCCTTCCATTTTTTGAATGACTTCTTCTGGGTTCTTAGGATCACGGTCAAAAAGTAAAAGACCCTTCTTTTGGGTTCTCAGACACAAATTTTTTTAATTTCATTCATTCATCAAATCCAGTAGCAAAAGGAGAGAAGAAAATCCCCGTTCTCTCGAGCTTAACTTAAATATGAGAGTTGTCCTTATTTAAATTTTTTTGCATTTGTTAATTTTGCGCTAAATTTTTGTAGGTTACTGATTCGCTGCAACAAAAGAAATCGGAAAAGTAAATTTTTTTTTACTTTTACCCAAGTATTTTGAAAAATAATCACTTTTTAGCACAAAAATTAGGAGTAGAATGCATCCACAAAATTTCTACCAATAGACCTGCGGTCAATCATGGTGAACACAGCGGACGTATCGTTGAAAGGAACAATTAGCTTATACATACAAGAAGGTACTTTTTTTTATCAAAACAAGAAGGTACTTCTATACACACGAGAATCAGCAATTGCATAATTTTGGTAAGTACCTCACGTTCACACCAAAAAAGGAAGTTACAAAAAATAAAAGCAAAAAAATACATATCTACGGAGAAGTTAGACATGCAAGCAACCGGTTGCATACTTGTCGTACTTCTGGCGAAGTATCCGACGAAGATAATATTCTTGAAAGTACTGTTCTCGCATCCAGCAGTCCTCCCGCAATACTTTCCAAAATAGCAGCTTCACTAGCCATTAGAGATGCCATTAGCTTTGCACCTGCTACTTTTTCCTGCTCAACAATGGAAAGCCATTTACACAAAAGCTCGCAATTTATAAACTCAAATAACGGAATACATAACAGATTAACAGTTAATGACGCATGATAATACAACATCTACACGATGTCCCTTTTTCTATGCCAAGGACATTTGTTTGACAAGAGTATCTGGTAAAGGGATAACTAATCACAAAGGATACGTAATCCCATTCGACTAATATTTTGATGGGAACAATAGTACTATGTCTCCCAGGGAACAGATTACTCGATCCACATCTATCTTCTCCTCTTCTTCCCTTTAAGCCGAGTAGAATAATCTCTATTCTTGTAATTGCTTCACTCATTACGTAAGGTGCAAATTTGACTATCAAGACTCAGATCCCAAATTAGCAAGCAGTTCAAGAAGAGGAACACCAATTTAAGTGTAAAGCTTAATTGCTATTGAGGTGCCAATGTTTGCTCCAGAACCTAGCTCTCACTACCATATAGCAAAGAACATCTCTCCTTTACAAAGTGCAAGAGGTCAAATCAGAAATACTTGACGCAAAAATGACATTGGGTGCTCAACCAGAAAACCACAAAGGAAGTACTAAAGTCTTTAATCGTGTATAATTACAGCATTCTTACCTTATCTGATCCATCTGTAAGAGATTTCAAGGAGACTTTGAGAAGATCGGATGCATAGGGAAGAACTGCAGACTTCAGATGATACACAGCTGAGAAGAAAACTTGGACAAATGCAGCTCTAATCTCTGATTCCATAATCATCTGTGGACACCGGCAACATGAGAGAGACAGAAATGGTAGCATTAAAAAAGTATGCCCTTAAGTACGAGTATGATGGAACCCAAAAAATGTCCTTTTTTTGGTAAAAGAACCCAAATAAATGTCAACTTGATTAGGAACATACCTCCACAGACTGAATGAGATGTGGAAGAACTTTCCGAGCAAAGGGTTTCTTGCCAGAATTTGGCATCTTTTGACAACCACTGATAAGGACATTAGCCATGCACATGCGAAATGAGAGAGGCATTGATGACTCATATGAGCAGACCTCATTACCCCTTTTGGCAGAGAAAACTTGAATCTTATCGTTTGTTAACTGATTGATCACACAACTAAGTACTGAATTTCTCATCGCAGCATCCCCTGCGTTTAGCACCACAGAGATCAGTTAAATAGTAAGGAGCACAAAACAAAAAGCAGGAGAGACGAAGGCTGAGTGAGATACTGACGAGACCAGCTGGGAGTTCTGACGAGACTTGATTTCTTTATGGTCAAATCCCTGAATAATTCGGGATCTTGCAGTTCAGTACATATCATCAATGCAAGGCAATCAATGCACCCATGTTGGGCTTTGGAAACTGAAATGGAAAAAGATACTTGCAGCTGTCAGGTTTAGGAGCAACGAGGGGATCAGCAAATTTTGGAAAGCAAACTAATTGCGCCCTCTGTCCCATAATCTTCCTCCCTTTCGGGAGTTTCAGCTTCTTAAGGAGACATTTAACAATAACATTAGGTACTTCGAAGGCATTACTTAAATGGATCACCCCTTTTCACTTTAGAGAATATCAAAACCATTCTGTAACTGACAGTTTTGGATACTAAAACTTCTATACCCTGACTTTGGAAAGAAGACTAACAATCAGAGGGACGGAGGGAGTACCTTCATCTCCATCGAGTGAAGGCCACAACAGGATAGTTTCTATAGTGTTCCTAATTTTAAGCATAGCTGGATGCACAATTGAATCCCTGCCTCTAATCTGTATACCGGAAGAAACTGCTAAGCTTTGTATGCCATGTAACTGATGCCAGATATAAGAAACTAAATTCCCAATTGGGACTGAAAATCATGACAACTGAGGGTTAATGACCGAGATTACCACAAATGATGTGCATAATGCAAACAAACAAGCTTTTATTTTTAGTATTTCACGAGCATTTGCTGCATCTTCCAACTGCAAGGCAATGATTGGAAGTAGTACCTGCAAAAATCACAAAATGCAGGAAGGTTAGATTGCAAAGATGGAAATAAAAATGACTAGGAATACATGACACTTCATAAGTCATGGAAGTTTTGCAGAACAGAGTTAGAAAGGAACATCCTTGGCTTAACAGAATAGCAGAGTGAAGACTTCAGATCAGTTTGTGAAAATAAAAATTAACCAGGAGCCTCACCAGGCATGTGTCTAGCACACGATTACTTGGACCATACCCTAGAAAGGTACACAATTACTTTCCGCCAAAGAGCTCTATATTTTCCTTCTCTTTTTAAGTAGTTATGTTGAGACTTTGGCATTGAAGTTAATTCTGGGCACTAACTGGTCGTTGATCTTGCAAGCTAGGTTGGTCTCAAGTTATCAAGGTAAAACAAAGTGTATGCACCACAGGTAGGCACAGTTGGTCACCTGGCAACCAAGAGCCTTTGGTCTAGGGTTCGACTCCCAGCATCCCACCTGCGTGATATTAATTCCTCCGTCAGCCTCACTTGTGAATGGTGGGGATTGGTTCCCAAGATTAGTTGGTCCATTAGGCCGGATACAAAGTCATACAAAAGAAGGTGCATAACACCGCCACACCAGTTTACTGTACTCCTAAGAAGCACATGTGCAGGTACGAGTACAGGTATCGAAAATGTTGATATGACCAAACCAAATAAATGCATTGCATGGGTATGGCTGGGCTACAAGTCCTACAACTAAACAGGTGAGTTTTTTATGATGTTGAACAAAGTATTATGTAATCGTTACACTTCAAACAAAGAAAAAAGATGAATGACTTGAATAATCCAAGATCAAATAACAGTCTAATGATAAACTTAAGATACATCAGAGTTTAATGACATTATACAAAAGAACCTATAGACTGAAATCTTTGTTCTACAATCATGCTAAACATTGAAAAAGGAAGTCTAATCAACTTAGTTCATCTCAGTGTTTGGTATAGCTTAGTATGTCTTGGATACTTTTTGGGGTACGGCAAAGTCATATAAAAAAAACTTTGGTACAGGTTTACCAGGACATAGTTAGAGCTACCATGCAAAGTACCAGGTATGACTGGAATTTAGAACTACCCATGCTTCATAGAAAAGTTGAAAACTACAGAACAAATTTGGGCAAACTGTCTTTATCAGAAAATGATATCAAGTAGACTTACAAACTAAAGAACTGAGTAAGTAAAAAACAAGTTTGCGTAGAAGTACATGAACGAAAAATACCACTTGTGTTCTTCCATGTATTCACAGCTGTTTTCTTGAACAAAATCTTAACAGCTACAATAAAATACAATGAATGCATTGCCCAAACGTCATTGGCAAAGCTTGTTGGTCTTGAACTACTCTTACTTCCAGGCTCAATATTATGAAGTCATCAGACCAATAAAAAGTTAAGAGCACTCTAAGTGTTGTAAGAACCTAAGGGCATTAGCCCAATAAATTTCATGCACTAAAAGCATCTACTTAAAAATCGTATCGGCCAATGAATTTCTTCTGTTCATTCTTTCCTCTGGTTTTCCAACTTTTAAATAGCTTAAATAGACAAGATACTACGCCCTTCACTTGCTACATGCTGCCATGCTGGTAGTTTGAACTTTTGCAACCAAAAAGAAAAGGCTGAACAATAGTAAAATGCTTGCGTTTAAGGACAAAAAGTCGCATTGCTATATACCTGCGGATGAATCCGCCCAGAGAGTTCAGCTGCAAGTTTCAGAACATCATCAAACTCCAAATTATTAAATGCCCTGAAACCAATAGAAGAGGGAATATCAGCTCTTCATTCAGAACTTTATCAGAAAAGGGGTAAGTGTGAAAAAGGCTTGATGATTGTTTTGGTAGTGAAGCAACCTGTTTAAAAGGATTCCAGCAACACATTCAGGATCATTTATGTCAAAATATCCTGCATTAGGATTTCCAAAAAACAAAAGAAAAGTAAGCAAAAAATCTAGGAAAGGTGCCATGAGTCATGAGACGTCCGTGAACCAAAGCCACATAAATCCCATAGCTTCAAACGAAAATTATTTTCGGCTATGTCATTAATGACCTATATAAGAAATAGCAGAAGAACGAAATGATCACACCCAACGCCCCCGTCCTGTTTAGCTTGTGCATATTTTTTCAATTTCAGACATCCAAAAATGCACCAAACCTTGAAAAAGTCAAAGCATAAGACTTTTTACTTCTCAAGTTTATGCATGAAGTGAGGCATTATGATTTGCATCCAAATTAAATGGCCATACACAAACACCTTACATGCCACCTTTCAAGCAAGCTGATACTCTGACAGGCACCACGTGTCCATGAGCTCAGTCAAAAACAACTATGAATGGAAACCAAGAAGAACTTATATTTACTAACATCATATCAATTATTATCACATTCATAGAAAACAGCACAGCTTCATGAGATGTGAACGAGGCTGTCTTAAGTAGACCACTCCAAAGCACTAATACGAATAAGAAAATACTCCCTATTGCTGAAAACATGAATAGTAAGCCGGCAGATGAAAAGTGCACCAGAAATGTGAGGTCAACAATGGGGCTGAGACAAATTCCACAAGCGTTACGAACTAAAAATAGCAGACAGGGATCTGGACTTGCAAAGAACGAAGAAGAAACCGAAACAAAAGAAGAGAAAAGAAAGGAACAAAGAACTATCTGAGGCATACAAATCAAGCACCATACCTTGGTCCCGAAGAACACCACACATCAATGAAGAGTTGAGATTATTAAAAACCCTTAGTGGAAGCAGCCTGATAATAAGTAAAGGGCAGAGGCGATCAAAGAGAGAATGCGCCAGTTTCACAGGATTGTTGATTTCAGAGTCATGACTTTTCCATCTGTAGAAGATGATTCCATCAATCACACTTACAAGAAACAGTAAACAGTAATGGATGATCATCATGAGTCCCGCCCAACGCAGGTTTTAGCGTTTTTTAGGGTTTCAGTGTATTAGCTTGCTTGCATATATAAAAGCAAAGCTAGGGCTACGTCCTTTTGTAACTCTGACATATTTTCATCATAGTGAAACACCCCAGCACCCCGTGGACGTACGATTATCAGCTATACTCAATAGGATAACTAATGTAATCAATTGTGACGTGATAAAATGATTCACATATGTATAGGAAAAATCCACCAGGGGGCAGTTCTTAAACAAGGAAAATAGTATAATCAAGCAACTGAATATGCAACATTCCTTAACCATGGTTTTACCCACCTCTCCAGCTCCAGTAGGGCAGGTAAGGGCTTGGAAGGAGAGGACAAACAAAGGAAGACGAATATGAAAACAGCACCATCAGAGCATCCATGATTTGCATTCCACCAAAATGTAGAACATGTAGTAAATCATGATTGAAAAAAATAATTGAAAGCGTCCGTGTATCTTGTAGCATATTGATAGCCAATCCATCAGCTTCTCTTTGGCACAAAAATATGCTCCCAGAATATTTTTCTTTAAGTAAACTATTTCCTTACTTTTGCATTCAAAAGTTCTTCGGAAAGAAAATTCAATCTTGTCAGAGCTTGTCCCATAGTGGTCAATTATACCCTCCAAAACTCGTACATGAGCCTGGGCGGGGGCCTCTCAACAAGTTGCCAATTGCTTTTAAGTTGGATGCTTATCTATTATTTGGTAGCTTTCTCATAGTTGCATATCTTGTTGCATGAAAAAAAGATAACCCCATTATACCGAGGGAGATGAGAAAACTTCGATGTCCTAGGCTTATATTCTAGCATCTGTCCATTTAAGGTAGGCCTACATAAGTTCAAAGGAGCCATGTTGCAATCCCAAGGGGTAAGAGAGCACACCTAGTGGAGGTCTTCAGTTCAACTACTTTAGGCCACCGGCAACGTGACAATAATGGTTCTCATGAGTCTTAGCTTTGCCCAATCTGCGAATGCGCTACTACGTACATAGACCCCGGGAGTTACACTGCAAGGGGTTTCTCATCAGTAAAGAGAAAAGGAAAAAAAAAAAAAAAAAAAGGAGAATGTTGCACATCCAAAGATAACCAGATTGCTCCTTGATATTTCCTAACCATTTTCTGCAGAAACTATCAATCAACAACTGTGTGTGGAAATGTTGCAGGAAATAGCATTTCATCAAGTTCAGATCCAGGCACCTTCTCTAATACATTAGTGTCATCAGGAACACATTCATGACTTGGAGTCAGAAACAAATAGCTTGTTGACGAAAGTCAAATTTCTCTCAAGCCTATACTCTGAGAGTAATTGGTTCGTAACATCGGGGCCATTTTGAGGGATCTGAAAACTCACTCATGCCAAATATTGCTTCACAACAGGGGTGGGGGGAAAGGAAAGACGCTGACGACTTGGCTAGTAGTTGGGCTTGTTTATGAAGCCACAATTTCAGAAATCTAACGTTAGTTACAATAACCCCTATGAAGTATTCTTTACCAACTCTAGAAAACCGCATATAGGAAGTCTGCATTTCATGTTCATGGAAAACTTTTTAATGCACCATTACATCTAACAGTAGTATATGAATTAGATTACAGGATTTAAACCACAAAGATAACAGATGGGATTTACGTGAGAATCATGAGATATTAACAGTCAAGAGTTTCATATGCAATAAAATAAAGAGAATTTACTCACTCATCCGGCTGTCTTGTACGCAACAGAATCCGGTGAAAGACTATATCTGCAGCATCTGCCAACTGTTCACTAATATAACTTAGGAACTTAACAATTATGGGATTTGATGGCTCCGCAAACAACTTGTCAATCAAGGGTACAACCAACAAGTTCCAGTCTTCAACCTACACCATTGCAGAGATTCAAAAATCTAGTCAAAAACAAAATGGAAGCTCTTGAAAAGATTAACCACAATTGCAATCAAGGACGTCCAGAGAGTCATAAACAAACTTTAAGGACGGTTAGCCTTGAGTCAATTCATTACCCATACACATGCATGAGACAACTGCAAGGGATTCACACAGCTATAGACTAAAAAGCTCAAACAGACAATTTGGTATGATACACATATCCACAAACAAATGTATATAACATATTAATAACATTTACAATGTCCTAAACACTATTAGATTTCACCTAAACGAAACAGCAAAACATCTTTTTCCACTCAGATTCTAGTTATTGGAAAAGAATTGTGGAGACAAGCCCCAACCTAGGGCACCAAGATTCCGAAGCTCAAGATCGGAGCTGAGGGGGCAAAGAATGTACATCAAGCTTTTCAAAACTACTTCACAGGCAGCCTCATCTTGCACGTGGAGATAAAACAACCCAAGCATATACATACACATATGTCTATCTATATGAATGTCTATGCGAATTGGGAATAATGCAGACAGATCAACTACAGCAAAAGACCTCCCCTAAGATCCTGATTACCATGTAGGGATTAGTTGCAGTTATGAAAGGGGCCAAACAATGTAAATGTTGTTCAGCACTCATATCTATTTTCCAAAGACCTATGCACCAACAAACTAATTTTTTACGCTTTAGAGTTCCTCAAATTAAATACTAAAAGAGAATATATGTCATATGCACAAACTATGATAATGAACTCCAGTATGAATATCACGTGCAGATGTCTGCCCCAACGTAAAATCTCCCTAAACCCTTAAGCGGAGGATACATGGATATGCTTCCAAATATTGGATATGGCCTGAACATGAAATGAACATCTAATACTGATACATTGCATAATGTTCTGCTATTATAGAATGCTCAATTATCGATGTAGTTGAAATTAATTAGATTTAGGTAAAAGATATTTATAGCGTTCAGTAAAAATATTCCTTGTCTACCAATGTGAACTTCTTCGTCAAACATTGTTCTGCTAGTAAAGGATCCAAACATCCATTTGGGTACAATTTATGAATGTCAAACACATCTCATAGACCAACCCACGTTATACCCAATGGCACAGGTATTCTAGGGGATTTGAAGAATCCAAGTACATGGAGTACATATCTACAATCTACTGGCTCTAATCAATCTCTTCCAAGTCATTAGATTCAGAGTAAATGCAGAGAAGAATCTGCATTCCGTGCTGTGAGACCGGAGGTGGATTGGGGAAGAGACAGAAGCACCCACACGCTGAGAGTGTGTGTGTGTGTGTGGGTGGGGGGTGTGGTTTGTCCGTGTAAAGTGGGAAAGCTCTCTATCTGTTGGAGGGGATGGGAACGAGGGCCTTGCCTACGAACACAGGTAATCATTTTCGTCACATCAACTTAGTTAAGGTAAAACTTGGTATAGGATTCAAGTCAGTGTGGCCTCTCTCCTAGCCATGCTGAACCTAGATAATACACATACCGGAGGCTGCATTACCACGTTCTCTAACCTAGAAGCCACACAAAGATTCTCACAGTGTCAATCTTTAGCTGAGCTGACTCTTTTACTTGGGATATTTCTCCGTGTGAGCTCACTGATTTGTACCATGGTGATGCTAAGGTTGAGTCGTTGACGCCCTGCGGAGTTCTCTTGGATGCTATGTGATGGATGTCTAGACGCCAGCTACCATTGGAATGGTCTGTTCTTATGGAGGTCGACAAGGCACAAGTTATTATGAGCATTCCACCTTAAGGAAGCAACCGCGTGCATGTTGGTTATTATGAGCCACAAGCATGTAAGTACTTGTAGTGGGCCCAATATGCTAGTTCGGCCACAGTCACTACGTTCGGCTGAAGGCCGGGTTAAACCCCTCGATTCTGTTTGATCCGATTGAGGCATTGACCGGGTTGCTAGATTCGATCGGGCTTGGTTAGGCACAAACTGCATTTGGACAAGCAGATCCGAATAGCCAACTCATTCTAAGGATTGACCCTCTCTTTGGTTCAGACATTATGGTTCGCCCAACTCATATTGAGGTTGAGGCTCCTCTCTATGGTTCAGACATTATGGTTCAGCCAACTCATACCGAGGTCGACGCTCCTCTCTGTGGTTCGGACACGGTGGCTTGGCCAACTCATACGTGTCAGCTCGCCCACGTGTTTAACTGCCTTATCCAGTACGTCAAGTGCGACGTCAGGCGGAACGGTTATGGCACGAGCTGGGCACGAGCACACATGGGTGACAGCTCGCGCACATTCCCGACAACTACCTTATCCAAAACGTTAGGTGTAACACAGGCCCAAGGCGGTTACCGAGTGTGCTTGGCATGCATTGGCTTGGAGAGCAAGCCAAAGAGATCTATATAAAGGCAAGGATGAAACCCTACAATGGTACGCACTCTTCACCTCTCTAAACCCTAGTGCTTTCATCTTCCTCCTACAACTTTCTAACTAGACCAGCAGAGGGCCTTTTCGGTTTCCGACCGGTCTGGGCGAACCCAGCTGCTGAACCAGGAGGCTCAAGAGAGGTTAACAGATCTTGATCGACAACCCCACAATACTCATGGACATTCCACATGAGTATAGAAACAAAGAACTTTGGCGATAAGGTGATGAGCAAAGACAGCACAATAAAGGACTCCATAGCCATGAAACAACCAAGCAACCTCGAAAATGTTACTTATCACGAAAACAAATTAAAAATTGGATTATTCTAACCTCCGCCCAAAAGGTGTAGGATAATAGGTAAAAGGTGCATTGATATCCGAAAAATGTGTATTGGTATTTGTGAAAGTGTAATAATATCGGAAAATGCGTATTGATATCCGAACTTGTTTGGAATTATTAGCATATTATCCTCCGCCAAGTGGGCGGAGGTTTGCAAGACCGTTAAAAAATTTACTAAATAACAAAGCATACACTGTCTGACCACTGTGGAATCAGCTTGAGCACAATGTCAGCATCCAACTTTGACCCTCCTACAAGGTGGCAAAGTAAAAACATCTAAATTATGCGCAAAGAAGGTGAAACCTAAATTAAGGAACAAAAAGATAACATAGAAAAATAATAAAATATAAGGTATCTTAAAAACCATATTGTATGAACTACCAATTGATTGCAAAAGTGCTTTCACATTGTTGAAAGCATTTGGTATGGGGAATGAATGTTCTGAGATTCCAATCATCACATATCAATGTACAAACGCTTATATCTCTACATAAGTACATTGTGCAACTAAATCTAATATTTATGATCGAGATGAGTAATTGCATCTCAACAATCCACATTCCTCAGGTCCATTATCTTGGATTTGCTATGGAGTAGCTGCTGGAGCAGATAGTAATCCAGCATTTATACTTGCCATTTGGTGAGCCAAATTTCACCATGACTTTATGCACGATTGCCGAAGAATAAGGTCAATCAATAGGCCCCCAATCATGAGGGGTAAAAAAGTACGTGGCTTCAACAGAATTTTTGGGCTATATGCATGTCAATCAAAAAGTTTGATTGTTACCAAAATAATGCTAGTAAAAACAATTTATACTTAAGTATGGTAGTAAAGTACATACATGGCAGATGGTATTCCCCAAAAATAAGACAGAGGCAGCCAAGAAAAGGGTTTATGGATAATAATGTCCATTACTAAATTTTTATAGTACTTTCATGATAAAATAACTTCTCTCGGAAAATTTTCCTAAATTTGTTAACAAATATGTATGAACAAGGATGCTACAGCATGTCGTGAACAATTCCAAGATTAAAACAGGAAAGATATAGCTTTTGCTACATCACCTGAAGCTTCTGGAAGATCTGGGTTTTGACAGAGGTCGCTGCAAAATGTATAACTATAGGTTACACAAGTAAAACTGTTGCCATATGTATTAAACTTCAGAACCAAAATAGCTAGCACTACTCCAAAGTTTCCAAAAACAAGGCATGCACAAACAAATTGACCCTTTGAAGTTTTCTAAGCCCAATAATGGTAGTGCAAGGGTTCAAGAAAACCCAAAACAAATATGAAGAAAGAACTAAAAGGTGAACTAGAATATACCTAAGACAGTTGAACAACATACATAAAACTTCAAAGCTTTTATTATGATATTTGAGCGCGGCGACAAATGTGTTACTAGCAGATGACTGCAATACTTCGTCTGATGAATAAAGAAGACCGACTAAAGCAGGCAAAACCAGGGAAGGGTCTGCAAGAAGAAACAAAAAATCCATTTACAAAAAGTACCATGGTCAAAAGAGTCATTCTGTGCAAAAAAAAATAACAAATCCAAAAAAAATCCTTACAATTCCTTTCTCCCGAGACTGAACAAAATGGAAATCTGCCCAGTGTGCACACAATTAGTTACCAGAGTGCAATATTATGTATTTTAGTACTTCCAGTTTAGCTTCTTTTTAAGTTAAGCTTAAAATATGAGTCTTGGTAAGTTTAAATTTGAGTCGTTTAGGTTTACTACAGATCCTAGTTTCCTATTTTATTCGGGTTTGTTAAAGGTTGTGGCCCTTCTCTGCTTCCACATTAAAGCGTACCTCTACAAATTACAGTAAATTTAAGTATATCAGGAAACAAACTGAAAAGCAGTATATGCCTGAACTTGACCTGCATTTGTTAACATAGCAACAGTAAGTTTGTTTATAGCTGGAAAGGAATAAAGCTGAGTATGGCTAATCACACCACAATCACAAACTCAATAACAAAAACTTGATGCTGTGACAGAGACTAGCTAGAATAATGACTTTCTGCTGCTGCAAATGTGGAAATCCTATTTAACCCAAAAGCGAAGACTAGATGCTCAGCATCTTAATGTCATGAATTGAAGGACCCAAGTCTGCATAAATCCCCATTGGGAACATCCCAGGGATTTGTAAATGATCACCCAGTGCTCATAGGACAAGGGAGCTATGCATGCCTGGGAAGTATCAGTAAGAGAAGTCCATTGTTAGTTTGTTTCATCTGTTTTTTGGGGGATACAATCAATATAGCATTCATGGTCACCCACAAAGAAGCAGATTATTACCACTTAGTATATTGGGAGGATCACTTACTATGGAACAAGTGAGAAGGTGAGGTAAATTCCTCATATTTGCCTTTCTCCAGCCAAATCAAACAGTTTAAGAACATTTTGGTGCTTGTTTATGTAGGAGAAATCACCTTCAGCACCATATAGTTATGCCATATTTGACTCAAGTCTGACACTTCGTGTTTTACACAACCCCTTGTCATAGAGCCGAAACTAAAATTGCATGCTTCTGTGACAATAATAGTGGCAACAAGAGAAATTATTAATATTCTTTTCATTTTGCATAAAACTACTCTCCCACTCTAAGAAGCATAGATACGGACACAAGACACAGATACGCTTGACACGCACACGCGACTATGTTATTTCCCTTTGATGTAGGACACGGTCCGGTTCAGGATACGTTCAATCATATCTGTACAAATATATTGTTATGTATGATAAGTTATAGAATAGATAAGTTCTAGTTGACATGGGACTCAAGAAATCCTTCAATAAAGTAAGCTAAGTTATAGAATAGATAAGTATGATAAATTGTAAGAATTACTAATTTTCCAACTTTGTATATCACAGTAATGTGTCAAATTACGATATCTTTGATAGTCACATGTTAGCAAGTGTCAAAATAGTGTTGATCGCATATTTATTTCTAAGTGTCACAAAAGGCAAAGAAATGGCGGACAAGTTGCAGATAGAGTGTCGAACACATGTCCGAATTAAGATTTTTACTTCCTAATAATTATGGAGACATGGACATGAGCATCAGACAAGGACATGAGCATCAGACAAGTGCCCAAGGAGTGTCAGCCATGGACAACATCCCCTTCTTTTAAGTGTCCGTGCATCTTAGATCTTGCTAAGTTTTAACATCATCAAGTCAACGTACAATAAGTGTAAAAACACAATAAACCCAACAACAGATTTTAAATTGGGACTAAACAATGTTCTTTACATGGAACTCAAACTTTTCCAAGATCAAATAATCTTCTAGCCAGACCCAAGATGTAAATTAAAAAACAAAATTCAAACAAAAATTATGAAAAAAAGACTAGTGGGTAATCAAATTTTCACTGATAGAATTCAATTTCTGCCTATCCATATATATGTCATGCAAAAACTTAACAGTTTCACCCAGATTCGTGAGACATGGTGAAGCAGTGTAAGTGTTACGTATTGCTTTATAAAAATACAAGATGTCAAAAAACGAATTTGCCCAACATTTGGAAGCAAAAAGTAGTTTTCCCTTTAGTATCATTTTGGTTGTCTGATTTTAAAATTAACGGTAGTTTGCTAAGCGGCAATCTTTTGTTTTCAACTTTAGAGTTGCAACCCTATTTAGATTTGGAGTCTCAAGAGCCCATACACAACCAACAAAGTCTTCGTATCTATTAGACATGTGTCAGATACAGTAATTAATTGCAGTTTTATAGCTCTCGTTGGAATTAATGTAATTCTAGGTCCAGGTCCAATAGTCAAAACTTCAAAGACTCGCATGTAATGCCTACCAGCTTCTACCTTTTTCTTTACCTTTATTCGCACTTTCTACCCTTTGACCCCACCCTAGTCCCTAGAGTTAAAGACCAAATGCTGCAAAAACATCGCTTTAGAATTTAGCGACCTTTGGTAAATGATAACAATGACCAAGCATAACATTCTTGGCATAAGTACACTAGTGAAATACTTCACCACAAGCATTTTGTTTTGAAGATGCTATCATCAAATTTAAAACTAACCCATCATTGGGATCAAATTTGCTGCTTGTGTTCGAACTATGGATTCTTCATCTCCAAGGCGCTCCAACAAGTGGCTTGCTATATCTTGCCTGCCAAAAATCTGAACAAATAGCCAAGGGAATGAGGACAAGGATTATCAAAGAGCTAACTACCAGCAAAAGAAACATTGACCGTACATGCACTAGATGTGGAGATATACGAAAAAGTTCTGACATAACATCAACAGCATTCCTCCTCTTTACAACATCTCCAGAAGCGAGACGGTCTAAAACTTCTTGAAGGCACCGGCTATCTGTGCTTCTGGTGAATCAACAATTAGCAATCACTTAGTCAGGTTTAAACTTGGATAGAAGATTAGAACATGAAGGTTTAACTCAATAGTGAAATGGTGAAAAAAATTAGACATACATGGAGCAGTATTCTGCAATGAGTATAACGACAGCCCTGGCTGTTCCATCACGTTCATCTAGAAGGTTTAGTAGCAATGGTAGCACAGCATCCATCTCTCTAGTGTCAGTGGAACTGCTCCCAGCCAAAGAATAATTGGATCTAAAGATGACTGCCTTTAAGAGGCAAACCGCCCCATCAATCACCTCCGCATCGGCACAGTGAAGCTTAAAAAGAGCCAACACGTGATTATTAATACAAAGCATACAATTGCCCCAAATAAAAATGTCAAGATCAGATCCAAAACCAAACTATAGGATTGAAGTATAATGGCAGTTCATTCTCCACAAGTTATTTACATTCTAGTGCTGTAGCTCATAGCTACTTCTTAACAATCAACCTATCTCAGATAAGTAGAAGAAACCTCACTTCTAAAGACAGTTAAGAGAAACCTGGTCCATAACCACTCAAGGCAACAAAGGAAACTCATTCTGAGCAAATCAATCCACACTGACTAAAACAGTTACAGATGGAGCCAGGGAAACTGGTGTCATTCACTTTCAGACAGAAATGTTAAACCAGCATATAGTGCTATCAAATTAAGCTTGTACAAACTGGACGACACTGTTTCATGTGTACTTTAACGATTCTATAATCAATGTTACACAAAATGGTAGACGCTTTTCCAATCGGGAATATAACAGCACTTGATGGGTGGGGCATCTGCTCGTAAAGCGTTCTTCCAATTTACAATATGTCCGTATCTGATACGACGAGGGAAATTATTCCGGGGGTATTCCAAACAGTGAAAAATGAAAATCTTCAACGAAATAGCAAATATACAAACACCATTTAATCACTCTGTGCTCACAAGTACAAACAGTGCCACAATGGCATAATGATCTTATGATTCACCATTTGACTTGTGATGAGAACATGCCGCCCAGGCTCATGCTAGTTTTGGAGATTATAATTAACCAATGTGGGACAAGCTCCAACACTCCCCCACAAGTGCAACCCCTGACCCGCACGTGGAGAGTCAAAAACAGGATCCATAACACAGGGATTGTAACGAACTAAAAAAGAAGGTGAGCTTAAGGCACAAAAGCCCAGCTCCAATACCATGTTAAAGCATCCAACTCAAAACCAATTGGCAGCGAATGGAAAGGCCGCCCAAGCTCATATACTAGGTTTGGAGATTATAATTAAATTAAACCATGTGGAACAAGCTCAACAATATTTAATTTGATATCCCCTCCCACTCAGAAGCATACGTCTAATATCACCCTACGATGAAGGCAAATGAATCAATGCCTATGATGTGGATATTGTATGACTCGCAACTATGATTCAAAATCATGCTATTTGGCAGCAAGTCAATTTTGGACTACCATAAACCACCTTTCTTCGTAGCCTTTTTCCTATATAATTAGTTTCTCGACTATTAGCCTTACCCTTTTGAAATGCTCCTCCTAAATACTTTAAAGTGCTTCATGGTTAAAATTTGCAAACTCTTTCCTTTTCCCCTTCCTCTTACAAGACAGAAGATCTGTCATTCTCTGATTGATTACCGAACCCACAAAATATTTCCAATTGTTTACCTTCTTTTGAAGAATTAGCATCGCTTACTTAATTGAGATAAGTTTCTGTTTGTGGTTAGTTAAGTGGTGATTTTTGCGGACGTAAGTTAGAAAATTGAGCAGAATTTTCGCACAGGAGTTCTATAGTATGGACAATTGAAGCAAGTCTACTATAAACAAAGGGCATAAACAATAAACAGACACTCATGAGCACTTGAGTTCACATCATGAAGAAGCACACTTCTTTTTATCAGAATCAAGAAGCACACTAGAACTTTGAAAGAAAGGAAAACAACCATAATATAGTGCCTCTGCAAGTTCAGGAGTTGGAAAATATATATTCTAGACAAGAAGCAAATTTAGGTGATGTAACCATGCAAATCTTCACTTTCAACTATATGTTATTTCCTAGTTTCAATGATATTAACTTAATGATTCCACATATGCAAGCAGAAAATGAGAATTTTTAAAGGGACAAAAAGAGCAATAGGACAAAGTAATCTTAAAGTGGTAAACTTGTGATATGAGAACACAAGACATCTACCTGGGATATGAGAACGCGAGATATCCGCAACCCATCTTCTGACAATATGTTTTCAAATCGCTTGCCGTCCAAATGCCCCAAGAGCAGGGATAGACAATTTAAGAAAAACTTTATTGTCTCTATTCCACTATCCTTATTCTCAGTATACTCTTCAGTGTGGTTCTCTGCATAAAACTGCATACGAGGTTTATTAGGACCTGAACTCCAACAGAATCAAAGTACACGTGCGATCATATTTATTGAAACCTCATTGCCTCATCTAGGACGTCAAGTGAAAGAAAAATCATATGTCACACTATTTTATTATGTTGTCTACAAGAAATTCAGAACCTGATAAGTAGCTCAGTGCCAATGATTTATTTTCCCTTAATGTGCTATTCAGATGAACTACATTCAAGAAGAGCTAATCTTTTTAACAAAATGTACCCCCATGACAGTCCCCCAGTAAATCATCACCCAGTGTTGGTCATCATCTAAAAAGGATGCACAATGCCATCTGAATGTATACAATAAGTTGCTGGAAGAAGTTAACCACATTGAAATGCTTCAAGTCTCATTGGAAAGCTAGATTTCATGACGCAGCTGAACACAGATACCATGTCACCATGTATGTGTTTAGCCTTCAACGTCAGATACTATGCCACAGCACTAATCAAATATGTAACCACATTTTTTGTGGGATCCTTCCCAAGAACCACATTGATACCTGACAACTATGTCCACACAAAGGAACACAATAAGCAAGTCAAATCTTCGCAGGCATGATAAGGGAGATCAGACATGCTTGGGCACGAGTCATGGAATCACGTTGGACCTCAGTAGGTCATGATCATAGTTATTGGTTTTGACATGAAATTTTGGCCTGGGCATGTGCCTTCTAAACATATCATACAAACAGGAATTACTTGGCTGGAAAAATGCTGAGAATATGGGTAAAGGTAAACTTAACCTGAATCCCAGACAGGTATTGGTCCAATAATTCTTTGTACTGCTGAGAACTTTGGTAGTCTTCCAAGTGCATCAACATGCCGTAATATTTCCAACAAGAAGAGAGAAGTAAAACTCCAGTATTCAGCATGTGTGACCCTGCCTTACATGTCAAAAAAACACAAATACTTACGGAGAGGAATTAAAACATATGGGAACATGAAATGATTTAATATGTTATAGAAGTAACACCAGCCTCATTTTGAACGTGCGCATTGCTCCCTTTTATGCCCTGCAACCACTTGAGCACTCTGTCCAATCCTTCAGCATGTAAAGACCGGCTTTTTCTGCTCCACTGCTTACCATGATGAAAATAAAACTGTTATTCGAGATATTCGAGCTTCAACTAGCTCAACAGGAAAAGAAATCAAGTGTGCAGCAAGTAACATGCATTATTGAATTGAAACCGCAATATCCTGTGTATGTACTTTCTATGGTAGATTTTCATATTCTGCCATAGTGCATAGAGTTCTTCCACTTTATTTTATTAATTCATACAGATCGTTGATACTGGAAAATTAGTTTTCTTTCTTCTGTCCCAGCCCGCGATCTAAAAGCGTCGCACATACACCCTAGTGTATGTTTTTCGACGCTGAGGGTATCCTTCAAGAGCAGGGGAATTTCCTGACATTTCTGATTGGGTATCTTGTACTTCTAATAACTTGTTTTGTGCAGCACGCCAGCAACCATTTGTTATATAATTATAAACCGTCCAAGCATCAATAACAATCTACTGATGCAAGTTTATAAGCACCCAACGATAAAACAGGAAAACATCTCTAGAACTATAGATGGCGGTGCTTGTTAGAGAAGACATAGAACACCTTGGCAAAAACATAATGAAGAACACCAGACTGTTATAACCTGAGGAAATAAACAAGGTGCTTTTAAAAAAATGAAACCATAAGGTCCATCAAATAACAGGAAACAGAATTAGTTTACTTCCAATCAGATTGGAGGTTTTATGAAATAGAGGAACAGGCATCCTGACTTTCACAAAAAGACAGCCTTGTTATGTCCATGAGGACCCAAGGCTATTCGGAGGAAAAGAAAAAAAAAAACCTATTGCACCAGAAGATCGAACACGGGAATGTCAAACGATATACTACCACCAGCTTCTATTCCGCAGAGCACAGACTTGATTCACATGTCCAGAAAATCCATAGCCTGGGGAAGGTCCACAATTGAATTGGCCAAAGCTGTGAGGCCAATTTCTCCACCCTCATAACTCACGTAAAGTAACTCCATCCCTTCATTAAGGGAGCCAATGGAGCTTGGTGCCCAAGGTTTAACCAATGTCATCACCATTGTTCAGAGAGCATTAGGCAAAAAAAACATGGTTGCAAGCAAAATTGAAAGATTACCAAGCAAAACTTTGAAGTTAAAGTAGGTGGGTAATAGGATTAAAATTGTTCACGGTTCCAAAATCAAGTCTAAATACACCATGCTATCCTGTGTTTGGTAACACTCAACCCCAAGGGCTGATTAATGAGATGCCTTCAAGCTTATATACAAAACCGTGTAGTTGGAGCAACCAATGACAAATAGAAAAGGGTAATCAAATCAAAGATCTGGTAGAGAATTTCGTAACATACAGCAATGAGTTTCTGCACAAGAATAATAAGTTCATCTAAATGATCCCAAAGCAATAACTTCATCTCCATTGAGACTTCAGGACATCTACTAGCTGGTTTCACTCTCTTTTCTCCAGGCATCCAGGTAGTTGGAAGGCTTGATAAACTTGAATTCGATTGTTTAGGCTTTCCATCTGAACCATTGGAAAATAGATCTTTTTTTGTCAAAGCTGTAGTGAGAGCTAAAGTGCAATCAGCAGCAGCCACTGCCAGGCGAGTTGGCAACTCAAAACCCCCCTGCAAAGTGCTACGACTACAAGGATCAAACATTTTTAAACAAAAACATAGGAATGGATTTTCAAAAAAAAATTAAAGTCAACAAAAGCACGTAACACTAAGCTAACTAGTAACATTACATCAAGAACTTCAGTATACTAAAGCACAAAGACGGCACACAAGCATCATTTGAGCACTTAGATTGCCTCAGAGGACCAATTGCTCTAGTCTCACAATAATCATATCCTGAAGATGAATTTCATCTCATATAATAAACAACGGATTCTTTGAATTCTTTTCTTAAACGCAAATGTTATCTCATCACTGTTGAGATCAAGACAATGGTCTCATCTTACTCTCAGCAATAATCGACGATTAAAAACCTAAGCCTTACCACAACTTTCACGAGCCCTCTAGCACCACTTAGAATTGATGTTAACAAATAAACAATTAGGTTAGCTGTCCACGTCACCGTCTAACCAAGTAATTTCCGTGACAAAAACAAGCTGCTCAAAAGAAAGCCAGTGAATTCAATGAGCCTGTTTTAATTAGTGTACTGACAATATGAGTTATGGTGCATAAGTAAGTTTCACTTGCACCACTGCAGCTTTAAACAATGTGGAAGGTGATCACTAGCAATAATATCCGCTTTCTGTATATTGCGAGGATCTGTAGCCTTATGTTATTTACCTCCACTTTCAATTTGAACTGTCCAAATAAGGTGTATTAATCAATAAAGATGTGCCCCATCAGTTACTGCCTTTGAGGTGGCAGGAGGAGATACCACCCATCTGAACAACTCAATAGTGCATCTAGCAGCCCATTTTGGCAGTCCGCGACGAGAAGTAATGAAAATGCATACCAAGTAGAATTAAATAAACAGAACAGGGACACAAATAGAGCTCCCATTCCAGAAAGTGCCAATATTGTGGAATAATAGAGATAATTGAAAGTTTACAAATTCAAAACTAAGTCAAGATCAAAATTTACAAAATCCTATTCCAAAGCCAATCTGAAGACCTACAGGCTTCATGTAAGTACTTTTAGCAGAGGGTAGTCTCATTAGCTTCTAAGCTTAATCTAAAGGCATCTTCAGACAATATCTTTGGACATGGGTACGTCAAAACAATTTAACATTTACGCTTCAGACAAGGTTAATGCTTAACAGGAACGAATGATAACAGAAACTACCAACATAAAGCTAACAGTCAACATACAGCCAACAGAATAATTCTTCACAAACAATTCCCACTTAATGTTGAGCTGCTAGTTGACTAGTTGCACAAAGTTCGCAAACAAAAAATTCAGTTCAATTGGCATCAAGTTGCCAAACCTCCAAAGACGTGAACACAATTAGAGGTATCACATCTGATAAGTAAAGAAATGTTTGTCAACCTTGCATATAGATTTGTTGAGGGACGGAACTAGCATTCACGGAACAAGACAATCTGTGCTTAATAAACTAGCCAACCCGTCACTCTCTCCATGACTAATGCAACATAATAAAAAATAAAAAATATTGGTCTTAGGTCCACAAGTCCACAAGCCCACAAGTCCACCCATTAGTTTTGTAAGGTGTTAAGTACAATTTAAAAAGATCATAGTAGGCCCAGTCCACTCCCTAGGGTAGGGTACCCTAGAGTTTAGGCACTTTCATAGGGTTTTAGGGTGCACTTTCCTATTATAGGGTAGGGTACCCAAGCGTTTAGGGACTTTCATAGGGTTTTAGGATGCACTTTCCTATTATAGGGTAGGGTACCCTAGGGTTTAGGCACTTTCATAGGATTCTCGGGTGCACTTTCCCATTATAGGGTTTTAGTGGTTTAGGAGCTTTCATGGAGTTTCGGTTTCAGGCACTTTCATAGGGTACCCTAGGGTTTAGGTTACGCGTGTGGACTTGTGGGCTTACAAAACTAATAGGTGAACTTGTGAGCTTATGAAATCTCTAAAGTGGACCAATCACCAAATATAAAAAAAATATGCACCGAGACGGATCCAAGTAGCTGGTTTTCTTCCACTCCTGGATGAACATTTCTGATCAATCTTAAAACAGAAGATTGTCACTTGGATCTCCTTAACTGAGAAAACCCTAGTGATGAATTGTAGAAACTAATATACTAAAACAAATTAAAGAAAAGGGCTATATAGAGTATAGACCATGTCCACATGAAATAGCAGTGTCTCACTTAAACCAAGTCAATACAAACAATCACAAGTATAAAACAACGGAAAGAGGTAAGGCTAATTGAATCCCAAGTATCTCTACTAAACTACCACCACCATCTCAAAACACTTCATGCAGAAAAAGGGAAAAAAAAAAAAGATGAGCATACGAATTCTCGTATTGAATTTTTTAGGGTAAAGCTTCCCTTTCTTTTTTCTTTTTGTATGTTCCTACTCTTTTCTTTCACACGAAAAGGACAAAGAAGAAATATTACATCAACAAACAGATCTTCAGCAACTTGCCATGTGCTCCGCAGTGTGCAATGAAAGAATCCTCCTTAGTTAATGGGAAACATGTTGTCTAGCAAGGACTAAGCAAATCAAATATAAACGAACAGCACATAGACTCTATGAAATTGTGCAAATGGATAAGACTACACCGAAATAAGAATAGAGGCTGAAATCTTGATGCGGATCACATAGCTGAAGAGTACATGAAAACCCGGGCCCAAACCCGGGCCCATCAGAAGGCTCGTTGAAGACCGGCGAGTCCGAAAATGATTTCAGCTTTTAGCATATTTAAGTCCTTAGTTACTATATTCAAGTCCTTGATTTTTGTTTCTACGTTTTGTTTAAATTCTTTCCTTTTTGTTTAGGATTTGATTTGTTTCATTTCCTTAGCTCTAGGGAGGATTTGATTTGTTTCCTTTTTCTTAACTCTAGAGAGTTAAGGTGTTATTTTTTCTCTATATAACCAGCACTATGTAATCGTTTATAGGGGATTTTTGATTGATAAAATTATAGAGAGCCATAATCTCTTTATTCCAAATTCTTTGGTATTCTACGGAATCAACAGAGTGTTTGATGCCTTTATTCCTGGGTATTCTTTGACTAAACAGGTTTAGAGAAGGATTTTGATCTCCGGGTATTCGTTACGAATCAACGGATTTCGAACTCGATTAAATAGTTCTGTTCGTCATTAGCTTCCGCTACATCAGTTGGTATCAGAGCGAGGCTACGGCCTAGCACTCATGGCACCAAGGAAGCAACGTACAGTGGAAGAAATTTACGAGACTGATAACGCAAGGATGCAACAACAAATCGATGCTTTGACTGAACAAATCGCAGCATTGACAGTGGCGTTTCAACAATCACCACTGAATGCCCACTTCACGGAGGAGGAAGAGGAAAGAAGCGCGGCGGAGAACGGGGAAAATCCCTTTGCGAGGGATCTTGCTCGAAGGAGGGACATGCAACCCACAGATGCTGGCTCACATCGGTGGGAAGCCGGATTAAAAATTGACCTTCCAGAGTTTCATGGCACTTCGCAACCAGAAGAATTTCTTGATTGGCTTTTTTCCATCGAGGAGATCTTGGAGTTTAAGGAGGTTCCAGAGAATAAACGAGTGCCCTTAGTGGCTACACGTTTTCGAGGCCGAGCAGCGGCGTGATGGCAACAATCAAAAGTCACTCGATCGAGGCAAGGCAAGAAAAAAATTGATTCGTGGGACAAGATGAAAAAGCATATGCGAGCAGCGTTTTTACCCCATAACTATACTCGAACGCTGTACCAAAATTTTCAAAATCTTCGGCAAGGGGCAAAGACAGTTGAAGAGTACACTACAGAGTTCTATCAGTTATTGGCCCGTAATGATCTAGGGGAAACAGAGGAACAACTGGTCTCGCGCTATATTGGGGGTTTACAAATTGTGTATCAGGAGACTTTGAATTTTTTTGATCCCTACTCCGTTTCTGAAGCACATCAGAAGGCTTTACAAGCGGAGAAGCAATCAAAGCGGCGGCTAGGAAATTACGGTGGGGCAAGTGGGTCTAATCGTAACACAACACAATCAGGGATCAATCGAGGGACCGTACAGGTTGGTAACCTACCAGTGGTGCCACAAAACAGAAACCCGATCGCGACAGGCGGCCCGCGGTGCTTTAAATGTGGTGAACCAGGACATCGCATTGCGGATTGTAAGAAGGCAGGTCCATTTGGGAAGGGGCTGTTTATAGAAAGTGAAGAGATTGTAGGGGATGAGTTTGACGTGTCCTTACAAGCACCAGTCTTTGATTCAGAAAACGAACCGGTTGTGTACGAGGAACACGTCACGGGGGATGATGGTCCTCTACTAGTGGTACGCAGGGCTTGTTATACCCCACGAGAGGTTAAGGGCGATAGTTGGCTTCGAAATAATATCTTCCAGTCCACATGTACCATTGGTGGCAAAGTGTGCAGACTTGTGATCGATTCTGGAAGTTGTGAAAATGTGATCGCGGAGGAGGCTGTTAAGAAGCTGGAACTGAGCACCGAGAAGCATCCAAATCCGTACAAGCTATCGTGGCTACAAAAGGGTAAAGAGGTAACAGTTTCTGAACGTTGTTTGGTTTCCTTTTCAATTGGTTCTCACCTATGGAGCACGGGTACCGGTACGCGGTACGGGTACGGGAAACGGCAAAACCCCAAAAAAGTAGGGTACGGGTATGGCGGGGGTACGGCGAATATATATATATATATATATACACACACACACACACACACACTATCTTTTACTATTTTTATTGCATAAAATGAAATATAAACCCATTTTACCAACAAAAAGCAACATAGATAAAAAGTCAAAATGATATAATGTTTGTGTTTGTTAGGGGTAAAACTGAAATACTAAACAATTAGAGGTATCCTGAAACTGGAAGATATAAAACTGGAATTTTCATAAATTAAGGGACTTTATTGTAGTGGCAAAGAACTTAAGGGCCTATACTGTATTTGTTTGTACTATATATCACACCCAAGTAACCAGTCCCAGTCCCAGTTGATCGAGAAGCGACCAGAAGCCCCAAAGTTCTGAACCCGACGATCGACCCCGTCATTACCTCGTCGCCGTCGTCAATCGATCGACCCAGTCATCACCTCATCTCTCGATCGACTCTAGTTCTCGACCCCGTCATTACCTCGTCGCCGTCGTCAATCGATCGACCCAGTCATCACCTCATCTCTCGATCGACTCTAGTTCTCGACCCCGTCATTACCTCGTCGCCGTCGTCAATCGATCGACCCAGTCATCACCTCATCTCTCGATCGACTCTGGTTCTCTCTCTCTCTCTCTCTCTCTCTCTCTCTCTCTCTCTCTCTGACTCTCTCGTCTCTCCATCTCTCTCTCAAACGTACCCACCAAGTACCCAAGGCGTACCGACGGAGTACCCTTGCCGTACCCAAAGATACCAGAAGTACCCGGTACGATTTTGCCGTACCGGGTACGTTTTTGCCGTACCGGCGCCGTACCCGTACCCGTACCAGTACCCGGTACGCGTACGGCGACATTTCTGAAGTACCCGTGCTTCATAGGTTCTCACTATAAAGATAAAGTGTGGTGTGATGTTGTTCGAATGGATGCTTGTCATATTTTGTTGGGTAGACCATGGCAATTTGACAGGGACGTACAACATGAGGGCCGCAAGAATACTTACTCTTTCATGTTCAATCAAGTTAAAATTGTACTTGTGCCCAACAAAGATGGTGCCCCAAAACCAACAGTCGAAAGGGTATCCAACTTGTTGTCCATGCATCAGTTCTTGGGGGAGATGACCCAAACAGATGTAGTATACATGTTGGTGGGCAAGGAACGAAAAGGAGGCAGTGAAATACCAGATACGTTGAGGAAATTGGTTGAAGAATTCAATAGTGTATTTCCTATTGAATTACCATCAGAGTTGCTTCCCGTACGAGTCATACAACATCAAATTGACTTCATGCCTGGGGCCAATCTACCGAACCGACCACATTATCGAATGAATCCGAAAGAACACAAAGAGCTTCGCCGCCAAGTTGAGGAGTTGTTGGCCAAAGGGCATGTCCGAGAGAGTCTTAGCCCATGCGCGGTACCTGCCCTGCTAATTCCCAAGAAAGATGGTTCGTGGCGTATGTGTGTGGATAGCCGCGCAATCAACAAGATCACAGTCCGTTACCGATTTCCAATTCCTAGGTTGGACGATTTGTTGGATCAACTCAGTGGAGCGACTGTCTTTAGCAAGTTGGATCTCAAAAGCGGATACCATCAGATTCGCATCCGGGAAGGGGATGAATGGAAAACAGCTTTCAAGACTCGTGAGGGGCTATATGAGTGGATGGTTATGCCATTCGGATTGTCAAATGCACCTAGTACTTTTATGCGTGTGATGAATCAGTTATTTCGTCCTTTTATTGGGAAATTTGTCGTAGTTTACTTTGATGATATCTTGATTTATAGTGCTAACCACGAGCTGCACCTTCAGCACTTACAGCAAGTTCTCTCATTATTGCAAAAGGAAAAATTTCATGCTGCTATAGGAAAATGCTCATTCATGACAGAAAGTGTGCTATTCCTTGGTTATGTGGTATCTAAGGATGGTATTTTGGTAGATGAATCCAAAGTCGAGGCAGTGCATCAATGGCCTTTACCAAAGAACATTCATGAAGTGCGCAGCTTCCATGGGTTGGCATCTTTTTATCGCCGATTTATCCCGAATTTTAGTAGCATCATGGCGCCTCTTACTGATTGTATGAAGGCTGGGAAGTTCTCCTGGACAGCGGCTGCGACGAAGGCATTCCAAGAGATTAAGCAAAAGTTAACTTCTGCTCCTTTACTTATACTACCAGATTTTTCTAGACCCTTTGAGTTGCATTGTGATGCATCAAAAGTGGGCATTGGGGCTGTTTTGAGTCAAGAAGGCTGACCAATTGCTTACTTCAGCGAGAAACTAAGTGGGTCGAGGACAAACTATAGCACATATGACATTGAATTCTATGCAATAGTCCAAGCCTTAAAGCACTGGTATTCTTATTTATCGCAAAGTGAATTCATTTTGTTTTCTGACCATGATGCGTTGAAACATATTAACAGTCAGGACAAACTATCATCTAGGCATGCCAATTGGGCTGCTTACTTGCAGCAATTCACCTTTGTTCTCAAACACAAGTCAGGTGTTATGAATAAGGTGGCCGATGCACTTAGTCGACGTGCTCTTTTTCTCACCACCATGTGAACCAAAGTACTTGGGTTCGATTCTTTTCGGGAACTATTGCTTGCTGATCCTTTTTTTGGAAACATTCTTCGTGAAGTTAAGGCAGGACAACGATCAGACTATCTTTTGCAGGAGGGGTTTCTTTTCAAAGGCAACCAACTATGTGTTCCCGAATCTAGCTTACGCCTTCGATTTATCAAGGAACTACATGAAGAGGGGCATGTCGGGCGAGACAAGACGTTTCACTTGGTGGCCAATTCTTACTTTTGGCCCACCATGAGAAAAGAAGTTGCAAAGTTGGTGGAGGGATGCCGCATCTGTCAAGTCTCGAAAGGTACAGCCTCAAATGCCGGGTTGTACATGCCCTTACCAGTGCCTAGTCAACCGTGGGCCGACGTTAGCATGGATTTCGTCTTGGGACTCCCACGCACACAGCGGGGTTGCGATTCTATCTTTGTTGTGGTAGACAGGTTCTCTAAAATGGCACACTTTATTGCTTGCAAGAAGACTACGAATGCCGTTAATGTTGCCCAACTGTACTTTCGGGAAGTTTATCGTCTTCATGGGCTACCAACATCAATTGTCTCAGATCGGGACACCCGGTTCCTTAGCCATCTTTGGAGGAGCCTTTGGAGAATGGCTAACACCAAACTTGACTTCAGTAGTGCATATCACCCGCAATCGGATGGACAAACGGAGGTTGTCAACCGCTCATTGGGTAATTTATTGCGGTGTCTTGTTGGTGATCATTTGAAGTCATGGGACCAAAGGTTATATCAAGCAGAGTTTGCTTATAATCGGTCTGTTAATCGTAGTTCGGGCCAACTATGGTTATCAGCCGCGAGCTCCGATCGATCTTGCACCTGTTCCTGACCTCAAGCGTGTTCACGGTAAAGCTACAGAGCTGATTGCCCATCTTCAGGATGTTCACACAACTACTCAGCAAAATCTTCTAGAGGCCACTGCAAAATACAAATGTGCTGCTGATAAGAAGCGTCGCCTTGTGGAATTTGCAGTTGGTGACTTTGTTTGGGCAGTACTCACGAAGGACAGATTTTCAGCGGGGTAATACAACAAACTTGCAGCTCGGAAAATTGGCCCATTGGAGGTTGTGGAGAAAATTAACTCAAATGCTTATCGATTGCAACTCCCAAGCCACATCCGCACTTCCAATGTGTTCAATGTCAAACATCTCTTTCCTTACTATGGTGACAATTCTGATGATGACCCAGCGAATTCGAGGTCGAATTCTTTTCACCCTGGGGAGGATGATGCGGATCACATAGCTGAAGAGTACATGAAAACCCGGGCCCAAACCCGGGCCCATCGGAAGGCTCGTTGAAGACCGGCGAGTCCGAAAATGATTTCAGCTTTTAGCATATTTAAGTCCTTAGTTACTATATTCAAGTCCTTGATTTTTGTTTCTACGTTTTGTTTAAATTCTTTCCTTTTTGTTTAGGATTTGATTTGTTTCATTTCCTTAGCTCTAGGGAGGATTTGATTTGTTTCCTTTTTCTTAACTCTAGAGAGTTAAGAAGGTGTTATTTTTTCTCTATATAACCAGCACTATGTAATCGTTTATAGGGGATTTTTGATTGATAAAATTATAGAGAGCCATAATCTCTTTATTCCAAATTCTTTGGTATTCTACGGAATCAACAGAGTGTTTGATGCCTTTATTCCTGGGTATTCTTTGACTAAACAGGTTTAGAGAAGGATTTTGATCTCCGGGTATTCGTTACAAATCAACGGATTTCGAACTCGATTAAATAGTTCTGTTCGTCATTAGCTTCCGCTACATCAAATCTGCACAGAATAAACACCATGTAGTTGCAAAATGGAGTTGGTACATGTGGGCCACAACAGGTTGTGTAAGAGATTGGTACTGAAAGACTAAACAGCAGCAGATTGACTGCACTGAAACCATGATAAATAGACTAAAGATAACTTATCAAATAAAGAGCGATATAGATAGGAAAGACAAGATTAACATTGTTCGTGTATGATGATGGCTCACAGCCACATCAGAAAGTTAATGGCACTCTCACACTACCTAAACGAATACAAGATAACCAAACCAAATCGAGCCTTATGTCCCAATCACTTGGGGTCGGCTATATAAATCCTTTTTCCCCATTAAGCTCTGTCAAGGGCCACTTGTTCACACAAACCTATCATACTCATATCATTGCGCACCACAACATCTAATGTCAATTTAGGTCTACCCCTCCCCGTAGCATTGCTACCCAAAACTATCTTATCCGCTCTCTTAACTACTATATCTCCTAGTCTACGGTAGACATACTCAAACCACCTTAGCCTATTTTCCCTCAACTTCTCTTCTATGGGTGCTACACCTACCATCTCACGAACCGTTTCATTTCTAATCCTGTCTCGTCTAGTCTTACCACACATCCACCACAACATTCTCATTTCCGCTACACTCATCTTGTCTCGTCTAGTCTTACCACACATCCACCTCAACATTCTCATTTCCGCTACACTCATCTTGTTCACCTGTTAATTCTTAATAAGCCAACATTATGTCTCATAAAGCATCGCTGGTATGATGGCAATTCCATAGAATTTTTCCTTCAATTTTATGGGTACCCTCTTGTCACATAGTACACCAGCAGAGCTCCTCCACTTGAGCCACCCCACTTGGATCCTATGGGTCACATCATCGGCAATCTCTCCATCTCTACTAATAATTGAGCCTAAGTACTTAAAAGCAGAGATAGAAATAAGGTTACAGAAATACTTCCCTCTTTGACTATATATTGTGGCATCCACCAATAACGGATGTAATCCAATAGTTCCAGCACAACGGGCTCATGATATGGCAGAAGCAGAATAACCAAATGTCTTGCATCATTACCAGTCTAGTTCAGTCTTTCAACCTCTCGACTTCTCTAACCTGAGATGCTTTTCTCTAATTACCTCCTATTCAGTTCATAACAATTGGTAATGACTTTAAACTTACAGTTTTCCTCGTCTTTGTATGGGTCCTTCTAGCTATTAATCTAGACTGAACCCACAAGTTTCCTATTTCTCATATTAAGTTGGTATTTACCAATGATAACGTCACAAAGAAAAGTGAGAAAGAAGCCAAGATAAAGTCACCAGGATGGAATGACACATCACAATATCAGATAACTTCAAAAAAAAACCTTTTCGGTAGAATTCGAAATTCACTAATGGTCGTACTATCAGGAATTGATATAGTTTGAGCATGAGAAATGAGGCTGCAGAGGTAGTGGCAGCCTCACCAAGACCGTTCATCGGAGCATCAAGCATGCAACAGATATTAAAGAAAAACACAGAGACAGAAATTTGCTTCAATTTGCAGCTACAAGAATAGTTATCAGACGCCTCATGGGCTTATAACTTGGTGTAAAACGATATACCTTCCATTGCATACAACAGATACAAGATGTGTGATGCACGAAGAAAAAATCTTGAGTAGTGAAGAGTACTTCTGCTTTAGTCCTGCATCAAGAAAAATTACTCTATCACTCCTAGCAGATAGGGGAGACAGCGAAGACTAAAATCTTTCTACAACAGAAACTAAGAAATGCAAATATTTTCTCATGACTAGAAGACATATAACTTCTTTCCCTAGTCTTTCTCCTACTGTGAGTCCCAAATTTAACTAATGCCTAATCAAAGCGTTTGAAATGGCTAAGAAACAATATCCTTCAACTAGCTGTTCAGGCTTCATTTATCCCAAAAATGTTGCTAACAATGCGGTATCAAACTAATTCAGACAAAGAAGCATCAAAGACTCGGTTGCGTATAAGGAAACAGAACAGAACCGAACTGTATACTGTTGTCTTGATAAACCAGTTGAGCACCAAAATCATACTGTTCTTTTTTCTTAATTACTTGAAAGACAAAACCAATATGGTTGTACAAAAACAAAACCCAGATACAGCAACAAAACAAGCTTCAAAATTGATTTCGCATGACTTTAAAATAAACCAGTAGAGCTGAACAACAAAGCTGGATAGAAATTCTTTGGAGGCATCCCGAAGGAGTCTGTTGCTAACTGCATCTAAAAAAGGTCGGGGCCGTTGGGCACTAATCCATGAAATGCAAGTTTAGTTAATAGCAGCCACTTTGTGCGCATAAACCAGATATTATCTCCGCAGAGTGCAGATTGAACCCTGCCCATGCTCCTGATACCCAGATAGGAAGAGATGCAAAGGGCATTGACTCTAGGGAGTAATCGTTGATATCAAGGTTGTTAGCATTGATTTCTAAAAAAAAAAGGTTTGTTAGCATGACCCAAACCACTGGTTGCTGACCAGTCAAAACTGATGTTATCTATGCTTAATTGTTTTTTTGTTTTTTGTATTTTGAGCAAATCTACGCTTCAGTTGATAAACACGAACTTGCAAGCTAGAAAAATATCTGAGATCCAGGCATATCTAATTTTAGAGTATCTCTCAAGGGCTTTGCAGCACCATCAAAGCCCATTAGTGACTGGTGAGGACACAATAATCACTTTCTGAAAACGACATAAGCAAGACACAAAGTATAAGGCCCCGTTCCAAAAACCTTCTTCAAAAATACGCAGCTTATTTCACATTTTCAAACTAAAAAATAATGTAAACTAAAAATAATTTTTCAATTTTTTTTGCACCGTTTAAAAGATCTCAATGAGATCTATCAAACAAGATTCATATTGATAGAAAAATTATTTGCGTAAGCACATAATTTTTGAGCTTAAAATTGGCTTCTTAAAAAATAAGTACTTATTTTGAGTTTGGGAACGGGGCCTAAGATTATCCTGCTTCAGGTACAAGCTCAGACTCAAATAAGATAATACGGCCAAAGGATACTTGTCAAAATGGACACTACCCTTTCAACCCACATTTTGAAGTCAGCAGGCATCTAGAATATTGTAATTGTTAACTAGCTTCTCAAAAAAAACCTGTCGGGGTACTTAAATACAACCCGAGTATCATAAACGCTCCAAAAAGGTAAGCAGGATATTTGTGCTCCTATTTAAGTTAATCCACCACATTGCTGAGTAAAGGTGGATACAAGGGACAGAAGCGAGCCTTCCGGGAATATGCTGGGAATTACAATGGTTCTCAAGACCACCAAGTTGGGGCAGCCTGAGAGAGAGAGAGAGAGATGGCAGTGTGGAGTGGTCAATCAGATTATCAGAGACTAATGATTACTCAATGTGCCTTCAATACGTGTATAGGATGCTTCCTCTACTAGGTGTCAACTCTCCCTTATATACGAGCCTTGGGGAGGACAGAGCAAACTATCAGCCTCATGCCCATCGGTGGACAATGGAGGTTGACATTTTTTCCTCTTTCAGTCTATGTTCAGACTTCGGGCTTTATCATATGACTAACAGAGGCATTTGAGTGATACATAGAGACCCGTATCAAATTACCAAGTTTAGTAGGTATAATGTGGGCTTCAAGGTGCCAGATGGTAGGTGTGATAAATTTTCCGAGATGCAGGATGTTGGTCAACACACCCTCTCTCCGAAGAACCGGTCAAGTTAGAGAATCGCCGAGGGCGGGCTTATACTTCTTGACAAATCCCTTGCTTTAGCCTCCAAAACCACAAGCCTCCTCAAGTCCCAAGTGAGGTACCTAGGCCTGACCCCGGCCTAGGATGGTGTTGGAGTCGCCTTCGATTATTCATTCAGGACTCACGGAATCCAGAGAGCATTATCGGTGGCAGCTCTCAAGAGCATAGGCAAGACCTGTAGAAGAACATATCTTTGGAGTTGGAGGTAAAGCGCTCGGTTGCTTTTTAAGAGGTGAGGCGCCCAGTCACACCTTGGGAAGATGCTAATTGACCGGATAACCCCTTCCTCCTAGGGAGGAGATGTCTTTTGTCGGATGGCCCCTCCAAAGCATTTCTCCTTGCCTAAGTGTCCCCTTCCCCCGAGAGAGGAAGTATCCTTGCCCAAAGGCCCCCTTCTTCCATATGGGAGGTATATTTGGCCGGATGGCCCCTTCCTAAACCTCCAAAAATCAAGAAACTCGAGAGACGTTATGCGGTAAAATAACGCCTGCAAGTCAAACCTGGAAAACATCAGAGAAGGTACCCCTAAGATGCAATTCAATTTCTGTCACACAAAAGATAGTACGGTGGGAATTTTCTGTCTATGAATGCAGGTGGACCTCCACAACCCAAAGAAAAGCACAAGTTTCTAAAAATGAACTTTGAAATACATCTTGGTCCATCATAAGTTTACGGTGTTGCATTGGAAAGCTACAAGAACATGAGAAGCATCAACCCCTCCATATCGGCACCGCTCCAAATTTAACATTTTTTTGTACGACACTATTACTTATAACTATAGTTAACATTCAGATCGAGTAAATAGCTATATTTATGACATAACAAGTAAACCTTGTCAAATACATGGGATTAGCTACATGAATCTTATTTCACCACTCCCTAGTTGAAGACTGGGATATCTAAACCGCTTTATGCACTCTATTTGCGATCAGGTTCAAGGATTCATTGAACTTGCAACAAAAGCCCATACCAAGCTGTGCCTAAGGATATTTTTGAAGTTGGATTCAGAAAAATTAGGAGGAGGGTTGTCCTACACCCAAACACTCATTCATACACATCCCTGAAAAGGATACCCATGTTGAAGGAAACTAAAAGTCGCATTTAACTGACATGATCCCTATCCTTAGAAACTTCCAAGCACATATAATACGCAAATAGGCAAAAAGGCACTTGTCACATTACCATTATTTTCTAACTGCTTCGTCTTGATCTCATACCCTACAAGACCTCGTACTAGCATACACCAGCCAAGAGCAATATAACGATCCTCTTTTCTCATGATGATGCTGGCAAGATTTGTTGCAAGAGCTTGGAAAATAACTTCATCTTGGAAGAGCCAATTAAAAAGAATCATTGCTTGGTTGCCATACTTTGATTCCTTGTATTTCAATGACTGGTAAAAGCCAAAGGGTATCAATGGCAATTCTAAAATGAATAAGAGATCAATAGAACTGCTGTAATCGTAAATAAATAAATAAGACACTAAGATATGGGTGAATAAAGAAGGAACTTGCAACCAGTAAATGGATAGGACAAGGAATGGGCAGCATGCTATCTTGCATGGAAATATAATGCACCCCGTAAACCCAACAAAAGAGAAAAGATCAAAGGAAGCAAGAGAAAGAATCAGGAGAGTTCACTTGGTAGCCATTCATGTAAAAGCAATGGCAGAAATGAAATAGCAAGTGGTACCTTGGGAACCTAAAAGCGCCAAAGAAACCTTATCTTGGTACAAGGTCCACGAAGAACCAAAAAAGAAGACCTCTTCCCAACAAAACCAAAACCCTTCTTTCTATTCGGCAGCATGGGACCTTTGGCAGTAGATCCCTTATGGCTTAGAATGGAGTAGGTCTTCCCAGAGTGCATGTTAAAGTTTCTTTACTGTTGCCGTTCAAAAAAACAAAAAAGTTTCTTTATTGTTTGAGAGGCATTAAGGTGGGGAAGAGCAGGAGGAACTTTGGGGAAATGAACCCTCTTTGTTTGAAGTGGTTAATTTGACGGGATAGGAATCGATCATATTCTTTATGGGCTTATAGTCTCAACAGTTCTCTTGCTAGTAATTTGCTATGCTTGGGGGTCGAGAATGCAGTCCTCTCAACCAATTTTCTTGATATGATTTCCTCAACAATCATGTGTATGCAGCCTTCTTGTTATTGGCCTCTTTTCGTATACAGGTGGCCTTGCCGTTATGAGAACTTATTTACTAATTGAAGTTATTGAACCATTCCATAAATCAACAGACGGATGGGGCCTTCTTGTTATTGGCCTCTTTTTGTAGATGGGAGGCCTGTCGGAAACTTATTGACTAATAAAACTACTAATATTACACTGCCATAGGCCCATAAGTCAACAAAGGTAAGCAATATAACCAGTACTCAATAACTCATACAATTCCACACTACCAGATTCCATAGTTAATAAGATATCTCACTTCCTGACAGCCAGAAATCAAAATCGTAGCACCTGACTTAAAAGGATGTTGAAATCAAGATATCTCACTTCCTGACAGTCATGGCATATGTTTCATAACAAATGTGTCCTTCATCATGTTTAACTAACTGCAAGATAGAATGACAAGTGGAAGTCCAGAAAGATACATGTTCAATCATGGGAACAAGAACTCCATCCAATGGCTCTTCCCTCTTTGCTGCATCTATCACATAAGAGTGAAGAATCCATAGTGATTCTTCCAAAGAAGCTGCAAAAAGTAATAAAACCTTGTTAAAATCAATTCTACTTCCAATCACGTATAATGAGAAAATCACATTATAATGCCTTTCATGCCAATGTCTAATGGAGAATGGCCACGAACACCAAGCGGTGGTGCTCCACGAGCAATCACTCACACCACTTGGTGACGAACTTTATAAAATTGCACAAAAAGTGCTATGACTGTGTTTTCTTTGAAAGGGTCGAGAGGGGGCAACCAGACTTAGCGGCCCTCCTTGGGCAGGACCGTTTGGTAGTTACAAATACAGAAATCGCTACAAAAACGCACCAACAGAGCTTCTTTGGGGGGCTGAGTCGAGCCGAGAAACGGCGTCCTCGAGCTTCTTGGGGCGGGCGCTGAGCAGAGTGCTCATCGCTCGACCGATCGTCGCCGATATCATCGAGTTGGACTCCGGTGACGTCCATATCGCCTGTTCTTGTTCCATTGTGCAAAAACACTGATCAAAAAAAATTCATTTGGGTGTTTTTTTCGAGTGAGGGAAAGATTTTGGGAGCCGATCAGTTGAAACTGTGTGAAACTAGGGTTTTTGAATAGCCTAGACGAGACAATTATTTGGAAAACTCTTATTTTCACTTTTATCCCCTAAGTTATCCCATATGTATTTATGGTCCCTAAAGTTTTTGAAAATAATAATAATAATAATAATAATAAATATTATGCCATTTTTTAAAAGTGTTATATAGAGATACCGTGTCCTCCAGACAAAAGCGGAGATACAATAGCATCGTCCATAACCATAAAGTTATACATCTGTTATAGTTGCAATTAAGAGTAACGTGTAATGTTTTCTCTCTTCCAAATAGATGGTTTTCATCCCATGCAAAATTATGCAACTATATTGGTTGGAAAAAAAAAATTACCTTTTCCTTTTCACCAATTTGTTGGAAGACAAATTAATGAGATAGACTAGGTAGACGAGAAAGAATAGGGAAAAAAAGATTAAATCAAAGAGGGAAAATAACAATAGAACACATACTAAACATGAGAATCATGTTTGTTCCCTTGTTTTGCCCGTCGTATTATTTGAGAAAAATCTTTTTATCGTTAGCTCAAAAATCTAGATTCACAGATCTTTAATGTGCTAAAAACTCTTGCACTATCCAACTCAACATTTTGATCAAGAAAATGAAATGAAGTAATATAAACTAAGTCACATAATACGAAAGCGAAAGCTTGAGCACAAACGAAACGAGCCTTTCGAAAATATTTTAAACAACTAAAATTAACGTGGGCAAGGATTCAGAGCCGGATAGAAGGGTACTACTAGAGGATTATGTGACCTAAATTACAATCATCTCAACCACAAGATTAAAAGTTGATTTTGCCTCGAGAAATAGTCTATTATTCTGAGAGTAAATGTCTAGTGGACTTGATTGTAAATAGGGATGAAAATATGAAATAGTAGAACAACATAAACACATTTGAAATCAATCTATCTATATATCTCTATCTCTATACTATAAAAATGTGTGTGAGTCTCCAAAACCTTGAAACCTCCCACTCTTTAACTTTCAGATTTTTTACTTTTTAAAAACAGTAAAAAAAATACATAACACTTGTATCCCCCAATTACTTTTTACCTCTTTGAAAATAAGTACTTATTTGTTATTTTTAAATTTAAAAATAATATTTTATTGAAAAAAAAATGCAATATGATCTAATTTTAAAGATTTCATCGTGATCTATCAAACCCTGAAAAAAAATTAAGAAATTATTTTTATAAATCTATTTTTTTTTTAAGTTTGAAAATAAATTTTTATTTTTTAAATTTTTATTTGAGAATCTGGAACCGGCCTAATTCGGCTGAGAGTTTGTCAGTAAAACACACGCACACAAAAAAAAAAGCGGCTGCGAGTGGAGCATGAATCCCACCGCGATAATCTCTCTCTCTCTCCCTCCCTCTTGAGAGATTTCTCTCTCGTTCTCTCTGCACTCCTCAACCGCCACCACCCCACGCTTCTCTCCCACACCCCACCCTGCCGCCGACCACCGCCCCACGCCCCGCTCTCTCCACCTGGTAGGACTCCTCCTCCACTCCTTTTCTCCCTCTTTTTCGTCTTTTCCCATCTAGAATTCTCTCTCTCATATGCGAGGTTCAAAAGCGAGGGGCCAATTGTTGATCACGGGCCTGGCGAGGTTCAAAGGCGAGGGGGTGTAAGTTGATTTTCTCTTCATTGAGTTCGCCATTCAAAATCTGTGTTTTGTTTCCCATATGCAGTAATTGGATTTTGGTTAGTTGGACAGTTACAATTGACAGCCTTTTTGTGTTCGACAGAATGCTTCACTCATCCTTTATGTGCGAATTCATTTGGCAGGTTTAAAGATTTTGACAAATGAAAGCAATTCGGATCTTGCATCGCTCAGTTCTGCTACCACTAGGTATGATTTCTCTCTGCTTCATCTATTGTAGTACCGATAATTTAAGATCGTCCAAACTCTATGCTCCCATTTCTATGTGTTTGATGAAATGTAAATAAGATTTTCATGTCGCTGGTATATATGAGAATGGGCACGACTCCCCCTCCCCCTTCGACCGTCTTAATTCCAAACCATTCTTGAACAGATTCTATGTGCGTATACAAGGCATCGCTTCTCTTCACTAATCTCTGAAATCCAGTTAGGAAAGGCATCTAATTAATTAGATCTCCTTTATGTTAGTTTGGTTTTCACATGTCTGATCCTTGAAGATGGTAATGTGCTGTATTTGGATATATATGATTCACAACATTATTGAGTCTAATGCCAAGTCCTAAAGGAAGGACTAATATATTGATCCAAGTATCGAACTGCTGGAGTCAAAATTGAGATGGACCAATATATGTAAAGTTCCGTGTTTGGTATATTTTTTTTTCTTTTGGGCAAACATGATGGCAAGAGGGAAATTTTAGTAAGACCTTGAAAAAGCCTCCCAATCATACACTAGCTAAAGCTAGGAGAATAGGAATGCAAAATTAGTTCATCAAGATCCAATCAATGCAACCTATACCAGATCGAAATTGATAATCTGATGGAAGCCATCTTGAATTCTTGATCTGCATGTATTCAGAATGCCTCTGATTTGAAGCAAACAGACGAGACATCTTCAAACTCAAATTCTGGATATTGTTTTAGTTGCTCAAAGTTCGTTGGATCTTTCGGAAAATGGTATCCCACATTCAGCTTTCCCTCTTTAGCATCAAAATGGTGTTATGGGGAACACCATTCTCAAATTTTCATATGAATAAAATCTCCGTTCCCTTTCAGCATCTGAGTTACTCTTTTCAGCATAGGACATCTTTGATACTTGGTTTATTGAAAATTTGTTGTTTGTATACAGCCGCTACTAATTAAGTACTTCGGCATTTCAATTCTTGCAGTTTGTAGTTGGCTACTGGATACATAGTAGAAGAGTCTTTTCAAAAATCTTTTCCAGGTATCTTGCTCCGATGATTTTAACAATGCATGTAGTTGGCTTATTTCTAATGATTTTATTTCTTCTCTCGCCTTCTACCTCTTACGTGTAGATGATATATCTGTGTATCTTGGATTTGAGTAATTAACATAAGTTTGGGTCCCTATAAACCAATTTTTTTCCCTCTATCCTACTAGCGTTGTGCCCGTTCGATGCACAGGATTAAAAAAATCACGTTAGTTTTTTTGGCCCCGTGCATCGAACGGGCACAACGCTAGTAGTATCGAGGACAAAAGTGAAAGAGCCCTTTGATCCCCGCCATCTAACTCCTTTTCAAACTGACAGAAAACGAGCCAATTGCTGCCCATGGCCAAATCTCGCTTGAAGCTTCGAACTCCTAGAACTAAAGCACACTAATGCTTCATCCACTTCCTCTAAGGACTACCCACCAACAAACCCAACTGCAGATTCCATTGAATAACCCATTGAGTAACCAATTCAACTTCGAACAAAACAACAGAAACATCTCCAACCTCCTCCTCTCTCTAACCCGATCAAGAACTCTCCCCAAGGGCCTCCAAGTCCACGCCCACATCATCAAAACAAGATTCCAAGCAATCCCGCTGATTTCCCACCACCTCATCAACTTCTATTCGAAAACCCAGCTCCCGCTCGACTCCCAACAAGTTTTCGAAGAGACCCAAGTGAAGTCTTCCACCACTTGGAGCTCTGTCATTTCTTGCTTCACGCAGAATGAGCTTCCTTGTGCCGCCATCGAGTTCTTTCACCAAATGCTTGGTTTCGGTGTTAGGCCCGACGACCATATATTCCCCAGCGCCTTGAAAGCTTCCAGGATGCTTTCGTGGCGTGAGTTTGGGAGATCGGTTCATTGTCTTGCTTTGAAAACTGGATTTGATGGGGATGTGTTTGTGGGGAGTTCTATGGTTGATATGTATGCGAAATGCGGGGAGATTAGAGATGCAAGGACAGTGTTTAATGGAATGCCGGTGAGAAATGTGGTTTCTTGGGGTGGCATGATATGTGGGTATACCCAATTGGGTGAGTTTTGAGTAACGGATCTGAGTTCTATTGGGGTTAAATTGAGGCGGTGTAAGTTCTGCAGGTGTGCCATCATGGGTATTGTCTTCGGTCATTGAGTTATGTATCAAGTCTTCGGTAAGTGAAATGAGGGCGTAAGTGTCAAGGAGTATTTGGGGTACACAATATTTGCTCAAGGATGCTTGATGACAAGGAATGTTACAGTCAAGATGTGTTACTGTCAAGGGATGCTGCTTCGGACTCTGCGTATCATGTCATGGGGCATATTGGATTATGGTTTGTACTTGCAGATGGGTGTCTGTATAATTCTTCATAGCATGAGTGGTGTATATTTCAAGGGTCGTTTTGTGTATTTGTGTTGGATCTGCTAAGCCAACGAGAGCATGTCAACTGCTGTTGTGGTCATCTTTGGGGTCTCGGTCAATTCTCATGTCGATGATGCTGTGTTAAATGCAATGCCAACCTTTCAGATATAACGAGGAATGCAAGGCGTTGTTCTGCGTTCCAACTAAGTAATTCTACCATCCACTTGCAGTCTCAATGGCATCAACTGATCATCATAATAGTTTTCTTTGTGTTTTAGTTGTAATCATTTTGTCCAACTAAGGTTTGTTCTTCACTTGATTGCTTTTGCAGTTTAAGCCTGAGGAAATAACAGCTATTATGAATGACTTTGCTGAACCTGGAACACTTGCACCAACTGGCTTGTACCTTGGTGGCACAAAATATACGGTGATCGATCCAAGGAGAAGCAGGGGTTGTCATAAGAGGAAAGAGGTAATTATGAGGCCCTTCGAGCTGATGAAGCACTCAGACACTATTTCTTTCATGATTTGTTCTTACACAAAGAAAGCATTTTCAAATGTTTAAACTTTGAACCGGTTAGTTGGGGTGTGGTTCTCTGCACGAGTCGTTATTGCCACTGTGACCTGGTTCCGTGTTTGCAGAGTTGAATCAATGCCAGTTTGTGTTCTCTTCGCTGGTATCTGGCAGCTTGCCTTTTTGCTTAATTGACCAAATTACCGTGTACCTGTGGGCTTTATTGTCCTGATTTGCATAAACATGGATCTTTTTGATATGTTGTATAGAAACAGGAAAGCAAACGCAGTGTATCACATTGCCTAAATATGGTACTCGATCAGTTTTATTTGGGCTACTAGACGTCCAGTGGATATATGTTCTTTCGCAAAAGCACATTTTTACTGTTTTTCCACTTTTTGTGCATAGTGACCACTTTTTACCCTTTTTCCTTGTCAAACCTGTACTCGCAGTCTCACTTGATTTTATTTGTATTTTCCCTGTCAAAATAGAAAAACTACCATGTTTTGGAACAAGCTTTAGCTTTTTCTGGTAGCACCGGGCCTGATTGCTCTTTATTTCAGTCTGAAAATATTGCATCTTTCTACTAGAAGTTGCATCTTTGTTTTAGAGAACTTCAATATTCTGATTTGGAATTGTATTCAGTTAGATGGGACCAACACAATCGGACACCAACTTGCACCCCATATTGAACAACTACCGCAAATACACCTTCAATGTCCTAAATTATTGATTATTGAGTTCATTGCTGGACTGATTTAATCAATCGCTATATATTTCCCGGCATTGTTTAGTTCATTAGTTACACCTTCAATGTCCTAAATTATTGATTATTGAGTTCATTGCTGGACTGATTTAATCAATCGCTATATATTTCCCGGCATTGTTTAGTTCATTAGTTTGATGTGCGGAAACAACCTTAAGCTATTAGTGATAGACTGTAGGGGTGTAAACGAGCCGAGCTTGAGCTCGAGTTTTTGCCTCGTTTAGTTGTGCCCGCCTTAACGAGCAGAACTTAGTCATTTACCAAACGAGCTTCTTAAATCGAGCCGAGCCGAGCTCCACTCTGCTTGTTTATTCACTCTGCTTGTTTACCAAACGAGCCGAAAACTCAAACTCGAGTTCGGCTCATTTACTAAACGAACTGAGCCGAGCCGAGCTCACGAGCTGCTCGATTCTCTTACAGCCCTAGAACTGATGGTCTCACACCTAGACCACCCTCTCTTTTCTTCTTTCAAATTACCCCATATTTTTCTCTTCTTTGATCTTATTAGAATTCTTGTTGTCACATACTCCCTCCGTCCCATAATATGTGTCCAATCCTCGAAATGGAGACTACAAAATCATGCATTTCTTTCAAGAAAAAATTCAAATTTTTTTCACAAGTTAAAAGAACTCGTCGAGATCTAATAAGTTTGTTGAATTTTTTCCCAACTTCTCTTACAAAAATAGTACTCCCTCCGTTCCAAATTGAGAGTCCCTCTTGGGGATTCCAACTATTTAAAGGGACATGCAATCGTTACACCTACAATACCTATCATTTTCACCATTACGTTCCAAATTGAGAGTCCCTCTTGGGGATTCCAACTATTTAAAGGGACATGCAATCATTACACCTACAATACCTATCATTTTCACCATTACCCATATATTCTACCTACTTTACAACACTTATATTCACCTATGAGGGACATTTTTGGAAAATTATCAAAATTTTCCTTCCATTTTTGGAAAAGGACCATCATTTTGGAACAACTCAAAAAGGAAAGATGGATTGTCATTTTGGAACGGAGGGAGTATTGGTAGTGTTTGGTTGAGAGTTTAGTTTAGTTTAGTTTTGGTAGTGGGTGGAGAGAGAAATAGGGTAATGATTGGAGAGAGATAGAGAGAGATAAGAAAGTAATAATTGAAAAAATAGGGTAATAATTGGAAAAAGATGTAGAGTAATGATTAGAAACAAAATGAAAACTAAAACTAAAATTATTTTTACGTTTTCGTTTTACGAACCGGACAAATATTATGAGACGGAGGGAGTAGCTGGTAGTTGAAAAGAAACTAACCTTTGAGGCCCATAAACTACCTATTTTATTAACAATTAGTACTAGAATCTAAAAAGCACCTCAATAAAGATTGTTAATGTCAAGTTAGTTGAAGAGGTTGGTATGTCTGAACTCACTAATAAATGAATCTTGTACTTCTGACTAAACAAACCTTTTATTATATTTTTAATTTTTCACTGGTCCTTTCAAACTTAGAACCCGTTCCAGAACACCTTCTTAACAAATAAATATTTATTTCACATTTTCAAACTAAAAAATAATGTAAATGAAAATTAATTTTTTAATTTTTTTTACGCTATATTAAAGATCTTAATGAGATATTTCAAACAAGATTCATATTGCATATTTTTATATTTCAATAAACCCATCATTTTTTAGCTTGAAATTGCCTTCTTAAAAAATAAATACTTATTTCACGTTCCGGAACGGGACCTTATTTTAGCACCTGAACCCTCCAACCAACTAAATGTGTGTTGCCCAATTTTTACTAGTTTGGTCATGGATAACCAACAAATCAGCCTCCTACCCAACACTCGGCCCTTATTATAAGACTCATTTTTGTGTAAATCTAATACTATCTTCATAATTCATCTGTTACATATTGTATAATCGTAGTTCAATTGATAATGAGGTGCACACAAACTAGCTCGGACACCTACGTCATCGCAAAATATATTATTCAATTGAACAATGCTACGTACACAAAGTCTTTTCTGAAAATTAAAGTGACGCGTTCGCAAAGAGGCTTGGAACCCAGTGAAGTATTCAATGGATTTTCTCTATGGGCACTTATACATTTGAATACAAATATAACCGGAATTGTCTGATGGACGGTCCCCACAAAATAAAGAGGAGTGCAAGTACATCAAAATGATTCCAGACATATCCATGTCCAGATCTATACATATAAGTCTATGTATACAGCCTTTTCATATCTTGTTTGTTTTGATTGTGTAGTACATATACCCATTAGGTGGCCTAATGATGATGTTAGTACTTCTAACATCGTTTGAAAGACATCCAAATCCATTTTACCGCTACCGAAACCGGTTAAAAAACAAAACAACCTAATAAAGTAAGAAGTGATTGATCACCATAATTACTGAAATGGAAAATTTGAACTACCTATCATAGTCAAATAGCCTATTACTAATATTAAGAAGCCACTAGATTATGAACTATATTGAGAGATCTATTATTTAGGCTACCTAATTAAGAAAGCTGCTTCTTTTTCTTTTTGAAAACTCAGGTGTCCGGGGTTGCTTACAGCTTACGCATACCTCAACTTGCGGCCGGGAGTCCCAATTAAGAAAGCTTCTTGCCAAACATTTGATCAGTTAATTGTTTGAAAAACAAACCCCAAGGTTGTGTTTGGATCATGAATCTATCAGCGAATGTGAATGAAAAACTTAACATCATAAAAAATGAAGTTGAAGAGATAAATTTATTTCTTTCAATTTTGCAGTTATTTTTCTTTTTGTCAATTTAAAGACTATAGTTCTTTACAAATCCCTGAACTAAACACATTCTAAAGTTGTTATGGAACTACCCAACTCCCACTGTGATAAGCCGATAAGCAAACAGCAGTGCCATATCTCCTTTATTCTATAAAGCACTATACACGTAGGAATAAGTCATCTCATCGGATGAAAAAAAAAATCGATACAATTGTTATTTCTAACGCCCTCCCATTCTCATATGGAGAGTGAGAGGTGATCCCATGTACCTATAGGTAGCACCCCATGTGAGAGAAGCGTTACAAATAATCGTTGTATTAAAAATTTTCTCGAGATACCGAGAAGTTATATGTCACAAGATTTAATCACTTAAAAGAACAACCAGCATTTTAGTTCGGCTCAGTTCTACTATAATCCCTACAAGTTTTTTGACCCACTTGTACAGTTGGGACCCATACATTCAGGTGAATCTAAGCTATTAAGTTAACCTTAGCAGTTTTCTTGAAAAACTTTCATGGACCAAAAATTTTCCGAGTCAGGTTACAATTGAGATAACTCTTGTTTGAGAGTGATTATTTAGTGCTGTCCAAGTGCAAATAATAATTTTTCTTTGTTTGGACATTTTGGTTGTTTTGTATGTAAAATTATTGTTTCTACGATTTTCTTCCTTCGTTTTCTTCTACGTTATAATTTTCTCTGGTTGATTAGCAAAAAGATATATAGAAAAGGACAAAAGGAAAAATCCGTATCAGCCTAGGCACCGAAAGTCGAAGTTGTGGGGGATGCAACTTTCTTTCACCTTTATTTTTATTACCTTTTATTTTCTTTAATTTTATTCTTCCTTTTCCTTAAAAGAATAAAAAAAAAAACAGGCATAAAGAAAATTTTGCAAAAATTTCTCCATTCTTTTGTATAGGTCAACAGACTTTACATATTGTAATCAAGTTCTTGTTCAATCAACTATGACCCCAAAAACTAATAACAATTGATCACCACCATCATAATAAAAAAATAATGCACCAATAAGACCACCATTTGGTCTTGGACCATATGACAGAGTCTATGATTCATTGTTTGGGAAATTACTTTAAATATCTGAGGGTGCTCGGGCAATCTTACACGTACTTTGGTTTATTTTTAGATGACCAATCTCACCTTGTACGAGCAGTGCGCTCATTTAAAGCAAGGACAAAGCCATTGGTCGTATAAGAGTTAATATATAACACCTAAAAGGTTGCGAACTTGTGATAAAAAAGGAAGCAAATTTCTAAATTTCAAGTTTTGACCATCATGCCTATTTGGGAAATTTATAGTGTTGCACTCTTTGTTATCAAATTGGAGGCAAAATTTTGTACTTCAAAAAATAGTTTGGACTTGGTTTATTATGCAACAGACAAATCTTGAGGGAGCAAACTGTAAATCTCCAAAATCGAATAAGTTTATTAGTCTTGGTCCTTGATGATGAAATATCAAAATGTGACAAAAAAGAGTGTGAGAGATAAAAATGAATTACAAACATCCTCATCATTTTCTTGGTAGGCAAATGGATTTCCAACCCTGAGCATCATGGTGATTGGTGTGTAGCTCAACATTGAGTTTGTTCTCTTTTTCTTTTTCCTTTCCCCCCTAGAAATAGAAGTGCATGAATGGTACCTTGTCACTTTCGCAAGAATGTACTACCTCGTTACACCACACCACCCCACTATCTTTAGGGGACTGCACTACCCTACATCCGGACTAAAGCCGAAGTTCCATTACATGTGGATATTGGGGTTAGGTGTACGTTTAGCCACATTGAATTTGTTCTCATGGTGTAGTGAAAGAATCAACTTTTCTTGCTATTGAAATCCACAACGAGAAACATATAGAATGACATGGGAAAGGAACAAAATGATATGGAGGAATACCATAATTCCATTAACAGAAAAACACTATTATAAGCTCACCAAAGTAAGATTCACCAATCCTAGGGAATAGAAATTTTCCACCACCTGCATCTGATCATTGGCTGAATCCAAAAAAAACCCTTTTCCCCCATCCACAGCTAGCCCAACATCCTCCACAAAACCTAATTCCAACTTTTGGGACTTGGAATCCACCACAGCACATGTTACTTGTGCCTCCTAGTTAATCCACTAATCACATGGAATGAAAAAACAAAGCTAGAAGATTTAACTATAGAAAAGACATTCAAGATTTATCTTTTGAAGCATTTGAAAGTTTTAACACAAGAGTCCAATTTTGTTCATCCTTGCCATATGTGATTTTGAGACATGAGCTATTAGCAGAAGTCAAACAAAAACAAGAAGTCCAATTTTGTGCGCCTTATCCATATACAGTCACTTTCATAGGTTGAAAATGTAAGACCCATAGAATCTACACACTTATTTTTCACATAAGATGAAACGACTTTCTGGTGGGACTCCCACCAACGAAATCGAGGATATTATTCGCTCGTGTTTAATGAGGGGGACAAAATCATTTCCCGACCAACAACAATAGAGGTATAAAACAGCATACGCACATATCAGTAAACTTCAGCTGTATGTAACTCATAACAGCAATCGTATTAATCGTTTTCCATCTTCCTTTTCTCTCCATTTTCTTGTACCCTAATTGGATTGTTTCTTTGATAAGTCAGCTGTCCGGGCCAAATTGGATTGTTTCTTTGATAAGTCAGCTGTCCGGGCCAGCCAGCTTATACCCTAATCAGACTCTTATTAATCACAAAGTACAACAAAAGTACCATCATCCACTGTTCCCCAATAATATACAAATGAATTAACCAAAACAGAATAGAAGCTGCAAATATATGAGCTTCTTAACTATATAGACATCAGTTTCTGTTCTATATGCATATTTAGCCAATTAAGAAGGGGGGAAAATGACAATTATATATATTGACCTAAAATCAGAAATATTGGGAGAAAAGGGCTTCTTTTTCCTCCCCTAAGAAAAACCCATTGAATTTCTACCCTTGTAACTTCAGTCTTCAGCTGTAATAGAAAATGACATGCAGAAAATTAACCTTTCTTTTGAACTAGATCTTCCTCGCTTTCCTCCTTGTTACTGTCAGCTCCATCTACCCCAACACCAAAAAATTCCAAAAGTTCCAACCAAAAAATCTAGGTATGTATTCACTACTGGTTACCTCCAAACAAGCATTCTGGTTACCTCCAAACAAGCATTGCCTTTCGTGATCAAGATTTCACTGAGCAATATATAGCTGATCAAGCTGCATTTTCTGAAGCCACGCCCCCAGAACCAATTGGTCGATCGGTTCAATCTCAGAGTCCAAATCCAACCCTTTACCCGAGGATCCAACGCCATTGCCTAAGACCATTTTTTCAGGATTTTCCATTACTTCTTGCGGAGATTCTTTGACAAGTGATTGAACCCACGACAAATCCGGCTCCTCTCCTCCTCCTCCTCCTCCTCCTCCTCCATTATTTCCAAGCTCAAATGAAGATCTCCGAAGCCTACCACATTCATCAGCATTCACAGTCCAATCCGGCTTGCCATTGGAAGATCGCCATTTTGCCCAAGAATCACCATTTTGACCAACAATGGCAACAGAATTGGAGCCAAGATCATGGGAACTAAGGCTGCGAAACTCCTGTTGTATCGGAACCCTTGTGCTCATCGGTGAGATGGGGTTCACTATTCGAGGAGACATTCTTCCAGGAGATTGAACTCCGAATGAGCCTTGCAATAGAGGGTGATCGATGTTTTTCGGAGAGAAATTTGTATTATGAAACTGATTGAAAACCGCAGACTTGTGTGTAGGGGAGAAAACAGCCGACGATGCCAGCAACGCCTGATCAGAGTACCGTGGAGAAGAGCTCTCTGCAGAAAAGAGCTCTTCAAGGCTCGGAGGGTTTAAAGAGAAAGAACTGATTCCCGGCTCTCTCAGCCGCGACAGTTCATTCAGATGAAGTTGTTGCACATCGTAATCGTAATCCGACAACAAATCTAAGTCCTCAACCAAAATGTCTCTAGCATTGAAAGATGATCGCAACCGACTAGACTGAAAACAACCCATGTTCGAAATTCCATTGGAAGATGGAGACATGGGTGGCGTAAATGGCGAGGGAGGCATTAAATTAAAATCAGAAGACCGAGGGGGTGGAACGGCAGAACCCGTTGAAACAAACAAGGGTCTCAGTTCCTCTTGTTTGTGGGCGAAAAAGCACACTCTTCTATAGCAATTCGTTCCGTCTTTACAAAGCCGGGTCCTGTACTGAGCTGGGTGGAGCCAACACTCAAAAACGCCATGAGCATATTGGCACATATCGCCTCTTCTGCATGCCCCTTTTCGGAAATCAGGACAAGGGACACAACTGTAATGGTATTTTCTCGGATCCCTCCTACGGGCATTTTCGCCTGGATGGACAAACGGACATTCAGTCCAATCATGGGAGTAGGCCCGCGAACAAGGCCGGATCTTGAAGGAGAACATACGGAACTCATCCGTCGAATAAATGCCATTCTTGATATCCGGCAATGATGGGTCGATCGGGTACTCTTTCTTCTCCACAGGAGAGGAAATCAATACCTCATTGTACTTCGGACTATTGGGGGAAGAATTTGAGTCCGAACTCGATGATACGGACCTATTGTCCGGGGATGAGGAAAGTGGTGGAGAATTAGTACTTGAACTTGATATGGTTTTTGACACCCTTAGGAGATCCTCAAGCATAAATTTCAAGTAAGGCAACTTTGGGGACACTAGAATAACATCAACAGGAAAATGACCGTTAGCATCGGTCAAGTTACTATCCGCACCTGCTTCTAAGAGAAGTTTTACAACCTCCACCGCGTTTTCAGAACCACCGGATGCAGCACAATGAAGGGCGGTGAGCTTATCAAGGCCACAAGTCCGATGCACATCAACACAAGTCAAAGAAAGAATCAGTTTCATGACATCGATGCTACCATAAGTAGCAGCAACCATTAAAGGAGTTCTATGATCAAGAACCATTTGTTTTGACCCCTTCTTTTTCCGTCCATACCATGAACCGACCTCATCAATACCCGAAAGATCATGCTCAATACAATGTTTGAAGCCATCGACATCGTTGTTAGCAGCAAATTCAAGGAAATTGGTAGAACTGTCTTTGGTTTCAACTGTCAAGTTGTTCATGTCTATGTCAAATCATTCATCACGCTGATCCACAAAACCTGCTTTCATTTGCTAGAAAGTCCAACTGCAAACAAAAACACAAAACCCAATAATCGGAATCAAATTACAAAAAACAGCCATCATATTCACACGTTGAATCGAAATATCATTTCCAAAACATAAGCCATGCTTCCTCACGATTTAACTCACTTATCACCGATAAAGGGACAAATTACTCTTCTTAGGACAGGCACAGAGAGTTTCAAATGTCGTCTACTAATCCTCGAAATTACTAGCCGATACTGAGGGAGGGAAAAAACCCAGAACCCTATATGACGAACACGATATAATCACATCAAAATCTAAGAATGCATAAGAAACAATAGAGGTATATAGTACAATTATAAAGATAAGCACTAAATAGATGGCCACCATTCAAAAAAAATAAGAGTCTACTATTACTTGAAAGTTGAAATGATTGCAAGTTTTGGAGGATATTAAAGGAGAATAGGCAATGAAACTACCTTGTTATATAGATTTAGACAAAGGGCTGTGTTAAGACAGTGACAAAATTGGAAAATGCAAAAAATAAGCATATATCTAAAACGAATCTCTGAAAAATGGGAGGTTTCATATTCTTAGGATTAATAGAATCAAATAAAAGATAGGATAAGGTTTTGTTTTGTGTCAAAAAAAAAATCACTAAAGGTAGGTGTAATACCTTTTTACACTACATAGTTACACTACATCTTATGTGGGGTCCATTAAGGATCTCAAAAAATTCCAATAAATACCGATAAATTTGAAAATATTGTTTTATGGGATCATGTAAAAAATCAGCTCCAACAGATATTGATAAGTATTATTTCTAGATTCGTAGTGGCAAAACTGTAGTTGAGCAGTTTCATCCCTAAAAATTCAAAAGTAATACTTACCGATATCCGTTAGAGCTGTTTTTTTTTTATTAAACTCCATAAAACAATATTTTAGAATTTATGGATATTTTTTTGGATTTTTATGGGACCCGGAATGGGGGTCACATAAAATGTAGTGTAATATGTTGTGTAACTATGAAGTGTATGTACTATGTAGCATCTTTCAAAAAACAATCTGATTGACAAGATTGTCTGAAAGCATCGGATGATTTCCCACAAAAAAAAAAAAAGGAATCACCCACAAAAAAAAAAAAAAGGAATCAACATTCAGATAAGAGTTTTTAAACATTAAGAATAATATGACCTGTTTGGCCGGTGAGAACTATTTAGAGATATAACAAACAGAAATCTTGAAGACCAGGCTGAATTTTCTTACAAAAATTAGCTTACAAAATCAATGCAATTTCCAGAGTTATAATCTTTTTCATTTTTATATTTTCTACCCTGCTATTAAAAAAGAGAGTTCCGTTTGGTTCACTCGTGCATGCGCAAACAAGAATTAAGCGAGGGCTACCAAACGGGTCCTAAACTATGTGGCTTGATTAATTTATAATTAAAAAAAAGATCTTTCCTAACCAAATTCTTGGAAATCAAAACAACATAAAGACAATCATCGAATTTTCCTCTTAATTTTCTCGGGAACCAAACAAATGACAAAGAAAAAGAATCTCATTCTAAATAATAAGAGAAATGCTACGTGCAAAGAAAATAGACAAATAAAATACCCTTAAGAAAGTGAAAAGACTCGAATTCATCATTTCCAACCAGGAAAAGTAATTAATCAAAGGGTCATGTCTTCTTGACAATAAAAAGAATTGGAAAATCACCAATTTTAACACCAGGAAGATTACAGAACAGAATAGCAGAATACCCACATCAAAGAAACTAAAAGAAAGTAACAAAGAATCAAGATACAACTATACAAGTAGAGAGAGAGAGAGAGAGAGTCGTACCCAGTGTTTGTACTCCCAGTTTAATAGCAACAACAAAGCAAGAAAGACTGCATATTGGAGAGAGAGAGAGAGAGAGAGAGAGAGAGCTCAGCGCAGATCTACGGAGAGAAATTAGTTGGAGAAATCAAGGGAGAGAGGAAGAGATTACATGATGATGAAGAGAGAATGAGAACGAGAAAGTTGTGAGCTGATGACAAGGAGAAGAGCTCTGCTTTTATATTCTTCTTTCTCCCTTCGCTATTTCCTATGTCTCTCGCTTCTGTGAATAAAATTTGCTTTATTAATAGGGTTCTTCTATGTATTGCCCAGTGGGCATTCAAAAAAGACAAAAATAAGGACACTTTTGTACATTGCCTCAGGTCAAATCATCCGTCAAAAAACTGCTCCTTCATCTCAGTTTCCCCAACAGTCAGTGTTGGTAGCTCTACTTTCCTGATGGCCATATTACCCTTCCTTAGTGGTACTAGCTTTTTCATTGGCCATATTATTACCCACCAGTTATGTTTCTCTCTCTTCATTAAGGATGTGTTTGATTCATGAACTCGACTATTGGTGGCGAAATACTTGGGTGAATTTAGTTTTAAAAGATAAATAATAATTTATTTTTGTTTTTATTTAAAAAAAATTGGCATTTATTAATTTTGCGTCAAACATTTATTACTTATTGATTCGTCTCGATGAGAGAAATCAGAAAAATATAAAATTTTGATCGAAAGTCATAATTTTTTTTAAAAAGACAAAAATAAGTAACAAAATTGTCTTTTCAATTTATTTTTGTCTTTATTTAAAAAATTATAAGTTTCAATCATATTTTTTTACTTTTTCGATTTCTCTCGACGAGATAAATCAATAAGTCACAAAAGTTTAACGCAAAACAAAAAAATGCAAAAAAAATTGAATAAAGATAGCAATAAGTCACTTGATTTTTTAATCCAAACCTATTATAAGAATTCCGAAAATGTACAACAATGCTCATTTTTGGATCTCACACAAATAATTTGAATTGTTCATTAATTTTGAAATATTTTTTTGGGTGATCTTGCAAAAAAAATTAACTCAATTGTATATGTATAAATGGTTGATCTAACCTTTCGAGTTTCATTCAAAATTTAGGATCCTAAATTCTGAATGAAAACTTAAATTGGTGTGTGTCTTGGACCCATGAGGCCTTGAGAGGGATTAAGTGACGTTCAGCTAAGCACACTTTTTACAGTTTTTGGACTTTTACTTATTTTATCTTTATTACAATTTTTTTTTTGCATTTGTCGATTTGCCTTCACTTTTTTGGTTTTTCATTTCGTCTTGTCAAGACGAATATTAAAGTAAAAAATTATGATATTCTATTCATTTTTTTTTAAAATGTTCAAAGATAGGTCAAAAAAAAAAAATTGTTTATCTTGATATTTTTAAAAAAATAGGTTTAAAAATTATAAATTCTTTATTTGTTCGAGTTTCTTGACGGGACGAATTAAAAAACTCAAAAGTAAGAAGCAAAAACTAACATACGTAAAAAAAAAAAAAAAAATGATTTAAAGCGGCACTTGATGCTCGACGAAGGAATGATGAGGTGGCAGTTTTAAAGTGGTGTCCCGTCATCTGCTTTTCTGTGTCCTATTGGCAGTACGATTAAAATCTGAGAAACTTTTTTAGGGCTATTTCGTCATTTTACTTTTCGCATTATCATTTCACTAGATGTTTGACTGCGTACAAACTTGCAGGCCACTGAGCCACGTCGACGTGAGTCTCCACGTCGCGAGTGTCTCCCACTCATGACAAACCCACGAGGTTGGTCTCTAGCATTTGCAAATATTAGATTTAGTTGCACAATGTACTTATGTAGAGATATAAGCGTTTGTACATTGATATGTGATGATTGGAATCTCAGAACATTCATTCCCCATACCAAATGCTTTCAACAATATGAAACCACTTTTGCAATCAATTGGTAGTTCATACAATATGGTTTTTAAGATACCTTATATTTTATTATTTTTCTATGTTATCTTTTTGTTCCTTAATTTAGGTTTCACCTTCTTTGCGCATAATTTAGATGTTTTTACTTTGCCACCTTGTAGGAGGGTCAAAGTTGGATGCTGACATTGTGCTCAAGCTGATTCCACAGTGGTCAGACAGTGTATGCTTTGTTATTTAGTAAATTTTTTAACGGTCTTGCATACCTCCGCCCACTTGGCGGAGGATAATATGCTAATAATTCCAAACAAGTTCGGATATCAATACGCATTTTCCGATATTATTACACTTTCACAAATACCAATACACATTTTTCGGATATCAATGCACCTTTTACCTATTATCCTACACCTTTTGGGCGGAGGTTAGAATAATCCAATTTTTAATTTGTTTTCGTGATAAGTAACATTTTCGAGGTTACTTGGTTGTTTCATGGCTATGGAGTCCTTTATTGTGCTGTCTTTGCTCATCTCCTTATCGCCAAAGTTTTTTGTTTCTATACTCATGTGGAATGTCCATGAGTATTGTGGGGTTGTCGATCAAGATCTGTTAACCTCTCTTGAGCCTCCTGGTTCAGCAGCTGGGTTCGCCCAGACCGGTCGGAAACCGAAAAGGCCCTCTGCTGGTCTGGTTAGAAAGTTGTAGGAGGAAGATGAAAGCACTAGGGTTTAGAGAGGTGAAGAGTGCGTACCATTGTAGGGTTTCATCCTTGCCTTTATATAGATCTCTTTGGCTTGCTCTCCAAGCCAATGCATGCCAAGCACGCTCGGTAACCGCCTTGGGCCTGTGTTACACCTAACGTTTTGGATAAGGTAGTTGTCGGGAATGTGCGCGAGCTGTCACCCATGTGTGCTCGTGCCCAGCTCGTGCCATAACCGTTCCGCCTGACGTCGCACTTGACGTACTGGATAAGGCAGCTAAACACGTGGGCGAGCTGACACGTATGAGTTGGCCAAGCCACCGTGTCCGAACCACAGAGAGGAGCGTCGACCTCGGTATGAGTTGGCTGAACCATAATGTCTGAACCATAGAGAGGAGCCTCGACCTCAATATGAGTTGGGCGAACCATAATGTCTGAACCAAAGAGAGGGTCAATCCTTAGAATGAGTTGGCTATTTGGATCTGCTTGTCCAAACGCAGTTTGTGCCTAACCAAGCCCGATCGAATCTAGCAACCCGGTCAATGCCTCAATCGGATTAAACAGAATCGAGGGGTTTAACCTGGCCTTCAGCCGAACGTACTGACTGTGGCCGAACTAGCATATTGGGCCCACTACAAGTACTTACATGCTTGTGGCTCATAATAACCAACATGCACGCGGTTGCTTCCCTAAGGTGGAATGCTCATAATAACTTGTGCCTTGTCGACCTCCATAACAACAGACCATTCCAATGGTAGCTGGCGTCTAGACATCCATCACATAGCATCCAAGAGAACTCCGCAGGGCGTCAACGACTCAACCTTAGCATCACCATGGTACAAATCAGTGAGCTCACACGCAGAAATATCCCAAGTAAAAGAGTCAGCTCAGCTAAAGATTGACACTGTGAGAATCTTTGTGTGGCTTCTAGGTTAGAGAACCTGGTAATGCAGCCTCCGGTATGTGTATTATCTAGGTTCAGCATGGCTAGGAGAGAGGCCACACTGACTTGAATCCTATACCAAGTTTTACCTTAACTAAGTTGATGTGACGAAAATGATTACCCGTGTTCGTAGGCAAGGCCCTCGTTCCCATCCCCTCCAACAGATAGAGAGCTTTCCCACTTTACACGGACAAACCACACCCCCCACCCACCCACACACACACACTCTCAGCGTGTGGGTGCTTCTGTCTCTTCCCCAATCCACCTCCGGTGTCACAGCACGGAATGCAGATTCTTCTCTGCATTTACTCTGAATCCAATGACTTGGAAGAGATTGATTAGAGCCAGTAGATTGTAGATATGTACTCCATGTACTTGGATTCTTCAAATCCCCTAGAATACCTGTGCCATTGGGTATAACGTGGGTTGGTCTATGAGATGTGTTTGACATTCATAAATTGTACCCAAATGGATGTTTGGATCCTTTACTAGCAGAACAATGTTTGACGAAGAAGTTCACATTGATAGACAAGGAATATTTTTACTGAACGCTAGAAATATCTTTTACCTAAATCTAATTAATTTCAACTACATCGATAATTGAGCATTCTATAATAGCAGAACATTATGCAATGTATCAGTATTAGATGTTCATTTCATGTTCAGGCCATATCCAATATTTGGAAGCATATCCATGTATCCTCCGCTTAAGGGTTTAGGGAGAATTTACGTTGGGGCAGACATCTGCACGTGATATTCATACTGGAGTTCATTATCATAGTTTGTGCATATGACATATATTCTCTTTTAGTATTTAATTTGAGGAACTCTAAAGCGTAAAAAATTAGTTTGTTGGTGTAGAGGTCTTTGGAAAATAGATATGAGTGCTGAACAACATTTACATTGGTTGGCCCCTTTCATAACTGCAACTAATCCCCACATGGTAATCAGGATCTTAGGGGAGGTCTTTTGCTGTAGTTGATCTGTCTGCATTATTCCCAATTCGCATAGACATTCATATAGATAGACATATGTGTATGTATATGCTTGGGTTGTTTTATCTCCACGTGCAAGATGAGGCTGCCTGTGAAGTAGTTTTGAAAAGCTTGATGTACATTCTTTGCCCCCTCAGCTCCGATCTTGAGCTTCGGAATCTTGGTGCCCTAGGTTGGGGCTTGTCTCCACAATTCTTTTCCAATAACTAGAATCTGGGTGGAAAAAGATGTTTTGCTGTTTCGTTTAGGTGAAATCTAATAGTGTTTAGGACATTGTAAATGTTATTAATATGTTATATACATTTGTTTGTGATATGTGTATCATACCAAATTGTCTGTTTGAGCTTTTTAGTCTATAGCTGTGCCAATCTCTTGCAGTTGTCTCATGCATGTGTATGGGTAATGAATTGACTCAAGGCTAACCGTCCTTAAAGTTTATGAATTTCTGGACGTCCTTGATTGCAATTGCGGTTAATCTTTTCAAGAGCTTCCATTTTGTTTTTTACTAGATTTTTTAATCTCTGCAATGGTGTAGGTTGAAGACTGGAACTTGTTGGTTGTACCCTTGATTGACAAGTTGTTTGCGGAGCCATCAAATCCCATAATTGTTAAGTTCCTAAGTTATATTAGTGAACAGTTGGCAGATGCTGCAGATATAGTCTTTCACCGGATTCTGTTGCGTACAAGACAGCTGGATGAGTGAGTAAATTCTCTTTATTTTATTGCATATGAACTCTTGACTGTTAATATCTCATGATTCTCACGTAAATCCCATCTGTTATCTTGCTGTTTTAAATCCTGTAATCAAATTCATATACTACTGTTAGATGTAATGGTGCATTAAAAAGTTTTCCATGAACATGAAATGCAGACTTCCTATATGCGGTTTTCTAGAGTTGGTAAAGAATACTTCATAGGGGTTATTGTAACTAAAGTTAGATTTCTGAAATTGTGGCTTCATAAGCAAGCCCAACTACTAGCCAAGTCGTCAGTGTCTTTCCTTTCCCCCCACCCCTGTTGTGAAGCAATATTCGGCATGGGTGAGTTTTCAGATCCCTCAAAATGGCCCCGATGTTACTAACCAATTACTCTCAGAGTATAGGCTTGAGAGAAATTTGACTTTTGTCAACAAGCTATTTGTTTCAGACTCCAAGTCATGAATGTGTTCCTGATGACACTAATGTATTAGAGAAGGTGCCTGGATCTGAACTTGATGAAATGCTATTTCCTGCAACATTTCCACACACAGTTGTTGATTGATAGTTTCTGCAGAAAATGGTTAGGAAATATCAAGGAGCAATCTGGTTATCTTTGGATGTGCAACATTCTCCTTTTTTTTTTTTCCTTTTCTCTTTACTGATGAGAAACCCCTTGCAGTGTAACTCCCGGGGTCTATGTACGTAGTAGCGCATTCGCAGATTGGGCAAAGCTAAGACTCATGAGAACCATTATTGTCACGTTGCTGGTGGCCTAAAGTAGTTGAACAGAAGACCTCCACTTCGTGTGCTCTCTTACCCCTTGGGATTGCAACATGACTATTTTTAACTTATGTAGGCCTACCTTAAATGGACGGATGCTAGAATGTAAGCCTAGGACATCGAAGTTTTCTCGTCTCCCTCTGTATAATGGTGTTATCTTGTTTTCATGCAACAAGATATGCAACTATGAGAAAGCTACCAAATAATAGATAAGCATCCAACTTAAAAGCAATTGGCAACTTGTTGAGAGGCCCCCCGCCCAGGCTCATGTACGAGTTTTGGAGGGTATAATTAACCACTATGGGACAAGCCCTGACAAGATTGAATATTCTTTCGGAAGAACTTTTGAATGCAAAAGGAAGGAAATAGTTTACTTAAAGAAAAATATTCTGGGAGCATATTTTTGTGCCAAAGAGAAGCTGATGGATTGGCTATCAATATGCTACAAGATACACGGACGCTTTCAATTATTTTTTTAATCATGATTTACTACATGTTCTAAATTTTGGTGGAATACAAATCATGGATGCTCTGATGGTGCTGTTTTCGTATTCGTCTTCCTTTGTTTGTCCTCTCCTTCCAAGCCCTTACCTGCCCTACTGAAGCTGGAGAGGTGGGTAAAACCATGGTTAGGGAATGTTGCACATTCAGTTGCTTGTTTATACTATTTTCCTTGTTTAAGAACCGCACCCTGGTGGATTTTTCCTATACATATGTGAATCATTTCATCGCATCACAATTGATTACATTAGTGTTGGGGATTCGAACGTCCAAACCCACAAGCAAACGCACACAATCGAAGAACAAACCAAGAACAGAAAACAATATAAAGCAAGAAAAGAACAAGACACAGAGATTACGTGGTTCCGACTTAAGCTGATTGCTTAATCGTACGTCCACGGGGTGCTGGGGTGTTTCACTATGATGAAAATATGTCAGAGTTACAAAAGGAGGCAGCCCTAGCTTTGCTTTTATATATGCAAGCAAGCTAATACACTGAAACCCTAAAAAACGCTAAAACCTGCGTTGGGCGGGACCCAAAACCATTCGGGCCATTTTTTACTGCGACTCCAGAATTGGCTAGAAAGCTTCAACAATTAGTTATCCTAATGAGTATAGTTACCGATCAATTAAGAAAAAGGCATTTTTGACTCCCTCATGATCACCATTACTGTTTCTTGTAAGTGTGATTGATGGAATCATCTTCTACAGATGGAAAAGTCATGACTCTGAAATCGACAATCCTGTGAAACTGGTGCATTCTCTCTTTGATCGCCTCTGCCCTTTACTTATTATCAGGCTGCTTCCGCTGAGGGTTTTTAATAATCTCAACTCTTCATTGATGTATGGTGTTCTTCGGGACCAAGGTATGGTGCTTGATGTGTATGCCTCAGATAGTTCTTTGTTCCTTTCTTTCCTCTTCTTTTGTTTCGGTTTCTTCTTCATTCTTTGTAAGTCCAGATCCCTGTCTGCTATTTTTAGTTCGTAACACTTGTGGAATTTGTCTCAGCCCCATTGTTTACCTCACATTTCTGGTGCACTTCTCATCTGCCGGCTTAATATTCATGTTTTCAGCAGTAGGAAGTATTTTCTTATTTTTCTTATTTGTATCAGTGCTTGAGAGTGGTCAACTTAAGACAGCCTCGTTCACATCTCACGAAGTTGTGCTGTTTTCTATGGATGTGATGATACTTGATGTGATGTTAGTAAATATAAGTTCTTGGTTTCGATTCATAGTTGTTTTTGAGTGAGCTCGTGGACACGTGGTGCCTGTCAGAGTTTCGGCTGGCTTGAAAGGTGGCATGCAAGGTGTTTGTGTATGGCCATTTAATTTGGATGCAAATCATAATGCTTCACTTCATGCATAAACTTGAGAAGTAAAAGGTCTTGCGCTTTGACTTTTTCAAGGTTTGGTGCATTTTTGGACGTCTGAAATTGAAAAAATATGCACAAGCTAAACAGGACGGGCGTTGGGTGTGATCATTTCACTCTACTGCTATTTCTTATATAGGTCATTAATGACATAGCTGATCATAATTTTCGTTTGAAGCTATGGGATTTATGTGGCTTTGGTTCACGGACATCTCATGACTCATGGCACCATTCCTAGATTTTTTGCTAACTTTTCTTTTGTTTTTTGGAAATCCTAATACAGGATATTTTGACATAAATGATCCTGAATGTGTTGCTGGAATCCTTCTAAACAGGTTGCTTCACTACCAAAACAATCATCAAGCCTTTTTCACACTTACCCCTTTTCTGATAAAGTTCTGAATGAAGAGCTGATATTCACTCTTCTATTGGTTTCAGGGCATTTAATAATTTGGAGTTTGATGATGTTCGCAAACTTGCAGCTGAACTCTCTGGGCGGATTCATCCGCAGGTATATAGCAATGTGACTTTTTGTCCTTAAATGCAAGCATTTTACTATTGTTCAGCCTTTTCTTTTTGTTTACAAAAGTTCAAACTACCAGCATGGCAGCATGTAACAAGTGAAGGGTGTAGTATCTTGTCTATTTAAGCTATTTAAAAGTTGGAAAACCAGAGGAAAGAATGAACAGAAGAAATTCATCGGCCGATGCGATTTTTAGGTAGATGCTTTTAGTGCGTGAAATTTATGGGGCTAATGCCCTTAGGTTCTTACAATATCTCAGAGTGCTCTTAACTTTTTATTGGTCTGATGACTTCATAATATTGAGCCTGGAAGTAAAAGTAGTTCAAGACCAACAAGCTTTGCCAATGACGTTTTGGCAATGCATTGATTGTATTTTATTGTAGCTGATAAGATTTTGTTCAAGAAAGCAGCTTTGAATACATGGAAGAACATGAGTGGTATTTTTCATTCATGTACTTCTACGCAAACTTGTTTTTTACTTACTCAGTTCTTCAGTTTTTTTAAGTCTACTTTAAATCATTTTCTGATAGACAGTTTGCGCAAATTTGTTCTGTAGTTTTCAACTTTTCTATGAAGCATGGGTAGTTCTAAATTCCAGTCATACCTGGTACTTTGCATGGTATCTCCAACTATGTCCGGGTAAACCCGTACCGAAGTTTTTTTTTTTTTTTTATGACTTTGCCGTACCCCAAAAAGTATCCAAGACATACTAAGCTATACCAAACACTGAGATGAACTAAGTTGATTAGACTTTTTTTTCAATGTTTAGCATGATTGTAGAACAAAGATTTTAGTCTATAGGTTCTTTTGTATAATGTCATTAAACTCTGATTTGTATCTTAAGTTTATCATTAGACTGTTATTTGATCTTGGATTATCCAAGTCATTCAGCTTTTTTCTTTGTTTAAAGTGTAACGATTACATAATACTTTGTTCAACAAGATAAAAAACTCACCTGTTTAGTTGTAGGACTTGTAGCCCAGCCATACCCATACAATGCATTTATTTGGTTTCGTCGTATCAACGTTTTCGATACCTGTACTCGTACCTGCACATGTGCTTCTTAGGAGTACAGTAAACTGGTGTGGCGGTGTTATACACCTTCTTTTGTATAACTTTGTATCCGGCCTAATGGACCAACTAATCTTGGGAACCAATCCCCACCATTCACAAGTGAGGGGCCCCATTAAATCCAGGGAAAGCTTCATATTCACTGGCCTGATGGAGGAATTAATATCACGCCGGTGGGATACCGGGAGTCAAACCCTAGACCAAAGGCCCCTAGTTGCCAGGTGACCAAACTGTGCCAACCCGTGGTGCATAATCTTTGTTTTACCTTGATAACTTGAGCCAACCTAGCTTGCAAAATCAACGACCAGTTAGTGCCCAGAATGCGCTTCAATGCCAAAGTCTCAACACAACTACTCAAAAAAGAGAAGGAAAATATAGAGCTCTTTGGTGGAAAGTTACTGTGTACCTTTCTAGGGTTTGGTCCAAGTAATCGTGTGCTAGACACATGCCTGGTGAGGCTCCTGGTTGTTATTTTTTATTTTCACAAACTGATCCGAAGTCTTCACTATGCTATTCTGTTAAGCCAAGGATGTTCCTTTCTAACTCTGTTCTGCAAAACTTCCATGACATATGGAGTGTCATGTATTCCTTGTTATTTTTAGTTCCGTCTTTGCCATCTAACCTTCCTGCATTTTGTGATTTTTGCAGGTACTACTTCCAATTATTGCCTTGCAGTTGGAAGATGCAGCAAATGCTCGTGAAATACTAAAAATAAAAGCTTGTTTGTTTGCATTATGCACATCATTTGTGGTAATCTCGGTCATTAACCTCTAGTTGTCTTGATTTTCAGTCCCAATTGGGAATTTAGTTTCTTATATCTGGCATCAGTTACATGGGGGGCCACTGTTTCAGTGGTATTATGAGAGCAGCCACTTTGTGCATATTGCCAAAGGTTAGGTCTGTCTCCAATATTTTCCCGTCCATACCTCCAATGATTGGGGACTACATGGGTTCTGTTGTTGTTGTTGTTGCATATCTGGCATCAGTTTCATGGCATTCAAAGCTTAGCAGTTTCTTCTGGTATACAGATTAGAGGCAGGGATTCAATTGTGCATCCAGCTATGCGTGAAATTAGGAACACTATAGAAACTATCCTGTTGTGGCCTTCACTCGATGGAGATGAAGGTACTCCCTCCGTCCCTCTGATTGTTAGTCCTCTTTCCAAAGTCAGGGTATAGCAGTTTTAGTATCCAAAACTGTCAGTTACAAAATGACATTTGATATTCTCTAAAGTGAAAAGGGGTGATCCATTTAAGTAATGCCTTCGAAGTACCTAATGTTATTGTTAAATGTCTCCTTAAGAAGCTGAAACTCCCGAAAGGGAGGAAGATTATGGGACAAAGGGCGCAATTAGTTTGCTTTCCAAAATTTGTTGATCCCGTTGCTCCTAAACCTGACAGCTGCAAATATCTTTTTCCATTTCAGTTTCCAAAGCCCAACATGGGTGCATTGATTGCCTTGCGTTGATGATATGTACTGAACTGCAAGATCCCGAATTATTCAGGGATTTGACCACAAAGAAATCAAGTCTCGTCAGAACTCCCAGCTGGTCTTGTCAGTATCTCACTCAGCCTTCATCTCTCCTGCTTTTTGTTTTGTGCTCCTTACTATTTAACTGATCTCTGTGGTGCTAAATGCAGGGGATGCTGCGATGAGAAATTCAGTACTTAGTTGTGTGATCAATCAGTTAACAAACGATAAGATTCAAGTCTCCTCTGCCAAAAGGGGCAATGAGGGCTGCTCATATGAGTCATCAATGCCTCTCTCATTTCGCATGTGCATGGCTAATGTCCTTATCAGTGCTTGTCAAAAGATGCCAAATTCTGGCAAGAAACCCTTTGCTCGGAAAGTTCTTCCACATCTCATTCAGTCTGTGGAGGTATGTTCCTAATCAAGTTGACATTTATTTGGGTTCTTTACCAAAAAAAGGACATTTTTTTGGGTTCCATCATACTCGTACTTAAGGGCATACTTTTTTAATGCTACCATTTCTGTCTCTCTCGTGTTGCTGGTGTCCACAGATGATTATGGAATCAGAGATTAGAGCTGCATTTGTCCAAGTTTTCTTCTCAGCTGTGTATCATCTGAAGTCTGCAGTTCTTCCCTACGCATCCGATCTTCTCAAAGTCTCTTTGAAATCTCTTACAGATGGATCAGATAAGGTAAGAATGCAGTAATTATACATGATTAAAGACTTTAGTACTTCCTTTGTGGTTTTCTGGTTGAGCACCCAATGTCATTTTTGCATCAAGTTTTTCTGATTTGACCTCTCGCTCTTTGTAAAGGAGAGATGTTCTTGCTATATGGTAGTGAGAGCTAGGTTCTGGAGTAAACATTGGCACCTCAATAGCAATTAAACTTTACACTTAAATTGGTGTTTGTCTTCTTGAACTGCTTGCTAATTTGGGATCTGAGTCTTGATAATCAAATTTGCACCATACGTAATGAGTGAAGCAATTACAAGAATAGAGATTATTGTACTCGGCTTAAAGGGAAGAAGAGGAGAAGATAGATGTGGATCGAGTAATCTGTTCCCTGGGAGACATTGTACTATTGTTCCCATCAAATATTAGTCGATTGGGATTACATATCCTTTGTGATTAGTTATCCCTTTACCAGATACTCTTGTCAAACAAATATGTCCTTGGCATATTTAAAGGGACATTATGTAGATGTTGTATTATCATGCGTCATTAACTGTTAATCTGTTATGTAGTCCGTTATTTGAGTTTATAAATTGCGAGCTTTTGTGTAAATGGCTTTCCATTTTTGAGCAGGAAAAGGTTGCAGGTGCAAAGCTAATGGCATCTCTAATGGCTAGTGAAGCTGCTATATTGGAAAGTATTGCGCGAGGACTGCTGGATGCGAGAACAGTACTTTCAAGTATATTATCTTCGTCGGATACTTCGCCAGAAGTACGACAAGTATGCAACCAATTGCTTGCATGTCTAACTTCTGCGTAGATATGTTTGTTTTTTCTTTTCTTTTTTTGTAATTTCCTTTTTTTGTGTGAACGTGAGGTACTTGAATCAAAATTATGCAACTGCTAATTCCCGTGCGTATATAAGTACATGAGTTGCTTTTTGTATGTATAAGCTAATTGTTCCTTTTCCTAATAAAATTTTGTTGGCTATAAAAAAAAGAAGCTAATTGTTCCTTTCTATGATATGTCCGCTTTGTTCATCATTGATTGACCGCATGTCTATTGGTAGAAATTTTGTGTATGCATTCTGTAGTGGGCTGAAATATCCATGGTTCGGAAGGATCAGAAGGTTCAAAGAGTCACAAGGAGGGTTCACCAAGTAATCTCACTGTTCAGTTGTCTCGGTTCATCTATGATGTCATTACAAGTCATGGGAAGATACTTTACTGATCCACCGAACGTCAGAGGTCTCCCAGTGTCGTCACCGAGCGTCATCAATCTTCTAGTGTCTTCATCAGGTTAACGTTCGTTGCGTCATTCTTTCACTCGGTGGCATGTGCTTGCGCTCGGTGGGGTGAGTTGACGTTCGTGGATTTATGGTCGCTCGGTAAAACCTTAGCTCATTCGGCGGTGTAAAGCTTTTGTTCGGAAGGTACGTTATCATTCGGGAAAAGATCTCAGGAATAGTGCTTACAAGTGAGAATTAAAGGGTAATGTAGAAGCTTTCTACTTATGGCCGAATCTAAAAGCTTTTTACTTATAGCCGAAAGTGACATCATCTACTTGTCCTACGCTCAAAGTGTAACGATCCGTCCCAACTGACCTACTAACCATTCGCCTAACCACGTGGCTCAAAAAGTTAATCTTGAGTTATACAGTAGTTGATCAGAATCCCTTATATACCATTTAATACTTTCATATTTTCCCGATGTGGGATGTGGGGATGTCACAATCTCCTCACCTTGTCTGCAATGTCCTCGTTGCATCCTTCGGCCCAACAAGCTTTCCCTGGTGGCCATGGTGTGACACTTAGCTCCGTACATGTAGACCAAGGTTGTGCTTTGATACCAATTGTAACGACCCGCCTCAGCTGACTTGCTAACCATTCACCTAATTACGTAGCTCAAAAGATTAATCTCGAGTTATACAATAATTGGTCGAAATCCCTTATATACCATTTAATACTTTCATATTTTCTCGATGTGGGATGTGGGGATGTAACACAAAGCCTTGCATATAAATAGAGGTGATACCACAAGGTAAATGATCTAATTTCTCTCATTCTTACGTACTTCATTAAAAGCATGCTTTCCTCTACCTCTCGAGCTCTTACTAACTTGCTCGTCGGAGCGTCTTCTTGAAGGTACACCCCCTTAGGTTTTCAAGTACCCAGTTCACCGTTCAACCCTTTCACCGTACAACAGCAAGGAGGAAGAGGTTGAAGAATTTTTCAGCCCCTCACACATTCTACTCTTAATTTTACATTTGTAGAAATCTTCTGGTGGTGACTGCTATGAGGAGTATGAGTTTTGATTTGGACTGTTTATCTGCACTTCGACTTGTGTTTTTTTGGACTGTTTACAGAAATTACACTATACACGGGTGCACGTATCATGGATGTTGTGACAATCACGAAGTAGAGAATAAATAAACCAACAAGCTTTCAAAACAAGGACACAAAGATTTACGCGATTCCGCTCAAATACAAAACAAGAACGTTTCCACGTGCGAAGAGCAACTTCGTCCCTTTTCTTGTTTTCACAATTTCTCAAGAGTGTAAACTTCAAATAGCATTGAACTACATAGAACCAAGAACCACGCCAATTGAATGCATGAGAGAAAATTTGGCTTCTATTAACCGGTTTCTCTTGTTCAAATTATGATTGAGAGGATATTCAGGGACAAATTTCTGGTGGAACCCAATGGACACAAACCTTAGGTGTAACCCAAAGAGCTGGACAACTGATCAAAACCCAAATATCAAAGCCCCAACAATAAACGGAAAAAAGAACTCCACAACTTTACCCAAAGAAGCCTCTCCTTTTTTTTTTGCTCGGCAAAGGAATATTTTTATTAAACTCGAAAGGGTATATCGAGTAAAAGGGAAGGGAGAACCAAAAAGTTCACCACAACCCCAAGGAGCCTCCCTTTAATGGACCTAAAAGAGACAAAAACTAGGAATTCCCAAGGTCCATATTTATAAAAATGCGTCGAAAATAAGTCTAGACCGATCGGAATAGAAATTCTAGTCAAATAAACCTAAACAAATTTAAACATGGAATTGTAATGGACGAATTTGCAAAACATGTGTAGGCACATGCAAATACAAATATGTACATAATGTGATACGCAAATATCGAGTTAATAAGGTTACAACTTTGTGCTCTTTTCCTCATTATTATATTCTCTTTCTTCAATCAAGCCTAAATTTGTTTGATTGATTTAAATGAATTTGGAAGTATGCAAGAATAAGAGTCTGTCTTGTGCATTCAGACAATAGAAGTTTTAATCCTAGGCATGAGCACAAGCAAAGCACAAGGAAGAATTGGTATGGGAAAAAAACAGAACCACAAGTCAATTTCGAAATTCTTTTGGTAACGACCTTGAATACGTAAGTGGGTTTTGGAACATCTACATGTTAGGCAAGAGTGCTCATTGAAGACACAAGGAGGTGAACAATGAAGACGAGGAGAGGAGATGGTGGGGGAGAGAGAAATTTCCAGACCTAGATCATGTAGATTGGGAAGGTTAATTATCTTCGCCAGTTTGTAAGTCGTAACGACATTGGCGTGGCATATTGGAGATAAAATAAAATTGTACTCCTAATCTCTCTCAAGGAAGATTTCACGACTGTGATGATACATGTCCAAGTCACATAATGTGCATTTACAATAAGTAAGAATAAGAGTGATAGCGCGAGCTAAGAAAACATATCAAAAACGTCTCAAATTAATAAAATTCGCAAGAAGATTAAAAGAGAGTATAAGACAGAGTAGTGAAAATGAGAATTTAGATGTGACTGCTAGAAATAAAACCGATAATGCTAAAGACACCTACCGTGGCCACCGACCATGCATGGCCACATACGCCACCCGGGGTCCACTCTGAGCTCCGCAAAGATGATCTGAGCCGTTTAAAATTTAAAAAAAAAAAAACTCCTAGTGGGACCGCGAGAGCTCAGATCCATCTGATGTGTGTAGGTGCTCGATAAAATCATCCCATTTTTCGGTGCTCATTCTAATTTTTGAAAAATGATATGATTGGATTGAGCACCTATACACATCGGATGGAGTTGAGCTTTAGCGGGCCCACTCAAATTTTTTTATAAAATTTTTGAATGACTCAAATCATCCGTGCAAAACTCGAAATGAATCTCATGTGGCCGTCTACAGCCACGGTCGGTGGCCGTAGCAACGTCCAAATAAAAATGAGTAGGACGTGTTTGGAGGTTTTCGTGTGGGACAGTTGATATGAATTGTCGGCCACTGCTTTACTTTTGTGAAAAAAAAGACTTTCGTGTAGTCGTTTCGATAAGGTGGACTGCGAAGGGAAAAAAGGTGAGAGAGAGAGAGAGGGAGTGGGGTCATGGTGTCTTGCAATAATGTTATGCTGGTTGCCATCGGAGTAGTTGTTTTCTATACTCTATTACTGAGGGAAAAGACATTGATGAGGTGGAAAGCGCAATTAAAATGAGAGAGGAGAGGGGGTCATGGTGTCTTGCAATAATGCTGGTTGGCTATCAATTTTTTTGTCAGATCAGTCTAAACGGATCCGAGGGTGCTGTGATGCGGCGGGTGCAGTACACAGTCAGATCAATCGTATTACACAGTATAATACGACAATTGCACAATAGCGGCCCCTTCTTCTGTCTAAACGGGCCTTTCTTAGACTTTGATCATAATCAAACTCCCGATGATCAAAGCTGAGATCAATGTCTCAGAGATCAATTGGGATATGCGTAAAGTAACTTAGACACTCTCAATTATCGAATAGAAATTATGCTTTTTAAATCTACAAAATGCACATGTTCACATGATTGCATGAGGTCATGGCATTTGAACCTGAACAGAATTACAACTATAAGGTATTGAATTTGCTGAATAATGTAAGGCATCGGTTGATGCGTTATGTGATTTAAATCCATGATTCTATTAACATTTTCTAATTCACAATTGCGGGATGAGATGGAGATGGCTCGGGATCCTATAGTGGACCATTAATGAAACTCTTCGTAGGAAGAATAGACTCTTCACGCAAAGAGTTCATTTCTAAATTTTCACCATTGATTACTGAGATGGACAACTATAAGGCCGCGCTACGCCCCTGTAGTGCAGTAATTTTTGCTTCGTTGGTAAAAAAAAAAAATCCCTAAATCCGGAGACAGTAGAAGAAAAGGAAGGGAAATAATATTGATACTCCAAAAATTGATGAAGGGATTCTAAAATACAAAGGAAAGTGGCTGCGGAGGAAAAGGGGGAATATTACAAAGACCTCTCCTTAGTTTTTTCAAAAATCACAGATCTTCCCCAAGTTTTTAGAATGATCACAATGACTTTCCTATCACAAATGTTGGACTAAAGGCCTATTCGTTCAAACTTTACTATGGCTTTTTGGCACGATATTTCTAACGACTCATGCCAACTGACTTGCTTACCCTTAGCCTAACCATGCAATTCAAAAAGTTAACATCGGGTTGTACAGTAGATGGTCACACTTCGTTATACTATATCATTTCCATTTTCTTACTCCTATCGACGTGGGACGACTTTCTAAATGGGGTTTCATAGTATTTTTGGTTATTTTCTCTTAATCTTTACAATCAATTTCTTACATCATACGGAGTAATTTTTGCCTCGACCTTTTGGATTGCCAATCGAAAGGGTGCTCGACTTTTTGGAGCTTATGATTTTAATTTCAAAAAAAATTCTTCATATATTTTTTCTTTTCTTGAAAAATTTGAAAAGTTAAACATGTTGAATAATGACTAGAAAAAATTCATTAACAAAATCATTGATTAAAAAAAGTTAAGTTAGTTCAAACTCATGAAGCATAGGATTTATTGGGGATGATTGTAGTTTAGGATGAGATCCTATGTACCAAGTGGGTGTGGAAATGAAATTGGTTCATGAGAGTCAGTGACCACTACCTCTTTGGTGGAGCTCATTTTCAATTTTGAAACTTGAGTGGAGATTTCCGTAATTATAAAAATCCTCAGGAGAGCTCATTGGAATTTGCCAAAAGTAGATTTTTAAGGACTTCATGGTTCCACCGGTTCAGTCAATCCATCTACACTATTCTCTATCTCTATCTCTATCACTCAATCCTGAGTTTGCTATTTCCTGTGTTCTGGCTCTATCTCTTTCTTCTTCACACTTTATAATTTATTCAGGTATGCCATAAACATTACGGATCGATCTTTTGGTGTTGATTATAGTGTTAGATAGATACATAAAATAGCTCATTGAAATCATTCTATATTGTTGGGATGATGTGTTTTTATGAGTAGTGAGATATTAACAGTGATTACTATTGGCTTAATTTCAGATCAACCATAGAGTTAATTCTTGAAAGCATTAAAGTAGGACTTCAAAGTTGAAAAAAAGAGTGTGCCTAGCTAATTTATTCAGGTATGCTAACTTTACGCTCTTTTGGTGCTGATTATAGTGTTAGATATACTTTCTATATTGTTGGGATGATGATGTTTTATGAGTAGGGATAATATAAAGTATTTGGCTTTCAGATCCCAACATTTATAGATATGCTAAATTAAAGATTGGTGGATATCGACGAAGGAGTTACTTACCTCTCATTGGTGACTTATATTAATTAATCAACCATAGAGTTCTTGAAAGTATTACTCGTTTCACTCTCTCAAAAAAATACTTAAAAAAAATATAAGTACCTACTTTCAAGTTTAAAAATAATGAGCTTACAAAAGTAATTCTTTAATTTTTTTTGCAGGGTTTGATAGATTCTAAGGAGATCTATCAAATAAGATCTATATTACATATTTTTTTATTTCAGTAGATATATTATTTTTAAGCTTGAAAATTGCTAGTAAGTACTTATTGTTTAAGGGGGGAAAGAGGAACACTTTATGTAGTAGTTCAAAGTTAAAAAATTGAGTTTGTTAATATATCTGTCAAACTGTAAAGACCTACGAGAATTGTTCAACATATGATTTCCTTTTTCTTCTAAGGAAAATACTGAAATTATCTTGTCTACGGTCACTTTTTTTTTTTAATCAACGCGGCAAATTTCATTGTATTTCAAGCTATAGTCACTTTTTTTTTTTAATTAATGACAAATTTCATTATATTTCAAATGCCCGAAGGTAAAGATTACATCCCAATAATCAGGAGTGAACCAAAACCACCAAAATCTAAGACATGAGCAACTATACAAAAGCATGCACTTAGGCTAATAGGCTCTACAACGCGTACTGCCGGGTAAGACCAGCACAAGGTTCCGGCATAGGATCCATCATCGATTTTGCAATAGAGAACCCAACAGTCAACGGCAACCCAACTCAACCAATAGGCATGAAGCACCGAAGCAATGTTCATGACCACGAATCTGTTTTCCCAAAGCGCATCGCCGGCCTGCTCTTGGTGTGAGAAATCTCCGACTGAGTTAGTTAGTCTTTGCAGCCTTGAGCGAAGGACACCACTTATAATTAGTCGGACGACACCCTCAAGTCAGGCCCCTGTCCCGCACAATGGAGCTAGGAGCATTATTTCAACCAAAAAAAAAACATCGTGATCTTCTATTCATACTAGACAAAACATACATATACACCTTAAAGAAATTAATTATTAGATAACCACTTTTTATTTTACATGCATATGCAGATATATACGATGGGTTAATTTGTGGAATTTGGTTGAGGAAAAATAGAATTAGCATGAAAATTAAGGGGTTAATTCAAATTGGAGATATGAAATGGGTAGACAATTTACGCATTTCTCAAGATCTTATCTTCAATACTCCTGAATGAGGGAGGAACTGATTTAATTTGGGGTTTTTTTGATGGTGGTTGTCCCTCTCTGCAAATGGTCGATGGTTTTAATTTCCTCCAACCAAATTAATCAAACTCTCTGGACATCTCTCATAAAATCCTTTTGTTTCCTAGGAGTAGTGGATAGTCTCTTTGGTGTTTGATGCTTTTGCTTTATTCTGTATAGCTGTGTCCCCCCGTCCCCCATTTTTTTTTTCCCTCAATAAAAGAATTTTATTAATCTCTGAAAAGATACAAAGATAAAAAGGACAAAAGCATTCAAAGAAAAATTTACTAACCTAAGGCTACCCGAAACCCAAAACGTTGACAAGAGACCAACAAAAGTGGGCCCCCCAAACCCTCAAATTCACCCGAAACAGCCACCAGGACCAAAAAAACAGCCGCCAAACAAAAAGGATGCTTCAAATTTGGTTAGATTTTGCTTTTGTGTTTTGGTCTTTTTGAGATTGTAATTTAGGGGTGTTCCCCTCTAGTCCCCATTGTAATAGTGTTGTTTTCTGGTACAAAATCTCAATTACCCAAAAAATTATTCTTTTTGTCTTCTGATAATAAAAAAGAACAGTGGTGTCTCCAATTATATTGAATTGCTATTGATTGAGATAAATGAAGTAAAATACAAGGTAATGTAAGGAGAATATTATTTAAAAAACTAAAAAAAAAAGCTGTAGGGAGAAATATTTTAGGGAAACTTAAATAGGTGTCCTCTCCAATATAGATGCGTATGTCCTAATCCTATAGGGTTTGAAAACTTATGTTGTCATCCTGAAATTTAAATATTGCCCATCTTGCCCTTAATATTTGTTTTACTGGTTTTTTCTTTAAGCAAATTTTAATGGATAACATCCCATAGCAACCTGAATAAAATTGTTTGGTGGAGATTCTGTAGTCATTAGAATTTGGATGTAGATTGTAGGACCGAAACACATGCACACGATTTACGAGTATTAAACAGTAAAGAAATCAATACAGAAATATACGTGGTTCCCCAATGCCGGGTACGTCCACGGGAGCAAGAGCGGTTGCTGTTTTATTATCACAGTATGAAATAGGATTTACAACATAGAGCATTTATACTTACTCTATTTTAACCCTAACTTGGTATTTAGGTTGTATCAAGCTTTTAAGATTGTGGTGGTTACTGCAAACATTCAAGAGATGAAAAATAAAAAACAAGATCTTATTTTCTTACATAACATTCCTACAAAACTGTGGTATGGAATTTGAACATTAATCAGATGTCTGGATAGGGTTGAATGTTTAATTTGTAAATGAATGAATTTGTAATGTAATCATATCTGGATAGGGTTGAATGTTTAAAAATTAGTTCAATTATTTAGATAGTGTTAGAATATCAAAAACATATAATATCGTAATCATGTCTATCAAGATATGATTACGATATTATATGATTCTCTTGATCTCTTATTATTGTAATTGATTATGATTTGATTATAATTAGATTGATTTTCCTTCCATAATTAGATTTCTCATTTTGTATAAATAGAGACCTCATTATACAGTTTATTATTGAATTCAATACACATTTTCTCCCTTCTTTATTTTATTTCAACATGATATCAAAGCTACGGTTGTTAACCTAGCTGCCGCCGTGGACTTCTGCACAATCAGTTCATCTTCAATATCATATCCACTGCCGGAAATTCAATATCATATTCTCCTTTCAATCGCCACTGCCGACCACCACTCAAATCCACCGCCAGAAATTTTTCCAAGCCTAGCCTTCACGCCAAAACCAAGTCATAAATTTGTCATCTTTTTTTTTTTTTTTTTGTCATCACCTTACCATCAACTACTACCATCCACGTGCAACCAGTCACCTATATATCAACACCTTATATATACCACCTTCAATTGTCCTTTTTCTTTTTTTTCCCTTTCCTAAAACTCTCCAAATTCATTACCAACCAAATATCAGCTTTCCATTTTGGCTTCCCGCATTTATCCGTGACCTCCAATTACTGTCTCGGTTTAACATGAAACCGACCCTGCACCCTTTATTTTATTTTTTTTACCGGTTCACGCCGCCTCCTTTTCCGGTTATTCTCCGGTATTTTGCATCAGATCTTCAGTGTTCACTTTGTGCTCAGCAATCTGTCATGGCACCATACTTTTGGGTCATCTTGGAAGGTCTCAAACAATACCCCCGTCAACTCGGTTTATCAAAAGTGAATTGCCATATGTTTTTGCGGACATTCTCTCAAAATTTGGTATCTTATCTAAGTCTGATAAGAATTCTACGTACATCTTCATGGTTCTTTGATTCAGCTTGTTGTAATGTAATCATAACAATTCATTGATGCTTGGATTTTCTTTATTGTGCATTCAAACAATAGAAGTTTTAATCCTAGGCATGACCACAAGGAAGAATTGGTATGGGGAAACAACAGAACCACAAGTCAGTTTTGAAATTCTTTTGGGAACGACCTTCAATACTTAAGTGGGTTTTGGAACATGTTAGGCAAGACCGCCAAGAGTGCACATTGATGCAAGGAGATGAACAATCAAGACGAGGAAAGGAGATGGAGGAGGAGAGAGAAATTTCCAAATCAATAGGTGTTTTCGGTAGTAAATAAGTTTTGAGAAAGAATTTGTTGCAATTAAGTATGTTAGCTGTTTTTGGTAGTGAATTAAGTTGTTGAGATGTGACAAGTTATTTTCACTAACTAATAAGTTGTAGATCGATAAGTGAGTGAAAAATTGTTGAAAAAGAAGTTATTGACAAGTTGTTAGCTAGTATGAACGTACAAAATGTTAAAATGTGAAAACTTTTTGCTTAGTGTGAACGAGATTGCAAAACAATGTAATTAGTGGAAACTCCACCGACTACTGGAAATAAAAGTGAGTAGGACGTGTTTGGAGCTTTCCGTTTGGGACAGTTGATATGAAGCAGCATTAAGCATTGTCGGCCACTGCCTGGAGAAAGACTTACTGTTGTCAAATAGTATCCGTGAGATGAGGTTGAACTGGGTTAATTCTTCAACTCTAAGCCATCTCCTGCAAGTGAATGCTGAGATTAATCTATCATAGATCAATTGAAATGTGCATAATGTGATTCAAAAACTCAAATCCGCCGAATCCGGCTGAGACAGTGGGAGAAAAGTAAAATGGTGAAATATTACAGAGACCTCTCCAGAATATTTTGAAAAATCACATATCTTCCCCAAGTTTTAGCATGGCAGTGAGTTTGTCTGGGGTGACTGACACTTTCTATCCAAAAAATGCATAGAGGGGTGGGAGAAAAGTAAAAGGGTAGATTACATAGGGCTATCATATATAGAGGCGGAGTAAGGACTTTGAACCCGGGGGTTGACTTTATAGATATATATTTTTTATCGGATCATATACTTAGAGTATCCACAGTGGAATAAGCAAAAGTGAATAATCAAAACATGTCACATCAGATTTTGATTATCCATTTAGAGATTGCTAAAGTTAGCAATATCAAGTCTCACATTGGTTATTTTTTGTTCATAATCAAAACCAATGGGATCATTGCTTCCTTTAATGAGTTTTCTCCAAATTTTTCCCCTTCATTTCACTTTAATCTTTTGAAAAATTAGTTTTTGAGAAACTAGTTTATGTTAAAAATATTTTTTATAAAAAAGTATTTGTTTTTGAAAAAAAAAGTTAATTACACAGTTTTTGGTAGAAAAAAATCAGTTTAAGTTAAAAACAGTTGGATAAAAAAATAGTTAATAAAAAAGAATGTGTAAAAAAACAGCTTTGTGTAAATACAATTTTTTTTAAAAAAAAAGTTTTAAAAAATTGAAGAAACAGTCTTTCTAAAAAAAAATTAAAAAAAAGAGTTCATATAAATACAGTTTTTTTTTTTTTAGAAAAAGTTTCTGAAAAGAATAGTAAGAATAGTTTTTTATAATTATTTTTTGAAAACATTTTTGAGAGAGAGTGAAAAAGATTTTGTATAATGATGGGTGTACTTGATTGAGAAAATATGGAGATCACGAAATTTAGTTATTGGCTAAGAGCATCCACAGTGGAATAAGCAAAACAAAAGGTTGTTAAAGTTAACAATATTTATTCAAAAAAGTGCTCACATTGGAATAATCAAACTTAACAATCTATTAACAACTCATCAAATTTTGGCTTTTGAATAATCAAAACTAACAACCTTTAGCCAATAACCAAATTTAGCGATCCCCATATTTTCTCAATTAAGTACACCAGTCATTACACAAAAATCTTTTCTCTCTCTCAACAATGTTTTCAAAAATTAATTATAAAAAACTATTCTTACTATTCTTTTCAGAAACTTTTTCTAAAAAAAAAAAAACTGTCTTTATATGAACTCTTTTTTTAAAGTTTTTTTTTAAAAAAACCGATTCTTCAATTTTTTAAAACTATTTTTTTTTCAAAATTGTATTTGCACGAAGCTGTTTTTTTACACATTTTTTGCATTAACTATTTTTTTATCCAACTGTTTTTAACTTAAACTGATTTTTTTCTTCCAAAAACAGTTTAATTAACTTTTTGTTTCAAGAACAAATATTTTTTTATAAAAATTGTTTTTAACATAAACTAGTTTCTCAAAAACTAGTTTTTCAAAAGATTTACGTGAAATGAATGGGGGAAATTTGGAGAAAACTCATGAAAGGAAGCAATGATCCCATTGATTTTGATTATGAGCAAAAATAACCAATGTGAGACTTGACATTGCTAACTTTAGCAACCTCTAAATGGATAATCAAAATCTGATGTGGCATGTTTTGATTATTCACTTTTGCTTATTCCACTGTGGATGCTCTAAAGGTTGCTAGTTTTGATTATTCAAAAGCCAAAATTTGATTAGTTGCTAAGAGATTGTTAAGTTTGGTTATTCCAATGTGGATATTTTTTTGAACAAATATGGTTAACTTTAACAACCTTTTATTTTGCTTATTCCACTGTGGATGCTCTTATGACAGTATTATGTCATAAGATTTTTACTTTCCAATATTTTATTTATACATTGAAACGATTCTAGTCTAATGCAGTTAAAGTAGACCAATCATTTTTTTTTCCTTAGGTTACTTCAACTGTCACGTTTTTATTTTTTACTTATGAAAGAAATTGATAAAGGAGAATGTAATATAACCGATTTTTTATCTAATCAAACCAAAGTTAATTATGAATATTATAAGTAGTTATACATGAATATTTATCAATAATATTTAAATTCAAGCATACACAAAATAAAAATTTTAAAACTCAGACGTTTGAAGAGTTGGGGCCGGAGGGTCCGAGGCCCCCTCGGACCCCAACATAGCTCCGCCCCTGGGCGGCTATCTTGAGATTTTTGTAAGACATGGACCTTCCCCTCCAGTTTTTAAAATAACTCTCTTGTCACACATGATGAACACGGAACTCACACTTAACGATGTCAGACTAATTGCAAATAATGGAGTTATTTCATACCTCTGGAGCACCACGTTGTGGTGTCCCAAATTCTTCTCTAAAACATATTTATATGTGCTTCACACATTTTGTAGCAGAGAGTTAGAGACCATACAAAGGAGATGAACAATGAAGACGATGAAAGGAGATGGAGGGGGAGATTGAAATTTCTAGAGCTAGCTAGAGGTAGATTGGGAAATTTAATGGGAGCGACTATTTGGAGCCCCCTATTTTCTCTCGTAGCTCACTACATTTCGGTAAATGGTTGTTGAAAATCATACATAATATTTTGGTAAATAGTTGTTGAAAACAAAATTATATTTCGGTAACAACATGTCGAAAATATGTTCAACTTTTGGTAAACAACTGCCGAACATACATTTTCGGTAAATAGCTGTTTAAAAAAATATTATATTTCGGTAATTGGATACTGAAAATATATCTCAATTTCGGTAACTAACTGTCAAGTATAATTGAAAATTTTTAACGGGCTGCGGGAGAAAATAGGAGCTGCGAATAGTCACCCCCAATTTAATTACTAACTTGTTTGTAACGACAAGGGGTGTCATATTGGAGATTAAATTGTCCTCTTAATCCATGTCAAGAAAGAGATTTTCATGACTATGATACTTATCCAAGTCACATGATGTGCATGTATAAGCAAGAATGAGAGCGACAGCGCAAGTAAAAAAATTACGTATTTCAAAAACATCTCAAATTAATAGTACTAAAATTGAGAATTACAGAAAGTTTTCTGGAACACATCCTCTAAGTCAGAGTTCTGGTTCAATGCAAAAAAAAAAAAAGTTGTTGTAAATTAGCTTGACTCTCTCTCTCTCTCTCTCTCTCTCTATTAATATATATCTATTTCTATACTATATACTATTTCAATTCGTCTATTATGTATTCCGTTATTTGCTTTTGTGTAAATGACTTTCCATTGTTGACCCGGAAAAGGTAGCAGGTGCAAAGCTAATGGCATGCATCTCTAATCGCTAGTGAAGCTGCTATTCTAGAAAGTATTGCGGGAGGACTACTGGATGCTAGAACAATACTTTCAAGTATATTATCTTTGTCGGATACTTCGCGGGAAGTACAACAAGTATGCAACCAGTTGCTTTCATGTCTATTGTCCATTGATAGGTTTGTTTTTACTTTTGTTTTTTGTAATTTCATTTTTTATGTGAACGCGAGGTACTTACAAAAATTATGCCACTGCTGATTCCCGTGTGTATATAAGTAACCTTTTTGACCACAGGTCTATTGGGAGAAATTTTGCGGATGCATTCTACTCCTAATCCCTCTCAAGAAAGTTTTGATGACTGTGATACTTGTCGGAGTCACACAATGTGCGTTTATAAGTAAGAATGAGAGCGATAGCGCGAGTTGAAAAAACGCATTTCAAAAACATCTTAAATTGCTAAAATTCACGAGATCGAAGTTCAAAAACGAGTATAACTCAAGAAGTGAAATTGAGAATTACAGAGTGTTTACAGTAGTGATGAGTTTTGAGAAAGAATTTTTTGCAATGAAGTTGTTAGCTGTTTTCGGCAGTGAATTAAGTTGTTAAAGAAGTGTCAGGTTATTTTCATTAATCAATAAGTTGTAGATGGATATATGAGTGAAAAATTTGTTAAAAAATAAGTTGTTGATAAGTTGTTAATGTGAACGTGCAAAATTTTAAAATGTGAAAACGTGTTGCTTAGTGTGAATGAGGTGGCAAAAGAACGTACGTCGTTTTTTCCTAAAAACTTATTGGAAACTCCACCGTCGGACTACTGGAAATAAAAGTTAGTAGGACGTGTTTGCAGCATTAAGCATTGTCGGCCACTGCCTTGAGAAAGTCTTACTTTTGTGAGATGTGTGTAATGTAGCTCAAAAACTCGCTATTACAAAAGAAACAAAATTTATGGTCCTTATTATATTTACAAAATGCACACATGATTGCATGCAGTTAGGGTATTTGAACCAGAAACAGAATTACAACTCTGAAGTATCGAATTTACTACATAATGTAACGCAACGGCATCTGCGTAATGTGATTTACATTTTCTAATTTACAATTGCGGGGATAAGACGGTTTCAGGGACCATATAGTGCGGCACCATAACCATCCAAAAGTGTTTTTAATGGTGTGGATTTAAAATAAACCTTTTCGCAGAAAGAGTAGACTATTCATGCAAAGAGTTCTTTTTAAAATTTGAACCATTAATTGCTGAGATGGACGACTATAAAGCCGCGCTCACTACACCCTTGTAATGCAGTGGTGCACTATATGATAGGCGCGTAAATGTTCACATTAACGCCCCTAATTTATCTTTGTTAAGTCTTATTTATATTATTATTCAGAGTTTAATGCTTAATTTGTGCATTGTAGGTATTTGAAGAGTTTAATACAAAAAGTACGAAGTTGGACTTTTGAATGGTGCTAAAACTTGGGCTGTTTGAATTTAATCTGGAGTGCAAAATGGAGTACTGATTTGCAACTCAGTTGGGCTGTAACAGAATTGGCCTAGGAATTATGTTTACTAGGTGGGCCCATTGGTTCACAATAGTTTGAGTAAATAGTGAGCCGAGAGGTTAATCAGATTTTTAAGTGAATTAAGGAGTATCTTGGGGGCCCACTGGTGATTGATAAAAGGGCAAAAGAAGGGTTTTGGAGGAGATCTCTCTTTTTCACGCTGTCAGAGGACGGAACAAACGAGGGCTGCCGAGATCTGATTTCCCACTGACGAAACAGAAGAAATTGTGCACAATAAAAGTTTCGGACGTAAGGAAACAGAGAACGGCGACTGCAAGACTTTGGTTCCGAATATTGGTTACTACCTCCGTCCCAATTTATTTGTCCCAGTTCTATTCTAACCAGATTAAAAAATTGCTTATATCTTTAAATTGGTAATGAATTTTATATCCAATATGGATCTTGTTTGGTAGATCTCGATTTGTTCTATAATACAATGTTTTTAAAATCACCTAAAACATTATAACTTATAAGATATAATCAATTGAAAAGTGGCACGAACTCCCAAAAGTGACAACTAAATTGGGACGGAGGGAGTACTTTTCTTCCGCGTCTTGTTCTTTGAAGTTTTTTGAAATTTTGTTTAACTATTCGCACTTCAATAACTCGTTTTAATTTCTGTTCTTTATAAAAGTTATTCGTTGATTCTTGTTTAACTTAGATCTTTTATTTATTTTTCATCTCGCGTATTGAAAAGCATGATTCAAATTTGGGTTTTATTCTTTTTATTTTTAATAATGAGTGAGTAGTTTTTCTGAGGTTTGGTCGCTGGGTAAAGGCGCGTCGCGACCCAATTAGGATTCGTCTCGCAATTTTTTTGTACATTAATTTAATTAAATAAATTTAGTTGGTGAAAATTACGTCCGTCGGACGAATCCGAGGCATTGTCGGGACTCATGTGAGCTGGAACGGGGGTCCAAAACCTGTTCGCCGCTGTGTACGGGACCGGCAACCTTAGGATTCGCATCTTTCGGAGTTTCCAATTCTCCCTAAATTTAACCGTTTTTAGAACCTTGAAAAGCGAGCGAATTCTGATTGGGTAGCGAGCGCCGGATTCTCTACGACCGTGCCTCTCTTTTTAATTATTTAAGCAAGTTATCTGTTAGTAGTAGTTAATTAATCAACCAGAAGACAAGGGGTGGCTACCTAAGAGCTAATTTTGATTCTAAAACCCGAGTTCCACAGCACACACTTCACCGTCCTTAGTGGATTCGACTTCGGTGTTACCGGATATTGTGCTACATCGGTCTCAGCATTACGCTTGGGGCAACCCATTATATTAGGTCTAGAAATCGATTAAGCACTATAGAATCCTCGGATCCGCGGAATCCGGCTGAGAGTGGGAGAAAACTAAAAAGGGGCATTGGGAGAAAAGTAAAATGGTGAAATATAATACAGACCTCTCCTGAATTTTTGCAAAAATCACATATCTTCCACAAGTTTTTAGCATGGCAGTGAGTTTGTCCTGGGTGACCGACATTTTCTATCCAAAAAATGCATGGAGGGGTGGGAGAAAAGTAAAAGGGTAGTTACATGGGGCTATCATAGTGGCGGAGGTCAGGGTTTTGAATTTGGGGACCGGCTTAATATATATATATATATATATATATATATATTGGATCATATACTTATTGTATCATAAGATTTTTATTTTCCAATAAATTATATTTATACATTGAAACGATTCTAGCCTAATGCAGTTAAAGTAGACCAATCAATTTTTTTTCCTTAGTTTACTTCAATTGCCACGTGCTTATTTTTTATTTATGAAAGAAATTGAGAAATGAGAATTTAAAATAACCAATTTTTTATCCCATCAAACCAAAGTTATGAATATTATAAATAGTTATACATGAATATTTATCAATAATATTTAAATTTAAGCATATACAACATAAAAATTTTAAAGCTTGGATATTCGGAGAGTTAGGGCCGGAGGGTCTGAAGCCCCCCCCCCCCCCCCCCCGCCCAAATCCCAACATAGCTCCGCCCTTGGGCAGCTATCTTGAGATTTTTGTAAAACAATGACCTCCCCTCCAGTTTTTAAAATAATAGTAGCGATTCTCTTGTCACACATGATGAACACGGAACTTACACTAAACGATGTCAAACTAATTGCAAATAATGGAGTTATTTCATACCTTTAGAGCATCACGCTTCAGTGCCCTAAATTCTTCTCTAAAACATATTTGTATGTGCTCCACACATTTTGTGGTAGAGAGTTAGAGACCATACAAAGGAGATGAACAATGAAGACGAGGAAAGGAGATGGAGGGGGAGATTGAAATTTCCAGAGCTAGAGGCAGAGCTAGAGGTAGATTGGGAAATTTAATTAACTTGTTTGTAATGACAAGTGATGTCATATTGGAGATAAAATTGTCCTCTTAATCCATGTCAAGAAAGAGATTTTCATGACTTTCATACTTATCCAAGTCACGTGATAGGCATGTATAAGTAAGAATGAGAGTGATAGCGCGAGTAAAAAAATGCATTTAAAAAACATCTAAAATTAATACTACTAAAATTGAGACTAGATGCCTGCTAGGACTTGTTTGGAGCTTTCCATGTGGGACTGTTTATATGAAAGCAGCAGCGTTAGTATTGTCGGCCACTGCTTTGAGAAAGACTTACTTTTGTGAAAGACTTTTCCTTAAAAGTTGCAACTTGCAAGGGGACGACCACTAGCTCCATTTCCAAGTGGGCGGGGACCACCTCCATCACGTGTAGACGTTTCGATATCGACGGAAAAGACAATTGATAAGGTGGAAAGGATAAAAAGGGAGAGAGAGAGAGAGAGAGGAATGGGGTCATGAGTCATGACCTCTCCTGAGTGCGGATAAAAAAAAACAAAAAAAGAAGACCACTCCTGAGTCCTGAGTTTTTTCAAAAAACCACATATATTCCCTCGAGTTTTTAAAATTACAATATGAGTTTCCTATTACTTTAACGATGTTGGACTACTGCGCGCAGTTGGTAAAACTTGAGAATACTCCCGCAAATAAATCTCTTTGACAAATCTATCATTGTAAATTTGTAATCCAATCATTGTAAATTTGTAATCCAATCCAATCCTACACAGGTACTACTACTTAGATTAACAATTTTATCATTGATATTTGTACTTAAGAGGGTCATGAAAGTAGACGTTAGAGGTAAAGTTGGAGCTCTAATAAGGGATATCGAAAATGCTTATGTATCTAGATTCATCAATTTTTAATTCAAAGGTCCGACGTATTTGTGTGTGGTGCCCGATCGAACATCAAATTTGCTCGATCAATTTTCTCCACTTGTTTTTCATCAGTAGCGTATGACACCGATCGATATCTAATCTATTGTGTGAAAATTCGCTTAGGATGATAAATCACTAATTAAAAAACAAGAATATATAAGTTATGTTAGTTCAAACTCCAGCCGTAGCATTTATTGGAGAAGATTGTAGTTTAGGATGATATTCTATTTCCCAAGTGAGGGTGAAAATGAAATTGGGGATAAAGAAAACTTTGTGGTTTATACAGAACAACTCTATCATTAGTGGAGGTCGTTTTCATTTTTGAAACCTGAGTGAGGATTTCTGTAATTATAAAAATCCTCAGGGAAGCTCGTTGGAATTTACCAAAAGTAGAATTATAATTAAAAGACTTCATGGTTCCACCTGTTCAGCCAATCCATCTGCACGTACTCACTCAATCTCTTAACACTCAATACTGAGTTTCCTATTTCTTGTGGTCTGGCTGGATCTTCATCTTCTCCACTCCTACAATTTATTCAGGTACGCAATAAACTTTGTGGTTTATGGTAAAATAGGTATGCCATAAACTTCACTCTTTCGGTGTTGATTTTAGTGTTATTAGATATATAAAATAGCTCATTGAAATCATTCTATATTGTTGGGATGAGTGTGTTTTTATGAGCATTGGGATATTAATATTAATTACTATTGGCTTAATTTCAGATCCCACCAATATGCCTAAAGATTGGTTGATATCGATTAATGAACCATGGAGTTAATTCTTGATAGCATTACAGTAGGAGTTCAAAGTTGACAGAAGAGTACTGTGCCTAGCTAATTTATTCAGGTATGCTGCCTGCTCTTATAACTTTACTCTTTTGGTCTTGATTGTAGTGTTAGATATCATATATATAGCTCATTGAAATTGACTTGTCTACAATCAATTTTTTTTTATCAACAGCAAATTTCATTACATTTCAAACGCTCGAAGGCAAAAATTACATCACAATAGTCAGGAGTGAAACCAAAACCACCAAAATCTAAGACACAAGCAACTGTACAAAAGCATGCACTTAGGCTAATAGGCTCTACAACGCGTACTGCCAGATCAAATCAACACGAGGTTCCGGCATAAGGTCCATCATCAATTTTGTAGTAGAGAACCCAACTCAAACCAATAGGCATGAAGCACCGATGCAATGTTCAAGACCGCAGATCTGTTTCCCCAAAGCGCATCGCCGGTCTGCTCTTGTCATGAAAAATTTCCGACTGAATTAGTTAATCCTGGTAGCCTTGAGCGAAGGACGCCACTTAGTCTGACGACACGCACAAGTCAGGCCCCTTTCCCGCACAATGGAGCTAGGAGCATTATTTCAAACAGAAAAAAGAAACATAGTAATTTTCTATTCATACTAGGCAAAACACACTTATACACATAAAAATTGCCATGAAAAAGGGGTTAATTCAAATTGGAGATATAAATTGGGTAGACAATTTACGCATTTATCAAGATTTTATATTCAATACTCCTGATGAGGGAGGAACTGATTTAATTTGGGATTTTTTATTTTTATTTTTCTGGTGGTTGCCCCTCTCTGCAAATGGTCGATGGTTTTAATTTCCTCCAACCAAATTAATCAACTCTCTGGACATCTCTCATGAAATCCTTTTGTTTCCTAGGAGTAGCGGATAGTCTCTTTGGTGTTTGATGCTTTGCTTTGTTCTGTATAGCTATGCCCCCCTTCTCAACCACACCCCCCACACCCACCCCCCCCCCCCCCCCCCCCCCCCCCCCCCCCCCCCCCCCCAACAAAAGAATTTTATTAATTTTTGAAAAAATTTAAAGGACAAGGGCATCTGAAGAAAATATTACTAACCTAAGGCTTCCAAAAACCCAAAACGTTGACAAGAGACCAACAAAAGCGGACCATGCCCAAACCCCAAGCCCTCAAATTCACCTGAAACAGCCACTTGCATCAAAAAACAGCTGCCAAACAAAAAGGACGTTACAAGACTATCGAGATTTTGGGTTTTGGTCTCTTTGAGATTGTAATTTAGGGGTGTTCCCCTCTAGTCCCCATTTTAACGGTGTTTGTTTTCTGGTATGAAATCTTAATTACCCAAAAAATTGTTTTTTTCTTTGGGAAGTTGAAAGGTAGTTCTTTTTTTTTCTTTTTTTTGGGGGGGGGGGGGGGGGGGGGGGGGGGGGGGGGGGGGGGGGGGGGGGGGGGTGGGGGGTGGGGGGGGGGGGGGGGGGGGGGGGGGGGGTGGGGGTGTGTGTGTTAAATTAATGGAGCGTTGTGCAATGTTCTCATGTTGTTTTTCGGTTTGCTATATTTTTCTTTTTACTGCAGATACAAAGAGCTTTCTCTTCTCAAATTTGAGTTGCATCAACTAATCAAATAGACATTGTGGTATTGAGAATATCAGAATGCATCCACTACTAATTCTAGTGCCTCTTCAACTTGCCACAAGGGTAAGCAAACTCTATATTCGCCTATTTGATTGGTATTGTTAGCTTGTACACACGGGTATATTAATTATCACCTCCAATTTATATGTTGAATTGTAGCCAATAAATATTAGCCCACTTCACTGAAAGAGAACTTGTTAAAGATATTAACTAAGATTCGATAATAAATATTTTCTACTCTCGAAAATAATGTAGGGCACAACTTCAGTACGTATGGTAACTTCAATAGTGTATGGATTTTTTTTAATTACTTTTTTTTTTGATTTTTTTGAACATTTACGTATACATGAAAAAGTTTGGTGGATATTAATTAGTATAAAACACTTTTTGGTTAGCCCTAGGGCAAATTAGAATCCTGATTCTGCCCTTGCCTCCAAAGCTTGTTATGAGTTTGGGTGGCATCAGCACTCACTATCACGAGGCTTTTTGGCACGGTATTTGTAACTACCTATGGCAGTTGACCTGCTTACCCTGAATCTAACTACACCGCTCAAAAGGTTAACCTCAGGTTAGACAATAGCTGGTCATACTTCGTTATATACCATTTCCATTTCATTACTCCCACCGATGGGGGACTTCTTATTGGGGTTTCACAATCTCCCTCACTTAAGATCGCAGCGTCTTCGTTGCACTCCGTAGGCCAACAACTTCCACCCACCAAGCAATGTAGGACAAGTACCCACTTAACTACGTCAAGCTCCTCATGTGGGACCCGCCAAGTATGCCAAGCAACTTAAGTTCCTCACTTGTCGGGCCCATCCGAGCATTTCTTTTTATGGGATCCATCTCACACTTTCAGTTGGTGTAGACTTTGATACCATGTCAGCCAACCTGCTTATCCTTAGTCTGATTATAAAAAAGACAAAAAAAAAACACTACAAGAAAAAGTATATTTGCTGACGAAACAAAAAGATTTTCGTCACCAAAGGTGACTTTCGGCGATAACCTATAGATAGTAAAAATTAAATTTCCTCACCATTGTTTTCGTTAGCAAATATTCTTTTTCTTGTAGTGAAAGTAAAAAAAAAAGTTGTCTTTTGACTTATTAATTTTTGTCTTTATTCAAAAAATTTTAATTTTTCGATTTCTCTTGTTGATACGAATCAATAAGTCGCAAAAGTATTGACCACCCCCGCCAATGAAACTAATTCATACGGGAAGATTTTTTCTTAAATTAGGTACAAACAGAGTTCTTCCTGTAACACTAGGGGGTAACTTAGTTTCCAATGAAGCTGATTTATACGGGAAGATTTTTTCTTAAATTAGGTACCCTGTAACTCAAAGTGGTAACTTAGTTTCATGTAACACCGACACTTCTACAGATCAACATATCGGTGTCAGAAACTTCGGAGACACATAACATGACACGGACACTTTGCAAGACCCTAAATCATATGAACACAGTATCAACGTGCTTATGTTACCTAGAAGCAAAGCTAAAGCGAGAGTAGGGATCACGGCTAGAAACTTGGTCTAAGATTCCCCTCGATGTATCCCTTCGAGTTTAATAAAACCTTTTCGTTTTGCCGAGAAAAAAAAAAAAAACTTGGTCTAAGATCATATACTAACAATAAAAGTTGGAGTATCCACTTTTTAAGCAAATTTCTTTTTCTGATGAAAGCCCCTGACAATCATATGTATTAGCTATAATGGTAGTGGTTACAATTAAAGATTTAAGCAAATCCATTAGACCAACAAAAAGTTGAGAAATAGCTAGTAAGTGGCGGGGCTTAGGGTAGACAGTGATTCCAAGGGAGACGAGCTGATTCCGTCGATCCACCTGAGATAACAGAGAGCTGGGTTAAACCAGGTGGACAAGTAGATTTGGCAATCGTCACTTTTCTCTATATGAAGGAACATTTCAATAAAGATCGAAACAAGCCTATGGTCGCTCGTCTCATGTAACAGATTACGAAAGGGTAAACCTTACATACATGAAAAATGGGTTTGATTTTGCGAAGAATAAAATTTTTCAACTCTTCAAACACAAATCAGGCAACCCCACCCACCAGCTTCTCTCCCGTAAAAAAACTATTGACGAAAAAAAAGAGAGAGGAAAAACAGATTGCAAACTACGTATTTTATCAAGGCGTTAACCATCTTTTGTAATTATCAGTCGCATACCTGGACCCATTTGTTGTCTTGTAGAGGAGGGGGAAAGCACACTTGGTAAGTGTGGAGAGAAAGATGACTTTCATCATTCTTTCCAAATATATTTCTATTAAGCCTTACAGGCTGCTTTTGTCTCCATGCCGTAGGATTTATTAATGCGATAGTGCATTGAAGTCCAATCAGATTTACTGTAGATATAAGTTTCAAAAACCATCCCCTAGTCTTATTATATAGATATAGATAGTTATCCCCCAAAACAATGCAACCGGTAGGCGTCCATGAAACTGAGTCGGTCATGGCCGGCCGTGGCGTCAACGAGTTGGTCGATCCGAGGAGAGGGAAGAAGTCTTTGGGGCAGGCGTCGTTAAGGTTGGAATAATCGACGCAGACGCGCCACTTGCCGTTCTTCTTCTTAACCACGACGGTGTTGGCGAGCCACCGAGGATACTGAACTTCACGGATTGCCTTCGCATTGAGGAGCCGGTTAACCTCCTCGATGACGGCTTCGGAATGGATGGGGGAGGACTTCGTGCCTTCTGTACTACCGGGCGTTTAGCCTTGTCGATATTGAGTTCGTGGCAAATGAAGGAGGGGTTGACCCCAGGCATTTCGTACGGAGTCCAGGCGAATACTTCGATATTGTGCTTGAGAAAGTCGACCATTTCGTTCCACTCGGTGTCACTGAGTGAGGAACCGACAAGGAAGAAACGGCTTCCGTCCTCGGTGATTGGGATCGTAACAAGTTCTTCCACTGCCTTGTCGTCGGCCGGCCTACCGACGTCTTCCAAAACTGGAGCCTCGGGGACCTCGATAAGATTGACCCGAGACGTCCGCCTGCTGCTTCGGACAGCGTTGACATAACATTTCTTTGACGCGGTTTGGTCGCCGAACAGGTCCTCCTGTCGTCCGTTGGCGCCGATGAAGCGGACCACTTGGTGATAGGTCGAAGCAATGGCCTGGAGCCTATGGAGCCAGGTTCGTCCGACGATGGCATTGTAAGGGCTAGGGACGTCGACTACCACAAATTCCATATCCAGGACAACCGAACCGGCGCGCACTGGAAGTGTTACCGTGCCGATTGGCCAGACCGGAGCCCCGTTAAAGCCGATGAGTGGGACTTCGGACGGGCGGAGCTCGGTGTCTGGAATCTTGAGGTCTCTGAATAGAGAGTAGTACATGACTTCGGCCGAGCTGCCCTGGTCCACGAGGACGCGTCGGACGTTGTATGTACCGATACGTAGCGTGACCACAAGGGCGTCGTTGTGCGGAAGCTGGACACGGTCGAGATCTTTTTCGGTGAATGTTATCGTCCACCTAGAGCCGTCGTCTGTTCTTGGGCGCTTTGGTTCAGGGCCGACGAGCATTACCTGTTTGGAGGAGGAGGAGACCGCGTTCAATTCGTCATGGATGATACGGGCTGCCTCGGAGTTGAGGGGCCCGTGGATAACGTGAATCGTCTGAACTTCCTCCTCGGTGTTGTGTTCGGCGCGCTGAGCCCGGGACTTCGTTTTTTCGTGATCAATGAAGTTGCCGAGATGTCCTGCTGCAACGAGCTGTTCCAAATAAGCCTTGAAAGGCTTGCAGGCTGTGGTGAAATGGCCCTGCTCGTTGTGAAAACTGCAGCGGACGATGGGATTCTTGATTTTCCCGTTTTCAGTCCCCAACTTCTGGTTTGGGAAGGAGAAGAAGGGCTGGTCCTTCACTTGATCGATGATTCGGTAGATTGGAATGGTGAAGACGGTCTTCTCGGCATTGAAATCGCTCGGCTTCGGTCCCCTCTTCTGAGACTGCTTTATGTTATTGACCTGTTTCTTCGGCGTCTGTGTGGATGCCGAGATCGGTGTTGAAGCCGAAGTGTTTACCGTCTTCGAGCTTGTTGGCTTTCCGATGCCTCTCTCCTCCTTGGACTCGATGAGCTGGCACCATCCCTCTATTCGAGTCATGAGATCCTTCATGGAGTTGGGCTTATGGCGTGCAAGATCGTCGTAGACCTGCTCGTCTTGGGAGGTGAGTCCGAGCTTGAACCCTCGGGCGGAGATGACACCGTCGCAACCCTCTATCTCATTAAATAATTCCCAGTAGCGTCCGGCGTACTGCCGAAGCGTCTCGTCGGTTCTTTTGCGGAGAGCCAGAAGAGAGTCGATCTCCTTCTCATGCTTATTACTTGTCACGAATCGGGCCATGAAAGCATCACAGAGGGAATCGAAGGAGGAAATCGACCGAGCCGGGAGCTGATTGAACCAGGTGAGGCCTAGGTTTCCGAGGCTTGCGGGAAATACCTTACAGAGGAAGGCGTCGTCCGAGGGCTCGTTCCGTAGAAACAACGACATAACGAGCTTGTACTGGACCAGGTGAGTGTAGGCCTCGGTTTTGCCATCGTACTTGGCAAATTTTGGTTGGGTGAATCCTTTGGGGGGCGTGACCGAGTCAATTTCCCTTGTGAAGGGGGAGGTTGTGAGCCGGGTAAGCCGTGCGTCGCGGTGAGGTCGGATCGAACGGTCGAAACCGTCTGGACGCTCTGCCGCCGTACGCTTTGGTGGAACAAGCTTATCTAACCTGTCGAATTCCTTTCTCTTGGGTGTGGTACTGACCGACTTTGGTGGAGAACGCGCTTGACGGCGCTCTCGGTAGCTATCTCGAGCCGAAGGCTCAAGGCGCTCGGTTACCGGACTTCTGCTGTGTACGCCTGCGGGGTGCGAGACGATAGGACTCTTGGCTCTGGAGCCCCTCTGGCGTTCACGATACCCTCTGGTCTGGAACTCTAGAAGGCCGTCATCTCCCCTGGGTACCCTTGTGAGGCTAGGGGTAGATTCTCGGCCCGCCTTGCCAGTTCGGACCGAGTGGGTGGAAGAGGCGGAGACACTCCCTGTACCGAGCCTCTCGAAGGCCGATGGTTTTCTTCGGAGATGGACAGGGGAGCGGGAGCGGTCCCTGCGCGACGTGGTTCTCGCGGCTATGGCGCCCGACGCCCGTGGTGGCTCGAGACGATCTTTGACGGAGGGACGAGATCTGTGGTCGTGGAGGTGGCCGACGGTGTTGCTGTGCGGAGGAGTGTGGCGACTCCTCCTTCCGCTTTGACCCCCAGAGGAGTGAGATGGGGAGATCAGGAGGTTTTTGATCTCCGCGAGTTCGTCTCGGACGTTCTGATCGCGCTTCACCACTGTTGTTAGATCGTCGATTTTTCGCTCGAGGTGGCGGATGTAGGAATGGAGCTCGGAGGACGGGCCTGCATCTGGGGCTGAGATCCCGGCGCCAAGTCCGACGGACATATGGGCCTTCCCCAGGGCGATGGCTCCGCCAGAGGCCAGGCTGTGGTCCACGAGGGAGCCAAGCTCGGGGGCGGAACCGCCGTGTTGTTGGTCGTCGACCTCCACCATGCTTGAGCTTCCGGAGCGAGGAATGGAGCTGAAGGATGAAACGGATGTTGGGTGGATGGCTAGGTCCCCAGCAGAGTCGCCAATTGTGGGGGTTCGAATTATCAGGACCTAGACGGGGTAAGATCGAGCTCCTTCCTCCTTCGTCCTTTCCGGCGGACCCGCAATCAAGTCACTAGGGCTTGGATAGCCCAGTGACCCTCCGACGATCAAGTTAGATCTCAGGGGAAAGGCTTAGGTCTAGGGTTTAGGGAAGAGTAGCATACCTCACACAATGAGTATCCCTTCATATTTATAGACCTGGGTTTGCTTGGCCTTCCTTCAAGCCAGAGCGTGGAAATCACGCTCGGGTAACCGCTTCGGGTGATGTCATCCATGACGTCAGAGACGAAACGGTTACGGAGCACATGACCTGATCCAATCGATTGCCGCATTAATGGGCGTGACATAGGGTCCACCCGTTGTAACTGCTTGGCTTTCCTCCACTGGGTACCATCGATACCGAAGCACGTACCCGAGTACGAAACCGAACCGAGGGTTGCGGAAAGCGGCACTCTTCGGCTCGACGTTCAAGGTTGAGGGGGTGCTGGCTCAAGTCCGGGGCTCGGTTACCGACGCAATGACCGAGGCCACCACAGGATTAATAAATATGGTTACATAACAATGTCATTCCCATCGTGAATTGTAGAAAAAATTATTCTCCATGTTTCCTAATCCAACAAAATTTTCTTTTGGTACGTAGGTGTAATGCATTTAGTAATATTCATCACTTTTACAATTTTATCGGTTTGCATTTTTTTGAATTTTCTTGCGTAGTAAATTTTCTAATTTTTGATATCTTTACCAATCTGGACAAATGTATAATACCCAATACAAGAATTTACCAATTTCATCTAGATCCAAATTTGAGAAATTTCTCAACTTGGCATCTACGTATATTATTTTTAGCAACATTGATCTCTTTTCGAGGTTAAGATCGTTCGCACTTTTTAATTTTAAATGGTGGGTAAAATTATTTACCCAAAATAAAATTGTAATTCACTTTGGAAAACTTATCAATTTCATTAGTTTGTCAAACCCAATATGTTAAACTATCATATTTCTCTATTTACTAATCTCATGGAAAAATTACCTACTTGATTGCACTTTCTGATTTTTACGTGCAGAGAGATAGGTTTTAGAGTTTGATTAGACCTCATTATTATCCAATCACTAATGAATGTTGTGTAAACAATTTTGCAGGTTGCCTTCCTTGCTCTGGAGACTTTAAAATTCAAAGATTTAGATATGATAGCAAGTTTTCCAAGTTCTCCAATTTTTGAGACTCAAATCTCGTGCTTATGAGCATGGGTTTTAGAGCTTGGTTGGACCTAATTACTATTCAATCACTAATGATTATTTTGTAAACAATTTTGCAGGTTGCTTTTCCAGTCCTGAACAGCTTGTCATTGTCCTTGGATAAGATAGCAAGGATTTGGGACAACCAACCACTCTCAGAACCAGAAAAAGAAGCCAAATCCTTATGCGAACTTATGGTGATTAAAGTTGATGGTTGTAAACAATTGGAGTATGTATTGCCCTTCCATATGCTTCCTCAGTTAAAGAATCTGCAAGAACTCAGTATACGGAATTGTACGAAGGTGGAGGTGATAATCTCAAACAACCCGAAGGAGAAAGATGCCACCAACAACAATGAAACCATTCGGTTCCCTCAGTTAAAGACCCTGGAAGTTTGGGGTTTGCCTAATCTCAAAAGTTTCATATGTAGTGATGAAACGCAACTCTTCTTCTCCAACAAGGTACAAATTAAGGTCTTTACCCTTTTTTCTTAATTAATTAATCATGGTCATGGAAAGCACATAAAAGTGGGCACAATCCTGTAGTTTCATTGCAATTAAAAAAATTAAGAATTGATCCGCAATTGACATTCCCAAATATAAGCAAATTAGTTTATCGAATAAACTTAATTGGAATATTAAAGTAGTACTCCTATGGTTATCACATACCAATTCCACCATACGTATTAGGTAAACCAACAGATTGTAAAAAATTCTAAATTGGATTAATAAATATGGTTACATATTAATGTCATTCCCGTCATGAATTGTAGATTAAATTATTCTCCATGTTTACTAATCCAACAAAATTTTCTTTTGGTACGTAGGTATAATGCATTTAGTAATATTCATCACTTTTACAATTTTATCGGTTTGCATTTTTTTGAATTTTCATGCGTAGTAAATTTTCTAATTTTTGATATCTTTACCATTCTGGACAAATGTATAATACCCAATACAACAATTTACCAATTTCATCTAATTCCAAATTTGAGAAATTTCTCAACTTGGCATGTACGTATATTTTTTTTTTATAGGCAACATACGTATATTATTTTTAGCAACATTGATCTCTTTTTGTGGTTTTGATCGTTCGCACTTTTTAATTTTAAATGCTTGGTAAAATTATTTCCCCAAAATAAAATTGTTATTCATTTAGGCAAACTTATCAATTTCATTAGTTTGTCAAACCCAATATGTTAAACTATCATATTTCTCTATTTACTAATCTCATGGAAAAATTATCTGCTTGATTGCACTTTCTGATTTTTACGTGCTTAGAGATAGGTTTTAGAGTTTGATTGGACCTCATTATTATCCAATCACTAATGAATGTTGTGTAAACAATTTTGCAGGTTGCCTTCCTTGCTCTGGAGACTTTAAAATTCAAAGATTTAGATATGATAGCAAGTTTTCCAAGTTCTCCAATTTTTGAGACTCGAATCTCGTGCTTATGAGCAGAGATGGGTTTTAGAGCTTGATTGGACCTAATTACTATTCAATCACTAATGAATATTTTGTAAACAATTTTGCAGGTTGCTTTTCCTGTCCTGAACAGCTTGTCATTGTCATTGGATAAGATAACAAGGATTTGGGACAACCAACCACTCTCAGAACCAGAAAAAGAAGCCAAATCCTTCTGTGAACTTATGGTGATTAAAGTTGATGGTTGTAACCAATTGGAGTATGTATTGCCCTTCCCTATGCTTCCGCAGTTAAAGAATCTGCAAGAACTCAGTATACGGAATTGTACGAAGGTGGAGGTGATAATCTCAAACAACCCGAAGGAGAAAGATGCAACCAACAACAATGAAACCATTCGGTTCACTCAGTTAAAGACCTTGGAACTTTGGGGTTTGCCTAATCTCAAAAGTTTCATATGTAGTGATGAAACGCAACTCTTCTTCTCCAACAAGGTACAAATTAAGGTCTTTACCTTTTTTTCTTAATTAATTAATCATGGTCATGGAAAGCACATATAAGTGGGCTCAATCCTGTAGTTTCATTGCAATTAAACCAATTAAGAATTGGTCCGCAATTGACATTCCCAAATATAAGCAAATTAGTTTATCAAATAAACTTAACTGGAACATTATAGTAGTACTCCTATGGTTATCACATACCAATTCCACCATATGTATTAGGTAAACGAACAGATTGTCAAAAATTCTAAACTGGATTAATTAAACGAACAGATTGTCAAAAATTCTAAACTGGATTAATAAATATGGTTACATACTAATGTCATTCCCGTCGTGAATTGTAGAATAAATTATTCTCCATGTTTACTAAACCAACAAAATTTTCTTTTGGTACGTAGGTATAATGCATTTAGTAATATTCATCACTTTTACAATTTTATAAGTTTGCATTTTTTTGAATTTTCATGCGTAGTAAATTTTCTAATTTTTGATATCTTTATCAATCTGGACAAATGTATAATACCCGATACAACAATATATTTACCAATTTTATCTAATTCCAAATTTGAGAAATTTCTCAACTTGGCATGTACGTATACTTTTTTGTTATATGCGACAGACGTTTATTACTTTTAGCAACATTGATCTCTTTTCTTGGTTTTGATCGTTCGCACTTTTTAATTTTAAATGGTTGGTAAAATTATTTACCCAAAATAAAATTGTTATTCATTTTGTCAAACTTATCAATTTCATTAGTTTGCCTAACCCAATATGTTAAACTATCATATTTCTCTATTTGCTAATCTCATGGAAAAATTATCTGCTTTGATATTTTATTTGCTTGCACTTTCTGATTTTTACATGCTTAGGGATGGGTTTTAGAGCTTGATTGTACCTCATTATTTATCCAATCACTAATGAATGTTGTGTAAACAACTTTGCAGGTTGCTTTCCCTGTCTTGGAAAGTTTTAATTGTTTGAATTTAATTAAGATAACAAGGATTTGGGAGGAGCAACCATTTTCAGAACTAGAAAAAGAAGCTCAATCATTCTGCAAACTTACGAACATTTCTATTTGTGGATGTGAGGACTTGGTGTACGTGTTGCCCTTCTATATGCTTCCTCAGTTAAAGAATCTGCAATATCTCAAGATATGGGGATGTAGGAAGATGGAGGTGATAATCTCAAACAACCCAAAGAAGAAAGAAGCCACCAACAATAATGATACCATTTGGTTCCCTCAGATAAAGTCAATGGAGCTTGGGGATTTGCCTAATCTCACAAGTTTCATATGCAGTGAAACGCGACTCTTCTTCTCCAACAAGGTACAAATTAAAGTCTTTTACCTTTTCTACTTAATTATTATTCATTTAGGCAAACTTACCAATATGATTAGTTTGTCCAACCCAGTTTGTTAAACTATCGTATTTCTCTATTTACAAATCTCACGGAAAAATTATCTAAATTTTTATTTTATCAGTTTGCACTTTCTGATTTTTACATGCTTAGAGATGCGTTTTAGAGCTTGATTGGACCTCATTGTTTACCCAATCACTAATGAATGTTGTCTAAACAACTTTGCAGGTTGCATTCCCTGTCTTGGAAAGTTTAAATTTTATGAATTTAGATAAGATAACAAGGATTTGGGACGAGCAACCACTTTCAAAACCAGAAAACGAAGCTAAATCCTTCAACAAACTTACGAACATTTCTGTTTGTGGATGTGAGGACTTGGAGTACGCGTTGCCCTTCTACATGCTTCCTCAATTAACAAATCTACATTATCTCAAGATATGGGGATGTAGGAAGATGGAGGTGATAATCTCAAAGAAACAAAAGGAGAAAGAATCCACTCACAACAATGATACCATTCGGTTCCCTAAGTTAAATTCCATGAAGTTTGGGGATTTGCCTAATCTCACAAGTTTCATATGTAGTGAAACGCGACACTTCTTCTCCAACAAGGTACAAATTAAGGACTTCTACCATTTTTCCTTAATTATTATTCGTTTTGGCAAACTTATTAATTAAATTAGTTTGTCCAACCCAATTTGTTAAACTATATATCAAATTTCTACATTTACTAATCTCATGGAAAAATTATCTATTTTTTTATTTTATCAGTACGGACTTTCAGATTTTTACATGCTTAGAGATGGGTTTTAGAGTTTGATTGGACCTCATTATTTATCCAATCAGTGATAAATGTTGTGTAAACAATTTTGCAGGTTGCTTTCCCTGTCTTGGAAAGTTTTAATTTTATGAATTTAGATAAGATAACAACGATTTGGGACGAGCAACCACCTCCAGAACCAGAAAAAGAAGCTCAATCGTTCTACAAACTCACGAACATTTCTGTTTGTGGTTGTGAGGACTTGGAGTACGCGTTGCCCTTCTATATGCTACCTCAGTTAAAGAATCTGCAATATCTTAAGATATGGGGATGTAGGAAGATGGAGGCGATAATCTCTAACAACCCGAAGGAGAAAGAAGCCACCAACTACAATGATACCATTCGGTTCCCTCAGTTAAAGTCAATGGAGCTTGGGGATTTGCCTAATCTCACAAGTTTCATATGTAGTGAAACGCGACTCTTCTTTTCCAGCAAGGTACAAATTAAGGTCTTTTACCCTTTCTACTTTATTATTATGCATTTTGGCAAACTGATCAATTTCATTAGTTTGTCCAACCCAATTTGTTGAACTATCATATTTCTCTATTTACAAATCTCGTGGAAAAATTATCTAATTTGTTATTTTATCAGTTTGCACTTTCTGATTTTTAAATGCTTAGGGATGGGTTTTAAAGGTTGATTGTACCTGGTTATTTGTCCAATCACTAATGAATGTTGTGTAAACAACTTTGCAGGTTGCCTTCCCTGTCTTGGAAAGTTTTAATTTTATGAATTTAGTTAAGATAACAAGGATTTGGGACGAGCAACCACTTTCAGAACCAGAAAAAGAAGCTCAATCGTTCTTCAAACTTACGAACATTTGTGTTCGTGGTTGTGTGGACTTGGAGTATGTGTTGCCCTTCTATATGCTTCCTCAGTTAAAGAATCTGCAATATCTCAAGATATGGGGATGTAGGAAGATGGAGGTGATAATCTCAAACAACTCAAAGGAGAAAGAAGCCACCAACAACAATGATACCATTCGGTTCCCTCGGTTAAAGTCAATGGAGCTTGGGGATTTGCCTAATCTCACATGTTTCATATGCAGTGAAGCGCGACTCTTCTTCTCCACCAAGGTACAAATTAAGGTCTTTTACCCTTTCTACTTATTTATTATTCATATTGGCAAACTGATAAATTTCATTAGTTTGTCCAACCCAATTTGTTAAACTATCATGTTTCTACATTTACTAATCTCGTGGAAAAATTATCTGCTTTGATATTTTATCTGTTTGCACTTTCTGATTTTTACATTCTTAGGGATGGGTTTTAGAGCAGGATTGTACCTCATTATTTATCCAATCACTAATATATGAATGTTGTGTAAACAACTTTGCAGGTTGCTTTCCCTGTCTTGGAAAATTTTAATTTTATAAATTTAGATAAGATAACAACGATTTGGGACGAGCAACCACCTTCAGAACCAGAAAAAGAAGCTCAATCGTTCTACAAACTCACGAACATTTCTGTTTGTGGTTGTGAGGACTTGGAGTACGCGTTGCCCTTCTATATGCTACCTAAGTTAAAGAATCTGCAATATCTTAAGATATGGGGATGTAAGAAGATGGAGGTGATAATCTCAAACAACCCGAAGGAGAAAGAAGCCACCAACAACAATGATACCATTCGGTTCCCTCAGTTAAAGTCAATGGAGCTTGGGGATTTGCCTAATCTCACAAGTTTCATATGTAGTGAAACGCGACTCTTCTTTTCCAGCAAGGTACAAATTAAGGTCTTTTACCCTTTCTACTTTATTATTATGCATTTTGGCAAACTGATCAATTTCATTAGTTTGTCCAACCCAATTTGTTGAACTATCATATTTCTCTATTTACAAATCTCGTGGAAAAATTATCTAATTTGTTATTTTATCAGTTTGCACTTTCTGATTTTTAAATGCTTAGGGATGGGTTTTAGAGGTTGATTGTACCTCATTATTTGTCCAATCACTAATGAATGTTGTGTATACAACTTTGCAGGTTGCTTTCCCTGTCTTGGAAAGTTTTAATTTTATGAATTTAGTTAAGATAACAAGGATTTGGGACGAGCAACCACTTTCAGAACCAGAAAAAGAAGCTCAATCGTTCTTCAAACTTACGAACATTTGTGTTCGTGGTTGTGTGGACTTGGAGTATGTGTTGCCCTTCTATATGCTTCCTCAGTTAAAGAATCTGCAATATCTCAAGATATGGGGATGTAGGAAGATGGAGGTGATAATCTCAAACAACCCGAAGGAGAAAGAAGCCACCAACAACAATGATACCATTCGGTTCCCTCAGTTAAAGTCAATGGAGCTTGGGGATTTGCCTAATCTCACAAGTTTCATATGCAGTGAAACGCGACTCTTCTTCTCCAACAAGGTACAAATTAAGGTCATTTACCCTTTCTACTTAATTATTATTCATTTTGGCAAACTGATCAATTTCATTAGTTTGTCCAACCCAATTTGTTAAACTTTTATGTTTCTCCATTTACTAATCTCATGGAAAAATTATCTGCTTTGATATTTTAACTGTTTGCACTTTCTGATTTTTACATGCTTAGGGGTGGGTTTTAGAGCTTGATTGTACCTCATTATTTATCCAATCACTAATGAATGTTGTGTAAACAACTTTGCAGGTTGCTTTCCCTGTCTTGGAAAGCTTTAATTTTATTAATTTAGTTAAGATAACAGGGATTTGGGACGAGCAACCACTTTTAGAACCAGAAAAAAAAGCTCAATCATTCTTCAAACTTACGAACATTTCTATTTATGGTTGTGAGGACTTGGAGTATGTGTTGCCCCTTTATATGCTTCCTCAGTTAAAGAATCTGCAATATCTCAAGATATGGGGATGTAGGAAGATGGAGGTGATAATCTCAAACAACCCGAAAGAGAAAGAAGTCACCAACAACAATGATACCATTCGGTTCCCTCAGTTAAAGTCAATGGAGCTTGGGGATTTGCCTAATCTCACAAGTTTCATATGTAGTGAAACGCAACTCTTCTTCTCCAACAAGGTACAAATTAAGGTCTTTTACCCTTGCTACTTAATTATTATTCTTTTTGGCAAACTGATCAATTTCATTAGTTTGTCCAACCCAATTTATTAAACTATCATATTTCTCTATTTACTAATCTCATGGAAAAATTATCTAATTAGTTATTTTATCTGTTTGCACTTTCTGATTTTTACATGCTTAGGGATGGGTTTTAAAGGTTGATTGTACCTGGTTATTTGTCCAATCACTAATGAATGTTGTGTAAACAACTTTGCAGGTTGCCTTCCCTGTCTTGGAAAGTTTTAATTTTATGAATTTAGTTAAGATAACAAGGATTTGGGACGAGCAACCACTTTCAGAACCAGAAAAAGAAGCTCAATCGTTCTTCAAACTTACGAACATTTGTGTTCGTGGTTGTGTGGACTTGGAGTATGTGTTGCCCTTCTATATGCTTCCTCAGTTAAAGAATCTGCAATATCTCAAGATATGGGGATGTAGGAAGATGGAGATGATAATCTCAAACAACTCAAAGGAGAAAGAAGCCACCAACAACAATGATACCATTCGGTTCCCTCGGTTAAAGTCAATGAAGCTTGGGGATTTGCCTAATCTCACATGTTTCATATGCAGTGAAGCGCGACTCTTCTTCTCCAACAAGGTACAAATTAAGGTCTTTTACCCTTTCTACTTATTTATTATTCATATTGGCAAACTGATCAATTTCATTAGTTTGTCCAACCCAATTTGTTAAACTATCATGTTTCTACATTTACTAATCTCGTGGAAAAATTATCTGCTTTGAGATTTTATCTGTTTGCACTTTCTGATTTTTACATTCTTAGGGATGGGTTTTAGAGCAGGATTGTACCTCATTATTTATCCAATCACTAATATATGATTGTTGTGTAAACAACTTTGCAGGTTGCTTTCCCTGTCTTGGAAAATTTTAATTTTATGAATTTAGATAAGATAACAACGATTTGGGACGAGCAACCACCTTCAGAACCAGAAAAAGAAGCTCAATCGTTCGACAAACTCACGAACATTTCTATTTGTGGTTGTGAGGACTTGGAGTACGCGTTGCCCTTCTATATGCTACCTAAGTTAAAGAATCTGCAATATCTTAAGATATGGGGATGTAGGAAGATGGAGGTGATAATCTCAAACAACCCGAAGGAGAAAGAAGCCACTAACAACAATGATACCATTCGGTTCCCTCAGTTAAAGTCAATGGAGCTTGGGGATTTGCCTAATCTCACCAGTTTCATATGTAGTGAAACGCGACTCTTCTTTTCCAGCAAGGTACAAATTAAGGTCTTTTACCCTTTCTACTTTATTATTATGCATTTTGGCAAACTGATCAATTTCATTAGTTTGTCCAACCCAATTTGTTGAACTATCATATTTCTCTATTTACAAATCTCGTGGAAAAATTATCTAATTTGTTATTTTATCAGTTTGCACATTCTGATTTTTAAATTCTTAGGGATGGGTTTTAGAGGTTGATTGAACCTCATTATTTGTCCAATCACTAATGAATGTTGTGTATACAACTTTGCAGGTTGCTTTCCCTGTCTTGGAAAGTTTTAATTTTATGAATTTAGTTAAGATAACAAGGATTTGGGACGAACAACCACTTACAGAACCAGAAAAAGAAGCTCAATCGTTCTTCAAACTTATGAACATTTGTGTTCGTGGTTGTGTGGACTTGGAGTATGTGTTGCCCTTCTATATGCTTCCTCAGTTAAAGAATCTGCAATATCTCAAGATATGGGGATGTAGGAAGATGGAGGTGATAATCTCAAACAACCCAAAGGAGAAAGAAGCCACCAACAACAATGATACCATTCGGTTCCCTCGGTTAAAGTCAATGGAGCTTGGGGATTTGCCTAATCTCACATGTTTCATATGCAGTGAAGCGCGACTCTTCTTCTCCAACAAGGTACAAATTAAGGTCTTTTACCCTTTCTACTTAATTATTATTCATATTGGCAAACTGATCAATTTCATTAGTTTGTCCAACCCAATTTGTTAAACTATCATGTTTCTCCATTTACTAATCTCGTGGAAAAATTAAGTAATTTGTTATTTTATCAGTTTGCACTTTCTGATTTTTACATGCTTAGAGATGGGTGTTATTTTATCTATTTGCACTTTCTGATTTTTACATGCTTAGGGATGGGTTTTAGAGCTTGATTGTATCCCATTATTTATCCAATCACTAATGAATGTCGTGTAAACAACTTTGCAGGTTGTTTTCCCTGTCTTGGAAAGTTTTAGTTTTATGAATTTAGTTAAGATAACAAGGATTTGGGACGAACAACCACTTTCAGAACCAGAAAAAGAAGCTCAATCGTTCTTCAAACTTACGAACATTTCTGTTTGTGGTTGTGTTGACTTGGAGTATGTGTTGCCTTTCTATATGCTTCCTCAGTTAAAGAATTTGCAATATCTTAAGATATGCGGATGTAGGAAGATGGAGGTGATAATCTCAAACAACCCGAAGGAGAAAGAAGTCAGCAACAACAATGATACCATTCGGTTCCCTCAATTAAAGTCAATGGAGCTTGGGGATTTGCCTAATCTCACAAGTTTCATATGTAGTGAAACGCAACTCTTCTTCTCCAACAAGGTACAAATTAAGGTCTTTTACCCTTGCTACTTAATTATTATTCTTTTTGGCAAACTGATCAATTTCATTAGTTTGTCCAACCCAATTTATTAAACTATCATATTTCTCTATTTACTAATCTCATGGAAAAATTATCTAATTAGTTATTTTATCTGTTTGCACTTTCTGATTTTTACATGCTTAGAGATGGGTTTTAGAGCTTGATTGGACCTCATTATTTATCCAATCACTAATGAATGTTGTCTAAACAACTTTGCAGGTTGCTTTCCCTGTCTTGGAAAATTTTAATTTTATGAATTTAGATAAGATAACAAGGATTTGGGACGAGCAACCACTTTCAGAACCAGAAAAAGAAGCTAAATCCGTCTGCAAACTTACGTACATTTCTGTTTTTGGATGTGAGGACTTGGAGTACACATTGCCCTTCTATATGCTTCCTCAGTTAATGAATCTGCAATATCTCAAGATATGGGGATGTAGGAAGATGGAGGTGATAATTTCAAACAACCCAAAGGAGAAAGAAGCTACCAACAGCAATGATACCGTTCGGTTCCCTCAGTTAAAGTCCATGGAGCTTGGGGATTTGCCTAATCTTAAAAGTTTCATATGTAGTGAAACGCAACTCTTCTTCTCTAACAAGGTACAAATTAAGGTCTTTACCCTTTTCACTTAATTAATTAATCATGGCCATGGAAAGCACACAAAAGTGGGCACAATCCTGTAGTTTCATTGCCATTAAAAAATGTAGACTTGATCCACAATTGAGATTCCCAATTTTTGGCAAATTAGTTTATCAAATAAACTTAACTCGAATATTAAAGTAGTCCTACGGTTATCACAGACCAATTCCACCATATGTATTAGGTAAACCAATAGAATGTCAAAAACTCATGAATTGGATTAATAGGTTTCCGGTAATTAGGACCACTAAAGAAACGAAGCTACTTGAGTTTGAGTTCATTTTCGTTCGTTAAAAGCGTATTCAAGATTGGTTTCTTACTTAAACAAATCAAACTTGACATTTTTTTGAAAGTCGTTTTGGTTTCAAACCAAGCTTGAACACGCTAGTACTTGTTTCGTTTGTCTAATTTTGTATAAAAAAATTTAAACTACTCGAGATTGGCTCGTGTTTGGCTTGATTAAAACTCATTTGAGATCGACTTGTCTCATAGCTTAGCTGAGTTCGAACATATTTTTTTGAAATTCGTCAAGTTTTTAAACCATAAACTACCTACTCGCTTGTCTCGCTTGTTTATCACCGCTACCTGAAATGATTTTTACTGATGGGCACGAAATTCCCTCGTGAATTTGGTTACACAATGTTACTCTCTGCAACCACTTTGAAAATAGACTTTTTGGCACGATGTCGAATGCCATAGAAAAAAACTTAATTGAAAACCTCCTAACACTAATTAGTTGTAGGAGAAGTGGTGGCGAAACAGTCCCATGAGTGGTATTAGAGCCTGAAAGTCATGGGTTTGAATTGCGGGGGCGTTATCGTGACAGAGGGATTGTTGGGCCCGGAGTGTCTAGCCCCATGGAGTGGTTTGCATGATGCTCACTCCCTGCAACCGCTCTAAAAACGTACAAGCAGGTAAGATATCGAATGCCATAAAAAACTTAATTAAAACTCTCTAACACACAAATTGGATTTATGAGAGTTGTGGAGAACAGTCTGCGTTAAAGGTATAAATAATAAAAGTTGCCCCCCTCTCTCTAACAGCTTAAGCTTTTAGATGAGTTGGTGGTTAACAATATAATATGGTATCAAAGCAGACATTAAATTCTGTGTTCGAATCTTACCGCCTACTTAATGTTCAAATATTTACACGTATTTAGCCCGCTCATGGAGGAGAATCTGGCTACACATGAGCAGAGATGAGGCTAGCTTGGGGCGTATGGGGGCCACGGCCCCCACGTTGCTTCATTTTATTTTTTTTAAAATTAATATTAATATTATTTATTTTTTATTTGTCAAGAACACCTATATATTGTATTTTATGTTGGGTGTTACTTAGACATTTAAATCCTCTAAAAATGTGCTCATTTTGGGCCCTAAAACCCAATTTCTCTGTCTGTGCCACAATCTCCCATAATTTTTTCCTTCAATTATTAATCTCATACCTTTTTTTATCTCTCTCCACTTACTATCAGAAAAACCTCCCTCAAACCTCAACCAAACAAATTATTAGGTTTCCGAACCTAAAAATTTCAATTTTTTTTATCGGCAAAAATATATTTTATTGAAAAACAAGGAAAGGGAAAGGAGATAAACAAAGAGTTGGACAATACATCTCAAGGGCAAAGCCCGGAACACCCAAAGGTCTACAAGGGACCAAAACATATAAGCAATAAAGCCCGACCCTATAACTAAATTATACAATGAAAACCCAAAATACCCAAATCCGGCCCATCCTTTGGACCGGCCCACCCAATCTAACCCTCAAACTCTACCCACCTTCGACATCCACTGTCGCACAAAACACTGGAGCCCGGCCTCGCTGTTAAGCCGACCCGGGCTCACCCAGATGTGGAGACTGGCTGCAGGAACCGGCCTACAGAAATGAATACCGAAGATTGACAGGGCAAAGAGAAGCACACCACCATTGACAACAAGCCCCAGCAACTGCAACAGCTTCGAATTCAATCAGCATTGGCAGAAACCCGGAGTGACGAAAATGTTGACCCCTCGCCCAGCTGAGAAACTTGGAGTGGTTGCCGACCGGACTTCGGCACACAAAGCGATCAGAGCAATCCAACCATGAAAACCACATCCATCTCACCACCACCGAAAAGGAGCCTCGATCACTGATCGAAGCACATCTTTACCGATCATTTTCTGAAAATTTTGAGAAACTTATAAAACAAAAGATAGAGAAAAAACAAACTACAGAACACCACCACACCATTACCCACCACCACAATCACAAGATCCGCCAGATTACCACCACCAACCAAACCTCAGCACCTCCAAAACACCCCACACCACCTAACATCGCTAGGCTCCCGGAGGACCATCGAAACTCCGACCGGAGGTAGATAGAGCACGAAACTCAACCGCCACACCCTCCACATATATAGAAATGGGCAGTGGAAACGATAGGAAACAGAGAAAACAAAGGGTGAGAGAGAGCAGCGATCTGAAGGGAAGAGGAAAAGTGAGAGAGGGAAGAAGAGGAGATGAAGGAGGACGATAGGAGCCCGGGGGAGGAGGGAAGGAGGGGCTCCTCCCAGGGCCGGCCCCAGGGTAAGCCCGCAAGCCTTTGGTCCCAGTTGGGGCAACCCAAAAAAAAATGAAATTTTAATTTATATTATAAATTTTAAAAAGTTTCCTATAATTGCACAACTCTTAACTTGGTGCAGTGGTCACTGGTGTAATGCCAAAGCACCAGTGGTGCTCCGTTCGATTCCCGGGCGCGCCCTCCTTTGTCTTTTTTTTTTCCTCCATTTTTTTTTTGTTCATCTTCTTCGTCTTTTGCTTTGCTGAGAGATCCACAATTTTTATTTTACCTCTTTTTGTTTTCCTGCCAACAATACTCTATACGAGATGTGTTCTTACATTTGATGAAAAAAAAGTCATAGTTAAAATAAATCGAGCAAGTTAACACGGTTTTTATTTTTATCTTCAAACTACTATTTCGCAAGAGAGATTAAAGAGATTGTCTATGATCTCAATTGAAAATGAGGCGCAATTAAAGAGATTGAGTACGATGACTCAAATGAGAAATTTGCTTCAAAAAATGCTAGGAGAAATTGTTTTCTTTAATTAGGATCGTGCAAATCATAAAGCACTATAAACGGGGTTACATTTTGATGTTGATTTTTTTTTTATTTTTTATTATATTAAAGCTAAAATATAATGTAATTTTGATTTTTTTTTGTATTTGTATATTTATTTGTTTAATTTTGTATGACTTAATAGTAAGTGGGCAACAAAGCATAAGGTTGGACTAGGGCAACCCAAATGTCGGGGCTGGTACTGCCGCCTCCTCCCGACGGCGGCAGCTAGGTGAAGAAGCCCTAGATCGAAATTTTGCCCAAATCGCCCAAAGGGAGAGAGAGAGCCGGTGCGTACAGTTGGAGCTTTGATGAACACCTTTTTTTTTAAAATTTTAAAATCTTGTTGTTCATAGTTCGGCCTCCACGTTTGCGAAATTTTGGTTCCTTCCCTGCACGTGAGGGGGCATTTTGAAGGTATAAATAATAAAAGTTGTCCCACCCTCTAACAACTTAAGCTTTTAGATGAGTTGGTGGTTAATAATTTAATAGTCTGACAATTACAATTTTGTGCCTATAATAACTCCACGAGGTTATTTTTTCTCCTATAGGTTTTGTATCTGTCCGCGACGATATAATATAGCGAATGGCTTTATCGTGGGGTACAATATATATATCCATTATCTGGTAATCTTCTGTTGATAAATGGTGAAGTGGATCTAGCTCCTGGATCCTATTCGATAACATGCCTCAATAGTCAAAAACGTTAATTCCAATAATCATAAATGATTCAATTAATTGCTGCAGGATGCATTCCCAGTGTTGGAGAGCATAAGTCTCGATGAAGATTCAGAGATTTTGCGAGATGGGACTTATACGAAAGAGGCATCCATGGCGGTTAGGATTTTTAAATTGTTCTTGTGTCACTTAATAAACAATTGTCTCTGAATAATTATCAGAAATTATTCAACTGATGATTCAAATTTTTTAATATTTTTTTTAGTCTCTAAGTTTTTCAGTTTCTTTGGATTAGGAATGTAGCACAAGTGGCAAAGAAAATGACCCTAATGGTGAAGAACTTGATGAAGATTTGGCGAGAGAAGCATGCCCTTCGGGCCCTAAAAAAAGGCTAATAATGAAGGCCCAAAAAATTCTAGGACCCCTATATATATGTATGTATATATGCCCCCTAAAAAATAAAAGAAAAAAAGGAAAAAGAAAAAATTGCTCTAAGTCTCATTTACACAAAATAGACCCAACGGTGGAATATACTAATTATCAACTCCAATAAGCCTTAAGCAATTAGGGTACGTTTGGTTCGATAGAATGGATTAGACAATGGAATGGTATTGACAATGCATGGAATGGAATTGAGAAGATTAATTTTCTAAAGATGAAGTTTGAGATATTGTATTGGTTGCATTTTTTTGAGTTAACTATCTATATCTGTGTAATACGCTAGAACGGTTTTTAAAACTTATGTCTACCTAAATCCGATGGTTCAAAGTTACTCCATAAATCCTATAGCGGTGACCAAAGAGTCCTAGAGCTAGAAATTTATTTAGATTGAAAGAATGAAAGTCATCTCTCTCTCTCTCACACACACTTATCCAACGCTGCTCTCTCTCTACAAGCAACAAAGGTTCCCATAAAGGTAGGGCGATACAACTTGTTAATACCATTGAAAATAGTTTGCAATCTGTTTCTTTTCTCTCTTTTTTTTTTCAATTTTTTTTTTCTTGGGGGAGAAAATCTGTGGTGGGGTTGCTGATTTGTGGTTGAGGGTTTGAAAATTTTTATTCTTCCCAGACTCAAACCCTTTTTCAATATGTAGGTTTACCCTTTCGTAATCCTTACATGTGAGAGCACCATAGGCTTTGTTTCGATCATTTTTTAATGTTCAACTTTTTGTTGGTACGTCTAATGGATTTGCTTAAATCTTTAATTGTAACCACTACCATTATAGCTAATACATATGATTGTCAGGGGCTTTCATCAGAAAAAGAAATTTTCTTAGAAAGTGGATACTCCAATTTTTATTGTTATTATATGATCTTAGACCAAGTTTCTAGCCGTGATCCCTACTCCTCCCTTTAGCTTTGCTTCTAGGTAACATAAGCACGTTGATACTGTGTTCATATGATTTAGGGTCTTGCGAAGTGTACCCGTCCCCGTCGTGTCACGTGTTTCTGAAGTTTCTCTCTCCGATACGGTGATCTCTAGTAGTGTTGGTATTACATGAAACTAAGCTACCGCTCGGTTTTACATGAACAGATTTATACTTTGTTCACAGATACAGGAAGAACTCTATTTGTACCTATTTTAAGAAAAAATCTTCCCATATAAATCAGCTTCGTTGGCGGGAGTAATCAATAGTTTCATAATTCATTTTAAATGTGTTCAAATTGCGTTGTGCCGTGCCTTCAGGCATTGGAACTGGATAGCTTTGGACGACTGTTGAGCACTGGAACTAGTTTTTATACACTTAGACAACTGCAAATTTTACCTCCTAGTGTTCGTTATTTCCTCTTTACTGGTGGCTCTGTTTGGAGTATTGTTCAGATGTATTTTCAGTCAAGCTTTGGATATGAGAATAACTAATTTTGTTTGGTACTGTTTAGAACAACAAAATGGCAGACACTTCTGCTGCTCAAGCTAGGAAAGGCAAAGATATCCAAGGAATTCCTTGGGAGAGGTTTAATATCACAAGGGAAAAGTGTAGGCAAACTAGGTTAGAGCAGTACGGGAATTATGAGGACATCCCTCAATCTGGCGAGAGGTCAGAGAAAGTAAGCCCATTGGTCCTTTTCTCAGCTGATGTTGCGATGCTTTTAATGTTTTGTTGCCATGACGATGTAAACTCATTAACGCCTCATGTTTCTATTGTGAAAAGGATTGCAATGTCACAGTGAAAGGGGGTATGTATTATGAGTTCAGACGTTATTCAAGATCTGTGAAATCAACGATACTTCATCGCCAGGTTGGATGACATTCTCTTTTTCAGTTTTGGTCTCAGCTACAGTATTTGATTGTATTAGATTATTCTCTCTGGGACTATAAGGCTCCATATTGCTTTTTCGAACTATTCTTCTAGCTTTAGGTGCAATGTGCCCTGCAATGGTATTTAAATGACGAATAGCTGCCTAGCTTTAGGTGCAATGTGCCAAACCTTTGGTTGTCCGCTTTTTTTTGAATTGGTTTCTGTGCAAACCAATACCTGCCCCTGTATCCCTTGTGTTTAGGGGGGTATCTACCCTTATGTTTTCTTTTTCTGGTTAACCTCTATGTTGATTTAGAGATCCAAATCTGAAGCCCCGGACAGCGAGGATGTAAATGCTGAATGACATTTGAGTTTCTTGGAGAAGTAAGCATGAATTGTAAAAACTAGTTGAATGCTATCCGCAATGCCCTGGAAAGTGATGTGTATGTGCCGCATAGGCGCATACCACCAATCATATGCCGGCTTTGTAGAAGTTGTAAGAGATATGGGACGAATGTTGGTTTACACTCAAAGTGTGTACTCCAGTGTAGAAGAGAATGATTAGTACAATTCGGAGAAAGATACGACGAATTATACCACGAATGCTAAGACCTTAGTTTCATAAAAGGTGAGGGAGGCTGATCACTGGGATTGAGAAGCCCATAACTTTTGAAATTTATTAATACCGTATACGCGAATGACCATATCTATAAATTGTATTGCATTGTTTTGGACATTTCAAGATAAGGGTTTCCCATGCATGTCAGTAATGCTTGTTCTTACACTAACTTTGTCATTCTTGTTTATTGATATTATGTGCTGCATATGACATACCCAAACCCTTAAATCATGTTGGTGATGGACATAGGTTAAATGAAATTGTAAAGTTTATGGCATAACACCATTACCTATATGAGAATATTTTTAGTTTTCTAGTTTTAGCTACTTCTTTGATTTGTAGCATAGTTGACTGAGAGAAATTTTGTGCTTGGTGTTGCAGTTGAGGAACTTGGTTTGGGCAACATCAAAGCATGATGTTTACTTTATGTCACATTTTTCTGTTACTCATTGGTCTGCATTAACTTGTAACAAGACTGAGGTTCTTAATGTTTCTGGTCATGTCGCGCCATGTGAGGTGATTCTCATGATTCCCTCTATTTTGGCTTGCTTCCCGTTTCTATCTCGACCTCTCTGTGTTGTGTGCGTGTGTCTTAAAATGAGAAAAACTTGTATTTCTGTATTTTTGGTGTTCTACGAATTAATTTGATGTCTTTGCTCCATATAGAAACATCCAGGAAGTCAACTGGAAGGATTTACCCAGACTCAAGTTACCACACTTGCAGTAAAAGATAGGTTGCTTGTTGCGGGGGGGTTTCAGGGAGAACTCATTTGCAAGGTAACTTAGTTTACTTGTGTGACATTTACTGAAAGTGTGAGAGTTCAGAAATTAGTTAATTAGCATTGGTTTGTTGCTTGCATTCCCACTTTTTGGTGTCCAAGACAGAAGTTTGGTTTCCGTGTATGTATGTGAATTTTTTGTTTTCAACTTCACTTCTAGTTTTTTGTACTTATATCTTTTGCCTCTCACTAACCCTTTAAAATGTTTAACCTAAGGAGATTAAGTTGATTTTCTGCTTTACTGTCTTGTTTTTTTTTTTTTACTTTGGACTTGCCTGCTCGCAACCCTGATATGTATTTGCTGTAAAACCCTGTGAACTATATGAAGTATCGTGAAAGTAACTACCATGTTTCACTAGACGATGGAACTTTTTCAGAATGGTGTAGGGAAATGTATATCGAAATGGAAGAATGCTTTGGTGTTATTCCTTTTTTAGAAGTTGTCTTCTGTTGCTTTGAGTTTTGTGTTAATCTGAATACGGGCATTGAAGAATCACTCCTTTTTTGCCCCAGAATTTAGATAGACCTGGAATTTGCTTCTGCACGAGGACAACGTACAATGATAACACAATTACTAATGCAGTAGAGATCTACAGCGCTCAGAGGTATTCTCTTTTGCCCTCGTGTTGGTGTTGGGATCTATTCACTTACTGAGGTTGAATCTCCCTCCCCCTTGCCCAACAGTGGTGCAGTTCATTTCACAGCTGCCAACAATGATTGTGGAGTTAGAGACTTTGATATGGAAAAATTTCAGCTTTCTAAACATTTCAGCTTTCCTTGGCCAGTGAATGTAAGCCCCCTCTCCCTCTCTCCTGCTCCCTCCTCCCTCTGTCTTTCTCTTTGTAGAGTTTAGACAGGTTAAAAAGTTCCCATCTTTTTGGTGGCAGTATTTTCCGTCACTTGATCGTAGTGATTTATGTTTGAATTAGGACCATCTGAACTGCCATTTGCAAATATTGTCATGTGATTATCCCGTTTATTTGAACTTTGAGTTTACAGTCATGTCACAGCCTATATGTCTAAGGTGGGATAGTTTTAGGTATGGGAAAAGAAGAAGATGAATCTGTGTCTTCTTTTTTTTGTCTCCCTCCTCCCCAAGATGAGTCTTTTCATGGGGCTGAGTTGAAGATGTAAGAGGAGAATTTGGTATCAAAATAAGCGATTTTATGTTTAAGGTTTTGCAGCTAAAGGTGTATCTAACACAACACTAGAACCATCACTTTTTATTTTGCCTTCTGGTGTGGGGGTGGGAATCCTGGCATTACTAGGCAGCTGCTTGCATCTTGCTTCATTTCTGTTGATAATGGTAATAAGTCCGCATTGAAGTGGTAGTTTGGAATTTGCAATGTGTTTTTTATTTTATTTTTTGCAGCACACTTCCTTGAGTCCTGATGGTAAACTTCGTATAATTGTTGGAGATAACCCAGAGGGTATGTTGGTGGACTCCGGAACTGGGAAGGTAATTTGTCTGTTATTGCTTTCACCCTCTCCCTCTTCTGAAGTGTTTTTAGTAAGCAGTGTAGCCTGAAAAGTTGGTATAATTTGAATTTTTATACTTTTGCAGATGGTTGCGTCTTTGGTTGGTCACTTGGATTTCTCATTTGCATCAGCATGGCACCCTGATGGCCTCACCTTTGCTACTGGGAATCAGGACAAAACCTGCCGGATTTGGGATGCCCGAAACCTATCCAAGTCAGTGACGGCTTTGAAGGGGAATCTCGGAGCCATCCGATCGATTCGCTACTCATCCGACGGTCATTTCATGGCAATGGCAGAGCCTGCCGATTTCGTCCATGTTTTCGATGCCAAAAGTGGGTATGAGAAGGAACAAGAGATCGATTTCTTTGGCGAGATATCTGGCATGTCTTTCAGTCCTGACACAGAATCGCTCTTTATTGGAGTGTGTGACGCTAATAAAGTGTGGGCCAGCGCTGTTGAATTGGGGGACCGTACATATGGTGGCCTTCTTGAGTTTGGCCGACGAATGAATAACTCATGCCCTGATTCTATCATCTGAGTGGGTGATTGGATCTCTCTGCAAATAAGTGTACAAATAAATATGCAAAAGGGGGCTCTCTCATTCTATCATCTCAGTTTGGCATAAAAATGTAATTAATGTGTTGTGGGATTTAGGTTGTAGTGTTCTTTTAGTAGGAGTGTTCTGTTTGGAGTGATTATGAGTCGTCGGAGGCAGGGTTGTACCGAAGGCTGAGAAGCGTTGGTAATGCAAACAGAGAAATTTGAACTGGGTTTGCTCAAAGATGTGTCATTTCAGGTCCTGATTTTGAGATATTGTAATGGTTGCATTTTTTTGGAATAACTATATGCTTATATTTTGTAATGGTAAATCTTTTGTAATGGTTTTTCTATAAAATTCTTTGTAGACCAGCTTTTGTATGGAAAATGACAGTCTTATTCAAGAGGTTAGCTTCGGCCTCTAAAACTTATGAGCCAGCCCTGATTATGTTGTAGGATTCATGTACATCGGTCCGTTCCAGCTACATTTCGTGCATGAAAGTATGTGTCGACTTTCTTCAATTAGGTAGAATGACTTTTTAGATGCCCAAACATGATGCAAGATTTTTACTAAGTCAATCTTGGAGTGCCAAAATATTTCACCCAAAAAAAAGATTAAGTATGATCCGGAGCACGCAGGGTCGAGTGATGAAGATACAATTGGGGTCATTTAAAGTGTGTATGAATGTGAATGCGTGCGGATTTGTGTGGACAATTCTGTTAAGTATTTGGCAGTCAACGCCGTGGACTGTTTTTGATCAAGACGATTTGGACCGTTGGGTGATATTCCTGGAGCGCCTTTCCAAGTGGGCGGTTACCATATCAGAGGAGCAATGTTCTGACCCCGAAACGTAATTGAAATTGTTCATTTTGTGGAGCTTGATACGTAAAATAGTTTTGTGAAAAGTCAAATTGATTGGAAACTCATTTGTATAGAGTTGGGTTAAAGATGTCCAAGCATATTTATGTTCACAGGGGTTGTTCTACAAGTTGAGCTCTACAAAGCGAACTACTGTTTGGATCATATATAGTTGGTGCTCGAAACGGCGTCTGTTTCATAGACTCAACAAGCTATTCCGAGACCAGTCAATACAAGCTATTTTCCCAATTGATTTTTTTAACTTTTCGTTGACATTGTTAGGATTAAGCCTTTGTTGCGATCAGAGGAATAAAAAGTGCATAAAATAGCGATCAAAATTGAAAATATTCAGTGACACAATAAAACTACCTTTTTCTTCTAATTTTTTCCGTCTATAGGGCCTTTTTTTCCCCTTCCTAATCGTAATTTTATGGTTCTTAGATTTGTTTTGTTGAAACGAATCTTTAATCGAAGAAAAGGATTGGACTGTGTTTGATCAAGACCCATTGAACAGAATTATTCATGATATATATTTTTGGAGCTCCTTTCCAAGTGGGCGTATTTGTCGCGATGGATGTCAGGGGAAGACACCAGAATCAGGGTCCGGTTGTGCCCGTGACCAGAGCAACGTTTTGAGGCACAAAACGTAATTGAAATCATTAATTATTACGTGTGGAGCTTCAGATTAGAACAATCTCATAAAAAGTTAAGTCAATCAGAAGCACATTTGTACATAATAATTAAAAATTAATGTCGAAAAATCAAACTCAGAAATATGATTCGTTCATTAGGCTACCAAACGTCCAATCGAATTGATATTTTTAGGATTGTTCAATGCGTCAAGCTAGTAAACGGTGGTTTACATCACGTTTTGAGGCTTGAGGCAGTGCTCGTTTCATGGGCACAAAAAACTATCGCAATGCCACTTAATTAATACGTGATATTTTCCCTTTAATTGAACCTATTGCTGGAGGAGGGTCGAATTAATTTTTCCTCAAATTAGTTGAGATGCTCGTAAACTAACTCAAATACTGTCAATCACGAAATGGAAAAAAAAATATCAATGCTAGATACACATACAATACAATATGCATGCACATTCACACTTATTAATTTCTTTTGGGCCCACACTATACACTGGAAGTATGTGTGTGCGTCGTGGGTGCCTATGGCGTTTCGTATCCTATAAATGTGTGGAGAACAGAGTGGGAGAAAAGTAAAAGGGAATATTAGGAGGAGCTCATCCCACGTCCGCAAATTTGAATGAATAGATCTGTTTTTGAAACTATCGAGTTTATCAAACGTCAATAATTCACTGATTGAAGAATATTATTTTTGAGAAAACGACGGGAAAATAGTTTTGAAGGATGCACTTCAAAAGAAAATCCATTTGATTATCAAAAAAAGAAAAGAAAATCCATATATTTGATAATCCAGTTATCATTGTTTCGACCGACTTGATTTTGTGCTTGGTTATTCTACTCGTCAACCCCGACAAGTTGAACCGTGCAGATGTATTAATTTTGATAATCCATGTTCCCAATGAGCATCATGTAGTAGAGTCTCACCACTGGATAGACTGTAGTTTTTATGTTATCTTTTCGGATGTTTTTTCTTTTGCAAAAACCCTATTTTGTATACATAATATTTTTTATGTCTATTTTAAACTTTATTCATCTTTAATCAGCTTTAATGGTTAATCTCGACCACATAATTTGTTTTTATAAAAAAGAAATTAGTAAGGGACATGGGCTAAATTTGTAAGAAGGTAAGGAAATGTTTTTTTCCTTCCTTTTCTAAGGTTTCAACTGAGCCATTTCCCTCACGGGTTTCTTTCAAAAATGAGATTGGCTCGAGATAGCCCCTAAGGATTGCACTATGCGGTGTGTGTGAATGCTAGTGAATTTGTGTGTGTAAATTGTACCAGTATTGGGTAGTAGTCGAGTAGACGCATTGGACTGTTCTTGATCAAGACAAATTGGACCGTTCTTGATATTTTTGGAGCTGAATGAGTGATCACTTAATAAAATCTGGGACCTCTCCACTCATTACCAATTGGTTTTGAGATGGATATAAAGTTTCTACATGGTATCAGAGCGGGGCCCATTCCATCCCACATTTTAAAAATTTACAATCCACACCCCACGATGACAGGCCAGCAAAAAGGCTGCACGATGATAGGATCCAAAAGTGGCCACGCGTGACAGACCTCAAACGCGGCTGCACGTGAGGGGGGATGTTAAGGTAATGAATCCCACATTGCTTGGGAGTGGAATGTGTGATCACTTAATAACATCTGGGACCTCTCCACTCATTGCCCATTGATTTTGAGATGGATATAAAGTTTCTATACTTTCAAGGTGGGCGGTCCCTTCATGTTAGCGGAGGGACCGTTTCCAGGAGGTGAAGTCGTTGCGATAGTTAGGGAAGAAACTACAATCAGGCTCCTCTGTGCCCATGACATAAGCAAGAGCCATAAAATGTAATTGATATCGTTTACTTTGTGGTGCTCGAGAAGTAGAATAATCTCGTAAGAAATCAAGTCGATTGAAACCACATTTGTACACTATCATACAGGCTCCGTTTGTTTTGAGATAAAACGTTTGATTGTGAAATGTTCATGTAAAAATATTTATGGCAAAAACTTTGTTACACCTCTCATGTCTGTGTTCAGCGGAGACCTGAAGCCAAGTTTTCACAAAAAAAAAAAAAGGGTATCGCAAAGAAACGTTTTACACGATTGGGGAAGCATGTTGGGCACATAGGCCTTGTTGTGCCTTAGAAAACAAAGGGTATCTCATCCCATCATGTTCATGAAATTGTCGTGCCTTCAACTGGGGCGATAATTAAAATCAAGAATAGATAGATAGAACTTTAAGCACTATATACTACCTCCGCCAATTGCTATATTTCACAATCTAGAATATTCTCTATGATTTGAAAATTTTTGTTTAATAAAATTAATTGAGATCTATCAAACAACATAATATATTAGAGAACATTCTGATTTGAGTCGATAGAATTAAGACTCAATAGCATTTTGGTTTAAATAAATATACTTATGCTTTTTGTGGAAAGGTGTCTATGCAATTGCTAAAAAAAAATAAAAATTAAGTGACTAGGACGTCTTTGATGTTTTTCATGTGTGGAACCGTTGGTTTGGAGCAGAACTAGCATTTTCAGCCATTGATCCGTCAGTTTATTTGCCGAATGAGCAAAGCCAAACCATCCCATCTTCAAATCTTCATCAAATCGGCACCAGTAGCGCCAGACAAGTAAACGGAGGAAGGAGGTGGAGGGCGCAAGTGGAGCACAACAAGGCTAGGAGGTGAAGAAAAGGGAGGATGGAGGAAGGGGGGAGGTGGAAGTGAGGAGTGGCAGCTACCCCCACCCCCTCTCCCAAATAAAACCCTAGAAGGAGAAAGGTTTAGAGAAAGAGGCTCTCAAGTTGAAATTGTTTATTTCGTGGAGCTCCAAATGTAGAACAATTTCTTAAAAAATAAAGTTCAGAAGCACATTTGTACAGAATTATTAACAATGTCAACAAAAACAAGCTCGAGTGGCTCGTTCAATTAGTTATCAACGTTCAAATTGAATTGAGTTTTTTTTATATAAGATTGTTCTAGGCGTTAAGCTCTAAAAATGAACTGTGGTTGTTTGTATCGTGTTCTGAAGCCCGTTTCACAGGCACATGCAACAAGCTATTGCGATAGCAGTCAATATATGCAACAACCTATTGCTAGACGATGGTGAAACTAATTTCGATGCTCGAAAGGTGGAGGAGAAACTGATCACAATTGTGAAAATGCAAAAAAGAAAAAAAGAAAAGAAAAGGGACACATACAATATGTGGAAAGTCTACAGCCACCGCATGCCATGTGGGGCTCACTCCGGGTCCTGTACGGATGATCCAAGCCGTTCAATAATTTAAAAAAAAACGAGTAGTGAATGCGAAACACTAGCTCAATCCGATATGTGTAGGTGCTTGGATCAAGCTTCTCATCTTTTTGTACACCAAAAAACCAATCTTTCTATTTTTTCCGATTTTCAAAAGATGACAAGTTTGATTCGAGAACTTACACATATCAGATTGAACTGGTGTTTTGCGATGACAACTTAATTTATTTATTTTTAATTATTGAATAGTTCGGATCATTTATGTGAAATCTGGAATGGACCCCACACGACGTGCAATGGTCGGCCACCGCATTTTCGGGCTGTGGCTGTAGCGTTGCTCTACAATATGCATGCAAATTTGGACTAATAGTTTATTGTGGGCCCGCACTACGCCGGAACTTGGAAGTATGTATGACTATACTTTTGTGAAAGACTTTTCTTTATAAGTTGCAACTTGCAAGGGGACGGACCACTGGCTCCATTTCTTGGTCTACCCATGGAATTAATTGGTGATATTTTTGGAGCTGTTCATAATTTCCAAGTTGGCGGGGGCCACCACCATCAGGTGTAGACGTTTCGATATTGAGGGAAAAGACATTAGCCTTGTTGGTTTTGGTTTTTAGATTTTGGATTTTAGATTTTGAGTGGAGAGAGATAGAGAGAGAAATGAAATTAAAGTAATAATTGAAAAAATTTATTGAAGACCATACGCTGAGAGAGAATCCAAAAACCAAAATGAACAAGATCTATTGATAATGCAATAATGCAAACACTATTACATGGACCTCTCCTGAGTTTTTTTTTCCAAAAACCACATATATTCCCTCAAGTTTTTAAAATTACAATATGAGTTTCCTATTAATTTAACGATGTTGGACTACTGCAGTTGGTAAAACTTGAGAATACTCCCGCAAATATAAATCTCTTTGACAAATCTATCATTGTAAATTTGTAATCCAATCCAATCCTACACAGATACTACTACTTAGATTAACAATTTTATCATTGAAAATGCTTATGTATCTCTCTCTATTCATCAATTTTTAATCCAAAGGTCTGACATATTTGTGTGTGGTGCCCGATCGAACTTCAAATTTGCTTGATCAATTTTCTCCATTTGTTTTTCAAAAGTAGGGTATGACACCGATCGATGTCTAATCTATTGCGTGAAAGTTCGCTTAGGATGATAAATCACTAATTTAAAAAACAAGAATAAGTTATGTTAGTTCAAACTCCAGCGTAGCATTTATTGGAGAAGATTGTAGTTTAGGATGATATTCTATTTCCCAAGTGAGGGTGAAAATGAAATTGGGGATAAAGAAAACTTTGTGGTTAATACAGAACAACTCTATCATTGGTGGAGGTCGTGTTCGTTTTTGAAACTTGAGTGAGGATTTCTGTAATTATAAAAATCCTCAGGGAAGCTCGTTGGAATTTACCAAAAGTAGAATTTTAATTAGGGGCCGACTATTCGCAGCCCCGTATTTTCTCCCTTAGTTTACTACGTTTCGGTAAGTAGTTATTGAAAATCATACATAACAATTCGGTAAATAGTTGTTGAAAACAAGATTATATTTCGGTAACTACATATCGAAAATATGTCCAACTTTCGGTAAACAACTGCCGAATATACATTTTCGGTAAATAGCTGTTGAAAAAAATATTATATTTCGATAATTGTATGCTGAAAATGTATCTCAATTTCGGTAACTAACGGTCGAGTATAATTGAAAATTTTTAACGGGCTAAGGGAGAAAATAAGGGGCCGCGAATAGCCACCCCCTTTTAATTAAAAGACTTCATGGTTCCACCTGTTCAGTCAATCCATCAGCACTCACTCAATCTCTTAACACTCAAAACTGAGTTTGCTATTTCTTGTGGTCGGGCTGGATCTTCATCTTCTCCACTCCTACAATTTATTCAGCTACGCGATAAACTTATTTTTATTTGTCTGATAAAATAGGGCCTTGTTTGGTAACACTGTCACTTTTCTATTTTCTGTTTTCTATTTGTTAAAACTTGTTTTTGTTTTCCCTTAAAAAAAGTAGCAACAAAAAACATGTTTGTGTTAATTTGTTTTAAAAAAAAAAAGACTTCCATTAATTGTCACCACCATCGGTTTCTACCACACTCCAAACACCCTCCTTCGTCCTTCTAACCCAATTTCCAAACTCCTCTTCAACATCTCCGATACCCCCAATCCTCCACCACTGTCCCTTCTCTCTCTGCCACAAAATTAGCCAAAACCGCCTCTCTGAGCACGGATTTGTTTAGAAAGTGCATGGAGCTTGTCGAGAAATGCCTTATCGTTGCAAAGATTGATAAAAATACGGTTCATGAGGTTGTTCTTGTTGGTGGGTCCACCTGGATTTCGACGATACAACAATTACTGCAGGATTTTTTCAACGGAAAAAAGCTATGTAAGAGTATTAACCCAGATGAGGCCATGGCATACGGGGCGGCGATACAGGCGGCGATTTTAATTGGCGAAGGGAATGAGAAGTTGCAAGACTTTTTATTGCTCGATGTAACGCCGTTTAGTTTGGGTACAGAAACGAAGGGTGGGGTTATGACTGTTTTGGTTCCAAGAAGCACGACAATTCCAACTCTGAAGGAGCACGTTTTGTCGATGTTTTCGGATAATCAGCAGAGGGTTTTCTGCTTTTGAAAAAAGTAGAAGCTCAATTTTGCTACTTCTTTAATTTCCAAAAATTTTGAAAGTCATTCTCTCTTTTTGGAAATCAAAACAAACAACCAAACATACTTCCATGTTCAATTTTCAAAAATTTTGAAAAAGAAAACAGAAAACAGAAAACTGGAATTGAAATGGTTACCAAACAAGGCCCGGTATGCCATAAACTTCACTCTTTTGGTGTTGATTTTAGTGTTATTAGATATATAAAATTAATAGCACATTGAAATCATTTTATATTGTTGGGATGAGTGTGTTTTCATGAGCTGTGGGATATTAATAGTGATTACTATCGGCTTAATTTCAGATCCCACCAACATGCATTACAGTAGGAGTTCAAAGTTGGCAAAAGAGTGTGCCTAGCTAATTTATTCAGGTATGCTGCCCTTATAATTTTACTCTTTTGGCCTTTATTATAGTGTTAGATATCATATATGTAGCTCATCGAAATTAACTTGTCTACAGTCACTTTTTTTTTTTTTAAATCAATGGCAAATTTCATTACATTTCAAACGCCTGAAGGCAAAGCTTACATCCTAATAATTAGGAGTGAACCAAAACCACCAAAATCTAAGACACAAGCAACTGTACAAAAGCATGCACTTAGGCTAATAGACTCTACAACGCGTACTGCCGGATCAAATCAGCACGAGGTTCCGACATAGGGTCCATCATCGATTTTGCAGTAGAGAACCCAACAGCCAACGGGAACCCAACTCAAACCAATAGGCATGAAGCACCAATGCAATGTTCAAGACCACAAATCTGTTTTCCCAAAGCGCATCGTTGGCCTGCTCTTGGCGTGAGAAATCTCCGACTGAATCAGTTAGTCCTTGCAGCCTTGAGCGAAGGACGCCACTTAGTTGGACGACAAGCACAAGCCAGGCCCCTGTCCCGCACAATGGAGCTAGGAGCATTATTTCAAAAAAAAAAACAATAATTTTCTATTCATACAAGGCAAAACATACAAATACACATAAAAGAAATTAATTATTAGATAGCCACTTTTTATTTTACATGCATATGCAGATATATACGACGGGTTAATTTGTTGAATTTGGTTGAGGAAAAATACAATTACCATGAAAAAGGGGTTAATTCAAATTGGAGATATAAAATGGGTAGACAATTTACGTATTTATCAAGATTTTATATTCAATACTCCTGGATGAGGGAGGAACCGATTTGGGATTTTTTTGATGTTGGTGGCCCCTCTCAAGTGGTCGATGATTTTTCCTCCTACGAAATTAATCAACTCTCTGGACATCTCTCATAAAATCCTTTTGTTTCTTAGGAGTAGTGGATAGTCTCTTTGGTGTTTGATGCTTTGCTTTGTTCTTTATAGCTGTGTCCCCTTTTTTTTTTCTTTTTTCTTTTTTCCTCAACAAAAGAATTTTATTAATCTGTAAAAAATACAAAGATTAAAAGGACAAGAGCATTCAAAGAAAAAATTACCAACCTAAGGCTACCCAAACCCAAAATGTTAACCAGAGACCAACAAAAGTGAGACAAGCCCAAACCCTCAAATTCACCCGAAACAGCCACCTACACCAAAAAAAGAGCCGCCAAACAAAAGGGACACTTCGAGATTGTTGAGATTTTGCTTTTGTGTTTTGGTCTATTTGAGATTGTAATTTATGGGTGTTCCCCTCTAGTCCCCATTGTAACGGTGTTGTTTTCTAGTATAAAATCTTAATTCCCCCAAAAATTGATCTTTTTGTCTTCTGATCATAAAAAAGAACAGTGGTGTCTTCAATTATATTGAATTGCTATTGGTTGAGATAAACGAAGTAAAATACTAGGTAATGTAGGGAGAATATTATTTAAAAAACAAAAAAAAAAAAACTGTAGGGGGAAATATTTTACTTCCATCTTTGGGAAGTTGAAAGGTAGTATTTTTTTGGGGTTAATGCAGCGTTGTGCAATGTTCTCATGTTATTATTTTGTTTACTATATTTTTCTTTTTACTGCAGATATAGAGAGAGCTTTCTCTTCTCAAATTTGAGTTGCATCAACTAATCAAATATACATTGTGGCATTCAAAATATCTGAATACATCCATCAGTTCTATTGCCTCTTCGACTTGCCACAAGGGTAAGCAAATCCTATATTCGCCTATTTGGTATTGTTATAGCTTGCATGTACACACGGGGGAGTATTATCACCTCCAATTTATATGTTGAATTTTAGCTAATAAAAATTAGCCCACTAGAAAGTCTAGGTACACCGCATGCAAATGCAGTGACCGCCCACCGCAAGTCTACTTGGAGCCCACTTTGAGCCCCACATAAATACAGAAAAATATTCATAAATTTTAAAATAATATTTTATGGGGTCCTGTAAAATCAGCTTCAACGGATATCGATAGATATGTTTTCTGAATTCATAGGAGCGAAATTATTCAATTTCGCAGTTTCACTCCTACGAATTTAAAAAACATAACTATTGATATCGGTTAGTGCTGATTTTTACAAAGTCCTCATAAAATAATATTTTAAAATTTATGAATATTTGTTTGTATTTTTGTGGGGCCCACAATAAGTGTGCGGTGAATGGCCACCTCATTTCCAAAATTTTAGCCGATTGAAAACAAAAATTGTCAAAGGGTAAAGACCTACAAAAAATTGTCCAAAATTTTAGCCCCTTAAAAATAAAAATGTGTCAATATATATCTAACACTATAATCGACACCAAAAGAGTAAAGTAGGCACACTCTTTTTTCAACTTTGAACTCCTACTTTAATGCTTAAGCATATGAGTGGATCGGAAATTAAGCCAATCCCACTGCTCATAAAACACACTCATCCCAACAATATAGAATGATTTTCCAACAATATAGAATGATCGGAAATTAGGCGATTAGAATCCTGATTTGGATTCTGTCTGTTGGGTCTAAACCGGTTTTCTTTCTTGTGTGGTTTTGAGAAGAGGGTTTTGGGTGGTCAGGCTGGGATACTGTTTACCAATTTTTCCCTCAATCGAAATCGATAGAGATTTCGGGAAACAATGCCAACAACAAAGATAAGTGTGAATGCAGCTATGTCTCTACAAGACGGATCCGTGGTTCCACGCTATATTTCAGGTTTTCACCGGAAGAGAAATGGCAGTCGAATCAAATGTGAAATTAAGAACGAAATTAAAGACAAATGGAAGAGATTTCCATTAATCTTCAACGATTGATCCATCGCCGTGAGCGACACATCGAAGATCCTAAGTTAATCTTAGAATATGAAATTCTACTCCTACTCCTAATTATAACCCGAATGGGTTAGTAGTGCCAAAAATTAAGACAAATAAAGATAGACTTTGATTTGTTGGAGAAGAATTACAATGAAGTCTTAAAAGACTATTTGTAGAAAACAACAAACGTAGGAAATAACTTCCTGACTTCTCCACTAGTCTTCATTCAATCATTTGCTTCCACTTGTCAAAATAACTTCCCACTTCCCTTCAAATGTGTAGGAGCATGACAAATGTCCTTTTAACTTTCACATGTGTAGGAGCAAGCCAAGTGTCCTGCATGCAAATAACAATAATAAAATAGGAAGCATTCTCATAATTGCGACATTTCGGTCGATCATCGATAGGTAGTGAAATATGGTGTAAATTGGTACCCAAGCCCCGACTATCTTTGTATTTCGTGTTTTGAGTTAATGAAATTTTTTACTGATAAAAAAAAAATATTAGTATCGGCTTTCAGATCCTGACAATATGCTAAAAGATATCGATGGAAGAGTTACTTCCCTTCTCATTGGTGACTTCTATTAATATGTAATCAACCATGGGGTTCTTGAAAGAATTATAGAATCGTAGTTCAAAGTTGAAAAAAAGTTTGTTAACTTATTTGTCAAAGGGTAAAGACCTACAAAAAATTGTCCACAATCATCTCGTTTGCAGTCACTTAGTTGAACGGCACCCTTAGGTTCAGATCTTTTGTGAACCCTCCTGATCCTGCAGGGGCAGAGCTAGCATCTACATATAGAGAAGGGCACAACTTTAAACTTGAAGTTCCTCATATTCACATTGAATTTTTAAGTTTTCCTTGCATACAATTTAATAATTCGATCATTATGTCACGAAATCTAAGGAATAATATTGTACAAGAAAAATTATAAGCTATTTTCTATTTATAATTGGCCAAGCGTACATTTAATTGTTTTCCACTACATTAAGCACTTATATTTAATTTTTTGAAGTTTGGGGGGACCACTAGAGTACATTAAAAATATTTATTTGTATCTTATATTGTACATAGATGTGCCCGTTCTAAAAATCTTCTTAAAAAATAAGTACTTATTTGTAATTTTCAAGTTTAAAAATAACGGGCTTAAGAAAATAATTTTTAAATTTTTCTTGCATCGTTTAAATGATGAGTTAATTCTGGGCCGGTCCTAATATTGGATTCCATAGCCCACCAAGTCCTATGAGGTAAAAATGCAATGCTCACTAAGTCCTGTACGTGTAATTTTACTTATTTACCCCACTTCAAATAGTAACAAATGAACACAGCCTATAATTTAGGGTTTCAAATGAATGCAGCTTACTCCCCACCACGCCACCACTGCCACAGCCGCCACCACCACCGCACCACCACCACCACCACCATCACGCCACCAGCACAACTGCCGCCGCCGCCGCCGCCACCACTACAACCGCCGCCACTACCACAATGACCACCACCACCACCACGACGCCACCCTCACCGCCCCCACCAATAGGCCACCACAACCGCTGCCACCGCCGCCGCCGCCACTCCCACCGCCGCTCCACCTTCACCACCACCACAACCACCACCACAATGCCGCCACCACCACGCCGCCGCCGCCACCACCACCACCACCACCACTACCACCGCCACCACAATGATAACCACCATATCGCCACCACCACCGCCACCACCACCATAATGCCGCCACCACCACCGCCGGCCACCACCATAATGCCGCCACCACCACCGCCACCACCATCACTCCACCATCACCACTATGCTGCCACCACAAAAATCACCACCACACCGCTGCCGCCGCCACCACCACAACGACCACCACCACGCCACCCTCACCGCCCCCACTACAACGCCACCACGACCACTGCCCCGCCGCCGCCGCCACCACCACAACCACCACCATAGCACCGCTGCCACCACCACCACCACCACCACCACCACAACACCGCCACCACCACCACCACCACCACAAAAATCACCACCACACCGCCGCCGCCGCCACCACCATGCCGCCACCACCACACCATCACGCCACCACCACAACTGCCCCTCACCACCACGCCACCACCACCACCACCACCACAGCCACCACCGCCGCCGTCGCCGCTGCCATTGCCACCACCACGCTGCCGCTGCCGCCGCCGCTACCATCACGCCACCACCACCAGAATGACCACCACCACCACCACAACGCTGTGGCCACCATAACCACCACCATCACTCCACCATCACCACTACGCCGCCACCACAAAAATCACCATCACACCGTCGTCGTCGCCGCCGCCGCCGCCACCACCACCACAATTAACAGTGTTAATTTTTGTCTAAATTAACAGTGTTAATTTTCATAAAAATTCACACAAATTCACACCACAATTAATAATATTAATTAATTTCTATATAAATTAACTGTGTTAATTGTAAATGTAGACAGAATATAACACTGTTAATCATGAAGGTGGAGGTGGTGGAGTGGTGGTGGTGGTCATAGTTGTGGTGTTGTAGGAGGTTATATGGGCCAACTGTTAATTAACACTGTTAATTGTGATGTGAATTTATATAGAAATTAACACTATCAATTTAGACAGAAATTAACACTGTTAATTATGGTAGTGTTGGTGGTGGCGGCGGCGGCGGCCAGTGACGGTAGGGGACTGGAAGCATAAGGAACGGGAGGCCGCCGCCGACAATGAGGTATGTAAATTGTTTGTTCCGTTCCGTTCCGTCTATTGTGCGCGGGTGTTGTTTTTGTATCGTCTCTACTCTATTGGTGCATGTTAGCACCCCTTCTTCTTTTTTCTATAAACGTTAATTACAAATTTAGATCTAATTTAACACTGTAAATTATAAGTTTAGATAAAATTTAACACTGTTAATTATAAATTTGAACATAATTAATGACTGTTAATTGTAAATTTAGACAGAATGTAACACTGTTAATCATGAAGGTGGAGGTGATGGAGTGGTGGTGGTGGTGACAGTTGTAGTGGTGTAGGAGGTTTTATGGGCCAACTATTAATCAACACTGTTAATTGTGATGTGAATTTATATAGAAATTAACACTATCAATTTAGACAGAAATTAACAATGTTAATTATGGTAGTGGTGGTTGCGGTGGCAGCGTGGTGGTGGTCATTGTGGTGACAGCGGTGGTGGCGGCGTGATGACAGTGGTAGCGGTGGTGGTGGCCGGCAGTTAATTGTGGTGTTAATTAACACTGTTAATTGTGGTGTGAATTTAAATAGAAATTAACTATCAATTTAGAAAAATTAACACTGTTAATTATGGTAGTAGTGGTGGTGGCGGCGGCGGCGGCGTGGTGGTGGTCACTGTGGTGACGGCGGTGGTGGCGGTGTGATGATGGTGGTAGCGTCGTGGTGGGGGTGGTGGCTGACAGTTAATTGTGGTGTTAATTTATATAGAAATTAACACTGTTAATTTGAACCAAAATTAACACTGTTAATGGTGGTGATGACGGCACGGTGGTGGTCATTGTGATGGTGGTAGTGGTGATGATGCTGTGGCGGTGGTGATGGCGGCGTGGTGGTGGTCATTGTGACGGCGTTGTGGTGGTGACGGTGTTTGTGGCGGGGGCATGGTGGTGGTGGCGGGGGCAGCGATGGTGGCGGGGACGGCGGCGTGGTGGTGGTGGTGGCGGGGGCGGCGGTGGTCGTGGTGGTGGTCATTATGGTGGCGGTGGCGGTGGCGGCGGTGGTGGAGTGGTGGTGGCAGCGTGGTGGTGGTTTAGGTTTGGGCCAAAGGGTATTAACACTATTAATTTGGGTGAGAATTTAGACGAAAATTAACACTTTTAATTTAGACAAAAATTAACACTGTTAATTGTGGTGATGGTGGAGTGGTGGTGTCGGTAGTGGTGGTGATGGTGGCGGCCACGTGGTAGTGGTGGCGGCGATGGTTGTGGTGGCGGTGGTGGAGTGGTGGTGGCAGCGTGGTGGTGGTTTAAGAGGTTGTATGGACCGAAAGGTACTAACATTGTTAACTGGGGTGTGAATTGAGGCGAAAATTAACACCGTTAATTGAGACGAAAATTAACACCGTTAATTTAGACAAAAATTAACACTGTTAATTGTTGTGGTAGTGGAGTAGTGGTGGCAGTAGTGGTGATGGCGGTAGTGGCGGCGTTGTGGTGGTGGTGATGGTGGCGACGTGGTGGTGGCGGCGATGGCATGGTGGTGGCAGTGGCGGGGTTATGGTGGTGATGGCGGCGGCGGCGGTGACATGGTGGTGGTGGTGGTGATGTAGTGGTGGTGGTGGTGGTGGCGGCGGCGGCGACGACGTCGTGGTGGTGATGGTCGTGGTAGTGGTGGTAGCTGGATCGTCTCGATCGTCTCTCTCAAATTGCCTTTTTTTTTTGTTGGTGGTGTTGGTGCTGGTGGTGACGTCGTGGTGGCGGCGGCCACGGCGGTGGCATGGTGGTGGTGCTGTTGGTGCTGGTGGCGACGTGGTGGTGGTGGCGGCGGTGGCGGTGGCATGGTGGTGGTGGTGATGTAGTTGTGGCGGCGTTGTGGTGGTGGCGGCGGCGTTGTGGTGGTGGTGGCAGCGGCAGCGGTGGCATGGTGGTGGTGGTGGTGGTGACGCGGCGGCGTGGTGGTGGTCGTGGTAGCTGGATCGTCTCGATCGTCTCTCTCAAATCGCCTTTTTTTTTGCGAGGGGTATTTTTGTCAACAAAATAATGAAGAGGACCTACTGGGGTATGGGCTCTTAGGGCAGGACCTAGTGGGCTATTATTCACCCAGACAGGACCGGCCAGGAAGTCTCTCTTAAATGATTTCAGTTAGCCTATTATTTTTTAGTTTGAAAATTATAAATAAGTACTAATTCAAAGTTCTTGAATGGGCTTGGGTGGCTGGGGGCCCGGCGTCCCATGCCTATAAGATAGTCAAAATCGTTCTTTTCCAAAATTTCTTCAAGAATATTGTTTGTGCCAAAAAGTATGTCCATCTGGCATGGAAAGATATAATCACAGAATTCATTTGTTGAGTGTGTCACTATATTTTTCTCTCATCGACATGATTTTTGGCATGATTAATATTGTCAACAAGATTTAAAAGTTGATCGGTTTTGATTGTCTTTGTCGGACTAAGAAGGACCCACGAAAGGCCTCAACTTAAGAGTGGTAAGTGAGGACAAGCTGATTACAGAAATATATTATGGTACTTTTTTTTTTTTTGATCCGATATATTATGGTACGTGGAAAACGAAAGATCGCCAAATTGATAGATTTGAGGATAAATTAAATCATGGTCCTAAGTGGAGCTTTCATAATGTTCGTTAATCCTATTCTTACTCATGGATTAGGATTCAGTCCTATAATAGTATTATTTATCAATTTTTTTCCTTACTATATACTCCCTCTGTCTCTCAAGGATAAACTAAAATCAATCGTCACACCTTCTAAATATTCACATTTCTTACTAGATTTTTTTTCTTGTTGGAGATAATGATAGAATGTCATTATTGACTAGCCTCCAACTCATGGTATATCCATGTGTTGTGATTAACTCCTTTTGATTTCTTTATAATGTAAATGTGTACGTGTGAACCACCCATGTATAACATTGGGGGCGATACTATGACTACTACAATAATAGATATGCGTCACACTAAGGAGATTCAAAAAGATCACGGTTTTCAGTGAAAACGTGATAAAAAGTGGTGCATAAATTTTTTTATCTCAGTTTAAGTCCAAAGCTGAGATAAAAAGTGTGTTTTAGCGCAAAATAAAAGACCTCACTCTTAAGGTGAGATAAAAGAAAAACAAACTCACCTTTGCGGCGTGATAAAAGATTTAAGGCGGAAAAAAATGAGATAAAAGATCTCGCTCTTGTGGCGAGATAAAAGAGAAAAGACCTCACCCTTGTGGCGTGATAAAAAAAGAGAAAAGATCTCACCTTTGTGGTGTGATAAAAGATTTTAGTGCGGAAAAAAATGAGATAAAAGATCTCGCTCTTGTGGCGAGATAAAAGAGAAAAGACCTCACCCTTGTGGCGTGATAAAAAAAGAGAAAAGATCTCACCTTTGGGGTGTGATAAAAGATTTTAGTGCGGAAAAGAATGAGATAAAAGATCTCGCTCTTGTGGCGAGATAAAAGAGAAAAGACCTCACCCTTGTGGCGTGATAAAAAAAAGAGAAAAGATCTCACCTTTGTGGTGTGATAAAAGATTTTAGTGCGGAAAAGAATGATATAAAAGATCTCGCTCTTGTGGCGAGATAAAAGAGAAAAGATCTCACCCTTGTGGCGTGATAAAAAAAGAGAAAAGATCTCACCTTTGGGGTGTGATAAAAGATTTTAGTGCGGAAAAGAATGAGATAAAAGATCTCGCTCTTGTGGCGAGATAAAAGAGAAAAGACCTCACCCTTGTGGCGTGATAAAAAAAGAGAAAAGATCTCACCTTTGTGGTGTGATAAAAGATTTTAGTGCGGAAAAGAATGAGATAAAAGATCTCGCTCTTGTGGCGAGATAAAAGAGAAAAGATCTCACCCTTGTGGCGTGATAAAAAAAGAGAAAAGATCTCACCTTTGTGGTGTGATAAAAGATTTTAGTGCGGAAAAAAATGAGATAAAAGATCTCGCTCTTGTGGCGAGATAAAAGAGAAAAGACCTCACCCTTGTGGCGTGATAAAAAAAGAGAAAAGATCTCACCTTTGTGGTGTGATAAAAGATTTTAGTGCGGAAAAGAATGAGATAAAAGATTTCGCTCTTGTGGCGAGATAAAAGAGAAAAGATCTCACCGTTGTAGTGTGATAAAAAACTTTAGCGCAAAAAAAAAGTGAGATAAATGATCTCACTCTTACGGCGAGATAAAAAGCCTACCCATTTAGGCGAGCAGTATGAATTTTCACGTGGATGGACCGGTACTCACTTAGGCAAGCTTTGAAAAAGCAATTATATTATTATGGCTTAATCTTGTCTGAAAAGGATTAAAATCCAATTGGAAAACCATCATTGAAATTGAAATTCAATATAAACATAAAATCCATGTAAAATGGTTAGTTTATAAAAAAAATCTAAAGTTTGTCTCTAATGTTACAATCTGCAGGTTGTGAAAATTTTCATAAAAATACAAAGCACACACTACAACAAAAAAAAAAAACACTATTTTTTACTAAATTTACTAGTTAAAACTAAATTTTTCGTCCCAAGAAAATCCTTTGGTGACCAACAACTAATTTTGATTGACAAAAGATTTGTTGTCATATTTTAAATTTTTTAAAACAATGTTTATATATGTATTTTTATATATTTTAATATCATATTAATTGCATTTCAAAAAATTCAGCAAATTTTAAGGAAAAAAAGAAGTTCTCACTATAGAAAGTAAGTATAAATATTTTTGTTTTCCTAATATAACAGAAGTTCTTAACTAGCTTAGTGGTAAGGGTTTGGGAAATCAACTAAGGGTACGTGGGTTCGAAACTTGGCAATGATAAGAAAAAATGGTCTAGTAGATACAAAGAAAAGATCACACTCAATGTTTTTCCATCTCAGTTTATGATGTGATCATTTTGAACTTTCAATCACGGTTATAGACCATGATCTAAAGTGATATATAATCACACCTTGAAAAAAGAAACGATCACACCAAGAGAAACAATCACGGCTTATAACCGTAATAAAAGAGAAACGATCACGCCTTTTGGCTGTGATAAAAGAGCGTGACTTACAATTACACTCAGATCCATCACGGTAACAGGAGTGTGATGAAAAACTTACAATCACAGTCAATAGCTGTGATCTTTATGGTTTATTATATATGTATCTGTTTTCTTTAATTGGGTTGGTTTGATTTTTCGTTGAATTTCGAGAAAAATGGTTGATAGTGGAGCTTAAAATTTTATTTTGTGAAAAATGTTAATTTCATCAGCCCTTATTTAAAAAGGGGCGTTCAATCAATGGACTATTTTCCATCCAAAAGACTACAAAACAAGCACAATTCAAGGATACGATCTCCGGTTGGATATGCATACATAATATCCTAGAAGGAGAGAATTAAGGAGTTTAGTGAACCAACTGGACCTACAAACTAATGAAAATCAAAGAGGAGCCTCCTGTTATGTCAACTTATGATTTGCTGGATTACTTACTGCTGGATTTGAGGAAGTGAAATACACCGGAGGTAATGTTGGGCAAAGGTTGTCTCCAAAAGAAAAAAAAAAATTAACTAAAAATAAAAAGCTAGAGGTGGAATATTTTACTCTCTCTCTCTCTCGGCCATTGAAAGAAAGTATTTTGGTTGTCATTGCTAGCTCATCTTGCCTTTTTTTTTTTTTCCCTCTAATTAATAATCATTTTCCTTTTTACTGCAGATACAAAGAGCTTTATTTATCTTCTCTCAAATTTGAATCCCATCAAGTACACATTACTTTTGGAAGTATCAGAAGAGCTCTAACGCCCTAGCAGAAAATGTGTACTCCGCAAGGCATAATTGAGCATTTGGGATGTATGGTCTTTGATGAAGCCGTCAAAGCAGTGACTACAGCAGGAAAATACGTTTGTCATTACAGGACAAACTTGGACAATTTGCAAAGGGAAATGACAACTCTTGAAGTTCGTAGGAAAATAATCAAACGAGAGGTAAAAGAGGCCATTGATAGCGGTGAAGAGATTGAGGAGGATGTTTTAAAATGGCAAACAAACGTGGACACAGTGAAGAATTACGTTCAGAACCTTGTGGGGCAATGTACAGATGAGGCACAAATGCACTGTTTTGCATGCTCATGTCCTAACATCAAGTGGAGGTACCGATTGAGCAAACAAGCAGAAGAGAAGATAGAGGATGTCAAGAAACTCGCTCAAGAAAGCCATTTTGATAAAATTTCACACCCTAGGCCGCCTCCTTCAGAACTTGAATTTCCATCTGCCGAGAATTATGTTCACTTGGATTCTCGGACACCAATTTTTGAGGCTATTGTGGGTGCGTTAAAAGATCCCGAAGTTAAAATGATTGGCGTGTATGGGCTAGGAGGGGTTGGTAAGACCACATTAGTCGAGAAGGTCGCCAAGCAAATGCTAGATGATGGAACTTTTAAGCAAGTCCCGCTAGTAGCTGTCTCTAAGGATCACAATGTGAAGGACATACAAAAAAAACTAGCAGACAAATTGAATTTGACATTGGATGCCACAAAGGATGAAAAGGGAAAGTTGTGGAATAAATTCAAGAATGGCGAGAAATATCTAGTAATATTGGATGATATTTGGGAAGAGGTGGACCTGAAGGCAATAGGTATTCCTGTCATGGAAGGAAATATAGGGTGTAAAGTTCTGTTAACGTCTCGAAAGGAAGATTTGTTAAGAATCACAATGAAAGCCGATAGAAATTTTCCAATTGCAGAGCTAGCGGAGGGAGAAGGATGGAACCTATTCAAGAAGAAGATGGGAAACACAATCGAGTCTCGGCCAGAAATAGATTCCCTAGCACGCGAAGTGTGTAGAAAATGCAAAGGATTGCCAGTTGCCACAAATGCTCTTGGAGCCGCATTAAAAGATAGGCCATACCACACGTGGAAGAATGCTTTGGATAAGCTAGAGAGGCACATGCTCACACAAATTGAAGGTATTAACCGAAGTGTTTGGGCCACCTTATGGGTAAGTTATGAAATGTTACCGTCATCGGATGCGCAATCCTGTTTCTTGCTCTGCTGTTTATTTGCTGAGGATGCTAAGATTTCGATTGACGAATTGATGAGACACTGCATGGCAAGGAGTTTGCTTGCTCAAAACCCTCGTACATTTGATGAAGCAAGAACTGCCGTGTGTACAGTGGTTGATGTCCTCAAATCAGCTTCTTTGTTGTCAACTGAAGATCATGAAACTATTGTCAAAATTCATGATGTCATAAGAGATGTTGGAATCTCAATTGCAAGTGAGAAAGAAGCATTTCTGGTAGATCATGGTGCCCTTCGATGGCCACGGAATCCCACAAATGGCCCATTGTACAAAGCAATGTCATTAAGTTTCAAAAATGTTAAACATCTTCCAGATGGGTTGGTATATCCAGAACTAGAAACTTTAATGGTTGACAATAGCGAACTTGCCGATCTTGAGGTTCCAGACAATTTTTTCAAAGGAATGATGCAACTTACAGTGTTGACTTTTACTCGAATGCATATGCAGCGACTCCCGTCATCACTTGTAAAATTAACAAACCTTCGGATGCTGTATCTGAATAGATGTGAGTTGGAAGATATTGCTATACTTAAGGACCTAAAGAGTGACCTTGAAGTGCTTAGCCTTCGGGGTTCTAATATTGAGGCGTTGCCATCGGAGATCAGACAGTTGACTAGTCTACGGGTGTTAGACCTCCAAGATTGTAACAAACTCAAGGTGATTCCACGAGGTGTCACATCCAATTTAACTAGCCTAGAGGAATTGTATTTTCCAGAAAACTTTGACAAATGGGGCGCCACAACTGACGAGCAACAAGACACGAGCAGCAGAGAAAATTCGACCCTCGAGGAGCTGAGACAGTCATTGAGTACTGGTAAATTAACCACTTTACACTTCTATATACCAGATGTCATGCTATTACCCAAGGAGGACCTAATATTTGTGAACCTGAAGAGATTTAAGATATCAGTGGGTTCGATATTCAATTATTCAGAAAAATTAATTTCTGGAAGATGCATGTTGAAACTAGAAGGTATTCAGTTAAGAAATGAGTTCATCCCTTTGGTGGACAAAGCTGAAGGTGTAGTCCTGAGTGAGATTGAGGGTTTGAAGAAGGTGTTTCATGACAGAGGTGTTGGAAATAGATTTCTTGACATGAAATACCTCAAAGTTAAATCATGCGTCGAGGACCTGAAATATCTTCTTGGTGAGTCAAAATCATCTGTGCAAAGTCATGGGCTGCATCGCTTACAGTCATTCAATAATTTAACTGTGTTAATTATTAAAAATTGTAAGTCAAAGTATCTCTTCTCCACAACCACTGCAAAAGGACTTGTTCACCTTGAAGAGCTAAAAGTAAGATCCTGTATAAACATGGAGGGAATAGTTGCATTTGAAGGACGGAATGATAAAGGTGAATTCACCAATGAGGTGAAGTTCAGTAAATTGAAGCAGCTGAAATTGAAAGATCTACCAAACCTCTTAAGCTTTTATGCCCAAAAGGAGAAGATGGAAACAATCATGGGAAGCACGTCTTCCCGTGTCCAACCTCTTTTCAGTGAAAAGGTAAGCTTTATCATTGTCCTGGTTTTTTATTTTTTATTTTTATCGGCCTTTATCATTGTCCTGTTAATTAGTTTACTTAGGTATTTTTTTTTTAAACAGCAAAAATATTATTAAGGATAAACTCGACAATTGGTATATCGAGGGAAAAGAAGGAGGAAAAAAGAAGAGGGCAAAGAAAATGGGGGGGGGGGGGGGGGGGGGGGGGGGGGGGGGGGGGCGCGTGTAGTTTTGTAATTACGGGTGGTTCTTAGATTGATATGTTATTCTCATTTGGGAATAAGTTTACGGGATCTGCCAAAGCTTGAAAGCTTCTGTACCAAATTGGGGAAGGCGGGCACAACCAAAGGCAACTCTATCATCCATGCACTACCTTTATTCAACGGAAAGATAAATTTGCTTTATCATTACTAGCATTGTGCCCGTTCATGCAGAAAACAAAAAAAAATCACATTGATATTTTTTTGGTCTCCTGTGTCGAATGGGCAAGGAGATAGTTGAATTTTTTCAACCCCGTATTCGATGCACGATAGCGTTGTTCCCGTTCTATGCATGGAAAAACATATATCTACTGTTATGAATTAAAAATTTAAAGTGTGAATAGAATAAATTCCAATTCATTTGCAATTGTGAAAAATATAAGATAAGCAAAGCTAATTTAGATACTTATATATGGTCACAAATTAGCTTCCTATTTGAAGACTGAAACCATTTGAAAAAGCATTTAGATTCCTATTTGAAGACTGAAACCATTTGAAAAAGCATGTAGTATACATTTAATTTTTTTTAACCAACTGGAACTATCTTAGTCGGCCAAAACTCTTGTATCTTAATAGAATTTTTTCAGCCTCGTATTCAATACACGATAGCGTTGTTCCAGTTCTATGCATAGAAAAACATATATCTACTGTTGCATAGAAAAACACATATCTACTGTTATGAATTAAAAATTTAAAGTGTGAAAAGAATAAATTTCAATTAATTTGCAATTGTGAAAGATATAAGATAAACAATGCTAATTAGATACTTATGGTCACAAATTAGATTCCTATTTGGAGATTGAAACCATTTGAAATAGCATGTAGTATACATTTATTTATTTTTAATCAACTGGAGCTATCTTAGTTGGCCAAAACTCTTGTATCTTAATAGAAGGTCAGGAATTGGAACTTTCCTACTTGTGTGTGAGTATTCTTCCCTTAATAGTCTTTTCATTCTTTCTTATTTCTAGCTTATAATAGGCTTATTTTTTATACTTGTTGAAAAAAAAAATACATTCAATTTTTTTCTGTCAATAATAGGCTTGTTTCTTGTTTCTCTCCCGCACTAACAATATTTCTATATAGTATAGATTGATCTCTCTAAGAATAGTCCTTACAAACTCATAGGGAACACTATGACTGTTAGTAGGCTTTGTTTCTATCCTTTTCAAGTGGGCTTTGGCCCTCTAGGTGTCATGTTTTTTATTTTCCCCCAACTTTTGGTTAGTTCTTCATCCTTTCTCCCTCAACTTGATGTACCTATTGTCACATTTTCCCAAATAATATTTTTATCGTTTAAAAAAAATGGCTTCTTTTAAGTAATTTTTTTATTTTCTGTGGTAATAGATTTCTCTTCAGTCCACAGAGGACAAGATAGTCCCCTTTAGGCCTGACAAATGCAGGCATGAAATGCGATCTGTTACAGTACTGATCACATTAAAATGGTTGGTTCTTATCTGAATATGCATTAAAAAATCTCGTTGATCGATATTCATTGCGTATCTAATTTTTACTAAATGGAATGGGCGATAAGTCCTACTTGGATGACATACTAAAAAAATTGAATGCCATGGAATTACACCTAAATTTGGAGCTACTAGTGCTATGCCAATCGGAGTCTTCGGTCGCTGCTGATTGCCCAAATCAACTATTTCTATCATTGATAGTCCATCCTCCCCCAATGCTCCTAACTACATCATTAATGTTGAAGAACGCTATTTAAAAGTATAACTTTTTTTAATCTTGGCACACCCATAATGTGGCAATCCCTTAGTATTTCCCGAAAAATGAAAGGTTCTTATTTGGAGGACAGTGCATGTTATGGTTTTGATCTCAAACAATTAACTAGCTGACTTATTCCTTGTGTAGCAGTTGTTTGATACTGCTTGGCGGGCAACATTTACATGGAGAAGTCCTAATGATTCGTCTATCAAACTACTTTGTAGGTTATTTTCCCTGTCTTGGAGAGATTGACCATTGATGAGCTGGGTAACATAATAAAGATTTGGGACAAGCAGTCAATAGCTGTTTCGGAAGAACAAGGGTCTTTTTGCCAACTGAGGGATTTGGAGGTCAGCCGTTGCAATAAACTAATGCACGTGTTTCCGTCCAATATGCATCCATTGTTAAAGAATCTAAAATTTCTGGAAGTGCAATACTGTGAAACCATGAAGGGAATAGCTGAATTTGAGGGAGAAATAAATGAAGATGGACTTAAAAATGAGGTATGTTTCAGCACATTGAGAACTTTGATATTGTTAAGTCTATGAATCTATGATCTTTGCTTTATCATTATCCTTCTATCTTACTCTGAATCTTTTCCTCTTGGTTCTTAGACCATGGTTTACATATAACCAAACCAAACCGAGCCTTAAGTCCCAATCATTTAGGGTCAGCTACATGAATCATTTTCCTTCATTGAGCTCTGTCAAGGGCCACTTGTTCACACAAACCTACTATACTCATATCGTTGCGCACCACAACATCTAATGTCAATTTAGGTCTACCCCTCCTCGTGACATTGCTACCTAAAGCTATTCTATCCGCTCTCTTAACTACTGCATCTCTTGGTCTACGGTAGACATGCCCAAACCACCTTAGCCTATTTTCCCTCAACTTCTCTTCTATGGATGCTACACCTATCATCTCACGAACCGTTTCATTTTTAATCATGTCGCTTCTAGTCTTACCACACATCCACCTCAACATTCTCATTTTCGCTACACTCATTTTGTTCACCTGTTGTTTCTTAATAAGCCAACATTCTATCCCGTAAAGTATCGCTGGTCTGATGGCAGTTCCATAGAATTTTTCCTTCAATTCTATAGGAACCTCTTATCACACAGTACACCAGTAGCGCTCCTCCACTTGAGCCACCCCACTTGGATCCTATGGGTCACATCATTTGCAATCTCTCTATCTCTACTAATGATTGAACCTAAGTACCTAAAATGATCACTCTTAGGTATCCATGGTCTTGGATTATCACTCTTTCTCCGTGCGCACTGCTGGTACTACTAAACTTGCACACCATATACTCAGTTTTACTCCTATTTATTCAAAAACCCTTTGACTCTAATGCTTCCCTACAAATTTCTAGTTTCGTATTAACACCTCTAGTGGTTTCATCTACAGGGACAATGTCATCTGTAAACATCATACACCATGGAATATCTTCCTGAAATTGTCTAGTCAATTCATCTATAACTAAGGCAAAAAGGTACGGGATCAAGGCTGACCCTTGATGCAATTCTATAGTGATTGGGAATTTACTCGTTTCCCGTACTGGTGATCGAATGGTAGTGACGGCACCTTCATACATGTCTCTAATCACTTCGGTATATCATTTGGTCACTCCCTTTCTCTCCAGAACTCACCATGTGATGTCTCTAGGCACCCTATCATAAGCCTTTTCTAAGTCTATGAAAACCATATGGAGATCCTTCTTCTTTACTCTGTGTTTTTCTACCATTGTCCTTAATAGGTAGATAGCTTCCATAGTTGATCTTTCAGGCATGAACCCAAACTGTTTCTCTGACACCGTAGTCACCATCCTCAAGCAATACTCAATAACTCTTTCCCACAATTTCATCGCATGGCTCATCAATTTAATACCTTTATAGTTGTTGCAGCTTTGGATATCCCCTTTATTCTTATAGATAGGTATTAGAGTGCTTCTTCTCCATTCGTCGGGCATCTTCCTAGTCATAATAATCTTGTTAAATAACTTCGTCAACCAAGTCACCTCCAAGTCACCTAGACTTTTCCACACTTCAATAGGGATATCATCTAGTCCTAAGGCCTTACCCGGTTTCATTCTTTTCAAAGCTTTGACCACTTCGAACTTTTGTATTCTCCGATAGAATTCATATTCTATGTTCTCGCCAGGTGTAGACACCCCATTTTGGACCATCCAGATAACGCTATTTTATGGTCTTTTATTTCCCCAATGATGATTATGATCAAGAACAGTCTGAGGACAATGGTGTGTTTGAGCTTTGAGCGTTCCGAACCTCATCCAAACCCTTTCAAAACCCATTTCTATCCCTTCAAGTCAGAACCAAATGGCCTCAGCAAAACCAAGCTTGCTTACGCCAGTACTGCGCTGATGTACGCCAGTGAACTGCCACGTGTCAGTCATCGACCGTTGACTCAGTTATCACTGGCGCACGCTAGTCATGTTCTGGCGCACGCCAGTCAAATCCAGTCAAACCATCACTATTCAACCATGTGCTCGGGACTTTTGTGGCCACCCTGACGTCGTTCACAGTCCCTGATGATTACTCTCGGCTGGCCGGCTCCCCCTCTCACCTGCACCACCTTTCAACCCAAGTCCCATGCATTTAATGCATGGGGACTCCTCTCGTTAACCTAACCCACCTCCTAACCCAACTGTTCAGCCCCTTTCCTCAGTCCATTCCTCTCTATAAATACCCCCCCTTGCATTCATTTGCAAGGGGTTACTACCATTAAAAGCCTAACATCCTCTTCTTCTCTCTTTGCTCTCTCGTTTCTCTCTTCCATTGAAAGAGCAAGAAGAAGAAGACTTCCACACATCCACACTGTCATTTAGCCTTCATCTTCCACCTCAAAGCTCAAAACCACCATCAAACGTCACATTAAAGGTATACCACCTTTGTGTGGCTTTTTGTTTTTGATCCCTGAGTGGAACCAGAAGTACCCAGGCTAGTGCTCAATACTAGTCCTGGCCTTAAACTGGTAAAATACAATGATTGTGTGAAGAGTACAATGGCGCACGCCAGCATCACAGAGCCGTACGCCAGTAATGGCAGTACATGCACTATTGGTGTGGGGATCATTGATCACTCTTTTCTTGTTTATATTTTTCCTTTTATCACAAGACAGCATGCTAAGAACCAGTCTATCGCTTTCTGTATTTAGAACTGTGTCGCTGTAATGTTTAATATCTGTTCTTCATCTGTTCTAGAAGGCTCCTAGGATCTTTCTGGTCATGTTCTAAAGCCCAGGTGATGCAAAGCCAAGCACTGGATCAAAAGTAAAACTGGCGTACGGTCTCTAGTAAGTGGCGTACGACATTTAAATCACGATCCAGTGGCTGGCTCTTGCATCGTAGTATAGTTCTAGACTTTTGTTATCTCCCCACTTTGTTTATGGGGTATTCTGTTATCTTTCGTGGCTAACAGCCTTTCTATCCCTCTGTAACTGTACATATGCTGCTGTATATAACTGCGTGGTTTGTCCTGGGTGTGCACTGGTCCATTCCAGAGCCTAAAGGGTTGAAAACAGGAGTTGTGGGTTTGGACAACTGAAGTATGCCAGTTTTGTGATGGCATGCGCAGGTCTGGTTAGCATGTAGTGGCTCGGCCAGTGCATGCTGCTTTGCTGCCTGCGCACATCCCTTCTGGCCAGCGTGTCCCAAAATGCTCATGAGTGCTTGTTCTCAATCTATTTTCGATTAGATCCATCATTTCAAGCAAATCATCATCCTTAAACATTTTGTCATAACTGCAACTTGTTACAGTTTTAATCCCCTGTAAACTGTTCCCTCGCTCTAACTGGCTAAAAAATGATTAATGAGAGAAAAATGCAAACATTTTACAAAAACGCTTGAGTAGAGACCGATCTTCGGATTGGGCAAGAGGGGTGCCATAAAACCCTTCCCCTCTCGTAAACTGGCTCCCGAACCTCAGATATCGAAGGTGACGAAGGACCAGTCTACGCCTTTTCAAAATCAAACAAATGTAGCAAACGTTTTCGAGTTCGGTTCCTTGGGTATTTCACTGTTAAAACCCGAGTGGCGACTCTGAATCGAGGCTTTTCGCCGCGCTTTTCCAAAGAGGGCCGCACCCGATCTTGTTTAAAGAACAAAATCGAGAATTTTTGGGGCATGTGCCCACACCAGGTACATACTTTTCCTCCCCACCAAAGTCCCATTCATGTTTCTCATTTAACAACTTCTCGAAATACGACTTCCATCTATCCCCAATCGCCTCGTCTTTTACCAATACCACCGAATCAAAATATTTTATACACTTAACTTGAGAAATGTCTATAGCTCTCCTTTCTCGTTACTTGGCAAATTTATAAATAATCTTTTCTTCATCTTTACTATTGAGTCTAGCGTAGAAATTCTCATAGGCTTTCAACTTAGCATCCCTAACGGCTTTCTTAGCTTCCTTGTTAGCTTGCTTATAACCCTGAAATTTTTTCTCATTCCGGTCCTTTTGCCACTTTTAAAGCACTCCTTCTTGGCTTTTACTTTGGTTTGAATCTCGTCATTCCACCACCATGTCTCCTTAGAAATTGGACCTTTTCCCTTCGACTCCCCGAGAACTTCTCTCGATATTCTACTAATACCGTCAGTTATGGTATTCCACATATTGTCACTATCTCCTTCCACTTCCCGCCGTACTTCTTGAGACATTCTTTCCTTGAATACCTCTAGTTTCTCCCCTCTTAGGCCCCACCATTTAGTCCGTGGGCATCTAGTTTTCTTTCTCCTTCTAATGTTCCCCTTGAGACATATATCTAACACCAAAAGTCTGTGCTGTGCCACTGGACACTCTTCGGGAATAACCTTACAAACCTTACATGTCAAGCGGTCTGCACCTCTAGCAAGAAAGTAGTCAATTTGGTTTCTATTGGCTCCGCTCTTAAAAGTAATTAAATGCTCTTCTCGCTTCCTATAGATAGTATTTTCCACTATAAGGTCAAAAGCTACTGCAAAATCTAAAATCCTCCGACCACCTTCGTTAAGGTCACCAAAACCAAAACCACCATGCACCTTCTCATACCCTTACTTATGCACTCCCACATGGCCATTGAAATTGCCTCCTATAAATAGTTTTTCCCCTAACGGTATCTTTTGAACCACGTCATCCATTTGCTCCTAGAATTGCTCTTTAGTAAGATCATCCAAACCTACCTGGGGTGCGTAAGCACTAATAATATTAACTATGCTCCCTCCGATCACAAGCTTAACTAAAATAATCCGATCTCCTTTCCTCATGACTGTAACTACCGAATCTTTCAGGTATTTATCTACAACGATACCTACTCCATTTCTATGTCTATCCTTACCCGTATAGTAAAGCTTATAACTTGTGTTCTCTATCTCCCTAGCTTTCTCCCCTACCCACTTAGTTTTCTGAAGATAAGCAATACTAATCTTCCTCCTAAGCATGGTATCAACTAGCTCCCCAGTCTAACCTATTAATGTCCCTATATTCCAAGTTGCTAAAAGAATCCTATAATCCTAGGCTAGCTTCTTTACCCGTGCTCGTCCAGGTACACGCGGGAACCCTTGCTCATTTATCACTACACCCGGGCGCCGATGTGGCGCCCTTTGCTCATTTTTTGAAGCACCCGAAGGCAGGCACAACGTGTCGCTTAAAGGGAACGCCCTAGCATGTCTCGTTATCATATTTGGATTCATGTCATAGAGATCAGACGGGCTTTTTACATACTGGCTATCAGCTACCTAACGCACAACCATGCTTTACATATGAATAGGGTAATATTGTCACTGGTAGTTAGGCCACACTCTCACGCTATCAGGTATCACATACACACACACATCCTCGGACACCAGACAAATATAATGAATGGTACTTGTTCTATGACCCAGTATGCTCTGTTTCTTCTTCTTCAAATACCCTTACTCTTTGATGTTATCCGCGCAAGCTCCTTTCGCCATCATTTTCCTTCTTTTCAAGTGGAATGATGTCTTTCAAGTACCTTTTTTTTTGGTGGTTAGGAATTTCTCTTCAATCCATGGAGGACTAGATATTATGCTAATCAGCATGTCAAATTGTTTCAATCTTGTCCGATTATGCATGAAAATATCTAGTGTATTGATAATTGTTAGGATCGTCACAAACACGCACACGATTTACGGGTATAAAACAGTAAAGAAATCAACATAGAGATATACGTGGCTCTTCAAAGCCGGGTACGTCCATGGGAGCGAGAGCGGTTGCTGTTCTTATTATCACCGTACGAAATAGGGTTTACAATATAGAGTATTTATACCTACTTTATTTTAACCCTAACCCGGTATTTGGTCTTTATCCCAAAAATATCCTTGTACGATATCGTTGTTCCGCTACGCTCCACTTGTTGCTCTTCGCTCCTCTTTGCTTCGGCATCTGACCTTCTTTCTAAAACTCCTTAGCATCTCTTCATACTTAACATATGAGCCACAGTTCTAGCAATCTCTACCCTGGCGAATATACTCTCGCCCCTTCAGAAGATAAGCATTAACATCCAACGGGTTGGGGGAATGCCTCCCTTTTCCTAGCACCTGGAGACATTAACCAAGTCCAAGCAATGCTCAAACTTGTCTACAGAAACTGTCTTTGTCTACATATCAGCTGCATTCCCAGAAGTGTGCACCTTTTCTAGTATCAAATCACCTGCATCAAACAACTCTCTCACCCTATGAAACCTCATGTCAATATGCTTGGTTCGAGCATAATACACCTGATACTTTGCTAGATAAATGGCACTCTGACTGTCACAATGCAACTGTACTCCACCTTGATTTATGCCAAGCTCCTTAACAAATCCTTTCAACCACAATGCTTCCTTAGCAGCCTCAGACACCGCCATATACTCAGACTCAAGAGTAGATAGAGCCACCAAAGGTTGTACCATAGATCTCCAACAAATAGGCCCACCTACAAGTGTGAGCACATAACTAGTTATAGACCTTCTGTCATCCAAATTCCTAGCATAATCCGCATCCATATACCCCACAACTGAAATTTGATCTCATTGCCTACCAAACATAATCCCGCGATTCGAAGTACCTCTCAAGTATCTGAACATCCATTTGACTGCCTTCGAATGCTCTCTGCCAGGATTGGCCATGTACTTAATGATTGTGCTAACTGTGTGTGCCAAATCGAGTCTCGTATAAACCATTACATACATTAAGCAACCCACTTCACTTGCATAAGACACCCTTGACATATTTTTAATTTCTTCATCTGACACTGGACACTGAGTTGAAGATAATCTAAAATGACTTGCCAATGGAGTGTTGACCGGTTTGGCATTATCCATACTAAACCTCTCCGCTACGCTCATCTCGTTGTGCTTCGCTCCACTCGTTTCGCTCCGCTTCGGCATCTAGCCTTCTTTCTAGAACTCTTTAGTATCTCTTCATACTTAACATATGAGCCACAGTTCTAACAATAGTCATTGCCTACGTAGTTTGTTGTACAAAGGATTGGTCTGGCTTAGTCGGATAACATAAAAAAAAAAAAAAAAACAAAGATTTGAATATTACGAAATTATGTGAAGCGATGATTGAATCCATTCAATGTTTAAATTTTCATAGATAAGAAAGGCTTATGGCCCTAAAAAAAAAAACTACTTGATTGTTGAAAAAGGCCTGGTAGCTGACTGGTAATCAAGTTGAATAGTGGACAATGCAATAAACTAAGGGCCTGTTTGGATGCCACAATAGAAAGGGGTATTGTAATATACACCTTTCTAATATGTGGGCCCTCCTTTATGGCGTGGTTTGGTAAGCCAATAACCAGGGGGATATCTTAATACCCCCTCCTCCATAACCCCCCCTAATACCCCCTGAGGGGGGCTTACACATGGCTAGGGTGGGAGCCGGCAATGTGGAATCCCCCCTTATAATTACCCCTATCTCTTTCATTCAACTACGAAACAACCTTATCCCCTCATTTTATACCTCATCCAAACCAGTTATTATTTAATCTCCCCGTCACATCAATGTGGACCACCCTTCTTACATAATACCCCCTGCTATCCAATCCCCCCTTCTTACATAATACCTCCAAACCTAATACCTCATCCAAACGAAGTGTACATGGGTGAAGCCTAATTCTTGTTACTTGTTTCTGAGCAACCTCAATTTTTTTATTATCCACAAACGAAACATTTTATATTGCTTGAAATGGGTACATCGAGAAAAAGCATCTAAGCACAAGGCGCGTAGAAGCAATAGAAAGAAAATGCATCCAACAGACAATTGGATAACACACCTCAACTACATTACAACCTTACTTTTGGAATACCATCTAGAAAAAGGTTAAAATCCTCCACTGAGTAGACTTTGATGTCGAACTTCGCCATCATCCATATCGCAACTCTTGTTTTTAACCAATTCCCCCACCTCCCACGCCTGTATTGTTGAGTTGTTGAAAATGTAGTCATTTCTTACTAGCCAAATAGACCATAATGTAGCATAGAAGCATGACTCCCAAATATGCTTTTCCAGATTTTTATACCCATGAGCAAGCCACCAACTAGCCAAGTCTGGAACAGAAGATGGGCAAGCCCATTTGAGATTCCACCACTCCAAGATTACAGACCATACAGTCCAGGAAAAGTGGCATTGAACGAACAAATGCTTATGGGTTTCCAAATACAAGGAACGTAGAGGGCATAAGGCTTGTTGGATCTCACTTATCAAATTCCTGCTCAAGAGTACTGACTTGGTAGCCGTTTTCTCCTTGATAGCCATCCATGCGAACAATTGCACCTATGGAGGGCTCAAATTCTTCCAAAGAGATCCCAGAAGAGCATTACTTGAATGAACAGATTGTTCCCATTGCCCATACACCGATTTAACATTAAAGTTCCCATCTTCCGTCCATCTCCATTGTAAATAGTCAGACTTGGTTGGAATTAAAGTCACTCCTTGAATTCTCTATATTAGGTTATCCAGCTCTTGACGCTCTCTTCCAAACACCCTTCTTCTGAACAACAACTTCCATGACCCCTGTTTGCCTAATTTTCGCTTGTAGTCGATGATCAACTAAGAATTGTTGTGTGTGCTAGAATATGCGTGTTTATGGTGGTGGAGTTTGGTTCCTCGCCATATTTCAGGATTTCTCTGGAAGCAAACTTAATGAAGTGAATGGAGATGAAAGAAGAACAACAAAATGGACTTTATTATTCTTCAAAGTAGAAGTCAGTCGACGGAGAGAACACAATTGAGTAGACAGTTACGTTACAAGCTACTCCTAAAGCGAGAAAAGTAAAGTACAGATAAAAAGTAGAAGCCTTTGGGTGATTGAGTGGGGCTTGTAATCGCGCATCTTCAATTCTTGTATTTATAGGCTGCAACTTCGACTTGAAATTCGAACTTGGCAGAATTCCCTCCTTTAATTCGGATCAAGCGGTTACTTCTTTTCTCCCTCTGTTTCCTCCATGTTTTTGAGCAGGTGGTTACTTCACACGATCCCACATTGTATTTGTTTTTCTTAACTGCCTTTTTAACTGCTTCGCATGTAATCCGCTTGTAACTCGCCATTGGACACGTGTCTTGAATTGATAAAAACTTTCAACCGTCGATCAGCCCATTCGGTTCCCTGACATGCATAACACTTATTTGAAATTAGTCCAAACATAGTCGACACGTGTCATGTTTTATCCTAGTGACCGGTATTGACTAATTTACGAAATTATGGTGTAAACAAGTCCCCCATTAGCAACTCCCCCATATTGCTGATCATTTCTCCTTGTTGAGAAGATAACATATAGGAACAGTCTTGGATAAGTTTCTTTTAACGGTAACTCACCCAACCAATGTGTTCCCAAAACAAAGTAGCATTCCCTGAGTTTATGTACTTTAATTCTAAAGCCCTCTCGAATGGAGTACTCCAAATGAGATGAAGGGTTCTCCAAGGAGCATATGTCTGCCCAAATTTTTGAAGTGGAGCTTGAACCATAGCTGTATGGTAACCAACGATTTACATCCAACCCATATTTTCCTCTAATGACTTTCGCTCAGAGAGACTCTTTATTGTTACCAAAACGCCACCACCACTTGGCCGAGAGAGCTAAGTTCTGTCGCAGCATTCTCTTCACCCCTAACCCACCATCATCTTTCTTCCTCGCTATCTCCTCCCATTTAACCAAATGCATCTTCTTCTTGTCGATCGAATCACCCCAAAAGAACTATCTTTGTAGTTTCTCCAATTTCCTCGCTACTGCAACTGGCATTTTAAATAGAGACATGAAATAAATAGGGACATTACCAGTGTTGGAGTTGATGAGAGTCAGCCTTCCCCCTGATGAGATGCACCGAGACCTCCAAACACTAAGAATTTTTTCAGTCCTTTCAATAATAGGATCCCAAGTCTTACTCCTACCTGGGTTCGCACCCAACGGCAAACTGAGATATTTAATGGGAAGTTGTTCCACTTTGCACCCCATTATTTGAGCCAATGCGACCACAGCATCTTGGGGAAAATCTTCTTTCCGAAGTTGTGAAAACCTCAAACTTTCAACTTGCTCTGTGTAGTACGTAACTGTCAATTAATCTTCTTTCCGAAGTTGTGAAAATCTGTCGTAACATATATCTGTTAGATGGGGAAGAAAAGAAGGCATGATCATATATTATTATACTTTTTTTGTTCTCTTCAGCATAAGTACTCTAGTAAACAAGATTTTATGACTAAATTGGATAAGCTATTGTTCTATGATATTTAACAGCCAAAAATGGAAATTGGGTAACATGAGTTAGTGACATGAAAGAAACACATAAGCTATTCCTCATTATCCCTGGCTTAAATTTACTTAAATTAGTATACATATCTCCGGCATGTCCAACATGGCTATGGGGGCCAGTTAGGCGTGTCACTGCTACATAGCAATTAAATTTTGCACTGGGACTTGGGAAAATATGGGCGGGAAATGACCCAATAAATAGCATGAGCCAATCCTTGTAGAGACCATGTTCGTCGATCAAATGTGCTTTGATATTATCAAGTGGTTCGTTTTCTCCAACTATGTCCAAAGTCTCATACAATCAGTGCAGCACTCGTCATATTCGGATGTTGACGGACCATTGCAATGTGGTTAAAACATTTTTTAGTTTTAATTTCCTTATTTGACTCTGGATAAATATTAGTTAAGGATTTAGAGTAACTAGAAATGTTGTGTTTTCTAAAACCTTGATTTATTTTGTGTTTTTTACTGAAAAGATAGAGAAGTTAAAATATCCTTTTCATTCGATTTAATCTAATATAATCGTAGTTCACAACTTCAAACACATATTTGAATGAAAATCTTTTATCAAATGCAACTAGAGGGTGATAAGGGACTACGGTTATGAGAAGAAAGTTTACTGAGTGGCAACCAATTATCATATAGAACCATTCAGTTATGGGCGGTTTGTCATCGGGTTCATTCAATTTTCATTGAATGTATTTTTTCTCTTTTTCCTTTCTTTTGTTGGGCCTCTTACCGCCCCTCAATCTCTGTGATCTATATTTGGTCTCGCCTCGTTGTACTCTTTGTCGAGTTCTATATGATAATTTTTTCCAATAGAACCATTTAAGAATTAGTCTTCAAGCCTCTAGGCAAGCTCTAGATTTGCGGTACTAATAGGGTTCTGAGTTCTAGCTAGTAGTTTATCAAATAAAGCGGAAAATTGGAAATTGCAACAAATTAATATGATGTGCATGTCCGGATATTAGAAGATTGAAAGTTGATCGAATTAATCAATATGTCTTCCACAGCTCTCCATAGTTTGAGACTCGAATCTTGTGCTTCTAAGCCGAGATGGATTTGAGAGCTTCATAATTGGACCGCATTGTTATTCAATCTCAATCGAAGATATTGAGCATGGTTGGAGTTAGTTGCTCTAAGAAACATTTATAACATGCTAGAATGAATCCTCATTTCAATTGATTTTAGAGCTTGATTGGACCTCATTGTTATTCAATCATTAGTGAATGTGTTGTAAACAACTTTGCAGGTTGCTTCCCCTGCCCGAGAACATTTAGAGATGCTTGGGGTAACAGAGATTCAGGAAAAGCAACCACTCCCAGAACCTAGAAAAGAAGTTGATTCCTTGTTCAGACCTGTGAACAATGATGACATCATTGTGTTCCCTCGGTTAAAGGAAGTGAGTCTTTGGACATTGCCTAAGCTCAAAAGTTTCTATACTGAAACGCAAGGCTTTTTCTCCCACAAGGTACAAAGGACATCCTTACCCTTTTTTACTTGATCATGCATGGCCATGAAAAGCACATAAAAGTGGCCACACATCCATGATCCTGTAGTTTGGTTAAAATTGAATAAAGACTTGATGCGTAACTGAGAGGCGCTAACACCTGTAGCCTAACGTACCCAACATATTGGAGCCACACCACCTCCTTTGATCGACCAACCCAATATGACAAACGATAGTAGTTCAAAAGGCACGGTTCAGTTAGGGTTTTGGGTGAGCACAGAGAGGAGGAGGTGATGATGAGAGGTTGATTGTTGCCATGGGGGGGTGGGGTGTGGTTGGTGGTTATTGACGAAGGAGACCAACTGTGGGTGGATTGAGTTTCAGATGTGGTGAAGAGCGTTTTGGTTATGGGCCTTGGTCTAGGTGTTTTTATGTGCTAAAATGGCCGAGTCATTCATATTGGATGGTGCTTACAATAAAAAAACAGAGTGAGTTTAATCGAGTAACAATTCCTTAATTGGTCAAGAAATTTCATCGCTAGTATAAAAAAAATTGGCGTCTGTAGAGATTTATTCAATGATTAACTTTAAGATCTTAATATTAGTCAAGATCTTGAAATGACATTTTTTTTTACTTTTTCAGAAAACAATCAAGTTTGAATCACAATTTTTTACTTTGTCATTCCTCTCATCGAGATGAATTAATAATCTACAAAAATTTATCGCACAATTAACAAATGGGAAAGAAATTAATAAAGGAAAAGATTTAAAAAAAAGGCAAAGGCTTATTAAGCCAAAGCAGGCCTTAATGATGGTGTTGGGCAGTTGGGTTTAGATAGTGGGCCACTTGTAACACCCCGTCCCACATCGGAAGTCTACATGGATGATCTTGGGCATATAACAAACCTTGTGGGCTACTACTAATACCTTGTGCTTAAGCTTTTGGGCCATGTGGTGTGGCTTGTAGATCAAAATCAAGGTATTGGGCCAGTGGTCTGCTTGGGGCCTTATAGGTGGTATCAGAGCCATCCATGTACACGACCATGTGGGCCTTGGAGTTTGGTTTGATTTGGTTGTTGGTTTGATTTGTATTGGTGATTATAGTGCTCAACCCCTCGCGAGGGCGCGAGGCTATAAAGTTGGGGAGATTGTAACACCCCGTCCCACATTGGAAGTCTACATGGATGATCTTGGGCATATAACAAATCTTGTGGGCTACTACTAGTACCTTGTGCTTAAGCTTTTGGGCCATGTGGTGTGGCTTGTGGATCAAAATCAAGGTATTGGGCCAGTGGTCTACTTGGGGCGTTACACCACTTCTGTGCTGGTATTTCCCTTCCAATTCCATCATAGGATTTTGGCAAATTGGTGATTGAGGTGCATAATTTGGTGAGGCTACGTGCTTCACAAAAGGGAAAAAGCGGCCGGGGTGGGGGGGGGGGGGGGGGGGGGGGGGGGGGGGGGGGGGGGGGGGGGCGCGCAGTGTTGGGTTTCAATTGAAAGTTGTTCATTTACACCTAAATTTGGAGCTACAAGTGCTCTGTCAATCGGAGTCTTTGGTTGCTGTCGACTGCCCAAATCAACTAGCTATTTCTATCGTTGACAGCCATCCTCTCCCCCAATGCTCCGAAACAATATCATCAATGTTGAAGAACGCCATTTTCGGGCTATGATAAGTATATCATCTCCGCATAAGTTAATTTATTATTTCCCATGTTTACTGGTCTAAACAAAATTTTCATATTGGTAGGTATATTGCATTTAGCAATATTTATCACTTTTACGATTTTATCAGTCGTCGGCGCTTTTTCATTTTTCCGTGCCTAGTAAATTTATCAATTTGGACAAATGTATACCCAACACGACAATTTACCAATTTTCTCTGATTTCAAATTTGAGAAATTTCTCAATTTGGCATGTATATTACCTTAGCAACATGATCACTTTTGTGGTGATCAACCAATATGTTAAACTATCCTATTTCTCTATTTACTAATCTCATAAAACAATATTTCTCTATTTACTAATCTCATTAAAAAATTATTTTCATTAATATACTATGTTTATTCTCGTAACAAACTTTTCATTAAGTACAAATATTCTTATAATTTTGTTAGTTCACACTTTCAAGTTTTTACATTCATAATTTAATTTCGGTAAATTTATCAATTTTGATTTTGGCAAGTATATTACATTTATTAATATTTTCTCTTTTTTGATTTTATCAGTTTGTACATTTTTTGGTTTTAGATGCAAGTAAAATTCTAATTTTGGTATATTTTACAAATTTGTTATTTAGTGAATGATTGTTAGGCCATCAGTGATTTCTGATTTTACGGCTCTAGAAAAAAGGAAAAAAAAAAGACTTCATTGAAAATTTATATTATTTAGTACAGAAATACTTGATTATTTAAGTAATTATTGTGTATGGAATAGGTAAGTTATACTTATTTAATGTTTAAGTTTGAAAACTTTTGATTGAATCTTATTATTAGTTTATACGGCTTTTATTTCATAAATGATTAATTTTATACGTTAAAATAGTACTCCGCAATGTTAATTTACCAAATGCAATGGAAATTAAGTGCCACGCCACAAATATGGCACGATGTTTCTGAATATCCAATTCCAAGATCGCTTTCCAAAATTGGAATTTAGAAGACTGAAAGGTGATCGGATTGAGTCAATATGTCTTCCACAGCTCTTAGAGTTTGATTTGAGACTCTCGTGCTTAATTATGAGCAGAGATGGGTTTTAAAGCTAGCTTGATTGGACCTCGTTATTATTCATTTGATCACTAATGAATGTTTTGTACACAACTTTGCAGGTTGCTTTCCCTGTCCTGGAAATATTGTCATTAGCAAAATTAGATAAGATAACAAGGATTTGGGACAACCAACCACTCTCAGAACCAGAAAAAGAAGCTAAATCCTTCTGCGAACTTATGATGATTGATGTTGAGGATTGTGACCAATTGGAGTATGTATTGCCCTCCTATATGCTTCCTCAGTTAAAGAATCTGCATTATCTCCAGATAGGGGGATGTAAGAAGATGAAGGTGATAATCTCAGACAACCCAAAGGAAAAAGAAGCCACCAACAACAATGATACGATTCAGTTCCCTCGGTTAAAGACCGTGGACCTTCGGTATTTGCCTAATCTCAAAAGTTTCATATGTAGTGATGAAACGCAACTTTTGTTCTCCAACAAGGTACAAATTAAGGTCTTTACCCTTTTCACTTAATCCTGTAGTTTCATCGCAATTAGAAAAAGAGTAGTTGATCCGCAATTGATTGAGCTAACCAAATTTATTAGGCAAATTAGTTTATCGTGTAAACTTAATAGATGGCCCAAAATTAACTATCTTCGGAAATTTTGCAGAGTCGATGAATCCGTAGACCAATTTAATAACTACATTTGTCTCTACATTGCTATTTGGTCTGGATTATTTTTACAATTTTGAAAAGTAGTTCCACGGTTATCACAGACCAATTCCACCATACGTATAAGGTAAACCAACAAAACCAGTAGAAATGCAGAATGTCAAAAATTCTGAACTGGAATATTAAAGTTTCCGGTAATTAGAATTTTGTTTCTCTTGTTTTCGGTTTGAGCTAGTTTGCTTATCCCTCTCCTCCCCTCGATGTATCCCTTTCGGGATTTATAAAATTTGTTTCGTTTGCCGAGCAAAAAAAAATAGAATTGCTAAAGAAATCAAACTACTTGAGTGTGAGCATGTGTTCGTTTGTTAAAAATTTATTCAAGATTGGTTTGGTTACGTAACAAATCAAGCTTGAACTTTTTTTCGAAAGTCGTTAAGTTTTCATACCAAGCACTTGAACAAGCTACTACTTGTTTTGTTAGTCTAATTATGTCTAAAAAAATTTAAGCTACTCAAGATCATCTCGTATTTGGCTATATTAAAACACAATTGCTATGTGATTAGGGTTAATTCGTTTTTCAGAAAAAATAGAGAGGAGGAGAGAAGAAAGAAGACTTTTATTTAATGGGCGAAAAAGAGAGAAGACATGTACTCCATTGTTTCTTCGATTATGGTGCACTGGTGCATGTGACTCCCATAATTTTTCTCACGTTGAGGTTTTCCGGTTTTAATTGGCAAAAAAGAGAGAAGATGTGTACTCCATTGTTTCTTCGATTATAGTGCACTGGTGTGACTCCCATAATTTTTTCTCACGTTGAGGTTTTCCGGCCACGTATATCTATGTGTCTTTTGTGTTTCTATTTCATAGGCACTATTTTCATTTGCCATGTGATTTTTGTGATCGATAGTTTTCAAGTTCTGCAGGGGTTAGAACTATACAATTATTCATATGATATATCCTTGGGTAGGGGCCAGAACTATACAATTTTATCCCAAGGACGGGGGAGTTTCAAGTTTTTACATGCATAATTTAATTTCGGTAAATTTATCAATTACTAATATTTTCTCTTTTTATGATTTTATCAGTTTGTACATTTTTTGGTTTTACATGTGAAATAAAATTCTAATTTTGGTATATTTTACAAATTTGTTATTGTTTGGCCATCAGTGATTTCTGATTGTACGGGTTTTGAAAAAAAAGAAAAAAGAGACTGCATTGAAAATTTATATTATTTAGTACATATTTGAAAAACTTGATTATTTAAGTAATTATTGTGTATGGAATGTTTATACTTATTCAATGTTTAAGTTCGAAAACTTTTGATTGAATCTTAATATGGTAGGATAGATACATACATGATACATGATAATAAAAGGGCAATGTAAAATATTATTAGTTTATACGGCTTTGATCTAATAAATGATTAATTTTATACATTAAAATAGTACTCCGTAGTGTGAATTTACCAAATGCAATGGAAATTAAGTGCAACGTATATGGCATGGTGTGTCTTGAGTAGCCAATTCCAAGAGCTCTTACCAAAATTGGAACTTAGAAGAATGATGAAAGGTGATCGGATTGTGTCAATATGTCTTCCATAGCTCTCAGAGTTTAATTTGAGACTTGAATCTCATGCTTAATTATGAGCAGAGATGGGTTTTAGAGCTAGCTTGATTGGACCTCATTATTATTCGATTGCTAATGAATGTTTTGTACACAACTTCGCAGGTTGCTTTTCCTGTACTGGAAAGATTGTCTTTTTGGCAATTAGATAAGATAACAAGAATTTGGGACAACCAACCACTCTCAGAACTAGAAAAAAAAGCTAAATCCTTCTGTCAGCTTATGAGGATTGCTGTATATGATTGTAAGCAATTGGAGTATGTATTGCCCTCCTATATGCTTCCTCAGTTAGAGAATCTGGAAGAACTCAGTATAGATAGATGTAGGAAGATGGAGGTGATAATCTCAAACAACCCACAGGAGAAAGAAGCCGCCAACAACAATGATGCCATTCGGTTCCCTCAGTTAAAGACCCTGGAACTCGAGGATTTGCCAAATCTCAAAAGTTTCATATGTAGTGATGAATCGCAACTCTTCTTCTCCAACAAGGTACAAATTAAGGTCTTTACCCTTTTTTCTTAATTAATTAATCATGGTCATGGAAAGGCCGTAAAAGTGGGCAAACATGCATGTATAATCCTGTAGGTTCATTGCAATTAAAAAATTAAGACTTGATCCGCAATTGAGATTCCCAAATATAGGCAAATTAGTTTATCGAATAAACTTAACTGGAATATTAACGTAGTCCTATGGTTATTACAAACCAATTCCACCATACGTATTAGGTAAACCAACAGAATGTCAAAAACTTCTGAACTGGAATATTAAAGTTTCTTGATCAAGCTACTTGAAGTTGAGCTCATGTTCATTTTGGCAAACAAACCAAGCTTAAACATTTGTTTTGAAAGTTGTTAAAGTTTCAAACTGAGTTTGAACAAGCTACTACTTGGCTTGGTGGTCTAATTATGTATAAAAAATAAAAAAAAAGTACTCGATATTGGCTTGTATTTGGCTTGATTAAAACTCGTTTGAGATCGATCGGGTCGTGTTATTAAATAAACTAAGTTCATACATATTTTTGAAGCTCATTAAGTTTTCAAACCTAGTTTGATAGTTATCTACTTGCTTGTTTGGCTTGTTTGTCACCCCTACCTGAAATGATTTTTACTGATGGGCACGGTCCCACGGAGTTCCCTAATAAATTTGGTTACACATTAATGTCATTCCTGTCGTGAATTGTATGATAGATTATTCTCCACGTTTACTAATCCAACAAAATTTTCTTTTGGTACGTAGGTATAATGCATTTAGCAATATTCATCACTTTTACAATATATTTTATCAGTTTGCATTTTTTTGATTTTTCATGCGTAGTAAATTTTTTAATTTTTGATATCTTTATTAATCTGGACAAATGTAAGATACCTGATACAACAATTTACCAATTTTATCTAATTCCAAATTTGAGAAATTTCTCAACTTGGCATGTACGTATATTTTTTGTATAGGCAACAGACGTTTATTACTTTTAGCAACATTGATCTCTTTTCGTGGTTTTGATCGTTCACACTTTTTTTAATTTTAAATGCTTGGTAAAATTATTTACCCAAAAAAAATTATTATTCATTTTGGCAAACTTATCAATTTCATTAGTTTGTCCAACCAAATATGTTAAACTATCATATTTCTCTATGTACTAATCTCATGGAAAAATTATCTGGTTGTTTGCAATTTCTGATTTTTACGTGCTTACAGATGGGTTTTAGAGTTTGATAGGACCTCATTATTATCCAATCACTAATGAATGTTGTATAAACAACTTTGCAGGTTGCTTTCCCTGTTCTGTAAACTTTTTAAAGATTTAGAAAAGATAACAAGTTTTCCGAGTTCTCCAAGTTTCGAGACTCAAATCTCGTGCTTATGAGCATATATAGATGGGTTTTAGCTAGAGCTTGATTGGACCTCATTATTATTCATTCGATCACTAATGAATGTTTTGTACACAACTTTGCAGGTTGCTTTCCCTGTCCTGGAAAAGTTGATTCTTTCGAGTTTAGATAAGATAACAAGGATTTGGGACAACCAACCACTATCAGAACCAGAAAAAGAAGCTAAATCATTCTCCAAACTTCAGTACATTTCTGTTTTTAGTTGTAACCAATTGGAGTATGTATTGCCCTCCTATATGCTTCCTCAGTTAAAGAATATTCTGCAAGAACTCAGTATATGGTATTGTACGAAGGTGGAGGTGATAATCTCAAACAACCCGAAGGAGAAAGAAGCCACCAACAACAATGATACCATTCGGTTCCCTCAGTTAAAGACCCTGGAACTCGAGGATTTGCCTAATTTCAAAAGTTTCATATGTAGTCATGAAACGCAATTCTTCTTCTCCAACAAGGTACAAATCAAGATCTTTACCCTTTTTACTTAATTAATTAAGAGTAAATTACAGTAAACCCCCCTCAACTAACCCAAATTTTCACTTAACCCCCTCTGACTACAAAATCCAACAGTGTGCACCCTCTAACTATCCAGAATTGACACTTAACCCCCTTTTGTTAGGTCTCCGTAGGAAAAATGCACCGACGGCCATCTCCGGCCACCGGGCGGCCGATCCGAGCCGTCCAAAAATTTTAAAAAAAAAAACCGAGTGGGCTAGCGTGGGAATCAACGGCATCCGACGTGCGTAGGTGCTCGATCTAAACACCCCATTTAAATTTTTGGGATATTTGGATCGAGCACCTACGCACGTCGGATGCCGTTGATTCCCACGTTAGCCCACTCGGTTTTTTTTTTCAAAATTTTTGGACGGCTCGGATCGGCCGCCCGGTGGCCGGAGACGGCAGTCGGTGCATTTTTCCTACGGAGACCTAACAAAAGGGGGTTAAGTGTCAATTCTGGATAGTTAGAGGGTGCACACTGTTGGATTTTGTAGTCGGAGGGGGTTAAGTGAAAATTTGGATTAGTTGAGGGGGGTTTACTGTAATTTACTCATTAATTAATCATGGTCTTTACCCTTTTTACTTAATTAATTAATCATTTATGGTCTTTGCCCTTTTTACTTAATTAATTCAGTGGGCACACATGCATGTATATATAGTCCTGTAGTTTCATTGCAATTTGAAAAAGAGTACTTTATCCGCAATTGAGATTCCCAAATTTAGGCAAATTAGTTTATCGTTTAAACTAATTAACAAATACCCGAAACTATCTGCGGAAATTTTCCCGTGTTTATGAATCAGTAGAGCCCAATTTAATAATTTTTACATTGTCTCTACATTGCTATTTGGTATGGATTTTTTTTACAATTTTGAAAAGTAGTCCTGTGGTTATCGATCACAGACCAATTCCACCAAAAGTTTCATATGTAGTGAAACGCAACTCTTCTTCTCCAACAAGGTACAAATTAAGGTCTTTGCCAGTAGAAATGCAGTGTCCCAACAAGGTACAAATTAAGGTCTTTACCAGTAGAAATGCAGAATGTCAAAAATTCTGAATTGGAATATTAAAGTTTCCGGAAATTAGAACTGCGAAAGAAACCAAACTATTTATTTTTAATTGGCGAAAAAGAGAGGAGGAGAGAAGGAAGAAGACTTATTTTTAATCGGCGAAAGAGAGAGAAGACGTATACTCCATTGTTTCTTCGATTATAGTGCACTGGTGCGACTCCCATGATTTTTTCTCTGGTTGAGCTTTTCCGGCCACGTATATCTATGTGTCTTTTGTGTTTCCATTTCATAGGCACTATTTTCATTTGCCATGTGATTTCTGTGATCGATAGTTTTCAAGTTCCGCAAGGGTTAGAACTATACAATTATTCTTATGATCTATTCCTGGATAGGGGCTAGAACTATGGAGTACAATTTTATCCCAAGGACGGAGGAGTTTCAAGTTTTTACATGCATAATTTAATTTCAGTAAATTTATCAATTATTAATATTTTCTCTTTTTATGATTTTATCTGTTTGTACAAATTAAGCTCTTTACCCTATTTACTTAAGTTTATGTAGTTTCATTAATTGCAATTAGAAAAACAGAAGTTGATCATCTGATTTTTATCGGAGTAAAAAATGTAAAATGCACACATGGGCCAAAACAATGGTGCACATATAACTATTTTGAAAATGCACGGCATTCTAAAAATCACTTTTTTTACGTTTTCCCCCGTCATAACATTTGCCACAAAGAAATTGTGCGTAAAGATTTTCTCAAACAATGAGCTGATTTATTCATTGTGCAGTGTAGCAATTGTTTGATAATGTTTGGCGAGTAACATTTCCATGGAGTACGAGTCCCTAATGATTCCTACGTTAAACTTCTTTTTAGGTTATTTTCCCTGTGTTGGAGAAATTGAGCATTCGAAAGGTGCATAAAATAATTGAGATTTGGGACAAGCAATCAATAGCAGTCTCAGAAGAACAAGAATCTTTCTGCCAACTGACGAATTTGAATGTCTCTGAATGCAAGAAATTGATACATGTGTTTCCTTCTAAAATGCATTCACCATTAAATAATCTAAAAGTGCTACGTGTGAGTAATTGTCCAACCATGGAGGGAATAGTTGAATCTGAGGGAGAGATAGATGAAGATGGACTCACAAATGAGGTATGTTTTAGCAAATTGAGTTCCTTGAAATTGTCCAATCTACCAAATCTAGAAAGATTCTGTACCAAATTGGGGAAGGTGGGCACAAATAAAGGAAACCCTACCATCCATGCACAACCTTTATTCAATGGAAAGGTACATTTGCTTTATCTTTATCCTTCTTATATTATGCTTTTTTGCTTTAAAATTATCATTATCATCTCTCTCAAACACACTTGTATAGAGGCCACACCCTGGATGTAATGAATGTTTCCTGGCCAGTAGGCTTTGTTCTTCTTCTTTTAGTACCCTTACTCTCTAATGCCATCGGAGCCCCTTCCACCATTGTTTTTCTCCTTTTCAAGTAAAATGGCTTCTTTTGAAATTTTTTTAAACTTTATGTAGTGATAGATTTCTCTTCAGTCTGCTTTGGACAATATAGTCCCCTTGCGAACGGTGATCACTTTAGGATGGTTCTTGTCTGAGTACACATTAAAAAACCTTGTTGATATATCGATATTCATTGTGTATCTAATTTTATTAAACGGAAGGTGCAACAAGTATTAGTTGAAAGACATACTAAAAAAATTGACTGTTATGGAATTTTGTGAGTGGTGATTAAACAAATAGCTAAGAGCATCTCCAATAAGCCCAATAAATTTGGAGCTACTAGTGCTATGGCAATCAGAGTCTTCGGTCGCTGCTGATTGCCGTACAAGTCCCTAATGATTCCTACGTTAAACTTCTTTTTAGGTTATTTTCCCTGTGTTGGAGAAATTGAGCATTCGAAAGGTGCATAAAATAATTGAGATTTGGGACAAGCAATCAATAGCAGTCTTTGAAGAGCAAGGATCTTTCTGCCAACTGACGGATTTGGATGTCTCTGAAGTTGAGAAATTGATTCATGTGTTTCCTTCAGAAATGCATTCACCATTAAAGAATATGAAAGTGCTACGCGTGAGTGATTGTCCAACCATGGAGGGAATAGTTGAATCTAAGGGAGAGATAGATGAAGATGGACTCATGAATGAGGTATGTTTTAGCGAATTGAGTTCCTTGGAATTGTCCAACCTACCAAATCTTGAAAGCTTCTGTACCAAATTGGGGAAGGCGGGCACAACTGAAAGCAACTCCACTATCCATGCACTACCTTTATTCAATGGAAAGGTACATTTGCTTTATCATTATCCTTCTTATATTATGCTTTTTTGCTTCAAAATTATCATTATCATCTCTCTCACACACACTTGTATAGAGGCCACACCCTGGATGTAATGAATGTTTCCTGGCCAGTAGGCTTTGTTCTTCTTCTTTTAGTACCCTTACTCTCTAATGTCATCGCAGCCCCTTCCACCATTGTTTTTCTCCTTTTCAAGTAAAATGGCTTCTTTTGAAATTTTTTTTAACTTTATGTAGTAATAGATTTCTCTTCAGTCTGCTTTGGACAATATAGTCCCCTTGCGAACGGTGATCACTTTAGGATGGTTCTTGTCTGAGTACACATTAAAAAACCTTGTTGATATATCGATATTCATTGTGTATCTAATTTTATTAAACGGAAGGTGCAACAAGTATTAGTTGAAAGACATACTAAAAAAATTGACTGTTATGGAATTTTGTGAGTGGTGATTAAACAAATAGCTAAGAGCATTTCCAATAAGCCCAATAAATTTGGAGCTACTAGTGCTATGGCAATCAGAGTCTTCGGTCGCTGCTGATTGCCGTACAAGTCCCTAATAATTCCTACGTTAAACTTCTTTTTAGGTTATTTTCCCTGTGTTGGAGAAATTGAGCATTCGAAAGGTGCATAAAATAATTGAGATTTGGGACAAGCAATCAATAGCAGTCTTTGAAGAGCAAGGATCTTTCTGCCAACTGACGGATTTGGATGTCTCTGAAGTCGAGAAACTGATTCATGTGTTTCCTTCAGAAATGCATTCACCATTAAAGAATATGAAAGTGCTACGCGTGAGTGATTGTCCAACCATGGAGGGAATAGTTGAATCTAAGGGAGAGATAGATGAAGATGGACTCATGAATGAGGTATGTTTTAGCGAATTGAGTTCCTTGGAATTGTCCAACCTACCAAATCTTGAAAGCTTCTGTACCAAATTGGGGAAGGCGGGCACAACTGAAAGCAACTTCACTATCCATGCACTACCTTTATTCAATGGAAAGGTACATTTGCTTTATCATTATCCTTCTCATATTATGCTTTTTTGCTTTAAAAATTATCATTATCCTCTCTCTTACACACACTTGTATAGAGGCCACACCCCGAATGTACTGAATGGTTCCTGGCTAGTAGGCTTTGTTCTTCTTCTTTTAGTACCCTTAATCTCTAATGTCATCGGAGCCCCTTCCGCCATTGTTTATCTCCTTTTCAAGTAAAATGGCTTCTTTTGAATAATTTTTTAATTTTATAGTAATAGATTTCTCTTCCGTCTGCTTTGGACAATATAGTCCCCGTGCGAACAGTGATCACTTTAAGCTGGTTCTTGTCTGAGTACGCATTAAAAAACCTTGTTGATACATCGATATTCATTGCGTATCTAATTTTTATTAAACGGAAGGGGCGACAAGTATTAGTTGGAAGACATATTAAAAATATTGAATGTTATGGAATTTTGTGAGTGGTGATTAAACAAATAGCTAAGAGCATCTCCAATAAGTTCAATAAATTTGGAGCTACTTGTGCTATGGCAATCGAAGTCTTCGGTCGCTGCTGATTGTCCAAATCAACTATTTCTATTGTTGAAGTCCATCCTCCCCCAATGCTCCGAACAACAACATTTTCTTTTAAACAACAAAATTTTTTACTGAGGATGAACTCGACAATGGGTACATCGAGAGAAAAGAAGAGGGAAAAAGAAAAGGGGAAAGAAAGAACAAAGAGAAGGGGAGCGAGGGGAGGGAAACTTTCAACAAAGAGTTGAGAAGAAACATACACCAAACTACTGATGCCAACAACAAAAGAACATCCAATCAAAACCATGACACCAGTATCCCTCCCATGTATCTGCATCCTCATCTCATTCTTCCATTTGAGCTAGCTGCAGGTGGGGTAATCAGTGGATTGATTGGAAACTAATTTGTGAGGCTAGAACCATTTTAAAAATAAATAAAAAATTCTTCGACGTACGGACTCCTCTCAGGACAGATCATGATCAACAAATCCGCATCATTCGACACCATATATGAACACCTCCTTATATGTATCATGTAGCAAGTATCCAATCAATCTCAAAAGATCTCCTAACAATATCATTAATGTAGAAGAACGCCATTTTCGGGTTGTGAAAGTATATATATCCTCTCCATGTGTTAATTTATCATTCTCCATGTTTACTAGTCTAAGAAAATTTCTTTTGGTAGGTATAATAATGCATTTAGCTATATTTCTCACTTTTACAATTTTATCAGTCTGCACTTTATCATTTTTCCAAGCCTAGTAAATTTATCAATTTGGACAAATGTATGACTACCTATAATACGACAATTTACCAATTTTCTCTAATTTCAAATTTGAGAAATTTCTCAATTAGGCATGTATATTACTTTTAGCAACATGATCACTTATTGTGGTTTGTTAGTTCGCATTTTTTCATTTTGCATGCTTGGTAAATTTATTAATTTTGGCAAACTTATCAATTTTCATTAGTGTGTCCAACCCAATATGTTGAACTATCATATTTCTCTATTTACTAATCTCATTGAAAAATTATCTGCTTGTTTGCACTTTTTGATTTTTACGTGCTTAGAGATGGTTTTAGAGTTTGATTGGACCTTATTATTATCCAATCACTAATGAATTTTTTGGAAACAACTTTGCAGGTTGCTTTCCCTATTCTGGAAACTTTAAAATTTAAAGGTTTACATAAGATAACAAGGATTTGGGACAACCAACCACTCTCACAACCAGAAAAAAAAGCTAATTCATTCTCCGAACTTCAGTCCATTGGTGTTGGTGGTTGTGACCAATTGGAGTATGTATTGCCCTTGTATATGATTCCTCAATTAAAGAATCTTCAAAGACTCGACATATGGGATTGTTGGAAGATGGAGGTGATAATCTCAACCAATCCGAAGGAGAAAGAAGCCACTAACAATGATACCATTCGGTTCCCTCGGTTAGAGAAAGTGTCGTTTTGGGGTTTGCCTAATCTCAAAAGTTTCATATGTTGTGAAACACAACTCTTCTTCTCCAACAAGGTACAAATTAAGCTCTTTACCCTTTTTCATTAATTAATTAATCATGGTCTTGGAAAGCAGATAAAAGTGGGCACAATCTTGTAGTTTCATTGCAATTAAAATTAAGACTTGATCCGCAATTGAGATTCCCAAATATAGGCGAATTAGTTTATCACATACCAATTCCACCATACGTATTAGCTAAACCGACAAAATGTCAAAAATTTTGAACTGGATTAATAAAGTTTCCGGTAATCAGGACCACTAAAGAAACCAAGCTACTTGAGTTTGAGTTCGTTTGAGTTCGTTAAAAAGTTGTTCAAGATTGGTTTATTACATAAACAAATCAAGCCTGACATTTTTTCGAAAGTCATTTTGGTTTCAAACCAAGCTTGAACATGCTAGTACTTGTTTCGTTTGTCTAATTATGTATAAAAAAATTTAAACTACTCGAGATCGGCTCGTGTTTGGCTTGACTAAAACTCGTTTGAGATCGACTTGTCTCATAACTTAGCTAAGCTCGAACATATTTTTGAAATTCGTTAAGTTTTAAAGCCATAAACTACCTAGTCGCTCGTTTTGCTTGTTTATCACCCCTACCTGAATGATTTTTACTGATAGGCACGGAGTATTCTCATGAATTTGGTTACACAATGTCACTCTCAGCGACCACTTTAAAAATAGACTTTCAAGCAAGATATCAAATGCCATAAAAAAACTTAATTGAAAACCTCCTTAACACCAATTAGTTGTAGGAGAAATGGTGGCGAAATAGTCCCATGAGTGGTATTAGTGTCACGCCCCAAAATGAGAAGTGACCGGCCATGAACCACAAGATCAAAGCTCGTAGAACATGCAGGCTAAAATTTTTTTTTATAAAACTCTCAAGCAAGGATCCACCAAACAGTCAACCATTTTTTTTTATTCAAAACATTCCCAACTAATAAATTCCATAAAAAGAATGAGGCACAAACATCCCATGAACCAAATAAAATCCAGTGTTCCAACCATAATAAAAGAATCCAGATGTTTGACAAAATGTTTCAAATGCGGAAGCGATGAAATAAAACACTAAATTATGATGAGACAACCTAAGGAGGTCAAACAACAGAACACTCCGAGATACCGTCAGAGTTCATGCCTAAATCCCCAACTTGCCTGAAAAAGAAGTTGAAATAAATCCGTCAGCTGACGAGCTCAGTGAGTAGCAAAGCATGTATAATAATACAGTTCTAGAACATGGCTAAAAATAAATTATCACGTTAACATATTTTGGCATATGAAGGTGTACAACAAACCAACAAATTAGGCCATAAATCATTTACCAAATAGGTCTCAATGGTGATGACAAACCAATCTCCAACAAAATGGGGAACCACAATCAATATCGATAGAACCAAATGCCAGTGAATATATATCTCATAATTGGATCCAATATCGTATCTTAGAGTCACCACAAGTAAGTAGCCTGTGGAACTTTTCCCAAAGAACGACCCGGCAAAAGAAAGCCGTTGAGCATTAGAGTCACTGGCCTAACCCGGACTCTTCTCTAATGGCCAGAGTCACCCGCACACAGAGGATTAATTTCCTTGGACTTTCAAAAATATGTTCCCAACAATATCCACAAAGTTCTCACCAAAAAAAAGATTTATTCAAAGAATACATAGTTTCACCAATCCGCATGCCAATTTCAAGAACCAAATAAAACAAATACATGTTCCCAATTTCAATCATTAATTTTCAAAAACAATAATTTAAGGGATACAGGAAAGTTCGCAAGTACGTAACATGCTTAACCACTCACCTGAGTCCGAAAATAATGCAACTCGAACCGCACAAAACGAGCCTAACCTGAACAAAACATCATATGGCAATATTATCACTAATTGTGTCAAGTATAATATTACCTACGGTAGTTTAAAGCTTCCTGGAACTATACTAATTTAAGCCTAAGAACGATTTAAGACTAATCCTACCAAAACTAGTATCCAATTTCCATTCCCATCCCCGTTGCTTATAACCTTCCATTCAACCACGTACACCCAAAAACCCAGTGCTTTGTTACCTATGAATTCCTCTTGTTGTCTCCCAACCCATTCAAAACCATAAACGCCATTCGCACACATGCACACCACGTGCACCCACAGAAACCGCCACAATCCTCCAACACACCATGTTCCAATAGCATTAAAAAGAAACCAATCGGTGCCGGTGAAACTTTTGCAAAGCTACAGACAAAACCCATTTTTCCCTTTATTAATTCCACTAATCTACACCTCTAATAAACCCAAGTTTTAAACCCATAAACTACTGGATCATGGGAAAAGGAAAAGAGAAACAAGAATTGAAGAGGAGCTAACCACTTCGGCAAATCTCCCACCAAGCAAAACCCTCTATTGCGGCTTCAATCTCCAACCAAGCAAAACCCTCGACTGCGGCTTCTCTGTCCCCAAATAATAACCCTAGTCAAATATAATAACTTCCTCTAACCCACGTTCTCTACAAATAAAAATTCTACTCCGTGAAAATATCTCCTAACGAGTAACTTTATAAAACTACCCACTAATCACGAACACCCACACAATTATAGCCATCTAGTTAAACAAAATATTTAAAATTCTAACTGAGGTAAAACTGAATTACTATGGTTAATTAAGCTCATACCCTTGTAGTTATAATAACTACAGTTGTATCCATTGTGTATGCAAAAATAATTAATTAGGACCCAATTAACCATAACACCCACTTAAATAATGGCCAAAATAATTAATAAAATGAATTAAATTCAAGGCCGTAACATTCTTCCCCCCTTCAAATAAATTTCATCCTTGAAATTGCTTACTAACCTCATTCATACAAATATGGGTACTTCTCGCACATCTCCTTATCACACACCCATGTAGCTTCTTCAACCGTGTGATTGCACCACAATACCTTCTCCAATAGAGTCGTTTATTGCGAAGCTCCTTTCTCCTTCGTATCCAGAATCTCTACGGGTTGCTCATCATAAGTTAAATCATTCCGATCATGAAGTGGCTCATAATTAATAACATGGGATGGACTACAAACACACCTCCTCAACATCGACACATGGAAACATTATGAACTTGAGCCAAACTAGGCGGCAACGCCAAACGATAGGCCACCTCAACTATCCTTTCCAAAACCTCAAACGACCCAATATAGTGAGGACTCAACTTTTTTTTCTTTTTGTCAAACCGAATAACATCTTCCTATGGGGAGACCATAAGTAGCACAATATCTCTACTTACAAACTCCAAATCCGTCCAATAATTGTTCAAAAAAGTATATCTTACAATATGACCAGAAATTGAACTAGCCTAAATCTATCAAAGAAGTTAATCAAGCAACCCCGTCAATCAAATTAAGACAACCAAAATTGTAAAAGAATATCAAAATAATAGTCACTAGATTTCCATCTTTTCAAAAATATTCATAGGGCCATCTAATTAAACAAAATATTTAAAATTCTAACTGAGGTAAAACTGAATTACTATGGTTAATTAAGCTCATACCCTTGTAGTTATAATAACGACACTTGTATCCGTTGTGTACGCAAAAATAGTTAATTAGGACCCAATTAACCATAACACCCACTTAAATAAAGGCCAAAATAATTAATAAAATGAATTAAAATTCTAGCCCGTAACAATTAGAGCTTGAAAGTCATGTGCTCGAATCGCGAGGGCGTTATCCTAATAGATGGATTGTTGGGCCTGGAGTGCCTAGCCCCATTGAGTGGTTTGCATGATGCCCACTCCCTGCGACCGCTCTAAAAACATACAAGCAGGTAAGATATCGAATGCCATAAAAAACTTAATTAAAGCTCTCTCTAACACACAAATTGGGTTTATGAGAGATGTGGACGACAGTCTGTGTTAAAGGTATAAATAATAAAAGTTGTCTCTCTCTCTCTAATAGCTTAAACTTTTAGATGAGTTGGTGGTTAACAATTTAATATGATATTAGAGCAGACAATAAATCCTAAGTTTGAATCTCACTACCTACTTAATGTTAAAATATTTACACGTGTTCAGCCCGCTCATAGAGGAGAGTCTGGCTACACGTAAGCAGAGATGGAGCTAGCTTGGGCGTATGGGGGCCATATCCATTATGTTGTAATCTGTTGACAAATGGTGAAGTGGATCTTTAATTAGCTACTAGCTCCTGGATCCTATTAGATGAACATATATGCCTCAATAGTCGTCAGAAACGTTAAAATTCCAATTATCATTAATGATTCAATTAATTACTGACGATAAGCTAGATAACATCAATGTTGCTGCAGGATGCATTCCCAGTGTTGGAGGAAATAGATCTCGATGAAGATTCAGAGATTTTGGAGGTTAGGATTTTTAAATTCTTCTTGTGTCACTTAATAAACAATTGTCTCTGAATATTTATCATAAATTATTCAACTGATGCTTCAAATTTTTTAATATTTGTTTTTGTTTCTAAGTTTTTCAGTTTCTTTGGATTAGGAATGTAGCACAAGTGGGGATTAGGAATGTAGCACAAGTGGCAAAGAAAGTGACCCTAATGGTGAAGAACTTGATGACGATTTAGAGACTCCCAAGGCCGGTTTAGAGAATAGACGAGAGAAGCATGCGCTTCGGACCCAAAAAAAGGCTAAAAATGAGTGTCCAAAAAATTCTAGGACTCCTATATATATGTATGTATATATGCCCCCCTCAAAAAATTGCTCTAAGTGTCCTTTACACAAAATAGGCCCAACGGTGGAATACACTGATTATCAACTCCCATAAACCTTAACCTATTAGGGTACGTTTGGTTCGATAGGATGGATTAGACAATGGAATGGAATTGGGAAGATTAATTTCAAAGGATGAATTTTGAGATATTATAATGGTTGCATTTTGTTGGGATAACTATTTATATCTACATATAAATCATAATCATTTATTTGCTCTATAAATCCTATGGCACTCCTTCTCTCTCTCTCAAACAATATTAATTGCATAATTGTCACTAATTAGATCTCACGTTACGACATGCTTGGAGGCACAGGCAAACTTTATATAATACGCTAGGACGGTTTTTGAAACTTATGCCTACATAAATTCGATGGTTTAAAGTTATCCCATAAATCCTACAGCGGTGACCAAAGAGTCCTAGGGCTAGAAATATAGGAGTATTTAGATAGAAAGAATGAAAGTCATCTCTCTCTCACACACTTATGCAACGCTGCTCTCTCTCTACAAGCAACAAAGGCTCTCAATTGTTTTTTTTTTTTTTTTTTCGGAGAAAAGCTGTGGTGGGGTTGCTGATTTGTGTTTGAGGCTTTGTTTTGATCTTTTTTTAATGTTCAATTCTTTGTTGGTCTAATGAATTTGCTTAAATCTTTAATTGTAACCACTACCATTGTAGCTAATACATATGTTTGTCGGGCGCTTTCATCAGAAAAAGAAATTTGCTTAAAAAGTGGATACTCCAATTTTTATTGTTAGTATATGATCTTAGACCAAGTTTCTAGCCGTGATCCCTACTCCTCCCTTTAGCTTTGCTTCTAGGTAACATAAGCACGTTGATATTGTGTTCATATGATTTAGGGTCTTGCGAAGTGTCCCCGTCATGTCACGTGTCTCCGAAGTTTCTCACTCTGATACGGTGATCTCTAGAAGTGTCAGTGTTACATGAAACTAAGCTACCCCTCGGTGTTACATGAACAGATTTATACTTTGTTCACAGATACAGGAAGAACTCCATTTGTACCTATTTTAAGAAAAAATCTTCCCGTATAAATTAGCTTCGTTGGCGGGGGTGGTCAATAGTTTCATAATTCATTTTAATTGTGTTCAAATCGCATTGCGCCGTGCCATCAGGCATTGGAACTCGGTAGCTTTGGATGACTGTTGAGCACTGGAACTAGTTTTTATACACTTGGCAACTGCAAATTTTACCACCTGGTGTTCGTTATTTCCTCTTTACTGGTGGTTTTGTTTGGAGTAATGTTTACATGTATTTACAGTCAAGCTTTGGATATGGGAATGACTAATTTTTTGGGGTACTGTTTAGAACAACAAAATGGCAGACACTTCTGCTGCTCAAGCTAGGAAAGGCAAAGATATCCAAGGAATTCCTTGGGAGAGGCTTAATATCACAAGGGAAAAGCGTAGGCAAACTAGGTTAGAACGGTACAAGAATTATGAGAACATCCCTCAATCTGGCGAGGGGTCAGAGAAAGTAAGCCCATGTTTCTGTTGTTGCGATGCTTTTAATGTTCTGTTGCCATGACGATGTAAACTCATTAACGCCTCATGTTTCTGTTGTGAATAGGATTGCAATGTCACAACGAAAGGGGGTATGTATTATGAGTTCAGACGTAATTCAAGATCTGTGAAATCAACGATACTTCATCGCCAGGTTGGATGACATTCTCTTTTTCAGTTTTGGTCTCAGCTACAGTATTTGATTGTATTAGATTATTTTCTCTCCGACTATAAGGCTCCATATTGGTTTTTCAAACTATTCTTCTATGTTAGAGTTGCAAAACGTTCATCACATTTGGAATGTGACCTGCGATGGTATTTAAATGACGAATAGCTCCCTAGCTTTAGGTGCAATCTGCAATGTGCCAAACCTTTGGTTGTCCGCTTTTTTTGAATTGGTTTCTGTGCAAACCAATACCTGCCCCCGTATCCCTTGTGTTTAGGGGGGGTATCTTACTTACGTTTCCTTTTTCTGGTTAACCTCTATGTTGATTTAGAGATCCAAATCTGAAGCCCAGGATATCGAGGATGTAAATGCTGAATGACATTTGAGTTTCTTGGAGAAGTAAGCATGAAATGTAAAAACTAATTGAATGCTATCCGCAATGCCCAGGAAAGTGATGTGTATGTGCCGCATAAGCGCATGCCACCAATCATATGCCGACTTTGTAGAAGTTGTAAGAGATATGGGACGAATGTTGGTTTACACTCAAACTGTGTACTCCAATCGTAGAAGAGAATGATTAATACAATTCGGAGAAAGATATGACGAATTATACCATGAATGCTAAGAGCTTAGTTTCATAAAAGGTTAGAGAGGCTGATCAATGGGATTGAGAACCCATAACTTTTGAAATTTATTAATACCGTATACGCGAATGACCCTATCGATCTATAAATTGTATTGCATTGTTTTGGACATTTCAAGATAAAGAGTTTCCCATGCATGTCAGTAATGCTTGTTCTTACACTAACTTCGTCATTCTTGTTTATTGATATTATGTGCTGCATATGACATACCCAAACCCGTAAATCATGTTGGTGATGGACTTAGGTTAAATGATATTGTAAGTTTATGGCATAACGCCATTACCTATATGAGAATATTTTTTAGTTTTCTAGAGTTAGCTACTTCTTTGATTTGTAGCATAGTTGACTGACAGAAATTTGGTGCTTGGTTGCAGTTGAGGAACTTGGTTTGGGCTACATCAAAGCATGATGTTTACTTTATGTCACATTTTTCTGTTACTCATTGGTCTGCATTAACTCGTAACAAGACTGAGGTTCTTAATGTTTCTGGTCATGTCGCACCATGTGAGGTGATTCTCATGATTCCCTCTATTTTGGCTTGCTTCCCGTTTCTATCTTGATCTCTGTGTGTTATGTGCGTGTCTCCTACGAATTAATTCGATGTCTTTGCTCCATATAGAAACATCCAGGAAGTCTACTGGAAGGATTTACCCGGACTCGAGTTAGCACACTTGCAGTAAAAGATAGGTTGCTTGTTGCTGGGGGGTCTCAGGGAGAACTCATTTGCAAGGTAACTTAGTTGAGTTTACTGGTTTACTGAAAGAGTGAGAGTTCAGAAATTAGTGCCTTGGTTTGTTGCTTGCATTCCCACTTTTGATGTCCAAGACAGAAGTTTGGTTTCCGTGTATGTATGAGAAATTTTTGTTTTCAACTTCACTTCTCGTTTTTCGTACTTAAATCTTTCGCCTCTCACTAACCTGATGCATGTTCTCTTTAAAATGTTTAACCTAATGAGATTAAGTTGATTTTCTTCTTTACTGTTTTGTTTTTTGTACTTTTAACTCGCTTGCTCGCAGCGCTGATAAGTATTTGCTGTAAAAACCTGTGAACTGTATGAAGTATCGTGAAAGTAACTACCATGTTTCATTAGACGATGGAACTTTTTCAGAATGGTGTAGGGAAATGTATATCGAGATGGAAGAATGCTTTGGTGTTATACCTTTTTTAGTAGTTGTCTTCTGTTGTTTGAGTTTTGTGTTAATCTGAATACGGGCATTGACGAATCACTTCTTTTTTGCCACAGAATTTAGATAGACCTGGAGTTTGCTTCTGCACGAGGACAACAGACGTTAACGCACTTACTAATGTAGTAGAGATCTACAACTCTCAAAGGTATTCTCATTTGCCCTCGTGTTGGTGTTGGGATCTATTCACTTACTGAGCTTGAATCTTATGGAATCCCCCCCGCCCAACAGTGGTGCAGTTCATTTCACAGTTGCCAACAATGATTGTGGAGTTAGAGACTTTGATATGGAAAAATTTCAGCTATCTAAACATTTCAGCTTTCCTTGGCCAGTGAGAGTAAGCCCCCTCTCCCTCTCTCCTGCTCTTCTCTTGGTAGAGTTTAGACAGGTTAAAAAGTTCCCATCTCTTTGGTGGCAGTATTTTCCATTACTTGATCGTAGTGATTTATGTTTGAATTAGGACCGCCTGAACTGCCATTTGCAAATATTGTCATGTGATTATCCCTAAGATAAGTCTCTCCTATGGGGCTGAGTTGAAGATGTAAGAGGAGAATTTGCTATCAAAATAAGTGATTTTATGTTTAAGGTTTTGCAGCTAAAGGTGTATCTAAAATAACACTAGAACCATCACTTTTTATTTTCTCTTCTGGTGTGGGGGTGGGAATCCTGGCATTACTGGGCAGCCGCTTGTATCTTGCTTCATTTCTGTTGATAATGCTAACAAGTCCGCGTTGAAGTGGTAGTTTGGAATTTGCAATGTTTTATTTATTTATTTTTATTGCAGCACACTTCTATGAGTCCCGATGGTAAACTTCGTATAATTGTTGGAGATAACCCAGAGGGTATGTTGGTGGACTCCGGAACTGGGAAGGTAATTTGTCTGTTATTGCTTTCACCCTCTCCCTCTTCTGAAGTATTTTTAGTAAGCATTGTAGCCTGAAAAATGGTATAATTTGAATTTTTATACTTTTGCAGATGGTCGCGTCTTTGGTTGGTCACTTGGATTTCTCACTTGCATCAGCATGGCACCCTGATGGCCTCACCTTTGCTACTGGGAATCAGGACAAAACCTGCCGGATTTGGGATGCCCGAAACCTATCCAAGTCAGTGGCGGCTTTGAAGGGGAATTTCGGAACCATCGGATCGATTCGCTACTCATCCGACGGTTGTTTCATGGCAATGGCAGAGCCTGCCGATTTCGTCCATGTTTTCGATGCCAAAAGTGGGTATGAGAAGGAACAAGAGATCGATTTCTTTGGCGGGATATCTGGCATGTCTTTCAGTCCTGACACAGAATCGCTCTTTATTGGAGTGTGTGACGCTACTATTGGAGTGTCCGATCCTACATATGATGGCCTTCTTGAGTTTGGCCGACGAAGGAATAACTCATGCCCTGATTCTATAGTCTGAGTGGGTGATTGGACCTCTCTGCAAATAAGTGTACAAATAAATATGCTTTCTCATTCTATCATCTCAGTTTGGCATGAAAACGTAATTAATGCGTTGTGGGATTTAGGTTGTTAGTGTTCTTTTAGTAGGAGTGTTCTGTTGGGAGTGATTATGAGTCATCGGAGGCAGGGTTGTACCGAAGGCTGAGAAGCGTTGGTAATGCAAACAGAGAAATTTGAACTGGGTTTGCTCAAAGATGTGTCATTTTAGGTCCTGATTTTGAGATATTATAATGGTTGCATTTTTTTGGAATAACTATATGCTTATATTTTGTAATGATAAATCTTTTGTAATGGTTTTTTTTATAAAACTCTTTGTAGACCAACTTTTATATGGAAAATGACAAAGTCTCATTCAAGAGGTTAGCTTCGGCCTCTAAAACTTATGAGCCAGCCCTGATTATGTTGTAGGATTCATGTACATTGGTCCATTCTAGCTACATTTCGTGCATGAAAGTATGTGTCGACTTTCTTCAATTAGGAAGAATGACTTTAGACACCCAAACACGATGCAAGATTTTCACTAAGTCAATCTTGGAGTGCCAAAATATTTCACCCAAAAAAAAGATTTAAGTATGATCCGGAGCACGCAGGGTCGAGTGATGAAGATACAATTGGGGTCATTTAAAGTGTGTATGAATGTGAATGCGTGCGGATTTGTGTGGAAAATTCTGTTAAGTATTTGGCAGTCAACGCCATGAACTGTTTTTGATCAAGACGATTTGGACAGTTGGGTGATATTCCTGGAGCGCCTTTCCAAGTGGGCGGTTACCATATCAGAGGAGCAACGTTCTGACCCGAAACGTAATTGAAATTGTTCATTTTGTGAAGCTTGATACATAAAATAGTTTTGTGAAAATTCAAATTGATTGGAAACTCATTTGTGTAGAGTTGGGTTAAAGATGTCCAAGCATATTTATGTTTACAGGGGTTGTTCTACAAGTTGAGCTCTACAAAGCGAACTCCTATTTGGATCATATATAGTTGGTGCTTGAAACAATGTCTGTTTCATAGACGCAACAAGCTATTCCGAGACCAGTCAACAAGAGCTATTTTCCCAATTGATTTTTTTAACTTTTCGTCGACATTATTAGGATTAAGCCTTTGTTGCGATCAGAGGAATAAAAAGTGCATAAAATAGCGATCAAAATTGAAAATATTCAGTGACACAATAAAACTACCTTTTTCTTCTAATTTTTGTTTCCCTTCCTAATCGTAATTTTAAGGTTCTTAGATTTGTTTTGTTGAAACGAATCTTTAATCGAAGAAAAGGATTGGACTGTGTTTGATCAAGACCCATTGGACAGAATTATTCTTGATATATATTTTTGGAGCTCCTTTCCAAGTGGGCGTATTTGTTGCGATGGATGCCAGGGGAAGACACCAAAATCAGGGCCCGGTTGTGGCCGTGACCAGAGCAACGTTCTGAGGCACAAAACGTAATTGAAATCATTAATTATTACGTGTGAAGCTTCATATTAGAACAATCTCACAAAAAGTTAAGTCAATCAGAAGCACATTTGTACATAATAATTAGCAATTAATGTCGAAAAAATCAAACTCCGAAATATGATTCGTTCATTAGGCTACTAAACGTCCAATCGAATTCATATTTTTAGGATTGTTCAATGCGTCAAGCTAGTAAACGGTGGTTTACATCATGTTTTGAGGCTTGAGGCAGTGCTCGTTTCACGGGCACAAAAAACTATTGCGAGACCACTTAATTAATACGTGATATTTTCCCTTTAATCGAACCTATTGTTGGAGGAGGGTCGAATTAATTTTTTCTCAAGTTAGTTGAGATGCTCGTAAACTAATTCAAATACTGTCAATTACGAAATGGAAAAAAAAAAAATCAATGCTAGATACACAAACAATACAATATGCATGCACATTCACACTTATTATTTTCTTTTGGGCCCACACTATACGCTGGAAGTATGTGTGTGTGTCGTGGGTGCGACCCTATATATGGCGTTTCCTATCCTATAAATGTGTGGAGAAGAGAGTGGGAGGGGAATATTAGGAGGAGCTCATCCCACGCCCGCAAATTTGAATGAATAGATCTGTTTTTGAAACTATCGAGTTTATCAAATGTCAATAATTCACTGATTGAAGAATATTATTTTTGAGAAAACGACGGGAAAAATAATTTTGAAGAATGCACTTCAAAAGAAAATCCATTTGATTATAAAAAAAATTGAAAATCCATTTGATAATCTGGTTATCATTGTTTCGACTGACTTGATTTTTTGCTCAGTTATTCTACTCGTCGACCCTGACAAGTTGAACCGTGCGGATTTATTAATTTTGATAATCCATGTTCCCAATGAGCATCATGCAGTAGAGTCTCACCACTGGATAGACTGTAGTTTTTATGTTATCTTTTGGGATGTTTTTTCTTCTTTATTTTTTTTTTTTGCAAAAACCCTATTTTGTATACATAATATTTTTTATGTCTATTTTAAAATTTATTCATCTTTAATCAGCTTTAATGGTTAATCTCGACCACATAATTTGTTTTTATAAAAAATAAAATAGTATGGGCCATGGGCTAAATTTGTAAGAAGGTAAGGAATATTTTTTTCCTTCTTTTTCTAAGGTTTCGACTGAGCCATTTCCCTCACGGGTTTCTTTCAAAAATGAGATTGGCTCGAGATAGCCCCTAAGGATTGCATTATGCGGTGAGTGCGAATGCTAGTGAATTTCTGTGTGTAAATTGTACCGTAGACGAGTAGACGCATTGGACTGTTCTTGATCAAGACAAATTGGACCGTTCTTGATATTTTTGGAGCTCCTTTCAAACTGGGCAGTCCTTCACGTTAGTGGAGGGACCGTTTCCAGGAGGTGTAGTCGTTGCGATATTTAGGGAAGAAACTACAATCAGGCTCCTCTGTGCCCATGACATAAGCAATAGCCACAAAATGTAATTGATATCGTTTACTCTGTGGTGCTCGAGAAGCAGAATAATCTCGTAAGAAATCAAGTCGATTGGAAGCACATTTGTACACTATCAATGTCACAATCATACAGGCTCTGTTTGTTTTGAGGTAAAACGTTTGATTGTGAAATGTTCATGTAAAAATATTTATGGCAAAAACTTTGTTACACCTCTCCTGTCTGTGTTCAGCGGAGACCTCAAGCCAAGTTTTCACAAAAATAAAAAAAGGGTGTCGCAAAAAAACGTTTTACACGGTTGGGGAAGCATGTTGGGCACATAGGCCTTGTTGTGCCTTAAAAAAAAAAGGCATCTCTTCCCATCATGTTCATGAAATTGTCGTGCCTTCAACTGGGGCGATAATTAAAATCAAGAATAGATAGATAGAACTTTAAGCACTATATACTACCTCCGCCAATTGCTATATTTCACAATCTAGAATATTCTCTATGATTTGGAAATTTTTGTTTAGTAAAATTTATTGAGATCTATCAAACAACATAATATATTAGAGAATATTCTACGATTTGAGTGGATAGAATTAAGACTCAATAGCATTTTGGTTTAAATAAATATACTTATGCTTTTTGTGGATAGGTGTCTATGCAATTGCTAAAAAAAAAATAAAAATTAAGTGACTAGGACGTCTTTGACGTTTTTCGTGTGTGGAACCGTTGGTGTGAAGCAGAACCAGCATTTTCAGCCATTGATCGATGTGTGAATGACTTTCTTTGGAGTTAATTAACATTTCTTGGTATTTTTGGAGCTTCTTTCCAAGTGGGCGGTTGATTAGCACCCAAGATTGTATAATCTTGGGGCTTTAATCCTCTAATTTGTGGCTTTTATTTGTTTAAAGTTATTGTTTTTATCCCATTTTGCACGTAAGGTAGTTTTGTGTGATTTTCAGGTTAAAGGTGCTATTAAAGGGGTTTTGAACGCCAAGAGGAGTTCCGGGATGAACCAAGTGTCGAAATACCCGTCGGTACTCATTTCATCGTCACCGAAGCCTAACGGTGTTACAAAAAGCCTTGGAGCTTGGCCGGAGGTCAAGGTTGGCAAGGACCGTGCCAAAGTGGTTCAAGCGACCCTAATGCATCGAGGATGGGTCTTAAGGGTATCCGAGAGTCCAAGCGCCCATGGCATATGTCCGCCAAGTCTCGGTGCTCAAGAAATCAAGCAATGAAAGGCCGTCGGATCACGCCAAGGCATGATAGCCCAAGCGGCCCCTGTTCTGCATTTTGTGCACAGAGGTATTGGTACCTCGTTTTTGAGGTACCGGTACCTTGTCGCTGAAATTGAAGACAGTTGCATTGGTACCAATACCTCGTTTTTGAGGTACCGGTACCAATGCCCTTCGACCAGCTTTTTGTGCTGAACAATTCAACCTTCCATTTATAGAAAGTTTCTACTTTAGGCATGTTTTTGGGATATTTTAGGGGTCTTTTGGTCCACTTTTTAGCTGATTGTTTAAGCCTATTTATAGTCTTTTATTGCCATTTATGGCAAAAGGTAACTTTGAACACTTTAAGTCTTTAATGTTTTGAGAGCTCTTAGCCATTTTCTTTCAAGCTTTTGCATTCAATTCCTCAACAACTCAAGTAAGTTATGGTTAGATGTTAAATTCTCAAGTATTAATGTTGTAGCTACGGTTGAGATCTCTATATAAATCAAGTTTGTTTTTAATTCTATCGGTTAATCATGTTTTCATTTCTTGGCATGCTTTCTAGTCATTTTGCTATGGGTGAGTAGTTAATCGGTTCGGTCATAGGGTGAGGTTCACCCTATGGATTAGTCAATTAAATGGTTTCTCTTAACTTTAGCTTAATTTCAAGGTTTTGAATGAATTAAACCCATGATTTCTAGTATTGACCATGGGGTTGGTGGCTTCTTTGATCAATGAAGTCTATCGCCTTATGCAACGTGCTTGATAATCTTACGCGTGCGAACGATCCTTTTTCGTCTCTCACTTGCGTTAAATGAGTTCAGTTTGAATTAATGCTTTGAGTTAAGTTACAAGTAGTCTTCAGCTTTTAATACTTTTAGTGGAATCCGGACGGTTTCGGTTCACTCATGGGTTAGATGAAGGAACCATTTTATGGCTAAGTCGTGGGTAAATCAATCCCTTTGACTCGACCATCTTAATCTAGTTTATTTCCAAGTTTAATTTCGTCAATTGAATCAAAACTCCAAAGTTGGCCGCTTGAACGCCGTAACTCTCTACTCAACATCTATCCCAAATTCGCTTAAGAAGTTTTCTCTGTGGGAACGATTCCGGTCTTGCTGGTTAATATGCTTTCAACGACCTAGCCCTCCGCTCGGGGTGTAAACCTTTCTAAGAGGTTAGGTTGCGACGAAGCAAATTTTGGCGCCGTTGCCGGGGATTTCTTATTATAGCTTATTTGGAGGTTCGACAAACCTTTGTAAGTATTCCATATTTTTTTTACTTTAAGCAACTTGTACTTATTCTAGCGGAAACCTCTACCTGATACTCCAATCGACTTGAGGTGTAACGAAGTTAGCATAAGTATAGCTTGTTTCTTTTCCTTTATCGTACATATTTTCCTTTGCTAGAATAGTTGTTGTTTTGGTTTGTTTTGTGGTTGGACTTGTCACTTCTTCTCTGTTTGAGTTGATAGTGCATGACTGGTTTCTATCGGAGTCCAAACTCTAATAGACTTTGTCGTTCACTATCGCCTCAAGGTACCCCGAGAGGAAGATCTCCTCCTTTTGTGCGTAGACGTCTGAGATTAAAATCTCCTTCACGTCCGCGGGGCCGCCGTCTTAAAAAGAGAATGGGTGAACCACCACCGCCAGTGAGGACTTTGAGGGATATCTTGAATCCGGGAAGTCCGGTTCAACAATCCCCCATAGTCCTCCCTACTACTACTAATGCCAACTCTTTTGAATTTAAGGCAGGTTATCACAATCTTATACCACAATTTCATGGGTTGGATCGAGAGAGCACCTATGATCACATTCGTGATTTTGAGGACATCATTAACACTTTCACCCCGGATGCCGGGCGCTTGGAGAATGCAAGATTGCGGTTATTCCCGTTCTCCCTAAAGGATAGAGCAAAACAGTGGTTTAGTTCTCTTAAACCTCAATCATTGCGAAATTGGGCTGATGTCAAGGCTGAGTTCCACAAGAAGTTTTTCCCCGTCCATAGAACAAAGCTCCTCAAGGAACAAATTCAGAACTTCAAACAACGTGAGGGGGAAACATTCTATAAATGTTGGGAGCGGTACAAGGATTTGATCGCATCGCTTCCACATCATGGTCTCGAAAAGCCTCAGTTGATTAGCCATTTCATGAACGGGGTTTCCCAATCAAGTTACCAACTCATTGATACTATGGTGGACGGAAATTTTCTAGACAAAACGGCCGCGGATGCATGGGATTATTTGGAGCAGTTGGCTGTCAAAAATCAGTCTTGGAACTTCGTTGATGTAGGTGAGCGGGCTATGGTAAAACCAAGGGCCAAGTGGTTCCGGTAAATTTTCATTGAGTGAGCCTAATGTTCTTGAGACTAGGATGGATCAGCTCACCCGCAAATTGGAGCAAATGGAGTTAAAGGGGTCTCAGGAGGTCAAGTCCGTAATCAAGGTGGAAGAGGTGTGTGCTATATGTGAGATGGCAGGCCATACAACCGGTGATTGTTTTAACATCCCTGCTCTTAGAAATGTTCTTAATAACATGTCTCCGGAGGAAGTGAGTGCTATTCAACGATATGAACCATATCCTAACACTCTCAATCCAGCTTTAAGGCAACATCCGGCACTCCGTTGGAACCAGCCTAATGAAGTGGGACAATTTCAAGGGCAACCACCGGTTCAAACTCAAACGTGGCGATCTCCGCAAAGCTTAGGGCCACCACGTTTTCAACAAAGTCAAGGGCCTCCCGGATTCAATTCTTCAGGATTCTCGCAAGGCCAAGGCCAATTCTCGCAGGGCCAAGGCCAATTCCAACCCCCTCCTCAAAAGCGATCTTTGGAAGATTCGATGCAATCCTTCTTCCAAATGCAAACCGCCGTGAACGAGCAAAATATCCAATCTCTTGTGGATTTGAGAACGCAAATGGGAAAGTTGACTACTTCGGTTGGACTATTGCAACAAGAGAGAGGACGGTTCCCCGCTCAACCACAAGCAAACCCTCAAGGTCAAAACTTGATTGGTAGCTCTTCGGTGATTAACCCCGAGCAAGCCAAATCAATAATTACTTTGCGGAGTGGAAAGGCGGTCGATAATGCAATTGTGGATCCGCCAATGACATCTTTTCAAAAGCCTTTGCTGGAACCAACTCCATCGACATTGCTTGGGGAATCTCCCAAGCCAGCTCCGAAGGTGATGGACAATATTCCTCCCGTTCCACAAGTTTCTCCCGTTCCGGCACCCTATCCTCAAAGATTGAAAGCACCAACGAATGCCGCGGCCAATGCGGAGATATATGAGCTTTTCAAACAAGTGAAAATCAACATTCCAATCATGGATGCTATCAAGCAAATACCTTCGTATGCCAAGTTCTTGAAGGACTTGTGTACTCAAAAGCGCAAGGTCAACGTCGAATAGAAGGTCTTTCTCACCGAACAAGTGAGCTCGATCATTCAAACGAATATTGCGCCAAAGTACAAGGACCCGGGGTGTCCTACTATCTCTGTCATGATTGGGGGAAAAAGAATTGAGCAAGCTTTATTGGACTTGGGCGCGAGCGTTAACTTACTTCCATATTCAGTTTACCAAGAGCTTGGTTTAGGGGAGTTGAAGCCAACCCGAGTCACTTTGCAATTGGCGGATAGAAGCATCCGTATTCCTAGAGGTATCGTGGAGGATGTTTTGGTTCAAGTGGACAACTTTGTGTATCCGGTTGATTTTGTGGTGTTGGACACTTGCCCTATGGCTTCTTCTCCAACTTCGACCCCCGTTATTCTCGGAAGGCCATTCTTAGCTACCTCGGATTCTGTCATTAATTGCCGGAGTGGTCTCGTGAACATGACTTTTGGGAATATGAAGATGGCGGTTAATGTTTTTCACGTTGGAAGTCAAATGGGAGATGACGACGATGTTCAAGAAGTCAACTGTATCGACTCAATAGTTCAAGATCATGTGGATGAACTCTTGTCTAAGGATGCTTTGGAGGTGTGTCTTACCGCCGAGGAAGCCGATTTCTTAGAATCTCCAGAAGTTGAGTATCTTTGCTCTTTACTAGATGACGAGGAAGTTTGTGGGGCGGAATCGTGGATTCCTACATTTGAGGAGTTGCCACCAATTGAGAGAAAGACTTTGCCATCTAGTGTCGAGCCGCCTAAGCTTGATTTAAAGCCCCTGCCTGAAACTTTGAAGTATGCCTATCTTGGTGATAACGAAACTTTTCCGGTGGTAATATCCTCCACTCTTGAGAATCTTCAAGAGTTGGAGTTGCTCGCATTATTACGGCGGCACAAGAAGGCTATTGGGTGGACCATAGCCGATATACAAAGCATCTCTCCCTCCCTTTGCACGCATCACATCTATCTTGAAGATAATGTGAAGCCATCGCGCCATCCACAACGGCGGCTGAATCCTATTATGAAAGATGTGGTTCGAGCAGAGGTGTTAAAATTGTTGGAGGATCATCTATCCTATTGCAGATTCTAAATGGGTGAGTCCTATCCAAGTGGTACCTAAAAAATCGGGAGTAACAGTTGTGAAGAATGACCAAGATGAGCTTGTGCCAACTCGGACTGTCACCGGGTGATGTGTTTGTATCGATTATCGCAAGCTAAATGCGGTAACCCGGAAGGATCATTTCCCGCTCCCGTTCATTGATCAGATTTTGGAAAGAGTAGCTGGCCATGCCTTTTATTGCTTCCTAGACGGCTATTCCGGGTACAACCAGATTGAGGTCGCCATGGCCGATCAAGAAAAGACTACATTTACTTACCCATTCGGGACTTTTGCTTATAGGCGCATGCCATTCGGCTTGTGCAACGCTCCCGGCACTTTCTCGAGGTGTATGATGGGTATTTTCAGTGACATGGTGGAAAAGATCGTCGAGGTCTTTATGGACGATTTCTCGGTTTTCGGAGATTCTTATGAGTCGTGTTTAGCCAACCTTGACAAAGTATTGGAACGGTGCGAGGAGAAAAACCTTGTTCTAAATTGGGAGAAATGCCATTTTATGGTAACGCAAGGCATCGTGTTGGGCCATATCGTTTCATCGAAGGGCATTGAAGTTGACAAGTCGAAAATTGATCTCATTGCCAACCTCCCTACTCCCAAGTGCCTCAAGGACATTCGTTCCTTCCTCGGGCATGCCGGTTTCTACCGAAGATTCATTAAGGACTTCAGTGCCATTTCTCGGCCATTATGCCATCTTCTTTCGAAAGATGCCCCTTTTGAGTGGACAAATGATTGTGAGGAAGCATTCCGGAAGCTTAAGGCGAGTCTCACAACTCCACCTATTGTACAAAGCCCCGATTGGAACCTCCCATTCGAGCTTATGTGCGACGCGAGTGACTATGCCGTCGGGGCTGTTTTGGGCCAAAGAAGGGATAAACAGCCTTGTGTTATTTCCTACGCGAGCAAAACATTGAACGATGCTCAAATGAACTATTCCACTACCGAAAAGGAGTTGCTCGCGGTAGTTTTTGCCTTGGATAAATTCCGCTCCTACTTGATTGGTTCGCCTATTGTTATCTACACGGATCATGCCGCGCTCAAGTATTTGCTCACCAAGCAAGATGCAAAGGCTCGGCTCATTCGATGGATTCTCTTGCTCCAAGAGTTCGATCTTACCATCAAGGATAAAAAAGGAGTGGAAAATGTGGTGGCCGACCACTTATCGCGGTTGGAGTTTGAGGATCGTACATCTAAACTTCCGATCATTGACACTTTCCCGGATGAGCAACTCTTTGGTGTCTCGAGTACCCCATGGTTTGCGGATATTGTCAACTATTTGGCAACGGGGTTACTTCCGACACATTGGACTTCTCAAGAGCGGAAGCGATTTCTTTCAAGGGTGAAAATGTTTTCATTTGATGATCCTTATTTGTTTAAGTACTGTCCAGATCAAATCATCCGGCGATGCGTGCCAGACTCTGAGCATCGGCGTATTATGAACTTTTGCCACACGGAGGCTTGTGGCAGCCATTTCTCTTTCAAGAAAACCGCAGCTAAAATTTTACAATGCGGTTTCTATTGGCCTTCTTTGTTTAAAGACACGTTCGAGTTTGCTAGGACTTGTGAACGGTGTCAAGCCTTGGGAAAGATCTCCCGACGTCACGAGATGCCCCTTAATCCCATCTTAATCATTGAAGTTTTTGATTGTTGGGGCATCGATTTTATGGGGCCCTTTCCTACATCTTTTGGCTACCTCTACATTTTGCTTGCTGTTGACTATGTCAGCAAGTGGGTGGAGGCAATCCCCACGCGCACGAATGATGCCCAAGTTGTAGTCGAGTTTCTCCGGGAGTACATATTGGCACGGTTTGGGATGCCAAGAGCCATAATCAGTGACCAAGGAACACATTTCTGCAATAGGTCATTTGCGGCCTTAATGAAGAAGTATGCAATTGTGCACAAGGTCTCCACGGCTTATCATCCCCAAACCAATGGGCAAGCTGAGTTAGCTAATCGGGAGATAAAAGGCATTCTTGAGAAAACGGTTAATCCTACCCGCAAGGATTGGTCTCTTCGGTTGACCGACGCCTTGTGGGCTTACCGTACTGCTTATAAAACGGTGTTGGGAATGTCTCCTTATCGGCTTGTTTATGGAAAGCCTTGCCATCTTCCGGTGGAATTGGAGCACAAAGCTTATTGGGCGATTAAGAAGATGAATGCTTCAATGCCGCTTGCCGGTGCTAAGAGGAAGCTTCAGCTCAACGAACTCGAGGAAATCAGGTCCGATGCTCATGATCGCTCTAGTTCATATAAAACCAAAGTCAAAGCTATGCATGATAAAAACATTCTTCGGAAGGACTTTGAAATAGGCCAAAAGGTGCTTTTGTATAATTCTAAATTGCATTTGTTTCCGGGCAAGTTAAGATCTCGTTGGGCGGGTCCTTATATTGTTAAATCTGTTTCCCCTCATGGGGCCATAGAAATTGCAAATGAATCCAATGGGAATGTTTTTAAAGTTAACGGCCAGCGGCTTAAGCCGTTTCTTGGTCATTCTGAAGTTGGCGAGCCTGATGAGGACTTGAGCAATCCCGTTTATTCTGATGCTCTTGTTTCTTAGTTTGTTTTGACCTATTTTTGCACGGGGAGCGAAAGCGTAACCACTGAACTTAACTGTTTGTTGGACCCGGCCCCTGGGTAGGGGGTACCCACCATTGACTTGGGTATATATAGTACCGCACGCCGCTATTAAAAAAAGGATCGTGTGCCCAGCTCCGGTTAGTAAGGGCAATGTTTATCTTTTTGTACATATTTGCATGCTTGTTAAGTTATGGGATTTTCACTTGATAAGATTTCACCAATGCATCTTTGTAAGGGCTTTAATTAGTTCTCCTTGTGGTAGTTTACCGTTAATGATCCATGCTTCCCAGATATGTCCCTATCGGGGGCAGTTTAGGTCTTTGGGTGAGACTTGGTATTCCCGTGCCTTGGCGCTAGGCTCTATCTTGTCTCACTTTGTTTCGATCATAGGGAACGCTGGGCTTAATTGCTTGGCGAGGTCAAGCGGTCAATTTTACTTCGGGCGTTGATGTAACAAATTTGACGGTCTAGTATAGCCACCCGTGTCTTCGCCTACTCGGTGGGACACGGGAAGAAAAGTATGGCTCGTGAGATTGCGTGAAGATCGGGTGGTGTTTTTAATATTTCTTTTGTATATATGTTTGTTGGCACCCGGATAACACGAGCCGGGCGGTTCTAATGTCATTTGTCTCTTAGTAGGTAGTTCGAGCTTAAGTCTTTTGCAGGGTGTACGTGCTACCACACCAGCCTTGGTGGATTGGGTCTAAAGTCACGGTGACTGAGGCATTCAGGAGCCCTAAGCATGGGTGTGATTGCGTGTCGCGGTTGTTAGTCCAATAAAGCCTTGACCATGACCCTGTGTGACTAGCTGTGGTTCCGTTGGAAGAGCCGAAGGAGTCGACCTTGGAAGCCGTTCGTATGACGAAAGGAGACGGTGACGCAAAAGCCTCCAACTTGGTCGAGGTATACGGGGGTTGACATTCCCCCGGAGGTATGATTTTTTGTTCTTTCCCTCTCAATACTATTGTTCTCCATGCTATGAGGACATAGCTCATTTCAAGTTGGGGGGGAGAGATATATATATGCTATATATATGCTTTTATTCTTTTGGTACAAAATTTTTCGTTTTATTAGTGCAATCCTTCCGTAGTACATAACTTTTGGTGTGACACAACTTGGCACATGCTCATAAAGTTCTTAAAAGGCAAGAGTTTGATGTAATCTTGAGTGTTTCTCTACATTACAACTCGGTTGCATGATGCAAGGATGAGTGAACTAGGTGTTGAGTGTGTTTTTAAGTAAGTTTTACCCATATCCCGTCGTTTTTATCTAATACTCTTAGTTTAGGTATTTAATCTCATGTTCATGCCTAGTTGTGTTTTGATATCTATTTTGAATCGTTACGGAATCTATGGCGTACTTAGGAAGTGATACGAGGCATTCTTTCTTTGATTAAACCACAAATGTGTCCCATCGTCCTATTTTGTATCCTAGTCCGTGTCCTACGTTTTTTCTCATTAACCTAGGGATCCGGTTGTTCGGAGGGTGTTTGGAAGGTGTGTTACAAGTTTGCAAGGTGGTTTGGAGTTGTTTGGGGTGAGTTACAAGAGGTCGGGGTATGAATTGGCCATGAAAGCATTTTCTGCAGATTTTCAAAGGAAGGTATCGTACCTTAAAAAAGTGGTACCAGTACCATTTTGTTTCAGAGCAAGACAGTTGGCTGGGTACCGGTACCTTAAAAAAGTGGTACCGGTACCAAGTGCATTTTGACAGTTACAGATGTGATTAAAAGGCACGAACTACCCACTTTATTTTCATAACCCCCGACCTTCTCTCTGCTCCTCCCATGACCTACGGCATTCCAAGAGCCCTAACCCCTGAAAACCCCCCGATTTCAAGATTCAAGCCCTAATCCGAAAATTTCAAGGTAAACCCATTCTCTCTCTCTGGGATTCGAAATTTCTACCAATTTCTCCATGGGTTTCGAATTTCTTTCTTTTCTTTCCATCATTCTTCATATCCCCCATCTCTCCTACATATAATCTCCATCAATCCCCTCATACAAACCCAGAAATCACCCCCACTTCTCAAATTCCGAAAATTTCCTTACCCTAGCCGAAAATTCAAATTGTTCCGTTATTCTCTGTGGCTGTGATAATGGTTCGTACCAAGAGGCCAGGAATTACAGGGGCGAGTTCTAGTGCCCCTGTTCCGGACATTGTACAGGAGCAAGAGAGTTCAGGCTCTGAGGAGCCCGTGGCTGGACAGTCAGGCCGTGGGTCAAGGAAACGACTTCGTCGGACTGGGAAGCAGGTTCAGGCTGATAAACGGGTTGAGTGGAAGGAGGGAATGATGAAACGACGGTTCAAGAATGAACGTCAGGTTAAGGCGAAGTCCATTGGGAACGATCATTTGGTAATTCAGCGCATTCGGAGCAAAGGTATGAATTTCTGGACTCGTAGATTGGAGGGGTACAATATCGTTGGCGTTATTGAGTTCTACCAGAATATGAAAACCCCTCCAGCTGGTTTTTTGACTAGCAATACCGCTAGAATTGTCTCGAAGGTAGGCGGCAAGGATATTATGATCGATCCTACAGTGATTGCTAGGTATTTGGGGTACGAACGGCCCGCTCCAGAGACAGTGAACTACCCCCGTGATGAAAAGATTGATGATGGGTTGATTAACAATGTCTTGTACACGAACCCAAAGAATGCAAAAATTCCACACGTTGTGGGGGAGTTTAGGGATGATATTCGGGTGTTGAACAAGGCTTTTCACCATAATTTGTATCCGAGGGGTTTAGAGCACAAGCCGAGTAGGAAGAGTGGGGAGCTAATGTACGCCTTCATGAATTCGAGGCTAGTGGTGGATTGGGCGAAGTTTATCTTCAATCAGTTGATTGACTTCAAGAACAGCACGATTTCAACTGCCCGGATGCCTTTCCCTTGTATGATTACCACCATTTGCAAGCAACAGGGTGTGAAAGGAAATGATTACAAGAAGATGGAACGACTTGACCCGGGGCCTATCACTGGTGCCTTTTTGAAGAAAAGCAAGCCACGTTCTGGCGTCCTCAAAGAAAGTTCAAAAGCCTTTTTGACCACCAAGCCTGGCCCGAAGGAGAAGAAGGAGAAGAAAGACAGCATGTGGAACAAACTTTTCTGTCAAAACGTCGCTATTCTGAAATGTTTGTGGAAGAGTGAAGAGAAGAGGAAGAAAGAAAAGATGGAGAGGAAGAAGCTGTCCAAAGAGGTTGGCAAGCTCAGGCACGAGTTACAATGGCATACGCAACATGTGGTGGAGGATGGTGCAGCCGCATATGAGGCACCTCCGGAAGCGGAATTGGTCGACAGTAGTGTGGAGGAGGAAGAAGAGGACGATGAGTCCGATGAGGATAGTGAAGAAGATGACGAGGATGATGATGGTGGTGACAATGAGGACTAGAGTCGGTGGTTTTTAGTGTTAGAAAATCCCTCTATTTGGTCGGGGTGTTCGGTGGTCGACATCCCACCTTTTATCTTGTCTCTTTATTGTTTTTGTTCAAGTTTAACTTTAACTTATGCAAGTTTTTGTAAGGCCGGCATGTGGCCTTTGAATTGGTGTTTTGTGTCGGTGGCGGTCAAGGGTAGATAACCAAGCTAGATATGGCCGCCACCCGTTTTGCTAACCGTTCTTTGCAAACCAAGGTCGTTATATGCTAATGAAGTCCTTAGTTGATCCTTAGTACGCCTTGATTCCATGTTGATTCAATATTTGATGTTTAGAATAGTTAGTTTGTGGCATGTTTCCTTTCGGTAGTATAGTTTTTAGTTGCTTATTTATTCATTCTGTTTTAAAGTGCTCTCCACATATGAGGCGTAGTATTTTTGTTCACTATTGCCTACTTTCCGAGCACTTTTTGTGGGATATGGCTGCTAGAGGGTGCGTACGTTTGCAATATTGGCGTATCCTCTCTTTGGATGTAAATACAAGGCTTTTGTTGCTTACTTGGGACATGCTGTGTACTTGGTTATTCGTTTTGTATCTAGCTGCGAGTTGTGGTATAGATAAACTGTGATTTTGAACTCTTGCTAGTTTGGGATACGGGATAAGCATGTTCCTTAGTTGTGTTATCGGAAGGATTGTTAAGTTTTTAAATTGTTAAGTTTTAAGTTCTATATTATGTTTGCTAGGGACCAGCAAAGTTCAAGTTGGGGGGTGTGATTAGCACCCAAGATTGTATAATCTTGGGGCTTTAATCCTCTAATTTGTGGCTTTTATTTGTTTAAAGTTATTGTTTTTATCCCATTTTGCACGTAAGGTAGTTTTGTGTGATTTTCAGGTTAAAGGTGCTATTAAAGGGGTTTTGAACGCCAAGAGGAGTTCCGGGATGAACCAAGTGTCGAAATACCCGTCGGTACTCATTTCATCGTCACCGAAGCCTAACGGTGTTACAAAAAGCCTTGGAGCTTGGCCGGAGGTCAAGGTTGGCAAGGACCGTGCCAAAGTGGTTCAAGCGACCCTAATGCATCGAGGATGGGTCTTAAGGGTATCCGAGAGTCCAAGTGCCCATGGCATATGTCCGCCAAGTCTCGGTGCTCAAGAAATCAAGCAATGAAAGGCCGTCGGATCACGCCAAGGCATGATAGCCCAAGCGGCCCCTGTTCTGCATTTTGTGCACAGAGGTATTGGTACCTCGTTTTTGAGGTACCGGTACCTTGTCGCTGAAATTGAAGACAGTTGCATTGGTACCAATACCTCGTTTTTGAGGTACCGGTACCAATGCCCTTCGACCAGCTTTTTGTGCTGAACAATTCAACCTTCCATTTATAGAAAGTTTCTACTTTAGGCATGTTTTTGGGATATTTTAGGGGTCTTTTGGTCCACTTTTTGGCTGATTGTTTAAGCCTATTTATAGTCTTTTATTGCCATTTATGGCAAAAGGTAACTTTGAACACTTTAAGTCTTTAATGTTTTGAGAGCTCTTAGCCATTTTCTTTCAAGCTTTTGCATTCAATTCCTCAACAACTCAAGTAAGTTATGGTTAGATGTTAAATTCTCAAGTATTAATGTTGTAGCTACGGTTGAGATCTCTATATAAATCAAGTTTGTTTTTAATTCTATCGGTTAATCATGTTTTCATTTCTTGGCATGCTTTCTAGTCATTTTGCTATGGGTGAGTAGTTAATCGGTTCGGTCATAGGGTGAGGTTCACCCTATGGATTAGTCAATTAAATGGTTTCTCTTAACTTTAGCTTAATTTCAAGGTTTTGAATGAATTAAACCCATGATTTCTAGTATTGACCATGGGGTTGGTGGCTTCTTTGATCAATGAAGTCTATCGCCTTATGCAACGTGCTTGATAATCTTACGCGTGCGAACGATCCTTTTTCGTCTCTCACTTGCGTTAAATGAGTTCAGTTTGAATTAATGCTTTGAGTTAAGTTACAAGTAGTCTTCAGCTTTTAATACTTTTAGTGGAATCCGGACGGTTTCGGTTCACTCATGAGTTAGATGAAGGAACCATTTTATGGCTAAGTCGTGGGTAAATCAATCCCTTTGACTCGACCATCTTAATCTAGTTTATTTCCAAGTTTAATTTCGTCAATTGAATCAAAACTCCAAAGTTGGCCGCTTGAACGCCGTAACTCTCTATTCAACATCTATCCCAAATTCGCTTAAGAAGTTTTCTCTGTGGGAACGATTCCGGTCTTGCCGGTTAATATGCTTTCAACGACCTAGCCCTCCGCTCGGGGTGTAAACCTTTCTAAGAGGTTAGGTTGCGACGAAGCAGCGGTCCTTCTCGCCAGTTGACGGACTATTTCCACAAAGGGAGTGCTGCTATGTGCACTGATCAAAATCATATCGACTGTGTACCGACAGTCGTGCCGGGTCAACTCCGGTCACCAGACAGCCGATCCGAGCCGTCCAAAAATTCAAAAAAAAAAAAACGAGGGGCCTCTTGAGAAAATCAAAGGCATTTGACGTGTGTAAGTGCTCGATCTAAACACCCCATTTTTTGTGTATATATACGATGTATATGAAAAAATGAGGTATTTGGATCGAGCATCTCAATAGATCGGATGTCATTTATTCTCACATGAGGTATTTGCTTTTTTTTTCTAGAATTTTTGAACGACTCGGATCGGCTGTCCGGTAGCCGGAGTTGGCCCTGTGCAGCTGTCGATACATGATCGATATCAATATCATTTTCGTTCCACATATCAAGGGAAGGCGCTGGAATCATGACCCTGCTATGACCAAGAGCAACGTTACGTAGTTGAAATCGTTTATTTCTTTTTTTTTTTTTTCTACCCAAAATGATAGAAGTTGTAATATATATCAAAAAATAACTGAATGCATCGAAATTGGACAGCCAATGGAACACTAGAATCCCCACACATGGGAGGAATAACTCCCATTAGGAGGAGAGAATCAAAGGGAAAATGACGGCCTATAACGTATTTTGATAATTAATATCCGTCAATGATATTTTTAGCATTAACAAATATTTTCAGCATGTTTCAGCGGGTATTAATTATCAAAATACGTCATTGACCGTCATTATCCAAGAACCAAACCAACAAAATTAACCAAAAAACAAATGAAACCAAAAACAGACAAGAAAATTTTAAAAAGGGCCAAGGATGCTGTCGCAAGAAGCCGCTGCATCGGATCCGTCAATTTATTTGCCGAATAAGCAAAGCCAAACCATCCCCATCTTCAAATCTTCATCAAATCAGCCCCAGCAAGGCAGACAAGTAAACGGAGGAAAGAGGTGGAGGTCGCAAGAGGAGCACAACAAGGCTAGGAGGTGAAGAAAAGGGAGGCTGGAGGAAGGGGGGAGGTGGAGGTGAGGAGTGGCAGCCACCCCCACCCCCCTCTCCCAAATAAAACCCTAGAAGGAGAAAGGTTTAGAGAAAGAGGCTCTCCAGTTGAAATTGTTTATTTCGTGGAGCTCCAAATGTAGAACAATTTCGTAAAAAATAAAGTTTAGAAGCACATTTGTACAGAATTATTAACAATGTAAACAAAAACAAGCTCGAGTCGTTCGTTCAATTAGTTATCAACGTCCAATTTTGAGTTTTTTTTTTTTTTTTTATATAAGATTGTTCTAGGCGTTAAGCTCTAAAAATGAACTGTGGTTGTTTGTATCGTGTTTTGAAGCCCGTTTCACAGGCACATGCAACAAGCTATTGCGATAGCAGTCAATATATGCAACAACCTATTGCTAGAGGATGGTGAAACTAATTTCTAATCACAATTGTGAAAGTGCAAAAAAGGAAAAAAAAAAAAAAAGGGGACACATCCAATATGCGGAAAGTCTACAGCCACCGCATGCCATGTGGGGCTCACTCCGGATCCTGTACGGATGATCCAAGCCGTTCAATAATTTTTAAAAACAACAAGTGGGGAACGCGAAACATCAGCTCAATCCGATATGTGTAGGTGCTTGGATCAAGCTGATCATCTTTTTGTTCACCAGAAAACCAATCTTTCTATTTTTTTCCAATTTTTCAAAGATGACAAGCTTGATCCGAGAACTTACACATATCGGATTGAGCTGGTGTTCTGCGACGCCCACTTTATTAATTTATTTTTAATTATTGAACAGTTCGGATTATCTATGCGGGATATGGAATGGATCCCACACAACGTGTGGTGGTCGACCATCGCATTTTCGGGCGGTGGCTGTAGCGTTGCTCTACAATATGCATGCAAATTTGGACTAATAGTTTATTGTGGGCCCGCACTACGCTGGAACTTGGAAGTATGTATGAGTATCGTCGGCCACTGCTTTGCGAAAGACTATACTTTTGTGAAAGACTTTTCTTTATAAGTTGGAACTTGCAAGGGGACGGACCACTGGCTCCATTTCTTGGTCTACCCATGGAATTAATTGGTGATATTTTTGGAGCTGTTCATAATTTCCAAGTTGGCGGGGGCTACCTCCATCAGGTGTAGACGTTAATTTCGATATTGAGGGAAAAGACATTAGCCTTGTTGGTTTTGGTTTTTAGATTTTGGATTTTAGATTTTGAGTGAAGAAAGATAGAGAGAGAAATGAAATTAAAGTAATAATTGGAAAAATTTATTGAAGACCATAGGCTGAGAGAGAATCCAAAAACCAAAATGAACAAGATCTATTGATAATGCAATAATGCAAACACTATTACATGGACCTCTCCTGAGTTTTTTTTCCAAAAACCACATAAATTCCCTCAAGTTTTTAAAATGACAATATGAGTTTCCTACGTATTAATTTAACGATGTTGGACTCCTGCAGTTGGTAAAACTTGAGAATACTCTCCCGCACATAAATCTTTTTGACAAATCTATCATTGTAAATTTGTAATCCAATCCAATCCTACACAGATACTACTACTTAGATTAACAAATTTCACCATTGAGATTTGTATTTAAGAGAGTCATGAAAGCAGACGTCTAAGGTAAAGTTGGAGCTCAAATAAGGGGTATCGAAAATGCTTATGTATCTCCATTCATCAATTTTTAATCCAAAGGTCCGCCATATTTGTGTGCGGTGCCCGGTCGATCAACTTGAAATTTGCTTGATCAATTTTCTCCACTTGTTTTTCAACGGTAGGGTATGATACCGATCGATCCCAATCCATTGTGTGAAAATTCACTTGATCAACTTATAAAAACCGCTTGATCAATATTTTTTATTGTGTAGATTGTCCTACAATGCCACCTTACACTCCACTCTCAATTGCTATTATAAAAATGATTCATTCCATTCTAATTATACAGACTCGCAAATGTAAGATAAGGAAGAGAAAAAATTACAATTGGATAAAGTTGGATTTAAGGGAACTATGTGGATTGTCAATCGATTGCCAATCAAAAGGGAGCTCAATTGTTTGGAGCCCATAATTTCAATTTTTAGAAGGTTATTCATATAATTTTTTACTTTTTTCTAAAAAAATTCAAAAAAGATAAACACGGTCAACAAAATCACCGAAAAGACTAACAACCAAATAAATCACTAATTAAAAAAGAAGACGAAGAAGTTATGTTAGTTCAAACTCCAGCGTAGGATTTATTGGAGAAGATAGTAGTTTAGGATGACATTTATATTCTATTTCCCAAGTGAGGGTGAAAATAAAATTAGGGATAAGGAAAACTTTGTGGGAGGCAAACAGATAATTCGTAAAGAGCAGAACCAAACTACACAGCTTAACAATTGAAAGAAACCTCACTGGGAACGTACAGATCTGCATTTAGGATCCTTGTGGATATTTCCAAGCCATGCAAAGCGACCATGTAAAATAATTTTACGAAAAGCAAAGATTTCATTTTATTTTATGGTGTTTGGTTGATAGTTGTTCCACACAGAAAATTTTCTGGAACACATCCTCTAAGTCAGAGTTCTGGTTCAATGCAACAAAAAAAGTTTGTTGTAAATTAGCTTCTCTCTCTCTCTCTCTCTCTCTCTCTCCGCTCAATGTGTTCAGAACGTGATTTTAAGGGTTCCCGCAAGAAATCGGTAAAAAAAAAAACCACACCGGGAAATGCTTGATTTGAGCAGTTTTTTATTGAACCGTTTAATAAAATACAAACAAAAACTGTTCGGATGAAGCCCTTCCCAATCATTTTATTTGCCGATTTCTCGCGAGTACTCTTAAAATCACATTCTGTTCACATTGAGTGACTCACATTATCGAAACTCGATCGGAAAAGGGGAGGTGCAGACGGGAAGGGGTGTGGACTTGATCCGAACTGTGTGTATGTATGTATGTATATATATATATATATACACACACACACTAACACAATTCATCTATTATGTATTCCGTTATTTGCTTTTGTGTAAATGACATTCCATTGTTGACCAGGAAAAGGTAGCAGGTGCAAAGCTAATGGCATCTCTGATGGCTAGTGAAGCTGCTATTCTAGATAGTATTGCGGGAGGACTACTGGATGCTAGAACAATACTTTGAAGTATATTATCTTCGTCGGATACTTCGCCGGAAGTACAAGAAGTATGCAACCAGTTGCTTTCATGTCTAACTTCTCCATTGATATGTTTGTTTTTGCTTTTGTTTTTTGTAATTTCATTTTTTATGTGAACGCGAGGTACTTACAAAAATTATGCAACTGTTGCTTCCCGTGTGTCTATTGGTAGAAATTTTGTGGATGCATTCTACTCCTAATTTTACATTTGTAGAATCTTCTGGTGGTGATTGCTATGAGAAGCTAAAACCTTAGTGTGAGATGGTAGAAAAACAGGAGTATGAGTTTTGATTTGGACTGTTTATCTGCAATTCGATATGTATTTTTTGGATTGTTTACAGACATTATACATTTTTACACGGGTTCACGCATCATGGACATTTTGACAATCACGAAGTAGAGAATAAATTAATAAACCAACAAGCCATCAAAACAAGGATGCAAAGATTTACGTGGTTTTGCTCAAGCACAAAGCAAGAACGTCTCCACGTGCGAAGAGCGACTTCAATTCGTCCCTTGTCTTGTTTTCACAATTTCTCAGGACTATTAACTTCAATAGCATTGAACTACATATAGAAACAAGAACCACATGCACCAATTGGATGCACGAGTGAGAAAATTTGGCTTCGATTAACCAGTTGGTTAATTTGTCTTGTTCATGTTATGATTGGGAGGATGTTTAGAGACAAATCTCTAGTGCAGCCCAGAGGGACCACAAACTGAAGAGACAACTGATCAAAACTTTAATATCACGCCCCAATAATTTCTTCGTTGTTCATTTTGGGTATGGGTCAGGCTTTATTATTCTTATCATTGTAGACCCTGTAGACCCTTGGGTGTTTCAGGCTTTTGCTTTTGTGGTGTTCATTCAACTTTTTGTTGGATTCTCTTTCCCCTATTTCCCATTTTTAATAAAATTTCATCTTTACCGATCAAAAATAATAATAATAATAATAATAATAATAATAATAATAATAATAATAAAGAACAAAGAACTCCACAATTATACCGTAAGGAGCCTCTCCTTGATTATACCCAAAGGAACCTCTCCATAATGGACCTCAAAGAGACAAAAACTTGAATCCCCAAGGTTCACATTTATAGAAATGCGTTGAAAATAAGTCTAGACCGAACGGACTAGGAATTTTAGTCAAATAAGCCTAAATAAATTTTAACAAGGAATTGTAACGGACAAATTTGCAAAACATGTGTAGGCGCATGCAAATTCAAATATGTACATAATGTGATATATGCAATTATCGAGTTAATTATAAGGTTACAGTCACCTCTGTGCAGTGCTCTTTTCCTTAGTATATATTCTCTCTCTTCAATCAGGCCCAAATTTGTTTGATTGATTTAAATGAATTTGGATGCATGCATGCAAGAATTAGAGGCTGTCTTGTGCATTCAAACAATAGAAGTTTTAATCCTAGGCGTGACCACAAGGAAGAATTGGTATGGGGAAACAACAGAAACCATACAAGTCAATTTTGAAATTCTTTTGGGAACGACCTTCAATACTTAAGTGGGTTTTGGAACATGTTAGGCAAGACCGCCAAGAGTGCACATTGACGCAAGGAGAGATGAATAATCAAGACGAGGAGGCTGGGAGAGGAGATGGAGGAGGAGAGAGAAATTTCCAGACTAAGAGGTGTTGCGTGTTGGAGATAAAAAATAAAATTATCCTCCTAATCCCTCTCCAGAAAGTTTTGATGACTGTGATATTTGTCGGAGTCACACAATGTGCGTTTATAAGTAAGAATGAGAGCGACAGCGCGAGTTGAAAAAACGCATTTCAAAAACATCTTAAATTACTAAAATTCACAAGATCGAAGTTTAGAAACGAGTATAACTCAAGAAGTGAAATTGAGAATTACAGAGTGTTTACAGTAGTGATGAGTTTTGAGAAAGAATTTTTTGCAATCAAGTTGTTAGCTGTTTTCGGCAATGAATTAAGTTGTTAAAAAATGTCAAATTATTTTCACTAATCAATAAGTTGTACATGGATATGTGAGTGAAAATTTTGTTAAAAAATAAGTTGTTGATAAGTTGTTAGTGTGAACGTGCAAAATTTTAAAATGTGAAAACGTGTTGCTTAGTGTGAATGAGGTGGCAAAATAACGTACGTTTTTTCCTAAAAACTTAGTGGAAACTCCACCGTCGGACTACTGGAAATAAAAGTGAGTAGGACGTGTTTGCAGCATTAAGCATTGTCGGCCACTGCCTTGAGAAAGTCTTACTTTTGTGAGATGTGTGTAATGTAGCTCAAAAACTCGCAATTACAAAAGAAACAAAATTTATGGTACTTATTATATTTACAAAATGCACACATGATTGCATGCAGTTGTCGCATTTGAACCAGAAACAGAATTACAACACTGAAGTATCGAATTTGCTACATAATGTAAAGCACCGGCCTCTGCGTAATGTGATTTACATCCACGGTTCTATTAACGTTTTCTAATTTACAATTGCGGGGATGAGACGGTTTCAGGGACCATATAGCGCGGCACCACAACCATTCAAAAGTGTTTTTAATGGTGTGGATTTAAAATAAACCTTTTTGCAGGAAGAGTAGACTATTCATGCAAAGAATTCTTTTTAAAATCTGGACCATTAATTGCTGAGATGGAGGGCCGCGCTCACTACACCCTTGTAGTGCAGTGGTGCGCTGTAGGATACTCGGATCCGCCGAATCCGACTGAGAGTGGGAGAAAAGTAAAATGGGGAATTGGAGAAAAGTAAAATGGTGAAATATTACAGAGACCTCTCCTGAATTTTTACAAAAATCACATATCTTCAACAAGTTTTTAGCATGGCAGTGAGTTTGTCCTGGGTGAGTGACATTGTCTATCCAAAAAATGCGTGGAGGGGTGGGAGAAAATCCGGGGCCGGCTTAATATATATATATATATATATATATATATATATATATATATATAATAGGTCTACTCTAATAAAATGGATAAATGCTAGGGAAGCATTGCTTCGGCATTATCAATATTATGGTTATGATGATGATGAAGACTGGGAAATAGAAATGCTCCAGTTGTCAATACAAAGACTTCAGAATAAACTGAATATTCTATCTTGTGCATAATTTTGCAGGATGAATCGACCACCTGATCGTGGTCGAGGAAGAGGAACTTCCTCTAGAGGCTGTGTCAAATCGAGGGTCACGCAAGCCGACGTTGAAGCCTACTTAAAGGCTCATAAACTCCAATATCCATCACTACAGGATGCTGCATCAGCATCAACATCCCCCTCAATGGCGGAGGTGGTTCAAATAGATGAAGTGTTCAAATTGAGTGAACACACTGAAACAATAATGATCTTGGAATCACAGTATGAAGAATATAAAAATGATCCATGGGAAATAAAGTCTCGTTATTTGGATACAATGAGTTATCCAGTCCCTGAAGGGAAATACAGACACTATTATGAAGTAATGCTTCAACAATCTGGATCTGTGGAATTTCGCCACACATATGACAGCAAGCTGGATCAAAAAAGCCCGATTAGCTACAGCAAGGCCGTAATAAAGGCGGTCATCCCAATTCACAGGTGGGGAATTCACCCACAACAATCAAAAACTTTGTCAATAAAGGGCGAGAATGGAATTCCAGTACGTTATAATTATTGGGATTACGTTCAAGCTTGGACAAAGACGTTTTACTATCAAAACCAAAAAAGAAGACATTCTTAGTTTCTAAAACTTTGTCCGTATATGGTGGGCAAAAATGAGTTGCCCAATTGGTTCTTGGCATGGTGGTCTAAATTTGGCCCCAAAACTGATGATTTTTTGCCAATAGAAGTGCAGAAGGAAATGGAGTTTTTCAACCATAACCATCCTCAATTAAAGGGGACGAATACTTCGGAGGGAAGATCATTCCTCTTCACTATGATCACTTTTGGTATCCCGTGGATTTGGAAATGGGATCTTGCTATTGGAAGAAATAATCTAGGACTTCCTGTTCTTCAGAGAATATTTCAATATCGTTGGTAGAAAGACATTGATTTAGAGAAAACTTTTTCAGAAATCAAAAACGCCACCCAAGAATTGAAACTGCAAATTAAGCAGAACGACAAAAAATCCAATAAAAATCATTTTCTGGAAATATCTGCTCAAATTAGGGCAAAGCATCCGAATTTGACAGATGATGAAATAGTTATTAAGACTATGGACTGTATGAAAGAGTAGTTTCTACAAACAGTCCAAGCCTCCCAGACCGCTGATGATGAATCCATGACATCAGCCAAAAGCAATGAAGAGGATACTAATCCATTCACATGTCTAGCAGGGGAATCTCAAGACCCCTATGAAGATGAAGGGACAACTGAGGCCCCAACTCTAGGAGACTTTTAGGACAGCATGACAAAGCTTATGACGGAACAACTGTCCTCAAGAAAAGGAAAAGAGAAGCAATAATATGTTCTTTTGACTGAAGTCTCAATGATGGAGACTTAGAAATAAGATTCGGGAGATTACTCAATTATGGAGTATTTTGTAAGACACTTAATAAGGAAGTGTCAGTAGTAGGTTCAACAACTTTAGGTGAAATGTTTGTGTCGATGGGGCTCCATTGCACCCGACAAAAGTTTTGCTTCAAGTTGTAATAATTTTATTTTCCTGTTCAAGTTCTGTTGAGTCCCCTATATAACGGACGCGTCTTTCCTTGTTTAGGCAGGTTTTATTTTGGTTTTGCCCTCTCTCTGTAAAAACCAAAGCATTCCGCTTCCTTCCCCTTCTGATAGTATTTGCAGTCTCTTTCCATAAATAAAAGGTCAGTATTTCTGTCGATCCTTTTGCATATATCGTGCATATATTTGGTATCAGAGCCAAATATGACTTAAGATAGAGTGTTAGTGCAAGCATACTCCATGGTTATCATAAGACTGCCTTTCAAATAAAATTTTAAAATTTTAAACCAAAAATTTAAATGTAAGGTAACATTCAAGGTAGTGGGACGTCACCCAAGTCGCGTTCGGATTTGTTCAGCCATGAGGACCCGGGAAGGGTGATTTGGCCTATTGCTCCGGTAAATCATTGATAGACGTGCTATCAGGAATGTTCTCTTTCATTTAAAAAAAAAAGAAAAAAAAAAGGATGGATTATGATAAAATGGATTATGTGAGCACTAACACAATCATCTCAAATATGAGAAGATTATTTCGTTCTGATAATGAAAGAATAAAAAATTTCTGAACTAGTAGAATATGCCAATGTGCAAGAATAATTAAATCACTGGACTATTCCTCTAATACGCCCTTCAACTATATATGGGCATGGATTATTTGAATTTAAGAGTTCCATGGCAATAAAAACCGTGGAAAGAACGGAGAGTTTAGAACTCAATGATAAAATAATAAATCTTTTGGATCGTAGAGATCTAATTGCTCATATGAATAATTATAAATATGTTCATATTGGTTTTGTGCAAATTGCTCTTAAACCTTTAACCTTGCTTGGAATGGACAATTGCTTACAAGTTACTCTAAGGGATGGCAGGTGTAATAATTGGAGGTCCTCAATTATAGGGGTTGTTGAGACCAGTTTGAGTCATGGTCCTGTAATTTTAATGCTTATCCTGATTTTTCTCTATCTCTTACTGATAGAAATATAGGAGAAGCTTTGAATTGTAGAATTCAGACTAGGGGTTATGATTTCTTACCTAGATCTGAAGTAATTGCAGTGATTTATAGAATTTATTATAAAGTCATGAATACTATGAAACCTAGGGTACGAATTATGCGCCCTGCAAATCAAACTGTTTTGATCGAATCCAATATGTTGACATCTAATATTGCAACTAATAGGTTGATTAATTGGGAAGAAATAACCTTTTCTGATAATTGGACTATAACTAATGCGGTTCCTCCAAGACCAATTGTTAATAGGATTGAACAAATAGTTCAAGATAATGATGGTACGGTTATTTTAAATTTTAGAAATACCCAACTTGATAGGTTGCTCAGAAGTAGGAGCTCTAGAAATAGTGGTCAATCAACCCAATTACCATATAGGGTTAGTATTCCAAATACCAGTCGACATTCGACATCGGAAATTCAAGAATCACACCATCCAAGAGAGGATGATAATTTAATTGGAATAAGAATTTCTGAGAATCAAATACCACAAGGTGTTTACACACACCCTAATAATGAATCACCTACTGCCAGTGAGATGGCTTTTACCATTAATAATGATAATAGGTCCTGAAGTGAGAAAGGAGATAAATAAAGAATTTCAACAACCCAAATTGTAACAACCCCGATTTTTAACGAATAAAAATCTCGTTGTTATTACTTGAATTACTTTAAATTCTTGTAATTTGTCATAATTACATTTTAGCTCTTGAAATTTGTTTCTTGACATTAAAGCCCTACTTGGTAAGCCTAGTTAGTTTCTAACCGACCTGTTGGAGAAACTAAACTAGGAAGCTACTTAGTTACTTTTCTCTAACCGCAAATGAACCGTTTTGCACTCTTGAACCTTTTGAACCTTTTCGACCCTAGATTAAGAATTGATTATTGTTTTTCTTTTAATTAGTTTGGTTTTATTCTTTGTCCATTGAATAATAAAAGTTAGGAAAACTATTATCTATTGGATAATAGAAACCGCAATTCTTTATATAAAAGTATACTTGGCTAAGTACTTTTATCTTTTAAAAATGGACTTTTAAAATACTTTAAAGGACATTTTTGATTAGTTTATTATTTAATTTTCCCTAGCAACTATTGTCCATTGGATAATAGAAGTTAGGGGATTTATTACCCAATGGGTAAAAGGGTTAATCTTTCAAAGTACAAAGGGGTTTATTAAACTAGTCTTTCCTAAAATCCCATGTGATGAAGTACCACTATTTTATTAGGAAAGTACTTGGTAGTCTTTAAACCCTAAGATTTCTAAGTACTCTAGTATTATTCTTTATTGGGGTTTTTGGTACCAATTGGATTAATTTAATGGGGAATTGATTCCCTAGATTACTTGGTACCTATGTATATTATATATTAGTACTTGAAAGACTAGAATAAGGCCCTAGTACAACATGTGTTTATTAGTTGTTCAAACTTAGTCTTTAAGTTTCTTTGATTCAAAAGTACCAAAGTACTATTATTTTATTTGTTCTTCTTGCATTGTGATATATATATATATATATATATATATATATATATATATATTAGTACAAGAGAGAGGGAGAGAGGAGCTGAGAGAGGTGAGAGAGAGAGAGAGAATTCGGCCAAGAGGAGGGAGAGAGAGAGAGAGAGAGAGAGAGAGAGAGAGAGAGAGAGAGGAAGGAAGGAAGAAGAAGATAAGATTGTACCTTCTTGATCCTCTTTGTACTTCATATCCTTTGTGAATATTCTTCCTAACCAAAAGACTTAACCTCCATTGTACTCCCATGATTTGTTTCACACCAAGATCTTGTACAATTATTCTTCTTACCCACCAAGTCTTGCAAGAATCAAATCCTAGCCATGCAAGCCTAGGATTGGCCTTTGATCTTCCATGATGGCATGACAAGTGTCAAAATGAGAGTTAGAGAGAAAGAGAGAGAGAGGGAGGCCGGCCTTAGAGAGAAAGAAGGAGCTCAAGCTTTGCCTATAAATAGAAGCCATTCCAAGCTTCAAAGTTCACACCTTCAAACTTTGCTCTCACTTCTCTCTAGAAACCATTTTCTGGACAGCCTACTATCTCTTTGTAAATCCTCAGTTTTCTCTTGCTTAAAGTGATTTTTAGAACCAACTTCCTTCGGGACAGTTGTAGAGCACTTTGAGACCTTCAAGTTAGACCTAAGAACCACCCCAATCAGTGAATAAATGACAAAGATATTATCATCCGAAATTCAGTAAAATTCTCGGATTTCCATTTCCAGACAGCTTACTGTCTCTTTCTTTATCACCATTTTTCTCCTACTTAAAGTAGTTTTTAGGATCCACTTCCTTCACGAAAGTTGTAGAGCGTTTCTAGAGCTTCAATTTTGACCCAATAACGATTGTATTCGGCCAAAGATTGACCGAGTTATTGCCATCCGAAGTTCGGTCCAGATTTGGAGTTTCACCACCCGTGGCATTTCCCAACTAGCTTATTCGGCCCCGACTAGTTTCGGATCAAGGTAGGATACTCTTACCCCTATCCCTATGTATATGTGGTTATCTTTAATTACTTTTTATCTCAAGTATTCATATTTTGATCTTTAAAATGATTGTGGGAATGCATATATGAATTGATTGTGTTACTTGTGGCGTGATAAAGAATAAGTGATTTTTCACTCCAAGGGCGTCCGAACATGTGGCGCTATACTTTAAGCGTTGATTTGAGTGAATGATCTTGTTAGTGCTTACTTTTGTCCTACCACGGAGTCTTTGTATGTAAACGAGACACGAGAACCGAGAAAGTAGAAACATGGCACCTAGGATGTGGTTTAATAAGAAAGATGTGTTTTCCTGGTAGGAAATATCTTTGAAACTACATAATGACTAGTTTGATGGCATTATGTGAGGTGTGTGTGTGTGTGTGCGCCTATGGGAACCCGGCGCGGCGGAACCATAGTGAGAATACTTGGGAGACCGGCGCGGCGGAATCAAGGTTGGGTGTGTGTAACTTGGTTATCCGCGGTACGGAGCCAAAGCAATTGTGTGCCAATGGGAACCCGGCGCGGCGGAACCATTGTGAGGATACTCGGGAACCCGGCGCGGCGGAACCAAGGTTGGGTGTGTGTGGCTTGGTTATCCGCGGTACGGAGCCAATGCAAAAGATTTTGAAAGGCTTGGTTATCCGAGGTATGGAGCCAATGCAAATGTTTTTGAAAGGTTGATTTGTAAGTGGAAAATGTTGACACGGTCTACGACGAGTCGCGTAGGAGAAACACCAGAATCTTGGACACCAACGATAGATGATTAACGAATTTGAATATGTGATTGTTAGTTGTAAGGTTGATGAGTAAGAATTTCCTATTGAGCGTTGTAGCTCATGGTGTTATCTTGTGGTGACCCTGACATATTATATCGGTGGCGACGCTGGTATAATGTGTCAGACTTTGTAGATAATCAAAATGAATAGTTCACTTGGAGGCCTTCGGAGCAGAGTAGCTTGCCAGAATGGAGGAGCGAGCGGAGCAGTAGTTAGGAGCCTTAGTTTCTCCTTTGTTAAATGAATGTACCCTTTGATGTATTTATGATGTAATAATGAGCTGGACTCTCTTTATTATGTAATAAATGTTTTATTAACGTACCCAAAATTGGGGGCGTTACACAAATACCAGGAATTCAGAACTTGGTATTTTTCAAAATATGATGCTAATCAATTACAAAAATTCAAAAAAGAATTTTATGATTGGCTTGAATATTCAAAGAGGATTATTCCATTTACCCAATGATTTTATGGTAGGTATTGGACAGAATTCGATAGGTCCATAAATGTAATACAGAATTATCATAGAAATTGGAGGTCTATGGCAGGAAATGTCATAAGTGCAGTCCATCCTCCAACCATACCGTTGTCAATTGAAGGCAACTCTGAGTTTGATTCACCTTTGGAAACTACTGCTTTTGTCAAACCTACAAGCACAGATCCAAATAGAAAAGTTTATAAACAGAATAATCATACTAATATTTGTCTCAATATAATAGGAGATCAATTGATTCATATGGAAGGGCAAATAGCTCAGACTAATAGGTCTACTCTAATAAGATGGATAAATGCTAGGGAAGCAGTGCTTCCCTAGCATTTATCCATCTTATTAGAGTAGACCTATTATATGGTCTTCTAAATATTGTCATCTCCGAATTTTGTCGACACCCCAATTTAATTCCCCCAGTCATTTTGTCTCTCTTCAGTTTGTTTCTTTTCAGTTTCTTGTTCCCCCGATGATGAATTAGGTCGTGAACAGTATTGATTGAAATGGTTTGAGTTTGGTGTATGTGGAACCCATCCCTTAACCCCAGAACCATTGAGCCCAGCTTTAACTAAGGGTTTGACTTTCGCGCGACTTTCTGAGACACTCGCGCGATGTTCCACTTGCCAGGTGGTGGTCAAAGTCAAACTTTGACTGATTGACCATCGCGGTTAAGTTGGAACCCTCGCGCGACGGTATCACTACATCGCGCGATGGTCGACACTTGTCGTATCCAGCTGGATTTTGTGATGATGAGGCGTCTGCAGGTCCATGTGACCCCGTTCCATCAACTGAACGGCGTTTGCTCGGCCAGCCTTGCACCACCTAGCCCCCCACTCTCCCATCAACTTGAGACCCCACTTTTCTACCAAGTAAGTGCTGCCAGCATTGTTGGCTGGCTGCATGACCTTGTATCACCACCAACAAACTCTCCTCCTTTCTATAAATAACCCCCATTTGATCTCTTTCAAAGGGTTACCAAAAAAAATCCCAAAAAGAAGAACAAGAATTACAACCTTGATCTTCTCTCAATCAAAGCTACCACCACTTTCTCCTTTGTCAAAGGCATACCACCTCACTCAAACCATATTCAAATCATTCAAGCAAAGGTATAATTTTCAGCCTTTACTATTTTGATCCCTGAGGGGGGCTGACAGGGTCAGGACTGGTAATCAATATCAGTTCTTGGCCCCAAGGCCAGCAAATTTACAAGATGCTGCGGACAGGTAAACCCACGCGCGATGAACCCATACAATCGCGCGATGCTTCTAGCTCGTGTGATATGGTTCTCGTGGGGATGGGTCTCTTGTTCTGATTCAATTTATATGATTTCATGTTCTCCTGCTTAACCATATTTGATACATCTCACCGTCTTGCATGCTAAAATCAGTAGTTTAGTTTAGTTTGCTTTCCTTGTTCATGTTGGAATGCCCCTGGGTAGCTTCTGAATATGTCTCAGAGCCCAGACATGCAAAGCAATTCCTGGATGTCCAGTCAGAACAGTCGCGCGATGATGTGACTCCATCGCGTGATGGTTTAGGCAGTCCCAGTGATTGCCCTTGCATGGGCAGCTAGGCCTTTGGTCTCTGATTTTATCACCCTCACTGTTTAAGGGTCGTATTTTATTCCTATTCGGTCAGATTGTAATAATTATTTACTTCCAGCACATATGAACTGCTTGGTTTGATCCTGGGTGTGCACTGGTCCTTCCAGAGCCCAGAAGGAGATAAAATTAAACCTGTAGGAGGGATGTTGATACTTGCGCGAGGGTATGAGTATGTCGCGCGATGGTGTGACTTGCATGTTCCCATTCTGTGCATGCAAGTTGGTCGCTGTTTGTGATAAACTCGTACCCATGCACTGTTTTGGCATCTTGAAATCAGTGTTCAGTATTATCTCATTTGTTCTTTTCATCCATGCTATCATCTATCACATCTTGCAAACATGTTACAGTTTTAATCCCCGATTAACTGTTCCCCCGCCCTAATTGGCTAAAAACTGATTAATCAAACAGAATCGCAAACAAACATCTTTCGCAAATGCCTAAGTAGAGACCGATCTCCGGATTGGGCGAGAGGGGTGCCATAAAACCCTTCCCCTCTCGTAACCTGGCTCCCGAACCCAGATATGGTTATGACGGACTGGTTCCTTAACTTTTTCAAATCAAACAGCGCGGCAAGTGCTTCGAAATACGGTTCCTTGGGTGTCGGACCTTCAAACCCGAGTGGCGACTCTGTATTTTCGCGAGCGCTTGTCATCCAGCTTCAAAAAAGCGCTCCCGCGAACCGGCAACATCTCTCCTTTCTCAAAAGGGTAGGGAACGGAATCCCTTCCCCGGAGGAGGGAAAGATTCGGGCAAAATCGCATTGCCCACAGTGGCGACTCTGCTGGGGAACAAATCGATATTAGTCTATACTTAGAAGTTAATACGCTTGGGAACAATCCCACAAAAGCCTGTCAAAATGGTGAGCTTCGCGCTGCCGAAGAAAGGATTGGTGATTTAACAGGACCTCGTGTCCGGCCATCCAATCTGGGGCTTTTCCGATTGTTCTCTCGTGTAGTTTCCTCTAAGTAATGATCAGTAAAGAGAGCCAAAATTGAAAAGGCATTTGCGAATTTGCGATTCTGTTCCATTAATCAAACTTTTTAGCATTCTCATTTGCATCGATGTGGGATAAAGCCTCGTTGGATCGTTTTGGCAATCCAGCACGGTTTACCGGAGCCCGGGGACCCCGAATGACTAACAACCTTCGACGATGATGAGTCATTCTACCGTTTGACTGTTGCTCTGCGATTACGCGGGTAGCGGGAGGTATATCTTGGCTCTAGTCCGAGGAACCTGTTACAAGCCAAAACCGGCCTTTGCATATACAAAACACTAGAACTCTTCAAACTAGGGCAGGTACCTACAGGGTAAGATTACTTGCATCTAACCCCCATATACTGTCAACATGTTACTGCTTTCCCTATCGCATGCACTGTTCATACATACATACCGTTCCCGCGTAGAAGCATGTTTAGGGCGGCTCCTAGGTTCTCTCTCCTTCAAGTCTGTCTTATGCTTATTAGGACCTTACCACGACCCGATGAGGAGTCATGCATCTCGATGGTGCATGTTGTCAATTCTCAAGTTCCTTGGATTAATCAGACTTTGGGAAATCAAGACCTTCTAAAGCCTTTGGGTAATTACCCAGTCGAGGTTTCAAACGGAGAACGAGGAACAAAACGGCAAAAATACCGCGATGCTTACACCACTTTGGTTATCATGCGAAGCATGTACACCATTTGGGTTACGGCACTGTGCTGCCTATGCCTCCCTGGTTATAGCATCGTGCCTATCTACACCGAATTGTTCCAAGTTCAAAAGTTGAAACTTCCGAAGCGGAATAACCAAAACCTTTAGATTGCTTTGACATCTCTTTGTCGCGGTTGATACGAAAAAGGGTACACCTTGAAAAGATTTCTGAGGATCACTGGCAATGTCCAAACGTCATAAGACAGACTTGTCTGCTAGTATTAGAGTCTAAGGGCGACACTGACGACGGTGACTGTGTTTTCGCTTTAGTCTTTTATTTAGATTAAAGTTTCTGCAGGGCCCTTATTAAGCATTTTCTCACTTTCTGCAAGCAAAGGTTCTGAATCATTGCACCGCCAAGGAAAGTATCGAGGCAGAAAACCAAACCCACTTGGGAACGTCTGCATCAGAATCCGATTCAGAGATTAGTCAGATTGCAAGCCCAGTCAGTCGCAACGGAAGACTCCCCGCGTTCTCTGCTTGCTACCCTGCAGTCAGCGTCGTCTCCGGTCCTCGAAGAAACAGACTTTCCAGGATCACCTACCCCCTCCTCTGCATCAAGTACCTCTGGACCAACGGTCATGGCAGATCAACCGCAACCACTCTCTCTGGAAACCATACTTATGAACATCCAGGCTAGTATTGCTGTCATACAACAAAGGGCCGCTCAGACAGATGCCAACATGACCCGCTTGAATGACCTCTTTAACACTCGTCTTCCTCCAACTGTTCAAGAGGAGGGCGAGGCCGAAGAGGATGTACACGAGCAACCTATCATGGTCGAAGATCCGGACCATCCAGGGCGTCTGGTCGCTTTGGTCAATCCTCAGGGCACTCGAAATCCCACTCAGAATCCAGGCATCAATGCTGTTAGGACTGTGCAACACCCTGACATGACTGCTCTCGTTGCCAAGATGGCCAAGCTGGAAGAATCTGTTTCAAAGTCCGAGAAACTCAGTGCTGGAGGGATCGACTTGGACCGTCTCTGCCTTTATCCCAATGCCAAGCTTCCTGACAAGTTCAAAATGCCCGACATAGCTAAGTTCGATGGCACTGGCGATCCTAAAACCCATCTCTATGGTTACCATACTGCTATGAAGCTCCTGTCCGTCGAGCCCGAGGCTATGTCTCAGCTGTTTCCTCAAACCCTCTCGGGTCCCGCTTTCCATTGGTTTCTGTCACTCGACATTGCCAAGCGAAGGACTTGGGAGGACATCGGGGCTGCGTTTATTTCGCAGTATAGCTATAACTCCCAGCTCAAGATGACTACTCGGGAGTTGGAATCCACCAAGATGGACGCTAAGGAATCCTTCGCGGATTTTGTCAAGAGATGGAGGGCTAAAGCCGCTCAAATGACTGATCGCCCTAGCGAGAGAGATCAGCTTCGTATCATCTCCCGCAATCTCCAGCCAGACTATGCTAGGCACTTGGTCCTTGTTCAAGCATCCTCCAATTTTAACACCTTATTCGACTCTGGTCTGGCCATCGAAGATGCATTGCAGAGTGGGATTCTGTCAAAGGGAGAATCTTCCAATCCATCAAAATCAAAGCCCCGGGCATATTCTGGAAATACTAATGCGCTGTTTGGGGGAGGGACTTACTCCAATACTGCAACCAGTGGTACCAATGCCTCCTCCTCGAAAGCTGCTAACAAAATTGCCGAGGTCCATCAAGTTCAAACCCCGCAGAGCAACCGACCGCGTAACCAACCTCGTAGTTTCTCCGCTTTTGAAGCGCCGTTGTCTTCAGTCATGGAGAAACTGGTCCAATCGGGACATCTGAAGCTCCTCGACCCAACTCTTCTACCTAAGAACCCTTCGCCCAACTTCAAAGCCAATCTCTATTGTGCCTATCACCAAGGGGCCGGTCATCTTACCGATTCTTGCTTTCGCCTCCGACATGCGATTCAGGATCTCATAGATGAAAGGACTCTTCATGCTCCACCACCGGCAGCTCAAAAACCCAACATCCTCGCCAATTCTATGCCAAAACACAGCAATGCTCCACGCATTAACCAGATATCCATCAGCCCCACTGATATATCCCTCAGCTCCACTATATTCAACCCCACCGACCATATAACCTCAACGAATCAACCTAGGCCGATTGTGCCTATCCCCTCTCAGTCCGAGGCCGAGATCTCCTATATCCGCTCCGAGGAAGGACAGTCGTCCAATTTCAATGCGCCCTCTGCGCGTATACAGAACGGAGCGTTTGTATTCAACGCTTCTATCAGTGACCTGTTCCACCAGCCTATTCCCGCTGTGCAGCTCGACCCTGCCTCTACCGTGGATAGCCTATACTTCAACGTGACGGATCCGAGCTCCTCCCTAAGCCTGTTGGACCGCTTCAGAGCTGCTATTCCCCCTCAACCAGAGCAACAACTTGACATGCAAGCCGTAGGATGGGCCATAGCTGATAATGATGACTATGCCACTCCCATAATCAACGAATGGACAGAATTGGAATTGGAAGGATTCCCACCTAATCCCAAATACATCCCCTTTGACCACATCTGGTATGATGCTTGGATGGCCAATTACGAAGCAGCCATGGTTGATCCTTTAGATGGATTCTCGTTGGACATGCTCTTCCAACAACCTCAGCCTGTTTTACTTGAGGAAGAGTACTATTGGGACCCCGAGCCTGCTTGGCAATTTCCGTTAGGATTTGACCCTAATCCTCTCCAAGGTTACGCTCTGCCCAACCATGAAATCCAGTATCTGGAAGAGGACCTCGTCCAAGATGAGACCCGTATCCTAGGGGAATGCTTCTTCCCTTCCACTCTTGACAGGCTGGTTAACTCGGTGGCTGATCCCGAGTATGATCCCACGTTCTTCATCGTCGACGAAAACCTCCCGCCCCCTGTAGTGCCTTCCCCTCCTGAAGAGGATTGCAGCATCATGGTTACGAACCTTGTTCCACCAGCTGATCTTTGGGACGTCGATGATATAGTTAACATCCAGGTTGGGTCCAAGGTTTGGACTGTCAATCGCTCCCTCGCTGATGAAGGGCTGTGGGATGTCCCTTTTGTTGCTAATACAGAACCAATCCGAGAAGCTATAGCCGTTGGGGATCCAGACTTTTGGGACTCACTCTTGATGAAAGATCTGACTGAGGATTTGGGTTTGAACATGGAATTGCCTGTAGCCCCTCTGACCTCTGACAAAGGGAAACGCAAATTGGGAGAAGTCCCTGTTGATCTGTGGGAGGATAGTCAAGACCCTCAAATGGTACCCTCTTTAGAGAACGTTCTTAACGTTACAAGAAGTGGACGAGTCTTTCAGCCTACTAATCTGCAAGCAGGAAGTTCGTCCAATTCTTCTAACCGGAAGAACGAACCTCCTATTTTCTCAAGGTCTGCACCATTTGAGGTACCAGTTAATGCCCCAAACGACGACATGATTCAAAAGCAATTGGAGCGGACTCCCGCCGCCATATCACTTTGGGGACTAATCTGTTCCTCCCGGGAGCATCGTCAGAAGTTCTGCCACACTCTCTCTCGTCTTGAGATCCGACCGGACGTCACACCTGAAGTAATGATTTCCCTTATCCCCCCACCTGCCTCTAAGCATACCGTGGTCTTCACTGATAAGGATCTGCCGCTTGAAGGAGTAGATCACAATCGACCCTTGCATATCACAGTCAAATGCCGAGGACTCTGGGTTCCGACCGTTCTTATCGATAATGGCTCAGCGATCAATGTTTGCCCTTTGAGGGTGGCTCACCGTCTAGGACTGACTAAGCAAGACTTTGCACCTTCCAGCATGGCTGTTAAGGCATATGACAGCACACGTCGTCTGGTCGAAGGCACGCTTGTGCTCACTCTCGATGCGGAGGGATTCAAAATGGATGTCGAGTTCCATGTGGTCGACATTCCCGCCTCGTTCAATCTCTTGCTAGGAAGACCATGGCTTCACAGATCTGACATCATGGCCGTGCCGTCTACTCTTCATCAGAAAGTCATGCTGGGACTTCCAACTGGGACTTTGATTATCTGCGGGGATTCAGGCATTCGCCCACTCAAGGAAGACGGCACACCTGTTTTGGGTATCACGCACGACAACGAAGACGTCAATCTCGCAGGATTCTCTTTTGATACTTCTGGCTCGGTTATGGCCATCAACATGGATGGGGACTTCATCATAAGCTCTGTTGCTCTGGACATTATGAGAAGGATGTCCTATATACCTGGCCTTGGCTTAGGAATTCACCAATAAGGGATTCCAGAATTCCCTACGTTTCCTTCCTGTGAGGGCCGCTTTGGCTTGGGATAATCTTCCTCTGCCAACGATGCCAAAAGAAGGAAATGCACGGGAAAACCTCGATCTCTCTATGGTGATCCCGACAGCTACTTCGTCCGTGAAAAGGGGAATGATATTTATCGTGGGCAAGCTGAGCCCTTTATTGACTCGGTCACTGGGGAACTGCTGCCTGGTTTTGAGATCTTTGCGGATGATACTTGGTCTTCCAGTGACGAAGAGCCAACTAGCGCAGAATTCAAGAGGAAGCTTAGCCAACCCAAGCCGAAGACTGACTGGCTGGAATCTCTCGATCAGGGGAGCTTGGAGCAGCTGTTCCGTGAATTCTCTCAAGTGGGTTTGGCCAAGGAAGCTCAAGAGGCCGAAGTATTCATGCTCAGGCCCGACGCCCTCGAAGACCCCACCCCTCTTATCGTGGAAGCTAAGGGTAGTCTAAAAAATTGCATTTTCAAACCACGCCTTACTTGCATTGATGATATAGCTGAGTCTGACACCGAGTCTGTCGAGTCTTTTGAGTCTAAGTTTAGCTCTGAGTCGGAGTTTGTGCCTCTCGGCCCTCCACGTCACAGCTTTTACTTTGAGTTTGACTCCCTTGTACTTGGCGACCCTGCAGGATCTTATGAAATGAAAGACTCCTCTTCTGACTACTTGAATGATCTTTATATAAACTGTGTCGACCCTGACGATGAAGGGATAGATTTCGATGGGGATATCCCTAAGGAAATCCGTGCTTTCATTGAAAGGGAAGACGAAAGGCATGCTCAGCCATTAAAAGAAGAGGTAATCTTAATAAACTTGAAAGATGAGAGTGATCCTCGGATGGTTCAAGTGGGCTCCACGTTAGATCCGGAGGAGCATCGTAAGTTCAAAGAGCTCCTCACTGAATTCAGCGATGTCTTTGCATGGTCTCATCAAGACATGCCCGGTATCGATCCTGAGATAGTGGAGCATCGAATCCCCCTGTTGCCCGATGCTAAGCCGGTAAAACAGAAGCTCAGACGGATGCGACCGGACTGGGTGCAGAAAATCAAGGAGGAAGTCACCAAGCAGATTGACGCTGGTTTCCTCGCAGTCTCTCAGTATCCCACTTGGGTGGCCAACATCGTCCCTGTTCCTAAGAAAAATGGCCAGATTCGTGTCTGTGTTGACTTCCGGGACTTGAACAAAGCAAGCCCCAAAGATGATTTTCCCTTGCCACACATCGATGTGCTCGTGGATAACACTGCGGGGCATGCTTTGCTCTCGTTCATGGACAGCTTCTCAGGCTACAATCAGATTCTCATGGCACCCGAAGACCGCGAGAAAACGACTTTCATCACTGAGTGGGGGACTTACTGCTATTTGGTTATGCCGTTTGGTTTGAAGAACGCCGGTCCTACTTATCAAAGAGCTGCCACGACTATTTTGCACGACATGATGCACAAAGAGGTTGAGGTCTACGTTGATGATATGATTGCCAAGTCAAAAACTCGGGAAGGGCATGTTCACGTGCTAAGGAAACTTTTCGAAAGGCTCCGCAAGTTCCGGATGCGTCTTAATCCGCAAAAGTGCACCTTTGGAGTCACGGCAGGCAAAATGTTAGGTTTCATGATCACTTCCCGTGGGATTGAGGTCGATCCGTCAAAAATCAAAGCAATATGCGAAATGAAGCCACCTGAGTCTGAAAAGGGGGTACGGAGCTTTCTGGGGAAGGTTCAGTTCATCAGCAGATTCATCGCCAAGTTAACCTTAACTTGCGAGCCGATGTTTCGTCTACTCAAGAAGGATACCCCGTTCGTATGGTCAGAAAAGCGCCAAGCAGCTTTCATTTCAATCCAGGACTATCTACAGAACCCGCCTGTTCTCATGCCGCCTATACCAGGAAAACCTCTGATTCTCTACTTATCTGTGAGTTCTACGTCCATGGGATGTTTGCTAGCTCAAGAAGGGGACAAGGGAATTGAGAAAGCTATTTACTACCTGAGCAAGAAGATGGTTGGAGCTGAAGAACGCTATACCGCCTTAGAAAAGACGTGCTGGGCCCTTGTCTGGGCATCTAAGAAGTTAAGACACTACATGCTGGCTTACCCAGTAAAGTTGATTTCTCGAATGGATCCTCTCAAGTATCTATTCGAAAAGCCAGCGCTTACTGGTAAGTTAGCACGTTGGTTGCTTCTCTTAGCAGAATTCGATCTCGAGTATGTCACGAGAAAATCGGTAAAGGGACGCGCCATTGCGGAATTTTTAGCCGACCACCCTGTGGACAGGCCTGAGGATTTAGATTTCGCATTCCCGGACGAGGAAGTGCTGACAGTTGTTGAGGATGTTTGGACTCTTTACTTCGATGGGGCAGCCAATCAGAAAGGGTTCGGAATCGGGGTTTTGCTAGTCACTCCTGACGGTTCTCATATTCCGCTTGCGTTCAAGCTTAATTTCGATGTCACCAATAACCAAGCTGAATATGAGGCTTGTATTGTGGGAATGGAAGCTGCGCTTGCACTCGGTGTTGAGAAGCTTGAAGTCATCGGGGACTCAAATCTTGTCGTGTCTCAAGCCAATGGAGACTGGAAAGTACGCGAAGAGAAGCTGAAACCTTACCATCAGGACTTGGAGGGATTAATCCCTCATTTCAATAAGGTGACTTTCACTCATGTTCCTCGGCTGAAGAACCATTTCGCTGATGCACTTGCTACCCTGGCCTCCATGGTCGAACTGCCGTTAGGTGTCAAACTCCGTCCTATCTTAATCGAGCAACGGGACCATCCCGCCTATCAATGTGTCAACGCCATCGATGATGTGGATGATGGCCTACCCTGGTACCATGACATATGGAACTTCATCGAGAGTGGCTTGTACCCGTCTAAAGCTTTTCAGAAGGACCAAACTGCGTTACGAAGGATTGCTGCTCATTACATCATCTGTGGGGGGAGGTTGTACAGGAGATCTCATTGTGGGATGCACAAACTCTGCGTCAATGGCGTTGAAGCTGTCAGAATTATGGAAGAAATCCACGAAGGGATTTGCGGTCCCCACATGAGCGGCGTCATGCTTGCTAGGAAAATTCTGCGTCAGGGCTACTTCTAGTCTACTATGGAATCTCAGTGTGTGGATTATGTGCTGCGATGTCACAAGTGCCAAATCCATGCTAATCTGATGCATGTTCCACCCTCTAACCTATTTCGCATGACTTCGCCTTGGCCTTTCTCTGTATGGGGCATCGATGTCATCGGCATGGTCAGACCTTCTGCTTCAAATGGTCACAGGTTCATCCTAGTAGCGATCGATTATTTCACTAAGTGGGTCGAAGCTGAATCATACAAGACCCTAACTGCAGTCCAAGTCGCTCATTTCATCAGGAAGAATATCATCTATCGATATGGCATTTCACAGGCATTTGTCTCAGACAATGGGAGTCATTTTAAGGGTAGGGTTCTGGAGCTCTTTGAAGAATTCAAGATCCAGATCCATCACTCAACCGTCTATCGCCCTCAGACGAATAAAGCAGTCGAAGCGGCAAACAAGAATATCGAGACCATCATCAAAAAATCTGCAGAGTCCGCCAGGGACTGGCACGAGCAGCTGCCTCTAGCTCTTTGGGGGTATCGAACGTCGATCCGGACATCAACAGGGGCAACCCCTTATTCCTTGGTCTACGGAATGGAAGCAGTTCTCCCTATAGAACTCGAGGTACCGTCTCTGAGGGTCGCGGTAGAATCGGAACTTTCGGAATCTGAATGGCTCAGTGGGAGATTCGCTGAACTCATGCTTTTTGATGAACGAAGGCTCCGGGCTTTGTATCATGTTCAGGGGTATCAACGGAGAATTGCCCGAGCATTTAACAAGAGGGTGAAGTCTAGAGACTTAGTTGAAGGAGACATGGTCACGAAGGAGATTCGAGCGCCAGTTTTCGATCCCCGCGGCAAGTTCCGACCTAAGCGTTCCGGACCTTACATCATTAAGACCATCCTTTCTGGGGGAGCAGCTCAGCTCATTGATCTCGATGGCAACGAGTTCAACACTCTGGTTAACCTGGATCAACTCAAGCGTTACTATCCCTGAGAGAAGCTCGTTGGACCGAAAACCACAAGGGTGGGCGGTTCCAAGCAAAAATTAGAGCAAGCCTGCTAGACCGAAAACCTGATAAGGCGGTTCAGGCAAAAATAAATAGGCATCAATCAAACAGCTCGCTAGACCGAAAACCTGAACAGGTGGTTCTAGGCAAAAGTTAGAGCGTAAAAGGAGAGCTAAAATACCCGAGCGAACCTTTGCCTGAACTACGTTTTGACCTGATTCCTTGAAAAGGGATACGTAGGCAATCTCTCCGTGAGATTCGGTCATAATCAATCAACTTGATCCACGGTTCCCTATTACCAGAGTTTGGATCGATATTCAAGAAATGCTGTGATTCAACACCTAAAACAAACGGGGAAAGCTCTCCAACTTTCACTTTTATTTTAATTATAACTTCTATTACACAAGCTGAGCAGTCTTAAACAAACAGTTAAGCATAAAAAACAGAATAAAGTGCTCGAGGCCTTAACAGGCTCACAGTTTATTCTAGATCATTCGAGTCTGTCGAAGAGTCAGTCGTTGTTTTGCCTGCTTGCAATCTCTCTTTTCAGCCATGCTCGATATCGGGGCATAAGCTCTGTGCTGAAATCTGGGTCAGCTCCTCCGAGTTGTCTCAAGCCCCAATTGTGCTCGTATCCTCTCAGATTCTGGAAAGTAAAGGCAGGGACTTGGAAGTCCTCAACCCCAGCTCGGTGAAGCCCTTGGCTTATTCCCAACTGACGGAGAATACGGCCAGGAATGTAGAATGTGAAAGCGGTCAGCCCAGCTATCACCATTCTCTCAAAACCTGCAGAATTCAAGGCCATATCCGGGATGTTCAGGGCCTCATGCCTCCAAATGATCTCATTCGGTAGCATCTCTCTCATGAATGTGTACCATTGATGCACAGTCATCTCCGGGTAAATCATGCCTCGCTGATGCATTCGGCCGGGCAGATGAGGCCAATTTGCTTCTGGTGCAGTGAGCAATCCCAACTTGTCAGACAACCAAAGCTGCAAGAGCGGAAAAACAAGTCAGAAGCCACATAAAGCATGAGTGGAAAAACAAGTGAGAAACTCCGATATAGCCTTAGCCGAGAGACGAGGTAAAAGCAGAATGTGCGAAAAACAGAAAAAGGTGAGCTGAGTGAGAACTTACCTGCAACAGAAGTGGGCTACCGCCGAAGACGTTTGTTTGACCCGTGGAAACCAAATCCAAACCCATGAGTGTTTCAGCCAGGACAAGCGGCACCACATTCTTTCGGGAACCCATTTGAGCAGCAACGCTCACCAGCATAGGGTTCACCTGCCCATTCGGAGACACCAGTAAATAAGCAGCCAGCACGCTGATTGTTAAGGCAAAGCGACGCCTAGCCTGCAAAGCCATGTCCTCTACATCCCCTTCTGGCCCGTACCATTCCATTAGGCGCATAATGTTGATTTGTCCTCCGACTAGCAAACTTTCGGCTGCTCCCCTAGTGATGGCGAGACTGGATTGTAGGAGCTTTGGTATATTCTTCCGGTAAGGTGGCACGACAATCACGCTTGAAGCAACACCTTGGAGATACGCTTGGAATTCCTCCACAGTCGGGCACAACTCGTTGACCCCAAATCTGAACACGTGAACCTCCGGATCCCAGAATTGCAGAGCCGCCATCAGAAGTTCAGGGCGAACCCTCACGTCACGGAGAAAACGAAATGCGGCCAGCCCGTGAGATCGGAATGAGAGCCAATCTCCAGCAACAAAAGCAGTAAGCCATGGACTAATCAACACTGGAAGGTTATTCGCCATCTTGATTTTTGTGGAAAATTACCAGGGGAATGCTTCTACTGAACGAAGCACCGGTCTCTTTATAGCCAGAATGCGTGAAGCACTTCCCTTTCTCAAAGCAAATGTCTCTGCTGCACACTGTCCTTTCTTCTGAGACCAAGGCATCTCTGCACCGTCCCATAAAAACTTCTGAGAAAAAGTGATGACAAAGCCTGACCACCCTGGAATTCTGAGATGGTCAAATAAAGGTGGCCTGGTGTGCCTAAACCATCGCGCGATGATGTCACTCCATCGCGCGACTGTTCAAAACTCCTCCATCGCGCGATTGTCTCAGTCCATCGCGCGACGGTTCAACCTGCAGTTTGACAGATTACAGCAGCTACTGCCCAACCTTGGTCATTTTTGGTTCCGACGGTCAACTTGCAACTTTTATGGTTCCAGCAAGTCATTATAAGCATATGTGACTGTATCCAAGCGCCGGATTCGAAAAATTGCGTTTAACGAAGATTTCGGACCCCTAGTGGCTCGTTTCAAGTTCAAAAGGCCATTCTAGGGAGTCAAAACTCGTTTCAAAGGGTTTCCCTCCATTCTCTCATGCCGTACAGGTCATGGTGACCTAATGTGACTGTACGGAGGTGTCGGTTTCAGTCCGGGACATAATAGAGTCTTATTTTATCTCCTCGTATTCCCTTTGTGTCCCTTGTGGTGTTTTTGGGTCTTTTGCGTTTTGGAACGTATTTTTCAAAGTCCATCTACTCTCGTAGGTCATTTTGCACATGTGTGACCTTACCTTAGTGTCAGTTTCATCCCAATTGAGACATCTTCAGTTTTGGCTGGCAAATGTCCAAAATTCCATTATATTGTCCGTATCGTAGCTGTGTCCTAAGATATTTTCTCAGTTTCTTTCAAGCTAAGTCCCATTTGTACGCGTCTCCGTGTCTGTGTACAGTCTTAGTACGTTATCAATGCAAGTACGGTATTAGTGGTAAGCATTTATCTACTTTAACCCATTGCAAAGGTAAAATGAACTGCAAAATGTAAATTTTATGGCTAACACTGTGATCTATCCACATCCAAATGAAGAAAACTACTGCATGTACGGCACTTCGGCCACTCAAAGCTATCACATCAAGTTCGGGCACACTCGCCCATCAAGTCAAAAAGGGCACGCAGGCCTCTAAAACGTCTGTCAAAATATCAACTAGGGCACTCTGGCCCTCCATCTATCTATGCGGGCACGCAGGCCCAAAAGCAAACATCAAGTGCAAAAGTGGGAAAAGGCTCCTCAGCAGCCCTCAGTCATCCCCGAACCAGTCGCCCTCTCCGTCGTCATCCTCATCGTCTCTCTCTGTGGGATCCACTCTGTAGCCTGGATCCTCCGCTGAGTCGTCAGACCCACTGCTGTCTGACACCTCTTCTCCCTCTTCTTCCTCTTCCTCCTCCTCTTCGTCCTCCTCCTCGGAGACCTCTGGCAGGATCAGCCGCTTCTTGCGGACCGGCTCGTCTTGTGAAGGTCTCTGGCGCATCTTCAGCTGGTACCTCTCTTTGGCTTGCGCCACAGCCTTTCGGGCCGCCTCCTCGCTACCAATGGGTGGCTGTGGGCCTCGTGTCTGTGGCCTGGTACCAGGTGCAGGAGCAGGAACCCTGGTAGCTAATTTCTTCTGTGGGGGATCCCTCGCACTCTTTCTCCTAGGAGCCGCCTGTCCCTGCGCCTGCATTGTAAGCATTGTATATATTAGCATATGTTTGCATGTTTCATGTTCTAAAAGCAGGTATAATTAAGCAAAATCAAGAAGCAATCAAAGCAAAGGAGTGTATTGAATGCAGGAATGTATCGAATACAGATATGTATCGAAAGCAAGAATCTATCATTTTCTAAAGGATGTACCTGAGATCTCCGAGCTGCTGGCTGAGGGTAGCGCAAGTCCAACGGTAGGCCACTCGCCGCTCTCCTGATCACGTTCTCCAACGCAAGCATGCGCCGGACAGCCTCATTCACCCACTCATTGGGTACCTGCAAAGAGGATTCAAATATGAGCAATTGAATGGCAATTCAAACTTTATCAGGATATACAGTAATGAAGGCAACAATATCTTACTGGTACAGTAACGGGCGCTGGCTCAACTCTGGCCGGGGTAAGGTGTAACTCAGCTGGATTGCCCTGAGAGTCTACCACGGCTATCTGCCACGTCAGCTCTGGTGGCCCGCCTCTCACTGGTCCACTCGGACCTCGCCTCGAGCGACTCTCACTGCTGCCTGGCCTCCCTGAAACGGCCCTCCTCGCCTCAGCAGTCCTACAGGCCTGGCCCCGAACCTCTCTGAACTCTCGTACTCCCAATGGCCCCGCCAAGCGCTCCCTCTGATAGACTGCATAGTCCATGTCAGGACGCAAGTGGCGTGTCAAGTCAGTATCAGGCCGTGTGAAGACCTCCAACTCAGCCAGGGTGTACTCTCCTGTGTGTGAGGCCCGTGGTGGAAGCGGTCCGGGCACCTGAAACCCTGCATAGCCAAGTGACTGGCGTGTCACTCGGTCACCCAAGTACCACTGCCAACCAAAGGCCGACTCCAGTAGCACTCTGCTCGCCGTGACAACCCTGCTACGAGCCAAGTACTCAGGCTCAGGCTCCGCCACCCTCCAAGGATCCCACTCAACCTGTAAAGGCAAACAATGCAAGTATCGGTCAGCGACAGCATTGAAGCAATAAAAAGGGCATGCACTTTGTTATTTCTACGAAGTATAATGTTATACCTGTGAGGGGCGAAGCTCGTCAAGGTATATCCGGAAGCCGTTCAGATCGCCTCTGCCTCTCTTCTCCCCCATGTTCTTCTTGCTCCATATGTGTGCGCGCGGGAGAATCCCCAAATCCAGGCTCTTTGTCACCGGACGGCACATGTTCAACACCTCATAAGCCCAGAGCTACAGGATTGTCAATGGATCAAACTCAATAATGTACGCAAGAATACTATTGAACAAGTTATGCTATCAAAATGAATGCAAATGCGAATCATAAAGTGTGCATTATTCTATTGAGACTCATACCTCCCAGATCCGCCAGTACCCTGCAGTGCTCACCTCCGTCCTCGACGAGTCCCCAAAGAAGCCATAGGCCGCGCCTAGTGCCGCTCCACCCCAGTCAAAACGCGAGGCCGTCCTCAAATCCCTCAGCGCTGGCAGGTAGGACAAGTGAACCTTGCTACGCCTGTTTGGATACAGGGTAGCACCAAAAAGGTACAACAAGTACGCCCGGGCCATCTGCTCCGCCTCCTGCTCAGTTGTCACCTCCTTCTTGAGATATCGGGTGAATTGCCCGTACCTCGCCATCCCCTCCTCGATCTTGGGCACCTCGCCCAGAAACCACTCCAAGGCTGCCTCGTCCTGCTCAATGCCCGAGTCAAACGGGATAGGCTCTCCCCCAACCCTCAAACCTGTGATCGCCGCGAAGTCAGTGGGCGTCACTGTCATCTCCCCAACCGGTAGGTGGAAGGTGTTTGTAGTATCCCTCCACCTCTCTACAAGTGCAACCAGGACAGCATGGTCGTTCCTCGCCGGAGTGAGTGTCTCAATGAACTCTCTAAAGCCCGCCTCGTCCACCAATTGCCTCACTCTCTCTGGCAAACTCTGATACAGCGCTAAAGAGCTGCAAGTACCCCCAAAGCCGCGGATATCTCTCGGCCGCGCTCTCTCCTGCATCAGATACAAACGACAAAAAGACATGTCAGCATACAAAGCTTTCATTTTCGAGTTCTAAGTAATCAATGCAGCCTACCTACAGATGGTTGGTTCAAGTTATTATATCTCATACACGACGTTCAAACATGGAGCTATGGTATCGCAGCCTACCTACAGATGGTTGGTTCAAGTTATGGATGTTCAAACATGGATTATGGTATCGCTGTTCAAGTTCTATTTCAAAGGTTTGCTATTACTCTACAACTTTCAAGAACATTTGGGCGCATGCATTGTATTGAATCGTATCTAATAAAGGAATGAGCATCTATCAGAAAGTTACCTCAGACCAGCTGCGTGAAATGTGAGTAGCAGGATCTCTCAAGACCAACTCAGGGTCATACTCCGCCTGTCGTGGCCGGTACGCTGTGAAACCCAACGGCACGAACAAATGTGGTACCGGTGCCCGATACTCCTCTGCTGAAAACGGAGCTCGAGTCAAACTCTCCGCCTCCGACACTGCTGTCACCCTAGGACCCCCCACCCTGGCGCCAGCTCTCTCCTCGGCCTCAGCATCCCTCAAAAGCTCCTCCTCTGCAGCCTTCTCTCTCTCGGCCCTCGCCGCGGCCTCAGAAGCGGCAATCTCCCGCTCTCTCTCCTCCCGAGCCTCTAAAACGGCAGCCCCTATCTCGGGGTTATCCTCCAAAAGCCGTGCAAGCTACGCGTCACTCAAAAGTTCCGCGACATCCTGCTTTGTGATCGGTCTGTGACCCGATGATGTCGCCGCTGGACGGAAAAGCACATCCTCTTCTCTGTATGCGAATGGAACCTCCGTGGCTCGCTCGCTCTCAGTCGCCACATCCTTGCCTTTTGCCGGATCCCTCGGCGGAATCTCACTCGGCTCGACACCACCACCAAGGGTATCTCCGATACCCGTACCGCCAGAACTACCACCGGCTACAACAGACCCGCTCACCGCCGTGCTTGGGTCCATTTGTTCGATCTCTGATCGCACTGCCCCGACCACCTCTATCGCGCGACGATCTGGCTCTGTCGCGCGATGCTTGCCGTCATCTCCAACCGCCTGTGCATGGCCCTGTTCCGCCATCGCCGCCGCCTGCCTCTGCACCATGCCTGTAGCAGGCCCCCACCAACGGCTGATCACCCGTTTCAACCCCCATGGGTCCTCCCTCGTCCTCCGGACAATCAACAACCTCTCCTCCGCCGCCCCCATTGCCGCCGTCTGCCACGGATGAGTGTGGGTGTTTTGGATTCCTAGATTTCGGAGTAAAAATCAAGGGTTTTGAGTTTGAAGAGTTTGAGAGAGAGTAGAGTTGAAGGGAGTTCGAAACCGCTGTGAGCGGTTTCTGAACGTCCCCGTCGTTTAAAAGAGAGCCAACAGGCACGGGCCGGGTCTGGGCTCGTTTCAGATTCAGGCCTTAACTGGAAACCATCGCGCGATGGAGTCACTTCCCCGCGCGACGGTCAAATTGGGCCCTTGACCAGGTTTGACCTCTGGCTCGGCCCATCATCTTATTTGTGGCCCACCAGCTTTTCTTGAGCCTTGCAAATGTAATTTTGGATCTCTTACAAGATGTCTCTGATCAAAAGTGCTTTATATCCCCAGCAGTGGTCCGTCCAGATTTCAATCAGCGACGATCCAACCGTCCAATTTTCAATCAGCGACGATCCATCCGTCCAGATTTCAATCAGCGACGATCCAACCGTCCAGATTTCAATCAGCGACGATCCAACCGTCCGATTTCAATCAGCGACGATCTAACCGTCCAATCAGCGACGATCCATCCGTCCAATCAGCGACGATCTAACCGTCCAATTTCCAATCAGCGACGATCCAACCGTCCAATCCCTTGGTGCACGGTATTTGTACATACCGTCTTGCGCTTTTCGATTAATTGGCTCTTGGGTGGATTGGATGGGTGTCTAGAAATCTTTGACGTTACCCGTACCGACTAATGGTGCTCCGCGTGCCGTCAAAGAGGGACTACTGTAGACACCCCAATTTGATTCCCCCAGTCATTTTGTCTCTTTTCAGTTTGTTTCTTTTCAGTTCCTTGTTCCCCCGATGATGAATCAGGTCATGAACAGTATTGATTGAAATGGTTTGAGTTTGGTGTATGTGGAACCCATCCCTTAACCCCAGAACCATTGAACCCAAACTTTGACTATGGGTTTGACTTTCGCGCGACTTACTGAGACACTCGCGCGATGCTCTACTTGCCAGGTGGTGGTCAAAGTCAAACTTTGACTGATTGACCATCGCGGGGAAGTTAGAACCCTCGCGCGACGGTATCACTCCATCGCGCGATGGTCGACACCTGTCGTATCCAGCTGGATTTTGTGATGATGAGGCGTCTGCAGGTCCATGTGACCCCGTTCCATCAACTGAACGGCGTTTGCTCGGCCATCCTCGCACCACCTAAACCCCCACTCTCCCATCAACTTGGCACCCCACTTCTCTACCAAGTAAGTGCTGCCAGCATTGTTGGCTGGCTGCATGACCTTGTCTAGCCACCAACAAGCTCCCCCCTTCTCCTATAAATAACCCCCATGGTTCTTCTTCCAAAGGGTTTGCCAAAAATTCACTCAAAAGAAGAGCAAGAACTACATTCTTGATCTCTACCAAAGCCACTACCACTTTCTCCTTTGTCAAAGGCATACCACCTCACTCAAACCATTTTCAAATCATTCAAGCAAAGGTATAATTTTCAGCCTTTACTGTTTTGATCCCTGAGGGGGGCTGACAGGGTCAGGACTGGTAATCAATATCAGTTTTTGACCCCAAAGCCAGCAAATTTACAAGTAACTGTGAATGGGATACCCACGCGCGATGAACCCATTCAATCGCGCGATGCTTCTAGCTCGTGTGATATGGTTCTCGTGGGGATGGGCCTCTTGTTCTGTTCGATTTATATGATTTCATGCTTTCCTGTCTAATCAGATTTGATGCATCTCACTGTTTTGCATGCTAAAATCAGTAGTTTAGTTTAATTTGCTTTCCCTGTTCATGTTGGAATGCCCCTGGGTAATTTCTGAATATGTCTCAGAGCCCAGGCTTGCAAAGCAATTCCTGGACGTCCAGTCAGAACAGTCGCGCGATGATGTGACTCCATCGCGCGATGGTTTAGGCATTTCCAGAATTTGCCCTTGCACGGGCAGCTAGGCTCTTAGCCTTTGTTTTAACACCCTCACTGTTTAAGGGTTGTATTTTATTCCAGATCTGTTAATTTGTAAATATTGATTTCCTTTCAGTACACATAAACTGCGTGATTTGTCCTGGGTGTGCACTGGTCCTTCCAGAGCCCAGAAGGAGATAAAATTTAACCTATTGGGAGGATATCAATCCTCGCGCGACGGACTGGGTTTAACGCGCGATGGTTGACTTACATGCTGGCAGATCCATGCATGCAAGTTGGCCATTCTTCGTGTTAAACTCATCCCAGTGTACTGTTTTGATATCCAACCTCAGTGTTAGATTTTATCTTGTTTATTTTCTTAATAATTCGTACCGTCTATGCAATCATCTATCACCTCCTGCAAACATGTTACAGTTTTAAACCCCTTTAACTGTTCCCTCGCCGTAAATTGGCTAAAAATGGATTAATAAAACAGAATCGCAAAACAAAACAAATATTTTCGCAAATGTTTTAGTAGAGACCGATCTCCGGATTGGGCGAGAGGGGTGCCATAAAACCCTTCCCCTCTCGTAACCTGGCTCCCGAACCCAGATATGGTTATGACGGACTGGTTCCTTAACTTTTTCAAATCAAACAGCACGGCAAGTGCTTCGAAATACGGTTCCTTGGGTGTCGGACCTTCAAACCCAAGTGGCGACTCTGTATTTTCCGCGAGCGCTTGTCGTCCAGCTTCAAAAAGCGCTCCCGCGAACCGGCAGTATCTTTCCTTTCTCAAAAGGTGGGGAACGGAATCCCTTTCCCGGAGGAAAGAAAGATCGGGGCAAAATCACATTGCCCACACCTAGATCCCTCTGTTATTTAAATAAAAGTACTTTTGTAAGGTTTATGATGTAATAACGAGCTGGACTCGCTTCGTTTTTATAATAAAATGTTTTATTTAACGTACCCAAAATTCGGGGCGTTACAACTTGGTATCAAAGCTTTAGGTTCAAAACCTCGGCCATGGGTAGAATGGGTAGAACCATGTAGAACCGTGAGATAAGTTGACCATTGCACAAACGTGATTTCGAGTTTAAGTTTACCGTCCCAAATTGGGTGGAATTCTGTCAAAACAATCTTCGGATTGAAGCAAGGCGCGAAAATTGGCAGTACCGCCGAGCTGGGAATTCCCGAACAATTGGATGATAACTTAAATCAAAGATCGAATGTGGAACTTAGAAATTCGAAAATATTTTTAGTATTAGTAAACCTTTTAATATATATATATATATATTGCTAATTGAGCAAATTTTATCTACTAGGAGCCGTTCTTGATTAAATATTTTAAATTGGGGTTCAAGAGTGGGAGCCTAGGACCGAGCATGTACCGGGCATAGCCCCATTAGGCCGGCAACCCACAATTCCCCCCTAAACTTCAATTTCAAAATTTTACCTCCAAAACACTCAAACTTCAAATTTTAAACGTCAAACATTTTCTCTCCTCCACCCACCTTTTCGGCCCCTATATATACCCCACCTCCACTTTCATTTCTTCACCTCTCTCATCATCTTAAAAACTCCTCCAAACCGAGACCCCTTGTACCGAGCCATGGCAAACCGACGACGAGGATTTCTGGAAGACGCCTTGCTTCGAGACATCGAGTGGACCGAAATAACCATAACCATCCAAAGCCTTTGGTTGCAACTTTTCGCCTTCATCATATTTTGTGGAGTGCTTACACTAGCCATGCCACGGTGGTTCGCCTTGAATAACCGTGCCAACACCTTTTGGTATTGGGCTCTCGTCGTGGCCGTGTAGACACCCCAATCTGATTTCTCAGTCATTTTATCTCTTTTCAATTTCTTGTTCCCCCGATGATAAATCAGGTTTGTGGGCAATGCGATTTGCCCGATCTTTCCCTCCTCCGGGGAAGGGGATTCCGTTCCCCACCCTTTTTGAGAAAGGAGAGATGCTGCCGGTTCGCGGGAGCGCTTTTTAGCTGGACGTCAAGCGCTCGCGAAAATACAGAGTCGCCACTTGGGTTTGAAGGTCTGACACCCAAGGAACCGTATTTCGAAGCACTTGCCGCGCTATTTGATTTGAAAAAAGTTAAGGAACCAGTCCGTCATAACCATATCTGGGTTTGGGAGCCAGGTTACGAGAGGGGAAGGGTTTTATGGCACCCCTCTCGCCCAATCCGGAGATCGGTCTCTACTTAGGCGTTTGCGAAAATATTGTTTTGTTTGCGATTCTGTTTGATTAATCATTTTTTTAGCCAATTAGGGCGGGGAACAGTTAATCGGGGATTAAAACTGTAACAATTTGCAGGATATGGTAGATGATAGCATGGATGAAAAGAACAAATGAGATAATACTGAACACTGATTTCAGGATGCCAAAACAGTGCAGGGTATGAGTTTATCACAAACAGTGACCGACTTGCATGCACAGAATGGGAACATGCAAGTCACACCATCGCGCGACATATTTATACCCTCGCGCGAGTATCAACATCCCTCCTACAGGTTTAATTTTATCTTCTTCTGGGCTCTGGAAGGACCAGTGCACACCCAGGATCAAACCAAGCAGTTCATATATGCTGGAAGTAAATACTTATTACAATCTGACCAAATGGGAATGAAATACAACCCTTAAACAGTGAGGGTGATAAAAACAGAGACCAAAGGCCTAGCTGCCCATGCAAGGGCAATAACTGGAAATGACTAAACCATCGCGCGATGGAGTCACATCATCACGCGATTGTTCTGACTGGACATCCAGGAATTGCTTTGCATGCCTGGGCTTTGAGACATATTCAGAAGCAACCCAGGGGCATTCCAACATAAACAAGGAAAGTAAACTAGACTAAACTACTGATTTTAACATGCAAGACAGTGAGATGTATCAAATATAATTAAGCAGGAGAACATGAAATCATATAAATTGGATCAGAACAAGAGACCCATCCCCACGAGAACCATATCACACGTGCTAGAAGCATCGCGCGATTGTATGGGTTCCTCGCGCGTGGGTACCCCATTCGCAGCAACTTGTAAATTTGCTGGCTTTGGGGTCAGAAGCTGATATTGATTACCAGTCCTGACCCTGTCAGCCCCCTCAGGGATCAAGACAGTAAAGGCTGAAAATTATACCTTTGCTTGAATGATTTGAATATGGTTTGAGTGAGGTGGTATGCCTTTGACAAAGGAGAAAGTGATAATAGCTTTGATTGAGAGAGAAGATCAAGATTGTGACTCTTGTTCTTTTTTTTTGGGATTTTTTTGGTAACCCCTTGAAAGAGCTCAAATGGGGGTTATTTATAGGAGAAGAGGGAGCTTGTTGGGGTGATACAAGGCCATGCAGCCAGCCAACAATGCTGGTAGCACTTACTTGGTAGAGAAGTGGGGTGCCAAGTTGATGGGAGAGTGGGGGTTTAGGTGGTGCAAGGATGGCCGAGCAAACGCCGTTCAGTTGATGGAACGGGGTCACATGGCCCTGCAGACGCCTCATCATCACAAAATCCAACTGGATACGACAGGTGTCAACCATCGCGCGATGGAGTGAGACCGTCGCGCGAGGGTCCTAACTTCCCCGCGATGGTCAATCAGTCAAAGTTTGACTTTGACCACCACCTGGCAAGTGGAACGTCGCGCGAGTGTCTCAGTAAGTCGCGCGAAAGTCAAACCCATAGTCAAAGCTGGGTTCAATGGTTCTGAGGTTAATGGATGGGTTCCACATACACCAAACTCAAACCATTTCGATCAAAACCGTTCTCGACCTGATTCATCATCGGGGGAACAAGAAACTGAAAAGAAACAAACTGAAGATAGACAAAATGACTGAGAAATCAGATTGGGGTGTCTACAGTAGTCCCTCTTTGACGGCACGCGGAGCACCATTAGTCGGTACGGGTAACGTCAAAGATTTCTAGACACCCATCCAATCCACCCAAGAGCCAATTAATCGAAAAGCGCAAGATGGTATGTACAAATACCGTGCACCAAGGGATTGGACGGTTGGATCGTCGCTGATTTGAAATTGGACGGTTAGATCGTCGCTCATCGGAAATTGGACGGTTAGATCGTCGCTGATTTGAAAGTGGACGGTTAGATCGTCGCTGATTTGAAAGTGGACCTGTGTGAGCGGACCAATGCTGGGGATGTAAAGCACCTTTGATCCTGAACATCTTGTAAAGATCCAAAATTACTTGCAAGCGCTAAGAAAAACTTATGGGCCACAAATATGATGATGGGCCGAGCCAGAGGTCAAATATGGTCAACGGCCCAGCTCAAACGTCGCGCGAGAGAGCCATACCATCGCCCGATGGTTCTTAGTTAGGGCCTGAATCTGAAACAGGCCCAGACCCGGCCCGCGACTGTTGGCTTCCTTTTAAACGACGGGGACGTCTTTGCAACCGCTCACAGCAGTTTCAAAACTCCTTCAAACTCTACTCTCTCTCAAACTCTTCTAAAAAATCCATTGAAACCCTCGATTTCTCGTCAAAATCAAAGAACCCACGCACATTCATTCATCCATGGCAGACCACGGTAATGGGGGCAGTGGAGGAGGAGCTGTTGATCGTCCGGAGGACGAGGGAGGGCCTATGGAAGTCCAAACGGGCGATCAGCCATTGGTGGGGGCTACTAAAGGCACGGGTGCAGCGGTGGCAGGCGGCGGCGATGGCGGACAGGGCCATGCACAGGCGGTTGGGGACGACGGCGAGCATCGCGCGTCGGAGTCAGATCGTCGCGCGACGGAGTGGGTCGGGGCAGTGCAATCACAGATCAAACAAATGGACCCAAGCACAGCCGTGAGCGGTTCAGTAGTGGCCGGTGGTGGTTCGGGTGGCACAGACGGCAGTAGTGGTGCCGGTGGCGATGATGTCGGGCCAAGTGATATTCCGCCGAGAGATCCGGCGAAGGGTAAAGGAGTGGTGACCGAGGAGGAGAGTGCCACGGCGGTTCCTGAGGAAGAGGTGCTTTTCCGGCCAGTGGCGACTTCGTCGAGCCATAGGCCGATCACAAAGCAGGATGTCGCCGAGCTTTTGAGCGACGCGCAGCTTGCGCGGCTTTTGGAGGATAATCCCGAGATAGGGATTGCGGTCTTGGAGGCCCGGGAGGAGAGAGAGCGGGAGATTGCCGCTTCTGAGGCTGTGGTGAGGGCCGAGAGAGAGAGGGCTGCAGAGGAGGAGCTTTTGAGGGATGCGGAGGCCGAGGAGAGAGCTGGTGCCAGGGTGGGGGGTCCTAGGGTGACAGCAGTGTCGGAGGCGGAGAGTTTGACTCGAGCTCCGTTTTCAGCAGAGGGATACAGGGCACCGGTACCACATTTGTTCGTGCCGTTGGGTTTCACAGCGTATCGGTCACGACAGGCGGATTATGACCCTGAGTTGGTCTTGAGAGATCCTGATACTCACATTTCGCGCAGCTGGTCTGAGGTAATTTTCTGATAGATGCTCATTCCTTTATTAGATACGATTCAAATACAATGCATGCGCCCAAATGTTCTTGAAAGTTTGTAGAGTAATAGCAAACCTCTGAGATAGAACTTGAATAGCGATACCATAACTCCATGTTTGAACATCGTGCATGAGATATAATAACTTGAACCAACCATCTGTAGGCAGGCTGCAATACCATAGCTTCATGTTTGAACATCGTGCATGAGATATAATAACTTGAACCAACCATCTGTAGGCAGGCTGTATTGATTACTTGGAACTTGAAAATGAAAGCTTTGTATGCTGACATGTCTTTTTGTCGTTTGTATCTAATGCAGAAGAGGGCGCGGCCTAGAGATATTCGCGGCTTTGGGGGTGCATGCAGCTCCTTAGCGCTGTATCAAGGTTTGCCAGAGAGTGTGAGGCAGTTGGTGGACGAGGCAGGCTTCGGAGAGTTCATTCAGACTCTCACTCCGGCGAGGAACGACCATGCTGTCCTGGTTGCACTTGCAGAGAGGTGGTGGGACACTACAAATACCTTCCACCTACCGGTTGGGGAGATGACGGTGACGCCCACTGACTTTGCGGCGATCACGGGCCTGAGAGTTGGAGGAGAGCCCATTCCGTTTGACTCGGGCATTGAGCAGGACGAGGCAGCCTTGGAGTGGTTTCTGGGCGAGGTGCCCAAGATCGAGGAGGGGATGGCGAGGTACGGGCAATTCACCCGGTATCTCAAGAAGGAGGTGACAACTGAGCAGGAGGCGGAGCAGATGGCCCGGGCGTACTTGCTGTACCTTTTTGGTGCTACCCTGTATCCAAACAGGCGTAGCAAGGTTCACTTGTCCTACTTGCCAGCGCTGAGGGACTTGAGGACGGCCTCGCGTTTTGACTGGGGTGGAGCAGCACTAGGCGCGGCCTATGGTTTCTTTGGAGACTCGTCGAGGACGGAGGTGAGCACTGCGGGGTACTAGCGGATCTGGGAGGTATGATTCTGCACACTTTATAATTCGTACTTGCCTTCATTTTGATAGCATAATCTGTTCAATAGCATCCTTGCATGCATTATTGAGTTTAATCCGCTGACAATCATGCAGCTCTGGGCTTACGAGGTGTTGAATATGTGCCGTCCGGTGACAAAGAGCCTGGACTTGGGGATCCTCCCGCGCGCACACATCTGGAGCAAGAAGAACATGGGGGAGAAGAGAGGCAGAGGAGATCTGAACGGCTTCCGGGTATACCTTGACGAGCTTCGCCCCTCACAGGTATAACATCATACTTTGTAGAAATAATCAAAGTGCATGCCCTTTTTATTGCTTCAATGCTGTCGCTGACCGATACTTGCATTGTTTGCCTTTACAGGTTGAGTGGGATCCTTGGAGGGGGACGGAGCCTGAGCCCGAGTACTTGGCTCGTAGCAGGGCTGTCACGGCGAGCAGAGTGCTGCTGGAGTCGGCCTTTGGTTGGCAGTGGTACTTGGGTGACCGAGTGACACGCCAGTCACTTGGCTATGCGAGGTTTCAGGTGCCCGGACCGCTTCCACCACGAGCCTCACACACAGGAGAGTACACCTTGGCTGAGTTGGAGGTCTTCACACGGCCTGATACTGACTTGACACGCCACTTGCGTCCTGACATGGACTATGCAGTCTATCAGAGGGAACGCTTGGCGGGGCCACTGGGAGTACGAGAGTTCAGAGAGGTTCGGGGCCAGGCCCGTGGGGCTGCTGAGGCGAGGAGGGCCGTTTCAGGGAGGCCAGGTAGCAGTGAGAGTCGCTCGAGGCGAGGTCCGAGTGGACCAGTGAGAGGCGGGCCTCCAGAGTTGACATGGCAGATAGCTGTGGTAGACTCTCAAGGCAATCCAGCTGAGTTGCACCTTACCCCGGCCAGAGTTGAGCCAGCGCCCGTTACTGTACCTGTAAGATATTGTTGCATTCATTACTGTATTCTGATAAAGTTTGAATTGCCATTCAATTGCTGATATTTGAATCCTCTTTGCAGGTACCCAATGAGTGGGTGAATGAGGCTGTCCGGCGCATGCTTGCGTTGGAGAACGTGATCAGGAGAGCGGCGAGTGGCCTACCGTTGGACTTGCGCTACCCTCAGCCAACGGCTCGGAGATCTCAGGTACATCTTTTTAGAAAATGATAGATTCCTGCTTTCGATATATGTCTGTATGCGATACATTCCTGCATTGGATACATTCCTTTGCTTTGATTGCTCTTTGATTTTGCTTAATCATACCTGCTTTTAGAACATGAAACATGCAAACATATGCTAATACATACAATGTTTATAATGCAGGCACAGGGACAGGCGGCTCCTAGAAGAAAGAGCGCGAGGGATCCTCCACAGAAGAAGCTAGCTGCAAGGACTCCTGCTCCCACACCTAGTACCAGGCCACAGGTACGGGGCCCACAGCCACCTATTGGCAGCGAGGAGGCGGCCCGAAAGGCTGTGGCGCAAGCCGAGGAGAGGTACCAGCTGAAGATGCGCCAGAGGCCTTCATAAGACGAGCCGGTCCGCAAGAAGCGGCTGATCCTGCCAGAGGTCTCCGAGGAGGAGAACGAAGAGGAGGAAGAAGAAGAAGAGGGAGAAGAGGCGTCAGACAGCAGTGGGTCTGACGACTCAGCGGAGGATCCAGGCTACAGAGTGGATCCCACAGAGAGAGACGACGAGGATGACGACGGAGAGGGCGACTGGTTTGGGGATGACTGAGGGCTGCTGAGGAGCCTTTTCCCACTTTTGCACTTTATTTTTGCTTTTGGGCCTGCGTGCCCGCATAGATAGATGGAGGGCCAGAGTGCCCTAGGTGATACTTTGGCAGATGTTTTGGAGGCCTGCGCGCCTTTTTTGACTTGATGGGCGGATGTGCCCGAACTTGACATGATAGCTTCGGGTGGCCGAAGTGCTGTACATGCAGTAGTTTTCTTCATTTGGATGTGGATAGATCACAGTGTTAGCTATAAAATTTGCATTTTGCAGTTTATTTTACCTTTGCAATGGGTTAAAGTAGATAAATGCTTACCACTAATACCGTACTTGCATTGATAACGTACTAAGACTGTACACAGACACGGAGACGCGTACAAATGAGACTTAGCTTGAAAGAAACTGAGAAAATACCCTAGGACACAGCTAGGATATGGACAATATAATGGAATTTTGGACATTTGCGAGCCAAAACTGAAGATGTCTCAATTGGGATGAAACTGACACTAAGGTAAGGTCACATATGTGCAAAACGACCTATGAGAATAGATGGAATTCGACAAATACGTTCAAAAATGCCAAAGAGCCAAAGACACCTCAAAGGACACAAAGGGGACACGAGGAGATAAAATAAGACTCTATTATGTCCCGGACTGAAACCGACACCTCCATACAGTCACATTAGGTCATTATGACCTGTACGGCATGAGAGAATGGGGGGAAACCCCTCAAAATGAGTTTTGACTCCCTAAAATGGCCTTTTGAACTTGAAATGAGCCACCAAGGGTCCGAAATCTTCGTTAAACGCAATTTTTCGAATCCGGCGCTTGGATACAGTCACATATGCTTATAATGACTTGCTGGAACCATAAAAGTTGCAAGGTAACCGTTGGAATCCAAAATGACCAAGGTTGGGCAGTAGCTGCTGTAATCTGTCAAATTGCAGGTTGAACCGTCGCGCGATGGAATGAGTCAATCGCGCGATGAAGGGGTTTTGAACAGTCGCGCGATGGAGTGACATCATCGCGCGATGGTTCAGGCACACCAGGCCACCTTTATTTGACCATCTCAGAATTCCAGGGTGGTCAGGCCTTGTCATCACTTTTTCTCAGAAGTTTTTATGGGACGGTGCAGAGATGCCTTGGTTTCAGAAGAAAGGACAGTGCAGCAGAGACTTTTGCTTTGAGAAGGGGAAGTGCTTCACGCATTCTGGCTATAAAGAGACCGGTGCTTCATTCAGTAGAAGCATTCCCCTGGTAATTTCCACAAAAATCAAGATGGCGAACAACCTTCCAGTGTTGATTAGTCCATGGCTTACTGCTTTTGTTGCTGGAGATTGGCTCTCATTCCGATCTCACGGGCTGGCCACATTTCGTTTTCTCCGTGATGTAAGGGTTCGCCCTGAGCTCCTGATGGCGGCCCTGCAATTTTGGGATCCGGAGGTCCATGTGTTCAGGTTTGGGGTTAACGAGTTGTGCCCGACTGTGGAGGAATTCCAAGCGTACCTCCAAGGTGTTGCCTCAAGCGTGATCGTCGTGCCGCCTTACCGGAAGAATATACCAAAGCTCCTTCAAACCAGCCTTGACATTACTAGGGGAGCAGCCGAAAGTTTGCTAGTCGGAGGACAAATCAACATCATGCGCCTAATGGAATGGTACGGGCCAGAAGGGGATGTAGAGGATATGGCTTTGCAGGCTAGGCGTCGCTTTGCCTTAACGATCAGCGTGCTGGCTGCTTATTTACTGGTGTCTCCGAATGGGCAGGTGAACCCTATGCTGGTGAGCGTTGCTGCTCAAATGGGTTCTCGAAGGAATGTGGTGCCGCTTGTCCTGGCTAAAACACTCATGGGGTTGGACTTGGTTTCCACAGGTCAAACAAACGTTTTTGGCGGTAGCCCACTTCTGTTGCAGGTAAGTTCTCACTCAGCTCACCTTTTTCTGTTTTTCGCACATTCTGCTTTTACCTCGTCTCTCGGCTAAGGCTATATCAGAGTTTCTCACTTGTTTTTCCACTCAAGCTTTATGTGGCTTCTGACTTGTTTTTCCACTCTTGCAGCTTTGGTTGTCCGACAAGTTGGGATTGCTCACTGCGCCAGAAGCAAATTGGCCTCATCTGCCCGGCCGAATGCATCAGCGAGGCATGATTTACCCGGAGATGACTGTGCATCAATGGTACACATTCATGAGAGAAATGTTACCGAATGAGATCATTTGGAGGCATGAGGCCTTGAACATCCCGGATATGGCCTTGAATTCTGCAGGTTTTGAGAGAATGGTGATAGCCGGGCTGACCGCTTTCACATTCTACATTCCTGGCCGTATTCTCTGTCAGTTGGGAATAAGCCAAGGGCTTCACCGAGCTGGGATTGAGGACTTCCAAGTCCCTGCCTTTACCTTCGAGAATCTGAGAGGATATGAGCACAATTGGGGCTTGAGACAACTCGGAGGAGCTGACCCAGATTTCAGCACAGAGCTTATGCCCCGATATCGAGCGTGGCTAAAAAGAGAGATTGCAAGCAGGCAAAACAACGACAGACTCTTCGACAGACTCGAATGATCTAGAATAAACTGTGAGCCTGCTAAGGCCTCGAGCATTTTATTCTGTTTTTTATGCTTAACTGTTTGTTTAAGACTGCTCAGCTTGTGTAATAGAAGTTATAATTAAATAAAAGTGAAAGTTGGAGAGCTTTCCTCGTTTGTTTCAAGTGTTGAACCACAGCATTCCGCGAACATTGATCCGAACTCTGATAATAGGGAACCGTGGATCAAGTTGATTGATTATGACCGAATCTCACAGAGAGATTGCCTACGTATCCCTTTTCAAGGAATCAGGTCAAAACGTAGTTCAGGCAAAGGTTCGCTCGGGTGTTTTAGCTCTCCTTTTACGCTCTAATTTTTGCCTAGAACCGCCCGTGCGGGTTTTCGGTCTAGCGAGCTGTTTGATTGATGCCTATTTATTTTTGCCTAAACCGCCTTCTCAGGTTTTCGGTCTAGCAGGCTTGCTCTAACTTTTGCTTGGAACCGCCCACCCTTGTGGTTTTCGGTCCAACGAGCTTCTCTCAGGGATAGTAACGCTTGAGTTGATCCAGGTTAACCAGAGTGTTGAACTCGTTGCCATCAAGATCAATGAGCTGAGCTGCTCCCCCAGAAAGGATGGTCTTAATGATGTACGGTCCGGAACGCTTAGGTCGGAACTTGCCGCGGGGATCGAAAACTGGCGCTCGAATCTCCTTCGTGACCATGTCACCTTCAATTAAGTCCCTAGATTTCACCCTCTTGTTAAATGCCCGGGCAATTCTCCGTTGATACCCTTGAACATGATACAAAGCCCGGAGCCTTCGTTCATCAAAGAGCAGGAGTCCAGCGAATCTCCCACTGAGCCATTCAGATTCCGAAAGTTCCGATTCTACTGCAACCCTCAGAGACGGTACCTCGAGTTCTATAGGGAGAACTGCTTCCATTCCGTAAACCAAGGAATAAGGGGTTGCCCCTGTTGATGTCCGGATCGACGTTCGATAACCCCAAAGAGCTAGAGGCAGCTGCTCGTGCCAGTCCCTGGCGGACTCTGCAGATTTCTTGATGATGGTCTCGATATTCTTGTTTGCCGCTTCAACTGCTCCATTTGTCTGAGGGCGATAGACGGTCGAGTGATGGATCTGGATTTTGAATTCTTCAAAGAGCTCCAGAACTTTACCCTTGAAATGAACCCCATTGTCTGAGACGAACGCCTGCGGAACTCCATATCGATAGATGATATTCTTCCTGATGAAATGAGCGACTTGGACTGCAGTTAGGGCCTTGTATGATTCAGCTTCGACCCACTTAGTGAAATAATCGATCGCTACTAGGATAAACCTGTGACCATTTGAAGCAGAAGGTCTGACCATGCCGATGACATCGATGCCCCACACAGAGAAAGGCCAAGGCGAAGTCATGCCAAATAGGTTAGAAGGTGGAACATGCATCAGATTAGCATGGATTTGGCACTTGTGACATCGCCGCACGTAATCCACGCACTGAGATTCCATATTAGACCAGAAGTAGCCCTGACGCAAAATCTTCCTAGCAAGCATGACACCGCTCATGTGGGGACCGCAAATCCCTTCGTGGAGTTCTTCCATAATTCTGACAGCTTCAACACCGTTGACACAGAGTTTGTGCATCCCACAATGAGATCTCCTGTACAACCTCCCTCCACAGATGATGTAATGAGCAGCAATTCTTCGTAACGCAGTTTGGTCCTTCTGAGAAGCATCAGATGGGTACAAACCACTCTCAATGAAGTTCCATATGTCATGGTACCAGGGTAGGCCATCATCCACATCATCGATGGCGTTGACGCATTGATAGGCGGGATGGTCCCGCTGCTCGATTAAGATAGGACGGAGCTTGACATCTAACGGTAGTTCGACCATGGAGACCAGGGTAGCAAGTGCATCAGCGAAATGGTTCTTCAACCGAGGAATATGAGTGAAAGTCACCTTATTGAAACGAGGGATTAATCCCTCCAAGTCCTGATGGTAAGGTTTCAATCTCTCTTCGCGTACTTTCCAGTCTCCATTGGCCTGAGACACAACAAGATTTGAGTCCCCGATGACTTCAAGCTTTTCCACACCGAGTGCGAGCGCAGCTTCCATTCCCACAATACAGGCCTCATATTCAGCTTGGTTATTGGTGACATCAAAATTAAGTTTGAACGCAAGCGGAATATGAGAGTCGTCAGGAGTGACTAGCAAAACCCCGATTCCGAACCCCTTCTGATTGGCTGCCCCATCGAAGTAAAGAGTCCAAACATCCTCAACGACTGTTAGCACTTCCTCGTCCGGGAACGCGAAATCTGAATCCTCAGGCCCCTCCACGGGGTGGTCAGCTAAGAATTCTGCAATGGCGCGTCCCTTTACTGACTTTCTTGTAACGTACTCGAGATCAAACTCCGCTAAGAGAAGCAACCAACGTGCTAATTTACCAGTAATCGCTGGCTTTTCGAATAGATACTTGAGAGGATCCATTCGAGAAATCAACTTCACTGGGTAAGCCAGCATGTAGTGTCTTAACTTCTTAGATGCCCAGACAAGGGCCCAGCACGTCTTTTCTAAGGCGGTATAGCGCTCTTCAGCTCCAACCATCTTCTTGCTCAGGTAGTAAATAGCTTTCTCTATTCCCTTGTCCCCTTCTTGAGCTAGCAAACATCCCATGGACGTAGAACTCACAGATAAGTAGAGAATCAGAGGTTTTCCAGGTATAGGCGGCATGAGAACAGGCGGGTTCTGTAGATAGTTCTGGATCGAGACGAAAGCTGCTTGGCACTTTTCTGACCATACGAACGGGGTATTCTTCTTGAGTAGTCGAAACATCGGCTCGCAAGTTAAGGTTAACTTGGCGATGAATCTGCTGATGAACTGAACCTTCCCCAGAAAACTCCGCACCCCCTTTTCAGACTCAGGTGGCTTCATTTCGCGTATTGCTTTGATTTTTGACGGATCGACCTCAATCCCACGGGAAGTGATCATGAAACCCAGCATTTTGCCTGCTGTGACTCCGAAGGTGCACTTCTGAGGATTAAGACGCATCCGGAACTTGCGGAGCCTTTCGAAAAGTTTCCTTAACACGTGGACATGCCCTTCCCGAGTTTTTGACTTGGCAATCATATCATCAACGTAGACCTCAACCTCTTTGTGCATCATGTCATGCAAAATAGTCGTGGCAGCTCTTTGATAAGTCGGACCAGCATTCTTCAAACCAAACGGCATAACCAAATAGCAGTAAGTCCCCCACTCAGTGATGAAAGTCGTCTTCTCGCGGTCTTCAGGTGCCATGAGAATCCGATTGTAGCCTGAGAAACCGTCCATGAACGAGAGCAAAGCATGCCCTGCAGTATTATCCACCAGCACATCGATGTGTGGCAAGGGAAAATCGTCTTTGGGGCTTGCTTTGTTCAAGTCCCGGAAGTCAACACAGACACGAATCTGACCATTTTTCTTAGGAACAGGGACGATGTTGGCCACCCAAGTGGGGTACTGAGAGACTGCGAGGAAACCAGCGTCAATCTGCTTGGTGACTTCCTCCTTGATTTTCTGCACCCAGTCCGGTCGCATCCGTCTGAGCTTCTGTTTCACCGGCTTAGCATCGGGCAACAGGGGGATTCGATGCTCCACTATCTCAGGATCGATACCGGGCATGTCTTGATGAGACCATGCAAAAATGTCGCTAAACTCAGTGAGGAGCTCTTTGAACTTACGATGCTCCTCCGGATCTAACGTGGAGCCCACTTGAACCATTCGAGGATCATTCTCATCTTTCAAATTTATTAAGATTATCTCTTCTTTTAATGGCTCAGCATGCCTTTCGTCTTCCCTTTCAATGAAAGCACGGATTTCCTTGGGGATGTCCCCATCAAAATCTATCCCTTCATCGTCAGGGTCGACACAGTTTATATAAAGATCATTCAAGTAGTCAGAAGAGGAGTCTTTCATTTCATAAGACCCTGCAGGGTCGCCAAGTACAAGGGAGTCGAACTCGAAGTAAAAGCTATGACGTGGAGGGCCGAGAGGCACAAACTCCGACTCAGAGCTAGACTTAGACTCAAAAGACCTGACAGACTCAGTGTCGGACTCAGCTATGTCATCAATGCAAGTAAGGCGCGGCTTGAAAATGCAATTTTTAAGGCTTCCCTTAGCTTCCACGATAAGAGAGGTGGGATCCTCGAGGGCGTCGGGCCCTAGCATGAACACTTCGGCTTCCTCGGCTTCCTTGGCCAAACCCACTTGAGAGAATTCACGGAACAGCTGCTCCAAGCTCCCCTGATCGAAAGATCCCAGCCAGTCAGTCTTCGGCCTGGGTTGGCTAAACTTCCTCTTGAATTCTGCGCTAGCTGGCTCTTCGTCACTGGAAGACCAAGTATTATCCGCAAATATCTCAAAACCAGGTAGCAGCTCCCCGATGACCGAGTCGATAAAGGGCTCAGCTTGCCCACGATAGATATCATTCCCCTTTTCACGGACAAAGTAGCTGTTGGGATCACCATAGAGAGATCGAGGTTTTCCCGTGCATTTCCTTCTTTTGGCATCGTTGGCAGAGGAAGAGTATCCCAAGCCAAAGCGGCCCTCACAGGAAGGAAACGCAGGGAATTCCGGAATCCCTTGTTGGTGAATTCCTAAGCCAAGGCCAGGTAGATAGGACATCCTTCTCATAATGTCCAGAGCGACAGAGCTTATGATGAAGTCCCCATCCACGTTGATGGCCATAACCAAGCCAGAAGTATTAAAAGAGAATCCCGCGAGATCGACGTCCTCGTTGTCGTGCGCGATACCCAAAACAGGTGTGCCGTCCTCCTCGAGCGGGCGAATGCCTGAATCCCCGCAGATAATCAAAGTCCCAGTGGGAAGTCCCAGCATGACTTTCTGATGAAGAGTAGGATGGGAACAGCCATGATGTCAGATCTGTGAAGCCATGGTCTTCCTAGCAAGAGATTGAACGAGGCCGGAATGTCGACCACATGGAACTCGACATCCATTTTGAATCCCTCCGCATCGAGAGTGAGCACGAGTGTGCCTTCGAACCAGACGACGTGTGCTGTCGTATGCCTTAACAGGCCATGCTGGAAGGTGCAAAGTCTTTCTTAGTCAGTCCCAGAACGGTGAGCCACCCTCAAAGGGCAAACATTGATTGCCGAGCCATTATCGATAAGAACGGTCGGAACCCAGAAGTCCTCGGCACTTGACTGTGATATGCAAGGGTCGATTGTGGTCAACTCCTTCAAGCGGCAGATCCTTATCGGTGAAGAACCACGGTATGCTTAGAGGCAGGTGGGAGGATAAGGGAAATCATCGCTTCAGGCGTGACGTCCGGACGGATCTCAAGACGAGAGAGAGTGTGGCAGAACTTCTGACGATGCTCCCGGGAGGAACAGATTAGTCCCCAGAGTGATATGGCAGCGGGAATCCGCTCCAATTGCTTTTGAATCATGTCGTCGTTTGGGGCATTAACTGGTACCTCAAATGGTACAGACCTTGAGAAAATAGGAGGTTCGTTCTTCCGGTTAGAAGAGTTGGACGAACTTCCCGCTTGCAGATTAGCAGGCTGAAAGACTCGTCCCACTTCTTGTAACATTAAGAACGTTCTCTAAAGAGGGTACCATTTGAGGGTCTTGACTATCGTCCCACAGATCAACAGGGACTTCTCCCAATTTGCGCTTCCCCTTGTCGGAGGTCGTAGGGGCCACAGGCACTTCCATGTTCAAACCCAAATCCTCAGTCAGATCTTTGATCAAGAGTGAATCCCAAAAGTCAGGATCCCCAACAGCTATAGCTTCTTGGATTGGTTCTGTACTAGCAATACGAAAGGGACATCCCACAGCCCTCCATCAGCAAGGGAGCGATTGACAGTCCAAACCTCGGACCCAACCTGGATGTTGACTACATCATTGACATCCCAAAGATCAGCTGGCGGCACAAGGTCCGTAACCATGATGCTGCAGTCCTCTTCAGGAGGGGAAGGCACAACAGGGCGCGGAAGGTTTTCGTCGACGATGAAGAACGTGGATCATACTCGGGATCAGCCACCGAGTTAACCAACCTGTCAAGAGTGGAAGGGAAGAAACATTCCCCTAGGACGCGGGTTTCATCCTGAGTGAGATCCTCCTCTAAATACTGGATTTCATGGCTGGGCAGAGCGTAACCCTGGAGAGGATTAGGGTCAAATCCTAATGGAAATTGCCAAGCAGGCTCGGGGTCCCAATAATACTCCTCCTCAAGCAAAACAGGCTGAGGTTGTTGGAAGAGCATGTCCAACGAGAATCCGTCCAAAGGATCAACCATGGCTGCCTCGTAATTGGCCATCCAAGCATCATACCAGATGTGGTCAAAGGGAATGTCTTCAGGATTAGGTGGGAATCCTTCTAATTCCAGCTCCGTCCATTCATTGATTATGGGAGTGGCATAGTCATCATTATCAGCTATAGCCCACCCTACAGCTTGCATGTCAAGTTGTTGCTCTGGTTGAGGGGGAATAGCAGCTCTGAAGTGGTCCAACAGACTTAGGGAGGAGCTCGGATCCGTCACGTTGAAGTACGGATTATCCATGGTAGAGGCAGAATTGAGATGTACAGCAGGCATAGGCTGGTGGAACAAGTCACTAGGAAGCGTTGAACACAAACGCTCCATTCTGTAGACGTGCAGAGGGCTCATTGAAATTGGACGACTGTCCTTCCTCGGAGCGGATATAGGAAATCTCGGCCTCGGACTGAGAGGGGATAGGCACAATCGGCCTAGGTTGATTCGTTGAGGTTATATGGTCGGTGGGGTTGAATATAGTGGAGCTGAGGGATATATCAGTGGAGCTGATGGATATCTGGTTAATGCGCGGAGCATTGTTGTGGTTTGGCATAGAATTGGCGAGGATGTTGGGTTTTTGAGGTGCCGGTGGTGGAGCATGAAGAGTCCCTTCATCTATGAGATCTTGAATCGCATGTCGGAGGCGAAAGCAAGAATCGGTAAGATGGCCGGGCCCTTGGTGATAGGCACAGTAGAGATTGGCTTTGAAGTTGGGAGAAGGCTTCTTAGGTAGAGGAGTTGGATCGAGGAGCTTCAGATGTCCTGATTGGATCAGTTTCTCCATGACTGAAGATAGTGGTGCTTCAAAAGCGGAGAAACTACGAGGTTGGTTACGCGGTCGGTTGTTCTGCGGAGTTTGAACCTGATGGACCTCGGCAATTTGATTAGCAGCTTTCGAGGAAGAGGCATTGGTACCACTGGTTGCGGTATTGGAGTAAGTCCCTCCCCCAAACAGTGCATTAGTATTTCCAGAATATGCCCGAGGCTTCGACTTTGATGGATTGGACGATTCTCCCTTTGACAGAATCCCACTCTGCAATGCATCTTCGATGGCCAGACCGGAGTCGAAGAAGGTGTCAAAATTGGAGGATGCTTGAACGAGGACCAAGTGCCTAGCATAGTCTGGCTGGAGATTGCGGGAGATGATACGGAGCTGATCTCTCTCGCTCGGGCGATCAGTCATTTGAGCGGCTTTGGCCCTCCATCTCTTGACGAAATCCGCGAAGGATTCCTTAGCGTCCATCTTGGTGGATTCCAACTCCCGAGTAGTCATCTTGAGCTGGGAGTTGTAGCTATACTGCGAAATAAACGCAGCCCCGATGTCCTCCCAAGTCCTTCGCTTGGCAATGTCGAGTGACAGAAACCAATGGAAAGCGGGACCCGAGAGGGTTTGAGGAAACAGCTGAGACATGGCTTCGGGCTCGACAGAGAGGAGCTTCATGGCAGCATGGTAACCATAGAGATGGGTTTTAGGATCGCCAGTGCCATCGAACTTGGCTATGTCGGGCATTTTGAACTTGTCAGGAAGCTTGGCATTGGGATAAAGACAGAGACGGTCCAAGTCGATCCCTCCAGCACTGAGTTTTCGGACTTTGAAACAGATTCTTCCAGTTTGGCCATCTTGGCGACGAGAGCAGTCATGTCAGGATGTTGGACAGTCCTAACAGCAGTGATGCCTGGATTCTGAATGGGATTCCGAGTGCCCTGAGTGTTGACCAAGGCGACCAGACGCCCTGGATGGTCCGGATCTTCGACCATGATGGGTTGCTCGTGCACATCCTCTTCGGCCTCGCCCTCCTCTTGAACAGTTGGAGGAAGACGAGTGTTAAAGAGGTCATTCAAGCGGGTCATGTTAGCATCCGTCTGAGCAGCCCTTTGTTGTATCACAGCGATACTAGCCTGGATGTTCATAAGTATGGTTTCCAGAGAGAGCGGTTGCGGCTGATCTGCCATGATGGTTGGTCCAGAAGTACTTGATGCAGAGGAGGGGGTAGGAGATTCCGGAGAGTCTGTTTCTTCGAGGACCGGAGAAGATGCGGACTGCAGGGTAGCAAGCAGAGAACGCGGGGAGTCTTCCGTTGTGACTGACTGGGCTTGCAATCTGACTAGTCTCTGAATCGGATTCCGGTGCAGACGTTCCCAAGTGGGTTTGGTTTTCTGCCTCGATACTTTCCTTGGTGGTGCAATGATTCAGAACCTTTGCTTGCAGAAAGTGAGAAAAGGCTAATAAGGGCCCTGCAGAAACTTTAATCTAAATAAAAGACTAAAGCGAAAACACAGTCACCGTCGTCAGTGTCGCCCTTAGACTCTAGTACTAGCAGACAAGTCTGTCTTATGACGTTTGGACATTACCAGTGATCCTCAGAAATCTTTTCATGGTGTATCCTTTTTGTATCAACTAAGACAAAGAGATGTCAAAGCAGTCTAAAGATTTTGGTTTATTCCGCTTCGAAAGTTTCAACTTTTGAACTTGGAACAATTTGGTGTAGATAGGCACGATGCTATAACCGGGGAGGCATAGGCAGCACAGTGCCGTAACCGAAATGGTGTACATGCTTCGCATGATAACCAAAATGGTGTAAGCATCGCAGTATTTTTCCCGTTTTGTTCCTCGTTTTCTGTTTGAAACCCCGATTGGGTAATTAGCCTAAGGCTTTAGAAGGTCTTGATTTCCCAAAGTTTAATTGATTCAAGGAACTTAAGAATTGACAACGTGCACCATCGAGATGCACGACTCCTCATCGGGCCATGGTAAGGTCCTAATAAACATAAGACAGACTTGAGAGAGAGAGAACCTAGGAGCCGCCCTAAACATGCTTCTACGCAAAACGGTATGCATGTATGAACAGTGCATGCGATAGGGAAAGCAGTAACACGTTGACAGTATAGGGGGTTAGATGCAAGTAATCTTACCCTGTAGGTACCTGTCCTAATTTGGAGAGTGCTAGTGCTTTGTATATGCAAAGGCTGGTTTTGGCTTGAATCAGGTTCCTCGGACTAGAGCCAAGATATACCTCCCGCTGCCCGCGTAACCGCAGAGCAACAGTCGAACGGTAGAATGACTCATCATCGTCGAAGGTTGTTAGTCATTCGGGGTCCCCGGGCTCCGGTAAACCGTGCCGGATTGCCAAAACGATCCAACGAGGCTTATCCCACATCGATGCAAATGAGAATGCTAAAAAGTTTGATTAATGGAACAGAATCGCAAATTCGCAAATGCCTTTTCAAATTTGGCTCTCTTTATTCAATCAATATTTAGAAGAAACTACGCGGGAGAACAATCGGAAAAGTCCCAGATTGGATGGCCGGACACGAGGTCCTGTTAAATCACCAATCCTTTCTTTAGCAGCGCGAAGCTCACTATTTTGACAGACTTTTGTGGGATTGTTCTCGAGCGTATTAAAATCTAAGTATAGATCAATATTGGTTCGATCCCCAGCAGAGTCGCCACTGTGGGCAATGCGAATTGCCCCGACTCTTTCTCTCTCCTCCGAGGGAAAGGGATTCCGTTCCCCACCCTTTTTGAGAAAGGAGAGATGCTGCCGGTTCGCGTGAGCGCTTTTTATGAAGCTGGACGTCAAGCGCTCGCGAAAAATACAGAGTCGCCACTTGGGTTTGAAGGTCCGATACCCAAGGAACCGTATTTCGAAGCACTTGCCGCGCTGTTTGATTTGAAAAAGTTAAGGAACCAGTCCGTCATAACCATATCTGGGTTCGGGAGCCAGGTTACGAGAGGGGAAGGGTTTTATGGCACCCCTCTCGCCCAATCCGGAGATCGGTCTCTACTTAGGCATTTTGCGAAAATGTTTGTTTTGCGATTCTGTTTAATTAATCATTTTTTAGCCAATTAGGGCGGGGGAACAATTAATCGGGGATTTAAAACTGTAACATGTTTGCAAGGTGTGGTAGATAGCATGCATGGATGAAATAAATGAGATAAAACTGAAAACTGCTTTCTGGATGCCAAAACAGTGCAGGGTATGAATTTATCACGAACAGTGACCAACTTGCATGCAGAAAATAGGAGCATGCAAGTCACACCATCGCGCGACACACCCCTACCCTCGCGCGAGCATCAGCATCTTTTTTACAGGTTCAATTTTATTTCCTTCTGGGCTCTGGAAGGACCAGTGCACACCCAGGACAAACCAAGCAGTTTATGTATGCTGAAAATAATTACTTATTACAATCTGATTGAGTAAGAATTAAACACAACCCTTAAACAGTGAGGGTGATAAAAACAGAGACCAGAGGTCTAGCTGCCCATGCAAGGGCAATCACTGGAAATGATCAAACCATCGCGCGATGGAGTCACATCATCGCGCGATTGTTCTGACTGGACATCCAGGAATTGCTTTGCATGCCTGGGCTCTGAGACATATTCAGAAGCTACCCAGGGGCATTCCAACATGAATAAGGAAAGCAAAGTATACTAATCTACTGGTTTTTAACATGCAAGACAGTGAGATATCAAATATGATTAAACATGGACATATGAAATCATATAAACTAGATCAGAACAAGAGACCCATCCCCACGAGAACCATATCACACGAGCTAGAAGCATCGCGCGATGATGTGGGTTCGTCGCGCGTGGGTTCTCATGTTCACAGCATCTTGTAAATTTGCTGGCTTTGGGATCAGAAGCTGATATTGATTACCAGCCCTGACCCTGTCAGCCCCCCTCAGGGATTAAGACAGTAAAGGCTAAAAGTTATACCTTTGCTTGAGAATGGTTTGAGTGAAGTGGTATGCCTTTGTCAAGGGAGAAAGTGATAGTAGCTTTTTGATTGAGAGGGAAGATCAAGATTGTGACTCTTGTTCTTTCCTTTTGGATCTTTTTTGGTAACCCTTTGAAAGTAGAACAAAGGGGGGGGTTTTATAGGAAAAGAGGGAGCTTGTTGGTGTCAAACATGGCTAGGCAGCCAGCCAACAATGCTGGCAGCAATCCCTTGGTAGAGGAGTGGGGTTTAAGTTGATGGGAGAGTGGGGGTTTAGGTGGTGCAAGGATGGCCGAGTAAACGCCGTTCAGCTGATGGAACGGGGTCACATGGCCCTGCAGGCGCTTCATCATCACGAAATCCAGCTGGATATGACAGGTGTCAACCATCGCGCGATGGAGTGGAACCGTCGCGCGAGGGTTCTAAGTTCCCCGCGATGGTCAATCAGTCAAAATTTGACTTTGACCACCACCTGGCAAGAGAAGCATCGCGCGAGTGTCTCAGAGCATCGCGCGAAGGTCAAACCCATAGTCAAAGCTGGGCTCAATGGTTCTGGGGTTAAGGGAGGGGTTGCACATTCACCAAACTCAAAACCATTTCAATCAAAACTGTCCTCGACCTGATTCATCATCGGGGGAACAAGAAACTGAAAAGAAACAAACCGAAGATAGACAAAATGATTGAGCAATCAGATTGGGGTGTCTACACCTGGGTGTGCACTGGTCCTTCCAGAGCCCAGAAGGAGATAAAATTGAACCTGTAAAAGGGATGTTGACACTCGCGCGAGGGTATGAGTATGTCACGCGATGGTTTGACTTGCATGTTCCCATTCTGTGCATGCAAGTTGGTCGCTGTTCGTGATAAATTCATACCCTGCGCTGTTTTGACATCCTAAAATCAGTATTCAGTATTATCTCATTTATTTCATCCCTCCATGCTCTTTATCTCATCTTGCCAAAATTGTTACAGCTTTAATCCCCATTAAACTGTTTCCCCGCCCTAATTGGCTAAAAAATGATTAATCAAACAGAATCGCAAACAAACAACATTTTTGCAAATGCCTAAGTAGAGACCGATCTCCGGATTGGGCGAGAGGGGTGCCATAAAACCCTTCCCCTCTCGTAACCTGGCTCCCGAACCCAGATATGGTTATGACGGACTGGTTCCTTAACTTTTTCAAATCAAACAAGCGCGGCAAGTGCTTCGAAATACGGTTCCTTGGGTGTCGGACCTTCAAACCCGAGTGGCGACTCTGTATTTTCGCGAGCGCTTGTCGTCCAGCTTTCAAAGCGCTCCCGCGAACCGGCAGCATCTCTCCTTTCTCAAAAGGGTAGGGAACGGAATCCCTTCCCTGGAGGAGAGAAAGATCGGGGCAATTCGCATTGCCCACAGTGGCGACTCTGCTGGGGATCGAACTAGTATTGGTCTATACTTAGAAGTTAATACGCTTGGGAACAATCCCACAAAAGCCTGTCAAAACGGTGAGCTTCGCGCTGCCGAAGAAAGGATCGGTGATTTAACAGGACCTCGTGTCCGGCCATCCAATCTGGGGCTTTTCCGATTGTTCTCTCGCGTAGTTTCGTCTAAGTATTGATTAAATAAAGAGAGCCAAATTTGAAAAGGCATTTGCGAATTTGCGATTCTGTTTCATTAATCAAACTTTTTAGCATTCTCATTTGCATCGATGTGGGATAAGCCTCGTTTGATCGTTTTGGCAATCCGGCACGGTTTACCGGAGCCCGGGGACCCTGAATGACTAACAACCTTCGACGATGATGAGTCATTCTACCGTTTGACTGTTGCTCTGCGGTTATGCGGGCAGCAGGACGTATATCTTTGGCTCTAGTCCGAGGAACCTGTTACAAGCCAAAACCAGCCTTTGCATATACAAAGCACTAGCACTCTCCAAAATAGGACAGGTACCTACAGGGTAAGATTACTTGCATCTAACCCCCATACACTGTCAACGTGTTATTGCTTTCCCTATCACATGCATTGTTCATACATACATACCGTTTTGCGTAGAAGCATGTTTAGGGCGGCTCCTAGGTTCTCTCTCCTTCAAGTCTGTCTTATGTTTATTAGGACCTTACCATGGCCCGATGAGGAGTCGTGCATCTCAATGATGCACGTTGTCAATTCTTAAGTTCCTTGGATCAATTAAACTTTGGGAAATCAAGACCTTCTAAAGCCTTTGGATAATTACCCAGTCGAAGTTTCAAACAGAAAACGAGGAACAAAACGGGGAAAATACCGCGATGCTTACACCATTTTTTGTTATCATGCGAAGCATGTACACCATTTGGGTTACGGCACTGTGCTGCCTATGCCTCCCTGGTTATAGCATCGTGCCTATCTACACCGAATTGTTCCAAGTTCAAAAGTTGAAACTTTCGAAGCGGAATAAACCAAAATCTTTAGACTGCTTTGACATCTCTTTGCCTTAGTTGATGCAAAAAGGATACACCTCGAAAAGATTTCTGAGGATCACTGGTAATGTCCAAACGTCATAAGACAGACTTGTCTGCTAGTATTAGAGTCTAAGGGCGACACTGACGACGGTGACTGTGTTTTCGCTTTAGTCTTTTATTTAGATTAAAGTTTCTGCAGGGCCCTTATTAAGCCTTTTCTCGCTTTCTGCAAGCAAAGGTTCTGCATCATTGCACCGCCAAGGAAAGTATCGAGGCAGAAAACCAAACCCACTTGGGAACGTCTGCACCGGAATCCGATTCAGAGACTAGTCAGATTACAAGCCCAGTCAGTCACAACGGAAGACTCCCCGCGTTCTCTGCTTGCTACCCTGCAGTCAGCATCTTCTCCGGTCCTCGAAGAAACAGACTCTCCGGAATCACCTACCCCCTCCTCTGCATCAAGCACCTCTGGGCCAACGGTCATGGCAGATCAACCGCAACCACTCTCTCTGGAAACCATGCTTATGAACATCCAGGCTAGTATCGCTGTTATACAACAAAGGGCTGCTCAGACAGATGCCAACATGACCCGCTTGAATGACCTCTTTAACACTCGTCTTCCTCCAACTGTTCAAGAGGAGGGCGAGGCCGAAGAGGATGTACATGAGCAACCTATCATGGTCGAAGATCCGGACCATCCAGGGCGTCTGGTCGCTTTGGTCAACACTCAGGGCACTCGGAATCCCACTCAGAATCCAGGCATCACTGCTGTTAGGACTGTCCAACATCCTGACATGACTGCTCTCGTCGCCAAGATGGCCAAACTGGAAGAATCTGTTTCAAAGTCCGAGAAACTCAGTGCTGGAGGGATTGACTTGGACCGTCTCTGCCTTTATCCCAATGCCAAGCTTCCTGACAAGTTCAAGATGCCCGACATAGCCAAGTTCGATGGCACTGGCGATCCTAAAACCCATCTCTATGGTTACCATGCTGCCATGAAGCTCCTATTGTCGAGCCCGAGGCCATGTCTCAGCTGTTTCCTCAAACCCTCTCGGGTCCCGCTTTCCATTGGTTTCTGTCACTCGACATTGCCAAGCGAAGGACTTGGGAGGACATCGGGGCTGCGTTTATTTCGCAGTATAGCTATAATTCCCAGCTCAAGATGACTACTCGGGAATTGGAATCCACCAAGATGGACGCTAAGGAATCCTTCGCGGATTTCGTCAAGAGATGGAGGGCCAAAGCCGCTCAAATGACCGACCGCCCGAGCGAGAGAGATCAGCTTCGTATCATCTCCCGCAATCTCCAACCAGACTATGCTAGGCACCTGGTTCTGGTTCAAGCATCCTCCAATTTTGACACCTTCTTCGACTCTGGTCTGGCCATCGAAGATGCATTACAGAGTGGGATTCTGTCAAAGGGAGAATCTTCCAATCCATCAAAGTCAAAGCCTCGGGCATATTCTGGAAATACTAATGCGCTGTTTGGGGGAGGGACTTACTCCAATACCGCAACCAGTGGTACCAATGCCTCTTCCTCGAAAGCTGCTAACCAAATTGCCGAGGTCCATCAAGTTCAAGCTCCGCAGAACAACCGACCGCGTAATCAACCTCGTAGTTTCTCCGCTTTTGAAGCACCGCTATCTTCAGTCATGGAGAAACTGATCCAATCGGGACATCTGAAGCTCCTCGACCCAACTCCTCTACCTAAGAAACCTTCACCCAACTTCAAAGCCAATCTCTACTGTGCCTATCACCAAGGGCCCGGCCATCTTACCGATTCTTGCTTTCGCCTCCGACATGCGATTCAAGACCTCATAGATGAAGGGACTCTTCATGCTCCGCCACCGGCAGCTCAAAAACCCAACATCCTTGCCAATTCTATGCCAAACCACAACAATGCTCCACGCATTAACCAGATATCCATCAGCTCCACTGATATATCCCTCAGCTCCACTATATTCAACCCCACCGACTATATAGCCTCAACGAATCAACCTAGGCCGATGGTGCCTATCCCTTCTCAGTCCGACGCCGAGATTTCCTATATCCGCTCCGAGGAAGGACAGTCGTCCAATTTCAATGAGCCCTCTGCACGCCTACAGAACGGAGCGTTCGTGTTTAACGCTTCTATTGGTGATCTGTTCCACCAGCCTATGCCGGCTGTACAGCTCAATTCTGCCTCTACCATGGAGAACCCGTACTTCAACGTGACGGATCCAAACCCCTCCTTAAGTCTGTTGGACCACTTCAGAGCTGCTATTCCCCCTCAACCAGAGCAACAATTTGACATGCAAGCCGTAGGGTGGGCTATAGCTGATAATGACGACTATGCCACTCCCATAATCAATGAATGGACGGAGCTGGAATTAGAGGGATTCCCACCTAATCCTGAAGATATTCCCTTTGACCACATCTGGTATGATGCTTGGATGGCCAATTACGAGGCAGCCATGGTTGATCCTTTGGATGGATTCTCGTTGGACATGCTCTTCCAACAACCTCAGCCTGTTTTGCTTGAGGAAGAGTACTATTGGGACCCCGAGCCCGCTTGGCAATTTCCGTTAGGATTTGACCCTAATCCTCTCCAGGGTTACGCTCTGCCCGGCTATGAAATCCAGTATTTGGAAGAGGGCCCCATTCAAGATGAGACCCGCGTCCTAGGGGAATGTTTCTTCCCTTCCACTCTTGACAGGCTGGTTAACTCGGTGGCTGATCCCGAGTATGATCCCACGTTCTTCATCGTCGACGAAAACCTTCCGCGCCCTGTCATGCCTTCCCCGCCTGAAGAGGACTGCAGCATCATGGTTACAGACCTTGTGCCACCAGCTGATCTTTGGGATGTCAATGATGTAGTCAACATCCAGGTTGGGTCCGAAGTTTGGACTGTCAATCGCTCCCTCGCTGATGGAGGGCTGTGGGATGTCCCTTTTGTTGCTAATACAGAACCAATCCAAGAAACTATAGCTGTTGGGGATCCAGACTTTTGGGATTCACTCTTGATCAAAGATATGACTGAGGATTTGGGTTTGAACATGGAAGTGCCTGTGGCCCCTACGACCTCCGACAAAGGGAAGCGCAAATTGGGAGAAGTCCCTGTTGATCTGTGGGACGATAGTCAAGACCCTCAAATGGTACCCTCTCTAGAGAACGTTCTTAATATTACAAGAAGTGGACGAGTCTTTCAGCCTGCTAATCTGCAAACAGGAAGTTCATCCAATTCTTCTAACCGGAAGAACCAACCTCCTATTTTCTCAGGGTCTGTACCACTTGAGGCACCAGTTAATGCCCCAAACGACGACATGATTCAAAGGCAATTGGAGCGGATTCCCGCCGCCATATCACTTTGGGGATTAATCTGTTCCTCCCGGGATCATCGTCAGAAGTTCTGCCACACTCTCTCTCGTCTTGAAATCCGACCGGACGTCACGCCTGAAGCAATGATTTCCCTTATCCTCCCACCTGCCTCTAAGCATACCGTGGTCTTCACCGATAAGGATCTGCCGCTTGAAGGAGTTGACCACAATCAACCCTTGCATATCACAGTCAAGTGCCGAGGACTCTGGGTTCCGACCGTTCTTATCGACAATGGCTCAGCAATCAATGTTTGCCCTTTGAGGGTGGCTCACCGTTTGGGACTGACTAAGAAAGACTTTGCACCTTCCAGCATGGCTGTTAAGGCATACGACAGCACACGTCGTCTGGTCGAAGGCACACTCGTGCTCACTCTCGATGCAGAGGGGTTCAAAATGGATGTCGAGTTCCATGTGATCGACATTCCAGCCTCGTTCAATCTCTTGCTAGGAAGACCATGGCTTCACAGATCTGACATCATGGCTGTCCCATCTACTCTTCATCAGAAAGTCATGCTGGGACTTCCCACTGGGACTTTGATTATCTGCGGGGATTCAGGCATTCGCCCGCTCGAGGAGGACGGCACACCTATTTTGGGTATCGCGCACGACAACGAGGACGTCGATCTCGCGGGATTCTCTTTTGATACTTCTGGCTCGGTTGTGGCCATCAACGTGGATGGGGACTTCATCATAAGCTCTGTCGCTCTGGACATTATGAGAAGGATGTCCTATCTACCTGGCCTTGGCTTAAGACTTCACCAACAAGGGATTCCGGAATTCCCTATGTTTCCTTCCTGTGAGGGCCGCTTTGGCTTGGGATATTCTTCCTCTGCCAACGATGTCAAAAGAAGGAAATGCACGGGAAAACCTCGATCTCTCTATGGTGATCCCAACAGCTACTTCGTCCGTGAAAAGGGGAATGATATCTATCATGGGTGTAGACACCCCATTCTGGACTGTCTAGATTAGTCCTTTTACTTCCGTTGATAACCCAATGATGATAAACGGTCAAGAACAGTCCAGAGTCGATGGATGGATTCGAGCTTTGGGCGTTGAACTCTCTCCCTTCGAAGCCCACCTTCAAAGCCCACTTCAAACCCTTCGAATCTCGAGCCCAATGAGCCTCAACAAAGCCTTACCTTGCTTACGCCACCTTCTCATTGGCGTGCGCCAGGTACTTGACACGTGTCGATCATCGACCGTTGACTGAGTTTGACCTGGCGCATGGCAGATCATAGGTGGCGTATGCATGGTCAAGACCGGTCAAATCACCATTTTTCTGTCACGTGCTCGAAACCTTGTAACTGCCAGGGTACATTGCAGAGCCCCCTGATCATTGCAATCTGCAGGGGACGTCCCCCTCTCTCTCCTACACACCCCATCAAGCCTAGTCCCATGCATTTAATGCATGGGAGGCTCCCAACCAAGCTAACCAACCCTTAACCTCAGCTGGTCAGCCCCCTCTCCAGTCCACTCCTCCTTTAAATACCCCCCTTGCATTCATTTGCAAGGGGTTAGCACCATTAAGAGCAAAAGTCCATTGCTCTCTTCTCCCTCTTGTTCTTGCTCTCCTTGTTGAAAGACTAAGAGTTAGGGAAGCTCTGTACACCCCCACACCACTGATTTTCCACCATACATCCTCCATCTTCAACCCTCAAAGCTCACATCTTTCCTTCCATCTCTTTGCACCAAAGGTATACCACCTTGGTACTGCTTTCTGTTTTTAACTCCTGAGGGGAACCAGTAGGGTTCTGGCTAGTAACTGATACTAGTCCAGGCCCCTTTCTGGTAAAATAAATCAGTCGTAAAAGTCGATACATGGCGCACGCCAGCTACTAGAAGCCGTACGCCACATTTGGCTGTACGTGCACAGTTGGCGTGGGGATCATGTAGGGCTCATTTATTGTTCATTTTCTTTATGTCATCACCGTACAGCATGATAAAAACCAGTCTATTGCTTTCTGTATTTTAGAACTGTTCAAATGTAGCTTTCAATACTAGAATCTTTATGTCTGGTCATGTTCCAGAACCCAGATGATGTAAAGCCAAACACTGGTCACATGCAAACCTGGCGTACGACTCCTTCTGGGTGGCGTACGGCATGTTTGTTAAGGACCAGTGCCTGGCCCTTACATCCCATTTCAATCCTGGCCTCTTGTTCCTCCCCACTCTGTTTATGGGGTCTGTCTTGCTATTTTCCTAGCTACTGGCCATTCTTTGCGACTGTACATGTGTGTAATATATGTTATAAACTGCGTGGTTTGCCCTGGGTGTGTACTGGTCCCTTCCAGAGCCCAGAGGATTGAGAGTAGGAGCTGTAAGAAATTGATGTGGTAGTGTACGCCAGCCTGAAGGTGGCGTGCGCAGGGTGTACTGGCGTGCCGTGGCTAGGCCATGGCGTGCCAGTATGTCGCTTGCTCACGCACCCGACGGGCAGCGTACATCATCCCGTTGAGCTTCTGGCAGCGCTTGTTCTCAATCTATGTTCTTATATTTAGTTCAATCCAAGCAAACAAATCATCATCCATAAACATTTTGTCATACAAACTGCAACGTGTTACAGTTTCAATCCCTATTAACTGTTCCCCCGCCCAAACTGGCCGAAATGATTAAAATGAGAGAAAAATGCAAATATTTTAATGAAATGCCTGAGTAGAGACCGATCTCCGGATTGGGCGAGAGGGGTGCCATAAAACCCTTCCCCTCTCGTAACCTGGCTCCCGAACCTCAGATATCGAAGGTGACGACGGACCAGTCTACGCCTTTCCAAATCAAATCAAACCTTTTTCAAATCAAAGCAAAACGTAGCAAACGTTCTCGAGTTCGGTTCCTTGGGTGTTCTTCCGCTAAAACCCGAGTGGCGACTCTGAATCGAAGCGTTTCGCCGCGCCATTTTCCAAAAGGGCCGTCCCCCGAACAATATTCATTTCAAACCAAAATCGGGCGATTTTCGGGGCGTGTGCCCACAATGGGCAACCTGAGCCCTTTATCGACTCGGTCACCGGGGAGCTGCTACCTGGTTTTGAGATCTTTGCGGATGATACTTGGTCTTCTAGTGACGAAGAGCCAGCTAGTGCAGAATTCAAGAGGAAGCTTAGCCAACCAAGGCCGAAGACTGACTGGCTGGGATCTTTCGATCAGGGGAGCAGCTGTTCTGTGAATTCTCTCAAGTGGGTTTGGCCAAGGAAGCCGAGGAAGCCGAAGTGTTCATGCTAGGGCCCGACGCCCTCGAGGATCCCACCTCTCTTATCGTGGAAGCTAAGGGTAGCCTTAAAAATTGCATTTTCAAGCCGCGCCTTACTTGCATTGATGACATAACTGAGTCCGACACTGAGTCTGTCAGGTCTTTTGAGTCTAAGTCTAGTTCTGAGTCGGAGTTTGTGCCTCTCGGTCCTCCACGTCATAGCTTTTACTTCGAGTTCGACTCCCTTGTACTTGGTGACCCTGCAGGGTCTTATGAAATGGAAGACTTCTCTTCTGACTACTTGAATGATCTTTATATAAACTGTGTCGACCCTGACGATGAAGGGATAGATTTCGATGGGGACATCCCCAAGGAAATCCGTGCTTTCATTGAAAGGGAAGACGAAAGGCATGCTCAGCCATTAAAAGAAGAGATAATCTTAATAAACTTGAAAGATGAGAGTGATTCTCGAATGGTTCAAGTGGGCTCCACGTTAGATCCGGAGGAGCATCATAAGTTCAAAGAGCTCCTCACTGAGTTCAGCGACATTTTTGCGTGGTCTCATCAAGACATGCCCGGTATCGATCCTGAGATAGTGGAGCATCGAATCCCCCTGTTGCCCGATGCTAAGCCGGTGAAACAGAAGCTCAAACGGATGCGACCGGACTGGGTGCAGAAAATCAAGGAGGAAGTCACCAAGCAGATTGACGCTGGTTTCCTCGCAGTCTCTCAGTATCCCACTTGGGTGGCCAACATCGTCCCTGTTCCTAAGAAAAATGGCCAGATTCGTGTCTGTGTTGACTTCCGAGACTTGAACAAAGCAAGCCCCAAGGACGATTTTCCCTTACCACACATTGATGTGCTGGTGGATAATACTGCAGGGCATGTTTTGCTCTCGTTCATGGACGGCTTCTCAGGCTACAATCAAATTCTCATGGCACCTGAAGACCGCGAGAAAACGACTTTCATCACTGAGTGGGGGACTTACTGCTATTTGGTTATGCCGTTTGGTTTGAAGAATGCTGGTCCGACTTATCAAAGAGCTGCCACGACTATTTTGCATGACATGATGCACAAAGAGGTTGAGGTCTACGTTGATGATATGATTGCCAAGTCAAAAACTCGGGAAGGGCATGTCCACGTGTTAAGAAGACTTTTCGAAAGGCTCCGCAAGTTCCGGATGCGTCTTAATCCTCAGAAGTGCACCTTCGGAGTCACAGTAGGCAAAATGCTGGGTTTCATGATCACTTCCCGTGGGATTGAGGTCGATCCGTCAAAAATCAAAGCAATACGCGAAATGAAGCCACCTGAGTCTGAAAAGGGGGTGCGGAGTTTTCTGGGGAAGGTTCAGTTCATCAGCAGATTCATCGCCAAGTTAACCTTAACTTGCGAGCCGATGTTTCGACTACTCAAGAAGAATACCCCGTTCGTATGGTCAGAAAAGTGCCAAGCAGCTTTCGTCTCGATCCAGAACTATCTACAGAACCCGCCTGTTCTCATGCCGCCTATACATGGAAAACCTCTGATTCTCTACTTATCTATGAGTTCTACGTCCATGGGATGTTTGCTAGCTCAAGAAGGGGACAAGAAAGTAGAGAAAGCTATTTACTACCTGAGCAAGAAGATGGTTGGAGCTGAAGAGCGCTATACCGCCTTAGAAAAGACGTGCTGGGCCCTTGTCTGGGCATCTAAGAAGTTAAGACACTACATGCTAGCTTACCCAGTAAAGTTGATTTCTCGAATGGATCCTCTCAAGTATCTATTCGAAAAGCCAGCGCTTACTGGTAAATTAGTGCGTTGGTTGCTTCTCTTAGCAGAGTTTGATCTCGAGTACGTTACAAGAAAGTTGGTAAAGGGACGCGCCATTGCAGAATTCTTAGCTGACCACCCCGTGGAGGGGCCTGAGGATTCAGATTTCGCATTCCCGGACGAGGAAGTGCTGACAGTCGTTGAGGACGTTTGGACTCTTTACTTCGATGGGGCAGCCAATCAGAAAGGATTCGGAATCGGGGTTTTGCTAGTCACTCCTGATAATTCTCATATTCCGCTTGCGTTCAATCTTAATTTTGATGTCACCAATAACCAAGCTGAATATGAGGCCTGTATTGTGGGAATGGAAGCTGCGCTCGCACTCGGTGTGGAGAAGCTTGAAGTCATCGGGGACTCAAATCTTGTTGTGTCTCAGGCCAATGGGGACTGGAAAGTACGCGAAGAGAGATTGAAACCTTACCATCAGGACTTGGAGGGATTAATCCCTCGTTTCAATAAGGTGACTTTCACTCATATTCCTCGGTTGAAGAACCACTTCGCTGATGCACTTGCTACCCTGGCCTCCATGGTCGAACTACCGTTAGATGTCAAGCTCCGTCCTATCTTAATCAAGCAGCGGGACCATCCCGCCTATCAATGCGTCAACGCCATCGATGATGTGGATGATGGCCTGCCCTGGTACCATGACATATGGAACTTCATTGAGAGTGGTTTGCACCCATCTGATGCTTCTCAGAAGGACCAAACTGCGTTACGAAGGATTGCTGCTCATTACATCATCTGTGGAGGGAAGTTGTACAGGAGATCTCATTGTGGGATGCACAAACTCTGCGTCAACGGTGCTGAAGCTGTTAGAATTATGGAAGAAATCCACGAAGGGATTTGCGGTCCCCACATGAGCGGCGTCATGCTTGCTAGGAAAATTCTGCGTCAAGGCTACTTCTGGTCTACTATGGAATCTCAGTGTGTGGATTATGTGCGGCGATGTCACAAGTGCCAAATCCATGCGAATCTGATGCATGTTCCACCTTCTAACCTATTTGGCATGACTTCGCCTTGGCCTTTCTCTGTGTGGGGCATCGATGTCATCGGCATGGTCAGACCTTCTGCTTCAAATGGTCACAGGTTTATCCTAGTAGCGATCGATTATTTCACTAAGTGGGTCGAAGCTGAATTATTCAAGGCCCTAACTGCAGTCCAAGTCGCTCATTTCATCAGGAAGAATATCATCTATCGATATGGAGTTCCGCAGGCGTTTGTCTCAGACAATGGGATTCATTTCAAGGGTAGAGTTCTGGAGCTCTTTGAAGAATTCAAAATCCAGATCCATCACTCGACCGTCTATCGCCCTCAGACAAATGGAGCAGTTGAAGCGGCAAACAAGAATATCGAAACCATCATCAAGAAATCTGCAGAGTCCGCCAGGGACTGGCACGAGCAGCTGCCTCTGGCTCTTTGGGGGTATCGAACGTCGATCCGGACATCAACAGGGGCAACCCCTTATTCCTTAGTTTACGGAATGGAAGCAGTTCTCCCTATAGAACTCGAGGTGCCGTCTCTAAGGGTTGCGATGGACTCGGAACTTTCGGAATCTGAATGGCTCAGTGGGAGATTCGCTGAACTCATGCTTTTTGATGAACGAAGGCTCCGGGCTTTGTATCATGTTCAGGGGTATCAACGGAGAATTGCCCGGGCATTTAACAAGAGGGTGAAGTCTAGAGACTTAATTGAAGGTGACATGGTCACGAAGGAGATTCGAGCGCCAGTTTTCGATCCCCACGGCAAGTTCCGACCTAAGCGTTCCGGACCGTACATCATTAAGACCATCCTTTCTGGGGGAGCAGCTCAGCTCATTGATCTTGATGGCAACGAGTTCAACACTCTAGTTAACCTGGATCAACTCAAGCGTTATTATCCCTGAGAGAAGCTCGTTGGACCGAAAACCACAAGGGTGGGCGGTTCCAAGCAAAAGTTAGAGCAAGCCTGCTAGACCGAAAACCTGAGAAGGCGGTTTAGGCAAAAATAAATAGGCGTCAATCAAACAGCTCGCTAGACCGAAAACCCGTACGGGCGGTTCTAGGCAAAAATTAGAGCGTAAAAGGAGAGCTAAAACGCCCTAGCGAACCTTTGCCTGAACTACGTTTTGACCTGATTCCTTGAAAAGGGATACGTAGGCAATCTCTCTGTGAGATTCGGTCATAATCAATCAACTTGATCCACGGTTCCCTATTATCAGAGTTCAGATCAATGTTCGCGGAATACTGTGGTTCAACACTTGAAACAAACGAGGAAAGCTCTCCAACTTTCCCTTTTATTTTTAATTATAACTTCTATTACACAAGCTGAGCAGTCTTAAACAAACAGTTAAGCATAAAAAACAGAATGAAATGCTCGAGGCCTTAGCAGGCTCACAGTTTATTCTAGATCATTCGAGTCTGTCGAAGAGTCAGTCGTTGTTTTGCCTGCTTGCAATCTCTCTTTTCAGCCATGCTCGATATCGGGGCATAAGCTCTGTGCTGAAATCTGGGTCAGCTCCTCCGAGTTGTCTCAGGCCCCAATTGTGCTCGTATCCTCTCAGATTCTGGAAGGTAAAGGCAGGGACTTGGAAGTCCTCAATCCCAGCTCGGTGAAGCCCTTGGCTTATTCCCAACTGACGGAGAATACGGCCAGGAATATAGAAAGTGAAAGCGGTCAGCCCAGCTATCACTATTCTCTCAAAACCTGCAGAATTCAAGGCCATGTCCGGGATGTTCAGGGCCTCATGCCTCTAGATGATCTCGTTCGGTAACATCTCTCTCATGAATGTGTACCATTGATGCACAGTCATCTCCGGGTAAATCATGCCTCGCTGATGCATTCGGCCGGGCAGATGAGGCCAATTTGCTTCTAGCGCAGTGGGCAATCCCAACTTGTCGGACAACCAAAGCTGCAAGAGCGGAAAAACAAGTCAGAAACCTCATAAAGCATGATTGGAAAAACAAGTGAGAAACTCCGATATAGCCTTAGCTGAGAGACGAGGTAAAACCAGAGTGTACGAAAAACAGAAAAAGGTGAGCTGAGTGAGAACTTACCTGCAACAGAAGTGGGCTACCGCTGAAGACGTTTGCTTGACCCGCGGAAACCAAATCCAAACCTATGAGTGTTTCAGCCAAGACAAGCGGCACCACATTCTTTCGGGAACCCATTTGAGCAGCAACGCTCACCAGCATAGGGTTCACCTGCCCATTCGGAGACACCAGTAAATAAGCAGCCAGCACACTGATTGTTAAGGCAAAGCGACGCCTTGCCTGCAAAGCCATATCTTCTACATCCCCTTCTGGCCCGTACCATTCCATTAGGCGCATAATGTTGATTTGTCCTCCGACTAGCAAACTTTCGGCTGCTCCCCTAGTAATGTCAAGGCTGGTTTGAAGGAGCTTTGGTATATTCTTCCGGTAAGGCGGCACGACAATCACGCTTGAGGCAACACCTTGGAGGTACGCTTGGAATTCCTCCACAGTCGGGCACAACTCGTTGACCCCGAACCTAAACACATGGACCTCCGGATCCCAGAATTGCAGGGCCGCCATCAGGAGCTCAGGACGAACCCTTACATCACGGAGAAAACGAAATGCGGCCAGCCCGTGAGATCGGAATGAGAGCCAATCTCCAGCAACAAAAGCAGTAAGCCATGGACTAATCAACACTGGAAGGTTGTTCGCCATCTTGATTTCTGTGAAAAATTACCAGGAGAATGCTTCTACTGAATGAAGCGCCAGTCTCTTTATAGCCAGAATGCGTGAAGCACTTCCCCTTCTCAAAGCAAAAGTCTCTGCTGCACTGTCCTTTCTTCTGAAACCAAGGCATCTCTGCACCGTCCCATAAAAGCTTCTGAGAAAAAGTGATGACAAGGCCTGATCGCCCTGGAATTCTGAGATGGTCAAATAAAGGTGGCCCGGTGTGCCTCAACCATCGCGCGATGATGTCACTCGATCGCACGACTGTTCAAAACTCCTCCATCGCGCGATTGACTCATTCCATCGCGCGACGGTTCAACCTGCAGTTTGAGAGATTACAGCAGCTACTGCCCAACCTTGGTCATTTTTGGTTCCGACGGTCACCTTGCAACTTTTATGGTTCCAGCAAGTTATTATAAGCGTATGTGACTGTATCCAAGCGCCGGATTCGAAAAATTGCGTTTAACGAAGATTTCGGACCCTTGGTGGCTCGTTTCAAGTTCAAAAGGCCATTCTAGGGAGTCAAAACTTGTTTCAACGGGTTTCCCCGCTTTCTCTCATGCCATACAGGTCATGATGACCTAATGTGACCGTATGGAGGTGTCGGTTTCAGTCCGGGACATAATAGAGTCTTATTTTATCTCCTCGTGTCCCCTTTGTGTCCTTTAAGGTGTCTTTGGCTCTTTGGCGTTTTTGAAACGTATTTTTCAAAGTCCACTTACTCTTTTAGGTCATTTTGCACATATATGACCTTACCTTAGTGTCAGTTTCATCCCAATTGAGATATCTTCAGTTTCGGCTGGCAAATGTCCAAAATTCCATTATATTGTCCGTATCCTAGCTGTGTCCTAAGGTATTTTCTCAGTTTCTTTCAAGCTAAGTCCCATTTGTACGCGTCTCCGTGTCTGTGTACAGTCTTAGTACGTTATCAATGCAAGTACGGTATTAGTGGTAAGCATTTATCTACTTTAACCCATTGCAAAGGTAAAATAAGCTGAAGATGCAAATTTTATGGCTAACACTGTGATCTATCCACATCCAAATGAAGAAAACTACTGCATGTACGGCACTTCGGCCACCCAAAGTTATCATGTCAAGTTCGGGCACATTCGCCCATCAAGTCAAAAAAAGGGCGCGCAGGCCTCCAAAGCGTCTATCAAAGTATCACCTAGGGCACTCTGGCCCTCCATCTATCTATGCGGGCACGCAGGCCCAAAAGCAAAAAGAAGGTGCAAAAGTGGGAAAAGGCTCCTCAGCCCCTCGTCATCCCAAACCAGTCCGCCTCTTCCGTCGTCATCCTCGTCGTCTCTCTCTGTGAGATCCACTCTGTAGCCTGGATCCTCCGCTGAGTCGTCAGACCCACTACTGTCTGACGCCTCTTCTCCCTCTTCTTCCTCTTCTTCCTCCTCTTCGTCCTCCTCCTCGGAGACCTCAGGCAGGATCAGCCGCTTCTTGCGGATCGGCTCGTCTTGTGAAGGCCTCTGCGCATCTTCAGCTGTACCTCTCTCGGCCTGCGCCACAGCCTTTCGGGCCGCCTCCTCGATGCCAATAGGTGGCTGTGGGCCCGACCCGTGGCCTGGTGCTAGGCGTGGGAGCAGGAGTCCTTGCAGCTAACTTCTTCTGTGGAGGATCTCTCGCGCTCTTTCTCCTAGGAGCCGCCTGTCCCTGTGCCTGCATTATAACATTGTACATATTTAGCATATGTTTGCAGTTTTCATGTTCTAAAGGCAGGTATGATTAAGCAAAATCAAGAAGCAATGAAAGCAAAGGATGTATCGAATGCAGGAATGTATCGCATACAGGCATATATCGAAAACAGGAATCTATCATTTTCTAACAGATGTACCTGAGATCTCCGAGCTGCTGGCTGAGGATAGGCAAGTCCAACGGTAGGCCACTCGCCGCCCTTCTGATCACATTCTCCAACGCAAACATGCGCCGGACAGCCTCATTCACCACTCATTGGTACCTGCAAAGAGGAGTCAAATATGAGCAATTGAATGGCAGTTCAAAACTTTATCAGAATACAGAAAACATGCGACAGTATCTTACGGTACAGTAACGGGCGCTGGCTCAACCTCTGGCCGGGGAAGATGCAACTCAGCTGGATTTCCTTGAGAATCCACCACTGCTATTTGCCATGTCAACTCTGGAGGCCCGCCTCTCACTGGTCCACTCGGACCTCTCGCCTCGAGCAACTCTCACTGCTACCTGGCCTCCCTGAAACAGCCCTCCTCGCCTCAGCAGCCCACGGGCCTGGCCCCGAACCTCTCTGAACTCTCGTACTCCCAGTGGCCCGCCAAGCGCTCCCTCTGATAGACTGCATAGTCATGTCAGGACGCAAGTGGCGTGTCAAGTCAGTATCAGGCCGTGTGAAGACTCCAACTCAGCCAAGGTGTACTCTCCTGTGTGTGAGGCCCGTGGTGAAGCGGTCCGGGCACCTGAAACCTCGCATAGCCAGTGCTTGGCGTGTCACTCACTCGGTCACCCAAGTACCACTGCCAACCAAAGGCCGACTCCAGCAGCACTCTGCTCGCCGTGACACCCCTGCTAACGAGCCAAGTACTCGGGCTCAGGCTCCCGTCCCCCTCCAAGGATCCCACTCAACCTGTAAAGGCAAACATTGCAAGTATCGTCAGCGACAGCATTGAAGCAATAAAAAGGGCATGCACTTTGATTATTACTACAAAGTATATATTATACCTGTGAGGGGCGAAGCTCGTCAAGGTATACCCGGAAGCCGTTCAGATCTCCTCTGCCTCTCTTCTCCCCCATGTTCTTCTTACTCCAGATGTGTGGCGCGTGGGAGCATCCCCAAGTCCAGGCTCTTTTGTCACCGGACGGCACATATTCAACACCTCGTAAGCCAGAGCTGCATGATTGTCAATGGATTAAACTCGATAATGCATGCAAGGATGCTATTTGCCATCAAAATGAATGCAAGTGCGAATTAAAGTGTGTAGAATCATACCTCCCAGATCCGCCAGTACCAGCCGCAGTGCTCACCTCCGTCCTCGAGAGTCTCCAAAGAAACCATAGGCCGCGCCTAGTGCTGCTCCACCCCATCAAAACGTGAGGCCATCCTCAAGTCCCTCAGCGCTGGCAAGTAGGACAATGAACCTTGCTACGCCTGTTTGGATACAGGTAGCACCAAAAAGGTACAGCAAGTACGCCCGGGCCATCTGCTCCGGCCTCCTGCTCAGTTGTCACTTTCTTCTTGGATATCGGGTGAATTGCCATACCTCGCCATCCCCCTCCTCGATTTTGGGCACCTCGCCCAGAACCACTCCAAGGCTGCCTCGTCCTGCTCAATGCCCGAGTCAAATGGAATGGGCTCTCCTCCAACTCTCAGGCCCGTGATCGCCGCAAAGTCAGTGGGCGTCACCGTCAGTCAACTGCAAAGTCTCGTCCGACAGTTCTTATCGAGATGGCTTCAACGATCAATTTTTCCTTTAGGGTGCTCACAGTCTAGAATCTGCAGACTTGCACTTCCGGCATGGCTTTTAGCTATGAAGCACACTTCGTCTGGATCAAGCCTCTTGTGCTCAACTCTCGATGCCGGAGGGATTCAAATGATGTCGAGTTTCCATTGGTAGACATTCCCTCACCGCCTCGTCCAATCTCTTGCTAGTAAGCCATGGCTCACAGTCTGCATCAGGGCCGTGCCGTCTACTCTTTCATCAAAGTCGTGCTGTGACTTCCAATTGGGACTTTGATTATCTGCGGGTTCAGGCATTCGCCCCTCAGAAGCGGCACACCTGTTTTGGTATCACTGCACGGCAACGTAGACGTCCATCTCGCAGATTCTCTTTTTACTTCTGGGCGGTTATGGCCATCAACATGGATGGGGACTTCATCATAAGCTCTGTTGCTCTGGACATTATGAGAAGGATGTCCTATATACCTGGCCTTGGCTTAGGAATTCACCAATAAGGGATTCCAGAATTCCCTACGTTTCCTTCCTGTGAGGGCCGCTTTGGCTTGGGATACTCTGCCTCTCCCGGCGATGCCAAAAGAAGGAAATGCACGGGAAAACTTCGATCTCTCTATGGTGATTCCGACAGCTACTTCGTCCGTGAAAAGGGGAATGATATTTATCGTGGGCAAGCTGAGCCCTTTATTGACTCGGTCACTAGGGAACTGCTGCCTGGTTTTGAGATCTTTGCAGATGATACTTGGTCTTCCAGTGACGAAGAGCCAGCTAGGGCAGAATTCAAGAGGAAGCTTAGCCAACCCAAGCCGAAAACTGACTGGCTGGGATCTCTCGATCAGGGGAGCTTGGAGCAGCTGTTCCGTGAATTCTCTCAAGTGGGTTTGGCCAAGGAAGCTCAAGAGGCCGAAGTGTTCATGCTAGGGCCCGACGCCCTCGAGGACCCCACCTCTCTTATCGTGGAAGCTAAGGGTAGCCTTAAAAATTGCATTTTCAAACCACGCCTTACTTGCATTGATGATATAGCTGAGTCTGACACCGAGTCTGTCGAGTCTTTTGAGTCTAAGTTTAGCTCTGAGTCGGAGTTTGTGCCTTTCGGCCCTCCACGTCACAGCTTTTACATTGAGTTCGACTCCCTTGTAGTTGGCGACCCTGCAGGGTCTTATGAAATGAAAAACTCCACTTCTGACTACTTGAATGATCTTTATATAAACTGTGTCGACCCCGATGACGAAGGGATAGATTTCGATGGGGATATCCCCAAGGAAATCCGTGCCTTCATCAAAGGGAAGACGAAAGGCATGCTCAGCGATTAAAAGAAGAGGTAATCTTAATAAACTTGAAAGATGAGAGTGATTCTCGGATAGTTCAAGTGGGCTCCACGTTAGATCCGGAGGAGCATCGTAAGTTCAAAGAACTCCTCACTGAATTCAGCGATGTCTTTGCATGGTCTCATCAAGACATGCCCGGTATCGATCCTGAGATAGTGGAGCATCGAATCCCCCTGTTGCCCGATGCTAAGCCGGTAAAACAGAAGCTCAGACGGATGCGACCGGACTGGGTGCAGAAAATCAAGGAGGAAGCCACCAAGCAGATTGACGCTGGTTTCCTCGCAGTCTCTCAGTATCCCACTTGGGTGGCCAACATCGTCCATGTTCCTAAGAAAAATGGCCAGATTCGTGTCTGTGTTGACTTCCGGGACTTGAACAAAGCAAGCCCCAAAGATGATTTTCCCTTGCCACACATCGATGTGCTCGTGGAAAATACTGCGGGGCATGCTTTGCTCTCGTTCATGGACGGCTTCTCAAGCTACAATCAGATTCTCATGGCTCCCGAAGACCGCGAGAAAACGACTTTCATCACTGAGTGGGGGACTTACTGCTATTTGGTTATGCCGTTTGGTTTGAAGAATGCCGGTCCTACTTATCAAAGAGCTGCCACGACTATTTTGCATGACATGATGCACAAGGAGGTTGAGGTCTACGTTGATGATATGATTGCCAAGTCAAAAACTCGGGAAGGGCATGTCCACGTGCTAAGGAAACTCTTCGAAAGGCTCCGCAAGTTCCGGATGCGTCTTAATCCTCAGAAGTGCACCTTCGGAGTCATGGCAGGCAAAATGCTAGGTTTCATGATCACGTCCCGTGGGATTGAGGTCGATCCGTCAAAAATCAAAGCAATACGCGAAATGAAGCCACCTGAGTCTGAAAAGGGGGTGCGGAGTTTTCTGGGGAAGGTTCAGTTCATCAGCAGATTCATCGCCAAGTTAACCTTAACTTGCGAGCCGATGTTTCGTCTACTCAAGAAGGATACCCTGTTCGTATGGTCAGAAAAGTGCCAAGCAGCTTTCATTTCGATCCAGGACTATCTACAGAACCCGCCTGTTCTCATGCCGCCTATACCTGGAAAACCTCTGATTCTCTACTTATCTGTGAGTTCTACGTCCATGGGATGTTTGCTAGCTCAAGAAGGGGACAAGGGAATTGAGAAAGCTATTTACTACCTGAGCAAGAAGATGGTTGGAGCTGAAGAACGCTATACCGCCTTAGAAAAGACGTGCTGAGCCCTTGTCTGGGCATCTAAAAAGTTAAGACACTACATGCTAGCTTACCCAGTAAAGTTGATTTCTCGAATGGATCCTCTCAAGTATCTATTTGAAAAGCCAGCGCTTACTGGTAAATTAGCATGTTGGTTGCTTCTTTTAGCAGAATTCGATCTCGAGTACGTCACAAGAAAGTCGGTAAAGGGACGCGCCAGTGCAGAATTCTTAGCTGACCACCCTGTGGACGGACCCGAGGATTCAGATTTTGTGTTCCCGGACGAGGAAGTGCTGACAGTTCTTGAGGATGTTTGGACTCTTTACTTCGATGGGGCAGCCAATCAGAAAGGGTTCGGAATCGGGGTTTTGTTAGTCACCCCTGACGGTTCTCATATTCCGCTTGCATTCAAGCTTAATTTCGATGTCACCAATAACCAAGCTGAATATGAGGCCTGTATTGTGGGAATGGAAGCTGCACTTGCGCTCGGTGTTGAGAAGCTTGAAGTCATCGGGGACTCAAATCTTGTCGTGTCTCAAGCCAATGGAGACTGGAAAGTACGCGAAGAGAAACTAACACCTTACCATCGGGACCTGGAGGGATTAATCCCTCGTTTCAATAAGGTGACTTTCACTCATGTTCCTCGGTTGAAGAACCATTTCGCTGATGCACTTGCTACCCTGGCATCCATGGTCGAACTGCCGTTAGGTGTCAAGCTCCGTCCCATCTTAATCGAACAACGGGACCATCCCGCTTATCAATGTGTCAACGCCATCGATGATGTGGATGATGGCCTACCCTGGTACCATGACATATGGAACTTCATCGAGAGTGGCTTGTACCCGTCTGAAGCTTCTCAGAAGGACCAAACTGCGTTACGAAGGATTGCTGCTCATTACATCATCTGTGGAGGGAGGTTGTACAGGAGATCTCATTGTGGGATGCACAAACTCTGCGTCAATGGCGTTGAAGCTGTCAGAATTATGGAAGAAATCCACGAAGGGATTTGCGGTCCCCACATGAGCGGCGTCATGCTTGCTAGGAAAATTCTGCGTCAGGGCTACTTTTGGTCTACTATGGAATCTCAGTGTGTTGATTATGTGCGGCGATGTCACAAGTGCCAAATCCATGCTAATCTGATGCATGTTCCACCTTCTAACCTATTTGGCATGACTTCGCCTTGGCCTTTCTCTGTATGGGGCATCGATGTCATCGGCATGGTCAGACCTTCTGCTTCAAATGGTCACAGGTTCATCCTAGTAGCGATCGATTATTTCACTAAGTGGGTCGAAACTGAATCATACAAGACCCTAACTGCAGTCCAAGTCGCTCATTTCATCAGGAAGAATATCATCTATCGATATGGCGTTCCACAGGCATTTGTCTCAGACAATGGGAGTCATTTTAAGGGTAGGGTTCTGGAGCTCTTTGAAGAATTCAAGATCCAGATCCATCACTCGACTGTCTATCGCCCTCAGACGAATGGAGCAGTCGAAGCGGCAAACAAGAATATCGAGACCATCATCAAAAAATCTGTAGAGTCCGCCCGGGACTGGCACGAGCAACTGCCTGTAGCTCTTTGGGGGTATCGAACGTCGATCCGGACGTCAACAGGGGCAACCCCTTATTCCTTGGTTTATGGAATGGAAGCAGTTCTCCCTATAGAACTCGAGGTACCGTCTCTGAGGGTCGCGGTAGAATCAGAACTTTCGGAATCTGAATGGCTCAGTGGGAGATTCGCTGAACTCATGCTTTTTGATGAACGGAGGCTCCGGGCTTTGTATCATGTTCAGGGGTATCAACGGAGAATTGCCCGGGCATTTAACAAGAAAGTGAAGCCCAGAGACTTAGTTGAAGGAGACATGGTCACAAAGGAGATTCGAGCGCCAGTTTTCGATCCCCACGGCAAATTCCGACCTAAGCGTTCCGGACCTTACATCATTAAGACCATCCTTTCTGGGGGAGCAGCTCAGCTCATTTGATCTCGATGGCAACGAGTTCAGCACTCTGGTTAACCTGGATCAACTCAAGCGTTACTATCCCTGAGAGAAGCTCGTTGGACCGAAAACCACAAGGGTGGGCGGTTCCAAGCAAAAATTAGAGCAAGCCTGCTAGACCGAAGACCTGAGAAGGCGGTTTAGGCAAAAATAAATAGGCATCAATCAAACGGCTCGCTAGACCGAAAACTCGAACGGACGGTTCTAGGCAAAAGTTAGAGCATAAAAGGTGAGGTAAATACCCGAGCGAACCTTTGCCTGAACTACGTTTTGACCTGATTCCTTGAAAAGGGATACGTAGGCAATCTCTCCGTGAGATTCGGTCATAATCAATCAACTTGATCCACGGTTCCCTATTATCAGAGTTCGGATCAATATTCACGGAATGCTGTGGTTCAACACCTAAAACAAACGAGGAAAGCTCTCCAACTTTCACTTTTATTTTAATTATAACTTCTATTACACAAGCTGAGCAGTCCTAAACAAACAGTTAAGCATAAAAAACAGGATAAAGTGCTCGAGGCCTTAACAGGTTCACAGTTTATTCTAGATTATTCGAGTCTGTCGAAGAGTCAGTCGTTGTTTTGCCTGCTTGCAATCTCTCTTTTCAGCCATGCTCGATATCGGGGCATAAGCTCTGCGCTGAAATCAGGGTCAGCTCCTCCGAGTTGTCTCAAGCCCCAATTGTGCTCGTATCCTCTCAGATTCTGGAAAGTAAAGGTAGGGACTTGGAAGTCCTCAACCCCAGCTCGGTGAAGCCCTTGGCTTATTCCCAACTGACGGAGAATACGGCCAGGAATGTAGAATGTGAAAGCGGTCAGCCCAGCTATCACCATTCTCTCAAAACCTGCAGAATTCAAGGCCATATCCAGGATGTTCAGGGCCTCATGCCTCCAAATGATCTCATTCGGCAGCATCTCTCTCATGAATGTGTACCATTGATGCACAGTCATCTCCGGGTAAATCATGCCTCGCTGATGCATTCGGCCGGGCAGATGAGGCCAATTTGCTTCTGGTGCAGTGAGCAATCCCAACTTGTCAGACAACCAAAGCTGCAAGAGCGGAAAAACAAGTCAGAAGCCACATAAAGCTTGAGTGGAAAAACAAGTGAGAAACTCCGATATAGCTTAGCTGAGAGACGAGGTAAAAGCAGAATGTACGAAAAACAGAAAAAGGTGAGCTGAGTGAGAACTTACCTGCAACAGAAGTGGGCTACCGCCAAAGACGTTTGTTTGACCCGTGGAAACCAAATCCAAACCCATGAGTGTTTCAGCCAGGACAAGCGGCACCACATTCTTTCGGGAACCCATTTAGTAGCAACGCTCACCAGCATAGGGTTCACCTGCCCATTCGGAGACACCAGTAAATAAGCAGCCAGCACGCTGATTGTTAAGGCAAAGCGACGCCTAGCCTGCAAAGCCATGTCCTCTACATCCCCTTCTGGCCCGTACCATTCCATTAGGCGCATAATGTTGATTTGTCCTCCAACTAGCAAACTTTCGGCTGCTCCCCTAGTGATGGCGAGACTGGATTGTAGGAGCTTTGGTATATTCTTCCGGTAAGGTGGCACGACAATCACGCTTGAAGCAACACCTTGGAGATACGCTTGGAATTCCCCCACAGTCGGGCACAACTCGTTGACCCCAAACCTGAACACATGGACCTCCGGATCCCAGAATTGCAGGGCCGCCATCAGGAGCTCAGGGCGAACCCTTACATCACGGAGAAAACGAAATGCGGCCAGCCCGTGAGATCGGAATGAGAGCCAATCTCCAGCAACAAAAGCAGTAAGCCATGGACTAATCAACACTGGAAGGTTATTCGCCATCTTGATTTTTGTGGAAAATTACCAGAGGAATGCTTCTACTGAACGAAGCACCGGTCTCTTTATAGCCAAAATGCGTGGAGCACTTCCCTTTCTCAAAGCAAATATCTCTGCTGCACACTGTCCTTTCTTCTGAGACCAAGGCATCTCTGCACCGTCCCATTAAAACCTCTGAGAAAAAGTGGTGACGAGGCCTGACCACCTTGGGATTCTGGGATGGTCAAATAAAGGTGGCTTGGCATGCCTCAACCATTGCGCGATGATGTCACTCCATCGCGCGACTGTTTGGAATCCCTCTATCGCGCGATTGACTCATTCCATTGCGCGACGGTTCAACCTGCAATTTGACAGATTACAGCAGCTACTGCCCAACCTTGGTCATTTTGGATTCCGAAGGTTACCTTGCAACTTTTATGGTTCCAGTAAGTCATTACAAGCATATGTGACTGTATCCAAGCACCGGATTTGAAAAATTGCGTTTAACGAAGATTTCGGACACTTGGTGGCTCGTTTCAAGTTCAAAAGGCCGTTCTAGGGAGTCAAAACTCGTTTCAAGGGGTTTCCCCCCATTCTCTCAGGCCATACAGGTCATGATGACCTAATGGGACTGTACGGAGGTGTCGGTTTCAGTCCGGGACATAATAGAGTCTTATTTTATCTCCTCGTGTCCCCTTTGTGTCCCTTGTGGTGTTTTTGGGTCTTTTGCGTTTTAGAACATATTTTTCAAAGTCCATCTACTCTCATAGGTCATTTTGCACATGTGTGACCTTACCTTAGTGTCAGTTTCATCCCAATTGAGATATCTTCAGTTTTGGCTTGCAAATGTCCAAAAATCCATTATATTGTCCGTATCCTAGCTGTGTCCTAAGATATTTTCTCAGTTTCTTTCGAGCTAAGTCCCGTTTGTACGCGTCTCCGTGTCTGTTTACAGTCTTGGTACGTTATCAATGCAAGTACGGTATTAGTGGTAAGCATTTATCTACTTTAACCCATTGCACAGGTAAAATAAACTGCAAAATGCAAATTTTATGGCTAACACTGTGATCTATCCACATCCAAATGAAGAAAACTACTGCATGTACGGCACTTCGGCCACCCAAAGCTATCATGTCAAGTTCGGGCACACTCGCCCATCAAGTCAAAAAGGCGCGCAGGCCTCCAAAACGTCCGTCAAAATATCACCTAGGGCACTCTGGCCCTCCATCTATCTATGCGGGCACGCAGGCCCAAAAGCAAAAATAAAGTGCAAAAGTGGGAAAAGGCTCCTCAGCAGTCCTCAGTCATCCCCGAACCAGTCGCCCTCTCCGTCGTCATTCTCATCGTCTCTCTCTGTGGGATCCACTCTGTAGCCTGGATCCTCCGCTGAGTCGTCAGACCCACTGCTGTCTGACACCACTTCTCCCTCTTCTTCTTCTTCCTCCTCCTCTTCGTCCTCCTCCTCGGAGACCTCTGGCAGGATCAACCGCTTCTTACGGACCGGCTCGTCTTGTGAAGGTCTCTGGCGCATCTTTAGCTGGTATCTCTCCTCGGCTTGCGCCACAGCCTTTCGGGCCGCCTCCTCGCTGCCAATAGGCGGCTGTGGGCCCCGTGCCTGTGGCCTGGTGCTAGGTGCAGGAGCAGGAATCCTGGTAGCTAATTTCTTCTGTGGGGGATCCCTCACGCTCTTCCTCCTAGGAGCCGCCTGTCCCTGCGCCTGCATTATAAGCATTGTATACATTAGCATATGTTTGCATATTTCATCTTCTAAAAGCAGGTATGATTAAGCAAAATCAAAAAGCAATCAAAGCAAAGGAATGTATCGAATGCAGGAATGTATCGAATACAGACATGTATCGAAAGCAGGAATCTATCATTTTCTAAAGGATGTACCTGAGATCTCCGAGCTGCTAGCTGAGGGTAGTGCAAGTCCAACGGTAGGCCACTCGCCGCTCTTCTGATCACATTCTCCAACGCAAGCATGCGCCGGACAGCCTCATTCACCCACTCATTGGGTACCTGCAAAGAGGATTCAAATATGAACAATTGAATGGTAATTCAAACTTTATCAGGATATGCAGTAATGAAGGCAATAATGTCTTACTGGTACAGTAACGGGCGCTGGCTCAACTCTGGCCGGGGTAAGGTGCAACTCAGCTGGATTGCCCTGAGAGTCTACCACGGCTATCTGCCATGTCAGCTCTGGTGGCCCACCTCTCACTGGTCCACTCGGACCTCGCCTCGAGCGACTCTCACTGCTGCCTGGCCTCCATGAAACGGCCCTCCTTTCTTCAGCAGCCCCACGGGCCTGGCCCCGAACTTCTCTGAACTCTCGTACTCCCAGTGGCCCCGCCAAGCGCTCCCTCTGATAGACTGCATAGTCCATGTCAGGACGCAAGTGGCGTGTCAAGTCAGTATCAGGCCGTGTGAAGACCTCCAACTCAGCCAAGGTATACTCTCCTGTGTGTGAGGCCCGTGGAGGAAGCGGTCCAGGCACCTGAAACCTCGCATAGCCAAGTGACTGGCGTGTCACTCGGTCACCCAAGTACCACTGCCAACCAAAGGCCGACTCCAGCAGCACTCTGCTCGCCGTGACAACCCTGCTACGAGCCAAGTACTCAGGCTCAGGCTCTGTCACTCTCCAAGGATCCCACTCAACCTGTAAAGGCAAACAATGCAAGTATCGGTCAGCGACAGCATTGAAGCAATAAAAAGGCATACACATTGTCATTTCTACGAAGTATAATGTTATACCTGTGAGGGGCGAAGCTCGTCAAGGTATATCCGGAAGCCGTTCAAGTCGCCTCTACCTCTCTTCTCCCCCATGTTCTTCTTGCTCCATATGTGTGCGCGCGGGAGAATCCCCAAGTCCAGGCTCTTCGTCATCGGACGGCACATGTTCAACACCTCATAAGCCCAGAGCTACATGATTGTCAATGGATTAAACTCAATAATGCATCCAAGGATGCTATTGAACAGATTATGCTATCAAAATGAATGCAAGTGCAAATTATAAAGTGTGCATTATTTTGTTAAGAATCATACCTCCCAGATCCGCCAGTACCCAGCAGTGCTCACCTCCGTCCTCGACGAGTCTCCAAAGAAGCCATAGGCCGCGCCTAGTGCTGCTCCACCCCAATCAAAACGCGAGGCTGTCCTCAAGTCCCTCAGCGCTGGCAGGTAGGACAAGTGAACCTTGCTACGCCTGTTTGGATACAGGGTAGCACCAAAAAGGTACAACAAGTACGCTCGGGCCATCTGCTCCGCCTCCTGCTTAGTTGTCACCTCCTTCTTGAGATATCGGGTGAATTGCCCGTACCTCGCCATCCCCTCCTCGATCTTGGGCACCTCGCCCAGAAACCACTCCAAGGCTGCCTCGTCCTGCTCAATGCCCGAGTCAAACGGAATGGGCTCTCCTCCAACTCTCAGGCCTGTGATCGCCGCAAAGTCAGTGGGCGTCACCGTCATCTCCCCGACCGGTAGGTGGAAGGTGTTTGTAGTGTCCCACCACCTCTCTGCAAGTGCAACCAGGACAGCATGGTCGTTCCTCGCCGGCGTGAGAGTCTGAATGAACTCTCCGAAGCCTGCCTCGTCCACCAACTGCCTCACACTCTCTGGCAAACTCTGATACAGCGCTAAGGAGCTGCATGCACCCCCAAAGCCGCGGATATCTCTAGGCCGCGCCCTCTCCTGCATTAGATACAAACGACAAAAAGACATGTCAGCATACAAAGCTTTCATTTTCAAGTTCTAAGTAATCAATGCAGCCTAACTATAGATGGTTGGTTCAAGTTATTATATCTCATACGATGTTCAAACATGAAGCTATGGTATTGCAGCCTAACTACAGATGGTAGGTTCAAGTTATTATATCTCATGCACGATGTTCAAACATGGAGCTATGATATCGCTGTTCAAAGTTCTATCTCAAAGGCTTGCTATTACTCTACAAACTTTTAAGAACATTTGGGCGCATGCATTGTACGTGAATCGTATCTAATGAAGGAATGAGCATCTATCAGAAAGTTACCTCAGACCAGGTGCGTGAAATGTGAGTATCAGGATCTCTCAAGACCAGCTCAGGGTCATACTCTGTCTGTCGTGGTCTGTATGCCGTAAAGCCCAACGGCACAAACAAGTGTGGTACCGGTGCCCTATACTCCTCTGCTGAAAACGGAGCTCGAGTCAAACTCTCCGCCTCCGACACTGCTGTCACCCTAGGACCCCACACCCTGGCGCCAGCTCTCTCCTCGGCCTCAGCATCCCTCAAAAGCTCCTCCTCTACAGCCCTCTCTCTCTCTCTCTCGGCCCTCGCCGCGGCCTCAAAAGCGGCAATCTCCCGCTCTCTCTCCTCCCGGGCCTCCAAGACCGCAATCCCTATCTCGGGATTATCCTCCAAAAGCCGCGCAAGCTGCGCATCACTCAAGAGCTCGGTGACATCTTGCTTTGTGATCGGCCTATGACTCGACGATGTCGCCGCTGGTCGAAACAGCACCTCTTCCTCGGGAATCTCTGTGGCACCCTCCTCTTCGGTCACCACTCCTTTACCTTTCGCTGGATCCCTCGACGGCGTCTCACTCGGTTCGGCACCACCACTAAGGGCATCTCCACTGCCCGTGCCACCAGAACCACCAACGGCCACTACAGAACCGCTCACGGCCATACTTGGGTCCAGTTGCTCGACTTCAGAAGGCACTGCTCCGACCCCCTCCGTCGCCCGACGATCTGACTCCGTCGCGCGATGATCGCCGTCGTCTCCAACCGCCTGCATGAGGCCTTGCTCGCCATCGCCGCCGCTTGCCGTCGCTGCACCCATACCTGGAACGATCTCCACCGGCGGCTGATCCCCTATCTCGACCCCTATGGGTCCTCCCTCGTCCTTCGGACGATCGACAACTTCTCCTCCGCCGCCCCTGTCACCGTGGTTTGCCATGGATGAGTGTGTGTATATGGGTTCTTTGATTTTGGCAAGAAATCAAGGATTTCAATGGAAGTTTGGAGAGTTTGAGAGTTGAGAGGAGTTTTGAAGTTTCGAAAACCGCCTGTTATGAATTTTGAAGCGTCCCTGGGAAGAAAAGGAGGAGAAAACAGGCACGAGCCGGATCTGGGCCTGGTTCAGACCCAAGCCCTAACTGAAAACCCTCGCGCGATGGTCTGGATTCCTCGCGCGACCGTCCGACTGGGCCGTTGACCTCATTCAATCTCTGGTTCGGCCCGATCTTGTGTATCACTTTAATAATGGCCCAGAAGTCTTACTTGGGCCTTGCGAATGATCTTGGATCCCCGCTAGATGCCCTTGATCAAAGATGCTCTATATCCCCAGCAATGCGACGATCCAACCGTCCAATTTCCGATCAGCGACGATCCAACCGTCCAATTTCCAATCAGCGACGATCTAACCGTCCAATTTCCAATCAGCGACGATCCAACAGTCCAATTTCCGATCAGCGACGATCTAACCATCCAATTTCCAATCAGCGACGATCCAACCGTCCAATTTCCAATCAGCGACGATCCAACCGTCCAATTTCCAATCAGCGACGATCTAACCGTCCAAATTCCAATCAACGACGATCCAACCGTCCAATTTCCAATCAGCGACGATCCAACCGTCCAATTTCCAATCAGCGACGATCTAACCGTCCAAATTCCAATCAGCGACGATCTAACCGTCCAATCCCTTGGTGCACGGTATTTGTACATACCGTCTTGCGCTTTTCATTTAATTTGGCTCTTGGGTGGATTGGATAGGTGTCTAGAAATCTTTGACGTTACCCGTACCGACTAATGGTGCTCCGCGTGCTGTCAAAGAGGGACTACTGTAGACACCCCAATTTAATTCCCCCAGTCATTTTGTCTCTCTTCAGTTTGTTTCTTTTCAGTTTCTTGTTCCCCCGATGATGAATTAGGTCGTGAACAGTATTGATTGAAATGGTTTGAGTTTGGTGTATGTGGAACCCATCCCTTAACCCCAGAACCATTGAGCCCAGCTTTGACTAAGGGTTTGACTTTCGCGTGACTTTCTGAGACACTCGCGCGATGTTCCACTTGCCAGGTGGTGGTCAAAGTCAAACTTTGACTGATTGACCATCGCGGTTAAGTTGGAACCCTCGCGCGACGGTATCACTACATCGCGCGATGGTCGACACCTGTCGTATCCAGCTGGATTTTGTGATGATGAGGCGTCTGCAGGTCCATGTGACCCCGTTCCATCAACTGAACGGCGTTTGCTCGGCCAGCCTTGCACCACCTAGCCCCCCACTCTCCCATCAACTTGGCACCCCACTTCTCTACCAAGTAAGTGCTGCCAGCATTGTTGGCTGGCTGCATGACCTTGTATCACCACCAACAAACTCTCCTCCTTTCTATAAATAACCCCCATTTGATCTCTTTCAAAGGGTTACCAAAAAAAATCCCAAAAAGAAGAACAAGAATTACAACCTTGATCTTCTCTCAATCAAAGCTACCACCACTTTCTCCTTTGTCAAAGGCATACCACCTCACTCAAACCATATTCAAATCATTCAAGCAAATGTATAATTTTCAGACTTTACTGTTTTGATCCCTGAGGGGGGCTGACAGGGCCAGGACTGGTAATCAATATCAGTTCTTGGCCCCAAGGCCAGCAAATTTACAAGATGCTGCGGACAGGTAAACCCACGCGCGATGAACCCATACAATCACGCGATGCTTCTAGCTCGTGTGATATGGTTCTCGTGGGGATGGGTCTCTTGTTCTGATTCAATTTATATGATTTCATGTTCTCCTGCTTAACCATATTTGATACATCTCACCGTCTTGCATGCTAAAATCAGTAGTTTAGTTTAGTTTGCTTTCCTTGTTCATGTTGGAATGCCCCTGGGTAGCTTCTGAATATGTCTCAGAGCCCAGACATGCAAAGCAATTCCTGGATGTCCAGTCAGAACAGTCGCGCGATGATGTGACTCCATCGCGCGATGGTTTAGGCAGTCCCAGTGATTGCCCTTGCATGGGCAGCTAGGCCTTTGGTCTCTGATTTTATCACCCTCACTGTTTAAGGGTCGTATTTTATTCCTATTCGGTCAGATTGTAATAATTATTTACTTCCAGCACATATGAACTGCTTGGTTTGATCCTGGGTGTGCACTGGTCCTTCCAGAGCCCAGAAGGAGATAAAATTAAACCTGTAGGAGGGATGTTGATACTTGCGCGAGGGTATGAGTATGTCGCGCGATGGTGTGACTTGCATGTTCCCATTCTGTGCATGCAAGTTGGTCGCTATTTGTGATAAACTCGTACCCATGCACTGTTTTGGCATCTTGAAATCAGTGTTCAGTATTATCTCATTTGTTCTTTTCATCCATGCTATCATCTATCACATCTTGCAAACATGTTACAGTTTTAATCCCCGATTAACTGTTCCCCCGCCCTAATTGGCTAAAAACTGATTAATCAAACAGAATCGCAAACAAACATCTTTCGCAAATGCCTAAGTAGAGACCGATCTCCGGATTGGGCGAGAGGGGTGCCATAAAACCCTTCCCCTCTCGTAACCTGGCTCCCGAACCCAGATATGGTTATGACGGACTGGTTCCTTAACTTTTTCAAATCAAACAGCGCGGCAAGTGCTTCGAAATACGGTTCCTTGGGTGTCGGACCTTCAAACCCGAGTGGCGACTCTGTATTTTCGCGAGCGCTTGTCATCCAGCTTCAAAAAAGCGCTCCTGCGAACTGGCAGCATCTCTCCTTTCTCAAAAGGGTAGGGAACGGAATCCCTTCCCCGGAGGAGGGAAAGATTCGGGCAAAATCGCATTGCCCACAAATTTGTTTGGAGAACTCTTCTTCTCAATATTAACCACTGTTCAAATTTTGTTCTTTGTTGAACAAAATTATTGTTCATATTATCCCTGCAAAAATTAACGAGTGAGAAAATCAGGAAGAGAATTATTTTCTCCCTTTATGTATTTAATGTCAAAGTCAAAGGCAGATAATTCTGACTGCCATCTAGCAGTTTTGAAGCTAAGTTTTTAATGTCTTGTTTCAAAACTTGTTTTGCTGCACTACAATCAACTCTAAGCAAAAATTGTTGATTGAGTAAATCATCTTGAAATTTATTTGTGCATTTAATAATAGAAAGAATTTCTTTCTTTATTGTGCTATAATTGGTTTGAGCATTTCTGAACAAACCAGAAGTAAATCTTATTAACTCTTCTTTGTTAGAATTTATATTATATTGCTTCAAGATGCCTCCATAACCAATATTTAAAGCATCTGTCTCAACTATTTTCTTTCATTTTGGATTGGCAATTGCTAAACAAGGTAGTTGTTTAGCTTTCAATTTTATTTTTCGAACAGCCCTAGTATGCTGTTCAGACCAAGTGGGAGGATTCTTCTTAAGCCTATCATATAAAGGTGCAGAATCCTGGGCCAACTCCTTATAATAGTCTTCTATATAGTTGAGACTTCCAAGAAATCTCTGTAATTGGGTTTTATCCCTTATTTCATCAGGAAATTTGGAAGCAAATTCTATACTCCTGTCAATAGGAATAATTTTTCCTTGGTGAATATTGTGTCCTAAGAATCTCACATTAGTTTGAAACAATTTCATCTTAGGAGCAGAGACAACTAAATCATTTCTTTTTATTACATCTTTAAAAATTCTAAGATGTTTGACATGTTGGTCAATGTTTTCCGAAAATGTTAAAACATCGTCAATATAACAAATTGCAAAATCGGCATATGAATAAAAATCATCATTCATAATATTCTGAAATTCTGAAGGTGCATTCTTCAGACCAAAGGGCATCACATTCCAATCGTAATGACCAAAAGGAACAGAAAATGTTGTTTTATAACGATCAGATTCCTGTATTTGAATCTGCCAATAACCAGATTTTAAGTCAAATTTAGAAAAGATGGCTGCTTTATTCAGTCGATCTAGCAAATCCTTTTTATTGGGAATGGGATATCTAATCCACACTAAAACTTCATCCAAAGGTTTATAGTTAATTACCAATCTAGGAACACCTCGTTCCTTCTCAGCATTTTTATTGACATAAAAAGCTGTACAACTCCAAGGAGAATAGCTTTTCCTTATTAATTGCTTTTTAAGCAAGCTGTCAATCTCATTTTGACACAATTTCAAATATTCTTGTTTCATTTGAGAAGGTCTAGCTTTTGTAGGAATTCTTTTTTCATCAAAACCCTTCTCATACGGTAGAGAAACAATATATTTTTTCCTATCCCAGAAAGCATTTGGGATATCACTACAAATTTCTTATTTGAAATTTTCTTCAATTTGAGAAATTTTCTCTTTTAAAGAAGGTTTTTGTAAAACTTCTTCAATATTTATAATTTGAATTTCCTTTTTTAGAAAATTTATCTGTTTATCCTTATGAGAAATTTTTCTCATAATATCATTTATTTCTTTATATACAGGTGGGGACACAAATTCGAAGAATATTTCGTGACCTTCTACCTGAGCAGTTATACCTGCAGTGCTGGTCTTCATTGGTAGCAACATTGCAAGAAATGGAGTTCCAAGAATTAACTCTTGTTGAAGATTTTTTATACAAAGAAAAGTTGTTTCAAGACAAACTCCTTTATTACAAATGTAGACGTTATTGAGTTTGTAATTGATCATCATTTTTGCTCCACTAGCATTAGTGATGCTTTGAGAAGTTTTCTCAAAATATTGGGTTGGAACAATTCCTTCTTGAATACAATTCATATCAGCACCACCATCAACCAAGGCAATAATATTGTTGATAGTATATTCTTTATGAATTACCAAATTAACTTTTATATGTCCTTTTTGATAAATCACTTTATTGATGGAATTCAAATAAGCCAAATCATCAGTCCTATTAGACTCACCTCTATTCTCTAAGACAACTAATCTTGTCTTAATGTCATAGAACTCCTGAGCAGCTTTATTCTGGAATGTTTTTAACAATTTAATTTCTACTTTTAAGATATTAATTTCCCCTTTTAATTTAGGAATGGTAACAGGTTTAAGATTTTCAACCTGTTCAAACCTGTCCAAAACAGTTTTTAGACTGTAATTTTGGTTTGGAAGTTGGGGTTTTATTTCTTCCTCTTCTTCTTTCATTGAAGATATGCAAGTTTCTATTATTTTCATTTTTAGTTGAGGATCTTCAATTTGATCAATGATCTCCAATAATCCCTGTTGTTTCTCAGTAAGAACATTAATACTGAGACCATTCATTTCAACTATTGTTTTCCAATAATTATCAGATGTTGAGCATTCAATATCATTGCAACTGCAATTATTAGTGATTTCTTCTTCATCTGAAGAAGGGGAAGAGGTTTCCTCTTCGTCCGAGAGATCATTTATTTGATCTTCTGGGTCAGATTCACTAGAATCAAGTAAAAGTTTGCAAAGAGTTGTTTTAACTCTTCATCAAGCGGAAGTTCTTCCAGTTTTTTCTTAGTTTTACACTTATTAGCATAGTGGCCAATTTTACCACACTTAAAACACTTTGCAATAACTTTCTTTTTGTTCTTATTATCCTGCTTCTTAGAAGAAATATTCTTTAAACTTGAAGGTTCATTTTTATCTTTTTCTTTGTGTTTCTTTTTACCAAATTTCCGTTTGGATTATTTTCGGATAGTCTTATTACTACTCTTATTTTTTTGAGGTTTTGTATATTGGGGTAGATCATAACCAAACTGGTCACAAAATTGTCCTAACTCTTGTTTACCAGTAAGGTTTTATTTTTTCAATTGGTTGTGTAATTTAATATCATTACACAGAGTTAATCCTTCTTGTATAATTATGGCTATTAATTGACCATAAGTATACCGATTATATTCAATAGTTAAACCATTATTTTGGTCTCTCAATTTTTTTCTTATTTTCTCCGCAAAGAAATAAGGCAAACCATCAACAAATTTAGATTTCCAATGCTCAGTATTAGCATCAGTTCTTTGCATTACTTTTGCAAGAAACGCATTTTTATACCAACGAAAATGAGTTAGCGTTGGACATTTAAGATTTTGGAGTAATTCCCTACTTCTTTCTCGTTGGTTGTCCCAATGACCAACAAAGTGTAAGATTATGGATTGGATAAGGGTATAAACAGCATCTTGTTTTATACCACCAGTTTCATTAGGTTTTACTGCATTTAATATTTCTTGTCGTTGGCTTTCAGTCAAGATATTATCCCACCAACCTTTGAGCATGCCAGTAAATCCAACTGTGATCCATCCAGCAACTTCTTTATCCTCATTTTTATTATTAGTACATATTGTACTATACATCAACATTTGATGTATTACTCCAAAAATTTGATATTCAGTCATCCCATCTATGTTCCATTCATAGATGGCTCTACCACTGTAAGACATCTGTTTTTGAAATCCAGATTCTTCATATAGCATGTCTTGAGGGGTAGGTCTCAGGTAATAGTATCTATCAGCTCCATTGTAAGAGAATTTTTTAGGATATTGTATTTTATTTATTGTCTCAACTTGAGACTATGAAAAGAACTCTCTAATTCTGCAATTTCTTCATTGGACATTTCTTGTTCTTCTGTTATAACATTAAGAGTTAAACCCTTAAATCTCTTTTGTAATTCTTTAATTAATTCAGCATTCTTGCTAGAATCAGTAAGATTAAACCCTGTTATTGGTATTGGTGGCCGAATATTTGACGGTGAAATTTCATCTTCTTTTTTATCGACTTTGGGATTCATGTTTTCAATATCTTCCCTAGTCTGAGCTATTATATATCTATATATATATATATATATCGGATCATATACTTATTATATCATAAGATTTTACTTTCCAATAGATTATATTTATACATTGAAACGATTCTAGCCTAATGCAGTTAAAGTAGACCAATCAATTTTTTTTTCCTTAGGTTACTTCAACTGTCACGTGCTTATTTTTTATTTATGAAAGAAATTGAGAAATGAGAATTTAAAATAACCGATTTTTTATCCAATCAAACCAAAGTTATGAATATTATAAATAGTTACATGAATATTTATCAATAATATTTAAATTTAAGCATATACAACATAAAAATTTTAAAACTCGGATGTTCGGAGAGTTGGGGCCGGAGGGTCGAAGCCCTCCAAACCCCAACATAGCTCAGCCCCTGGGTGGCTATCCTTAGATTTTTGTAGAACAAAGACCTTCCCCTCCAGTTTTTAAAATAACAGTAACGACTCTCTTGTCACACATGACGAACACGGAACTCACACTTAACGATGTCGGACTAATTGCAAATAATGGAGTCATTTCATACCTCTGGAGCACCATGTTGTGGTGCCCTAAATTCTTCTCTAAAATATATTTGTATGTGCTCCACGCATTTTGTGGCTGAGAGTTAGAGACCATACAAAGAAGATGAACAATGAAGACGAGGAAAGGAGATGGAGGGGGAGATTGAAGTTTCCAGAACTAGAGGTAGATTGGGAAATTTAATTAACTTGTTTGTAACTACAAGTGATTTCATAGTGGAGATAAAATTGTCCTCTTAATCCATGTCAAGAAAGAGATTTTCATGACTGTAATACTTATCGAAGTCACATAATGCGCATGTATAAGCAATAACGAGAGTGATAGCGCGAGTTAAAAAATGTATTTCAAAAACATCATCGCAGATTAAAAAGAAGACTACAGGACGAGAATTACTAGATGCCTACTAGGACTTGTTTGGAGCTTTCCGTGTGGGACCGTTGATATGGAAGCAGCAGCAAGTATTGTCGGCCACTGCTTTGCGAAAGACTAACAACCAAATAAATCACTAATTAAAAAAACAAGAATAAGGTATGTTCAAACTCCATCGCTGCATTTATCGGAGATGATTGTAGTTTAGGATGATATCCTATTCGGAAAGTCTACTAGTACAGATTTCAAAGGACAAACAGCGCGTACAAATAGGATTTGCACCCATCTCGAGTTCCACAAAGATGAGCGTAGCCGTCCATTTTGTTCAAAATGTCTCGTTTAAGGTCTTTGTACAAAATTAGTTCATTTGGATATCGTTAAGGCAGTTTACGAAATAGCCAAACTTTGTTTTAGAAAAGGCCTATTTTCTGAATCAAAGTTTGGGTGGTTTATAAACCCCCTTAGCGATACCCAAATGAAATGATTTTTTTACACAGACCTTAAATGAGACATTTTAAACAAAATAAGCAGTTTCGATCATTTTTGTGAGACCCGAGACTGGTCCAAATCTCATCTGTACACGCTGTCTGTTTCTCGAAATCTGTATGTATAGCAGCACTCTATTCTATTTCCCAAGTGAGGGTGAAAATGAAATTGGGGATAAAGAAAACTTTGTGGAATATAGAACAACTCTATCATTGGTGGAGGTGTCGTTTTCATTTTTGAAACTATAGTGAGGATTTCTGTAATTATAAAAATCCTCAGGGAAGCTCGTTGAAATTTACCCAAAGCAGAATTTTAATTAAAAGACTTCATGGTTCCACCCTGCTCAGTCAATCCATCTGTACTCACTCAATTTCTTAACACTCAATACTGAGTTTGCTATTTCTTGTGGTCTGGCTGGATCTTCATCTTCTCCACTCCTATAATTTATTCAGGTACGCAATAAACTTTTTTTTATTTTATTTGTTTGGTAAAATAGGTATGTCATAAACTTCACTCTTTCGGTGTTGATTATTACAGTGTAATAATATATAAAATAGCTCATTGAAATCATTCTATATTGTTGGGATGAGTGTGTTTTTATGAGCAGTGGGATAATAGTGATTACTATTGGCTTAATTTCAGATCCCATCAATATATATGCCTAAAGAGTGGTTGATATCGATTGATCAACCATGGAGTTCTTGAAAGCATTACAGTAGGAGTTCAAAGTTGACAAAAGAGTGTGCCTTGCTAATTTATTCTGGTATGTTGCCCTTATAATTTTACTCTTTTGGTCTTTATTATAGTGTTAGATATCATATATACAGCTCATCGAAATTAACTTGTCTACAGTCACTTTTTTTTTTTAATCAACGGCAAATTTCATTACATTTCAAACGCCCAAAGACAAAGATTACATCCCAATAATCAGGAGTGAACCAAAACCACCAAAATCTAAGACACAAGCAACTGTACAAAAGCATGCACTTAGGCTAATAGGCTCTACAATGCATACTGCCGGATCAAATCAGCACGAGGTTCCGACATAGGGTCCATCATCGATTTTGCAGTAGAGAACCCAACGGCCAACGGGAACCCAACTCAAACCAATAGGCATGAAGTACCGATGCAATGTTCAAGACCACAGATTTGTTTTCCCAAACAGCCTGCTCTTGGCATGAGAAATCTCCAACTGAGTCAATTAGTCCTCACAGCCTTGAGTGAACGACGCCACTTATAATTAGTCGGACGACACCCTCAAGTCAGGCCCCTGTCCCGCACAATGGAGCTAGGAGCATTATTTCAAAAAAAAAAAAAAAACATTTGTGGAATTTGGTTGAGGAAAAATAGAAGCCATGAAAAAGGGGTTAATTCAAATTGGAGATATGAAACGGAAAACGATATAAAATGGGTAGACAATTTACGCATTTATCAAGATTTTACATTCAATACTCCTGAATGAGGGAGGAACTGATTTAATTTGGGATTTTTTTTTTTATGGTGGTTGCCCCTCTCTGCAAGTGGTCGATGGTTTTAATTTCCTCCAACCAATTATTAATCAACTCTCTCTTGATGTCTCTCATAAAATCCTTTTGTTTCATAGGAGTAGTGGATAGTCTCTTTGGTGTTTGATGGTTTGCTTTGCTCTGTATAGCTGTGTCCCCCCTTTTATTTTTCCCTCAACAAAAGAATTTTATTAATCTGTGAAAAGATACAAAGATTAATAGGACAAAGGGCATCTGAAGAAAAAATTACTAACCTAAGACTAGCGAGATGCAAAACGTTGATAAGAGACCAACAAAAGTGTGCTAAGCCCAAACCCCAAACCCTCAAATTCAACCTAAACAACTACCTCAACAAAAAAACAACCGCCAAACAAAGAGCACGCTTTGAGATTGTTGAGATTTTGCTTTTGTGTTTTGGTCACTTTGAGATTGTGTAATTTAGGGGTGTTCCCCTCTAGTCCCCATTGTAACGGTGTTATTTTCTAGTATAAAATCTTAATTATCCAAAAAAAAATCCAGATGTATTTGGACGGCCTAGATTTTAAAAAAACTCTTCCAAGGATAAGTTTAACTTTTATAGGGAAGTGTTTGAGCGAATCCTGACCATTGATTTTAGCAATGGATGACTAGAGATTGGTTGTGTGTTGTGTTTTACACAACCGTTGTTTGTGTAGCACTTTTGCTTTTTAATTAAGATTTTATACCAGAAAACAACACTGTTACAATGGAGCGTTGTGCAATGTTCTCATCTTATTTTCTGTTTACTATATTTTTCTTTTTACTGCAGATATACAATAGAGAGCTTTCTCTTCTCAAATTTGAGTTGCATCAACTAATCAAATAGACATTGTGGCATTCAAAATATCAAAATACATCCACCAGTTCTAGTGCCTCTCCAACTTGACACAAGGGTAAGCAAACTCTATATTCGCCTATTCGGTATTGTTAGCTTGCATGTACACACGGGTATATTATCACCTTCAATTTATTTGTTAAATTTTAGCTAATAAAAATTAGCCCACTTCAAGAACTTGTTGAAGATTTTGACTCAGATTCGATAATAAAATGATTTCTACTCTCTAAAATAATGTAGGGTACAACTTTAATAGTGCACTTTTTAAAATAAAAAAAAACTTGTTTATGTTTATTTTTGAACATTTACGTCTACATGAAAAAGTTTGTTAGACATTAAATATAAAACACTTTTTGATTAGCCCAGGGCAAATTAGAATTCTAGTTCCGCCCTTGCCTCCAAAGCTTGTTATGAGTTTGCCTCCAACGCTTGTTAATTTATTTGTCAAGGGGCAAAGACCAACGAAAAATTGTTCAAAACTTTACAGATTAGCAAAATATTGTTTCAAAATCCTTTTTTCTTCTAAGAAAATATGAGATACCGTTTGTTGAGTTCAATAAATTTTTGTTGCCTACCAAAATCAATAGTCACATCTTCTCAATAATCGCATTTCTTACCAGATTTTTTCTTACTGGAGATAATGATAGGATGTCAATCATATTTATTGACTAGCTAGCTTCCAACTCATGGTATATGAATGTATTGTGTTTAACTCTATTGTTTTCTTTATAATGTGAATGTGTATGAATTCCATGTATGATAACATTGACATAGGCGATATCATATACTCCTATGCATTTTAAGAACGGTCAATTCACGAATAAAGGAGTTCTGGCCAGATAAAGGTAAAAATTAAATAGATAACTCATTAAAAAATAAAAGACTACAAAACCACGATTCAAGAATACGGTCTCGATCCATTCTCTGATCGTAGACACATACATATTACCGTACGTAGATGGAGAATTAAAGAGTTTAGTGAACCAACTAAACTAAAATCTAATGAAAATCAAATAGGGTACTCATTTATTTGCCATGTACGGATTCTTTTCTTTTTCTTTTTTTTATCGGCAACCTACAGATTATTAATCTAAGTTCTTTTTTCTTATCTATCGTTTTTTATCAGCAAATTAAAGAAGAGATTTTGATTTGCTGGATCATTTAAAGCTGAATTTAAGGAAGTCAAATAATGTAGGGAAAAAGTTGTCCCCAAAAGAATAAAATTAACTAAAAATAAAAAGCTATATTTAATCCTATTTTTAAAATAGGACTAAAAAATAAAGTATTTTGGGTGGTGCTATGCTCTTATGTCATTGCTCTTATCTTCCTTTAATTTTCTTTTCTCCCTAATATTTTTTTCCTTTTTTATTACAGATACCAAAAGCTTTGTCTTGTCAAATAACTATCGCACCACATACATAGTTCCTTTGGAAATATCAGAAGAACTAACGCGCGCTGTAGCGGAAAATGTGTACCCTGCAAAGCATAATTGAGCAGTTGGGATGTAGAGCCTTTGATGAAGCAGTCAATGCAACGAGCAAAGCAGGGAAATATGTTCTTCAGTACAGGACGAACTTGGACAAATTGCGAACTGAAATGAGAAGTCTTGAAGATCGTCGGGCAATAATCGAAAGAAAAGTTCGTGAGGCCAATGATCGCGGAGAAGAGATTGAGAATGCTGTTTCACACTGGCAAACGGATGCGGATGAGACGAAAACTTATGTTCAGGACCTTATCGAGCGAAGTACAGCCGAGGCAAAAATGCACTGCTTTGCATGCTCATGTCCCAACATCAAGGGGCGGTACCGATTGAGCAAACAAGCAGAAGAGAAGATAGCAGATGTCAAGAGACTCGCTCAGGAAAGCAATTTTGATGAAATCTCGCACCCTAAGCCGCCTCCACCAGAACTTGAATTTCCATCCGCCGAGAATTATGTTCACTTGGATTCTAGGACACCAATTTTTGAGGCTATTTTGGGTGCGTTAAAAGATTGCGAAGTTAAAATGATTGGCGTATATGGGCTAGGAGGGGTCGGTAAGACCACATTAGTTGAGAAGGTCGCCAAAACAATGCTAGATGATGGAACTTTTGAGCAAGTCTCGCTAGTACCTGTCTCTAAGGATCTTAATGTGAAGGACATACAAAAAAAACTGGCTGACAAATTGAATTTTACATTGCATGCCGAGAAGGATGAAAAGGGAAGAGCGATTGAGTTGTGGAATAAATTCAAGAATGGCGATAAATATCTCGTAATATTGGATGACATTTGGGAAAAGGTGGACCTGAAGGCAATAGGTATTCCTGTCATGGAAGGAAATATAGGGTGTAAAATTGTGCTAACATCTCGAAATGAAGATTTGTTAAGAATCAAAATGAAAGCCGATAAAAATTTTCCAATTGCAGAGCTATTGGAGGCAGAAGCATGGGACCTATTCAAGAAGAAGGTGGGAAATACCATCGAGTCTCGCCCAGAAATAGATTCCCTAGCACGACAAGTGTGTAGAAAATGCAAAGGTTTGCCGGTCGCCGTAAATGCTCTTGGAGCCGCCTTGGAAGATAAGCCAGTCTACGTGTGGAAGAATGCACTCCAAAAACTTGAGAGGTACATGATCACGAACATTGAAGGCATTAACCAAACTGTTTGGGCTTCTTTAAAGTTGAGCTACGATATGTTGGGGTCCTCCGATGCAAAATCTTGTTTCTTGCTCTGTTGTTTATTTCTTGAAGATGCCGAGATATCAATCGACGACTTGACGAGACATTGCGTGGCGAATAGTTTGCTTTCTCAAAATCCACACACTTTTGATGAAGCAAGAAATGCTGTGCGTACAGTGGTGGATGCCCTCAAATCAGCCTCTTTGTTGTCAACTGACTATCACGAAAATGCTGTCAAAATTCATGATGTTATAAGAGACGTCGGTATCTCAATTTCACGGGAGGAAAAAGCATTTCTGATTGATCATGGTGCCCATGAATGGCCACGCAATAGTAGGAATGTGAAATCGTATTCAGCAATCTCATTAAGTTTCAAAAGTATTAAAGGGCTCCCCAATGGGTTGGAATATCCACAACTCCACACCTTGATGGTTGAAAACAGCAAACTTTCCGATCTTGAGGTTCCAGACAATTTTTTCAATGGAATGATCCAACTTACAGTGGTGACTTTTACTCGAATGCGTATGCGGCGACTCCCATCATCAATCGCAAAATTGGCAAAACTTCAGATGCTATATCTGAATGAATGCGAGTTTGATGATATTTCTATACTTAAGGACCTGAAGAGTAGCCTTGAAGTGCTTAGCCTTAGGGGTTCTAGTATCGAGGTGTTGCCACTAGAGATCGGACAATTAACTGGTCTACGGGTGTTAGATCTCCAAGATTGTGGCAAACTCAAGGTGATTCCTAGAGGTGTCATTTCCAAGTTGATTAGCCTAGAGGAATTGTATTTTCCCGAAAACTTTGACAAATGGGAGGCCACAACTGACGAGCAGCAAGACAGCAACAGAGAAAATGTGAGCATCGAGGAGCTAAGGGGGTTATTGAGTACTGGTCGACTAGCCACTCTACACATCCATATACTAAATGTCATGTTATTATCCACGGAGGATCTAATATTTGCAAACCTAAAGGGATTTAAGATATTATTGGGTTCTAACCTCAAAAATTCAAAAAAATTAATTTCTGAAAGATGCATGTTGGAACTGAATGGTATTCCGTTAAGAAATGAGTTCATCCCTTTGGTGGACAAAGCTGAAGTGGTAGTCCTCAGAAATATTGAAGGTTTGAAGAAGATGCTTCATGACAGAGGGGTTGAAAATAGATTTCTTAACTTGAAATACCTCGAAGTTACATCATGTGTTGAGGACTTGGAATATCTTCTTGGTGAGCCAAAATCATTCGTGCAAAGTCAGGGGCTGCATCGCTTACCGCCGTTCAATAATTTAATTGTGTTAATTATTGAATATTGTAAGTCAAAGTATCTCTTCTCCCCAACCACAGCAGGAGGACTTGTCCACTTGGAAAAACTAAAAGTAAGATCCTGTGAAATCATGGAAGGAATAGTTGGATTTGAAGAACGAAATGATGAAGATGAATTCACCAGTGAGGTGAAGTTCAGTAAGCTGAAGCAGCTGGAATTGAGTTATCTACCAAACCTCTTAAGCTTTTATGCCCAAAAGGAGAAGATAGGAACAACCATGGGAAGCTCTTCTGCCTGTGCCCGACCTCTTTTTAGTGAAAAGGTAAGCTCTATCATCGTCCTGTTAATTAGTTTACTTGGGTATTATTTCGGGTGGTTCTTAGATTGATCTGATATTCATATTGAGGAATAAGTTGAACATTCGGTTTTAGTACACATTGACGTAAAGCTAATCCCATAAATTCTAGTTTAAAAGGTTGTGTAAAATAATGGGGGCTTCTGATTTTAAAAAAATGAAAAAAGAAGGGGAACGCTTAAGTATATATCCCAACGTCGTTCGAGGATATAGTATCCCGTTGACTTTCATCTTATAAATGGATAAAGTTTACCATGAAAGGGCATTCCATTTTCAGAAAATGATGCATAACATTTTTAATTTGCATTTGCATTTTCATAGTAACTCATTTAATGTTGTCCCTCGTCATAACATTTGCCACAATAGGTATAACACTCATCATAAAAAAGCATAACATTTTATGATTTCGGCACACCATAAGGTGGGGGTACCTTAGCATTTCCCAAAAATGGAAGTTTGTTAGTTGGACAAATTTTCAATCCTTGACAATGTGCGATCTACCAAAGCTTGAAACCTTCTGTACCAAATTGGGTAAGGTGGGCACAACCGAAGGCAACTCTACCATTCATGCACTACCTTTATTCAACGGAAAGGCACATTTGCTTTATCATTATTAGCGTTGTGCCCGTTCTTGCACGAGACAAAAAAAATCATATTGATATTTTTTTCGGTCTCGTGTATCGAACGGGCAAAAGAGATAGTTGAATTTTTTCAGCTCCGTATTTGATGCACAATAGCGTTGTTCCTATTCTATGCATGGAAAGACATACTAAGTATTTCTACTGTTATGAATTACAAATTTAAAGGGTCAATAGAATAAATTCCAATTAATTTGCAATTGTGAAAAATGCAAGATAAACAAAGCTAATTTAGATACTTATGGTCACAAATTAGCTTCCTATTTGAAGATTGAAACCATTTGAAATAATTTTTTTTAACCAATGAGACTATCTTAGTTGGTCAGAACTCTTGCATCTCAATAGAAGGTCAGGAATTCGAATTTCCCTACATGTGTGTGAGTATTCTTCCCTTAATAGGCTTTCATTCTTTCTTGTTTCTGCCTTATAATAAGCTTATTTTTTGTGTTTGTTGAAAAAAAAAATACATTCAATTTTTTTCTGTCAATAATTTTTTTCTCTTTCAATCCAGCTATATATTTTCTCTCCCACACTAACAATCTATATTACAATACACAACGGTTTGCAAAATGTCTCTCTCACAACTGTCCTATGAGGCACATTGAAGGGCTCTGATTAAATAAAGAGTTTGAGGGCTAAAATTCAATCCATCCAATGGTTATCATTTGTCAGGGTTCGAAATTTGAAAACCCATTATATTTCTTCCTTAATTTCCGATTTTTTCCTTTTTTTGTGGCAAAAAATATGAAAATTTGTCTTCTCTTACTTCTCCTATTTGACATTTCATTTCTCTCCCCCTCTCCTCTCCTTTTCTTCTCCTTTCTTCTCTCTCATTGATTTCTCGGCAGCAATAAAGGTTGCCATAATATTGGCATATACACCAGTTAACTTGAATCAACACAAAATAGCTATTGTTTTTTTGTAGTTGGAATTTTGCAAATGGGACGTTGGCCTTCAAGAGGATAGATAGACAAAATTCGCGAGCCATTCCTTCAAGTACGGACATGCACTAGTATTTCTATATAGTATAGATTGATCTCTCTTAGAATAGCCTTACAAACTCATAGGGAACTCTATGACTGGTAGTAGGCATTCTCCTTTTCAAGTGGGCTTCGGCCCTCTAGGTGTCATTTTTTTTTTTCCTTTCAACTTTTGGTTGGTTCCCCCTCCCGTCTCCTCCAATTTGATGTACCCATTGTCAAGTTTTTTCTAATAATATTTTTGCCGTTTAAAAAAAAAAAAAGGGCTTCTTTTGAGTAATTTTTTATTTTCTGTGGTAATAGATTTCTCTTTAGTCCACAGAGGACTAGATAGTCCCCCTTAGGCCTTACAAACGGAGGCGTGAAATGCAATTTGTTACTGTACTGATCACGTTAAAATGGTTGGTTCTTGTTTGAATATGCATTAAAAAATCTCGTTGATCGATATTCATTGCGTATCTAATTTTTATTAAATGGAATGGGCGATAAGTCCTACTTGGATGACAAACTTAAAAAATTGAATGCCATGGAATCACACCTAAATTTAGAGCTACTAGTGCTATGCCAATCAGAGTCTTCAGTCGCTACCGACTACCGACCGCCCAATTCAACTATTTCTATCGTTGACAGTCCATCCTTCCCCAATGCTCCTAAACAACATCATCAATGTTGAAGAATGCCATTTGCGGGCTGTGATAAGTATATCATCTCTGCATACATTAATTTAATATTCCTCATGTATACTAGTCTAAACAAAATTTTCATATTGGTATGTATCTTGCATTTAGCAATATTTATCACTTTTACGATTTTATCAGTTTGCACTTTTTTCTTTTTCCATACATAGTAAATTTGGACAAATGTATAATAATACCACAATTTACCAATTTTCTCTGATGTCAAATTTGAGAAATTTCTCAATTCGGCATGTATATTACTTTTAGCAACATGATCACTTTTTGTGGTGATCAACCCAATATGTTAAGCTATCCTATTTCTCTATTCCAAGAGAAAGGTGATCGGATTAAAATGGCCCAGTCATTCAATTTTTTTTTTTTGCTCGGCAAAAGGAATAAATTTTTTTTTTTGGTCGGCAAAAGAAATTTTTTATTGAATTCGAAGGGGTACATCGATTACAATCTAAACGTTGGAACACAGCTACTAAAGAGAGTTATACTCTGGCACTTTATCCAACCAAGGTTGGATAAGAACACCTCACTTACTTAACCACTTCACAACTTCAGTTTTCGAATCCCATCCAAATACCCTTTGAAATCCTCCACTGTGTAGATTTTGATGTCAAACTTAGCCTTCATCCACATGGCTACTCTAGTTTTGATCAAATCCACCACTTCCGAAGCCCGTGTTGTTGTACCGTTGAAGATACAACCATTCCTCGTTAGCCAAATAGACCAAAGCGTTGCAAAAAAGGATACCTCCCAGATATGTTTCTCCAAGTTTCGAAATTTATTCCCAAACCACCAAAGTGCTACCTCTGCTAATGAATTTGGACTAACCCACTGAATATTCCACCATTCCATAATTTTTGACCATATCAGCCACGAAAAACGGCAGTGTAAGAGCAAGTGTTGAGGCGTTTCCACATGAAGAGTACATAAGGGGCATACCGCCAAGTGAGCCTCGGAGATTAAATTCCTATCAACAAGGACCGATCGAGTTGCAACTCTATCTTGTATGGCCATCCATGAGAAAATTTCCACTTTAGGGGGGCTTAAATTTCTCCACAAAGAACCCAGTAGAGTATGCCGTGACTGCATTTGGTTTTCCCACTGTCAATATACTGATTTGACAGAGAAAACTTTGTCCGTTGTCCAAATCCACTGCATGAAATCTGATTTTGAAGGATCCAATGTCACACCATTCAATCTTTGCTTTAAATCCTCATATAGTTGGAGTTCCCGAACCCGCAATAATCCCCTAAACTCCAAATTCCAATCCCCACCTGCCCAAATATCACTTAGCACCTCATTTTGTTGAGTAGATCGGCTGTATAGTCTCGGAAATTCATCTTTAAGCGCAGCCTCACCCAACCAAGTATGCTCCCAAAAGAGCGTGTCTCGGCCTGAATTTACCTTCACCTTGAATCCCTCCTGAATCGAAAATCCAAGGATTGAATCATTATCCCCAACTGAGCAAATACCCTTCCATACATTAGAGATCAAGCCAGAGCCTGGAGAATATGGGAGCCAGCTTCTCCGGTCTAGATTATATTTCCCTATAATAACCTTGACCCACAGAGAGTTTTTATCATTGCTATATCTCCACCACCATTTAGCAAGTAAGGCCAAATTTTGTTGTAACAATCTTTTAAGTCCTAAGCCCCCACATTCCTTCTTCATAGTGATCCTCTCCCAACTAACCATGTGCATTTTCTTCTTGTCCGGAGTATCCCCCCAAAAAAATTGTCTTTGTAATTTTTCCAACAACTTTGCAACTGCCACTGGCATCTTGAATAGAGACATGTAGTAAATTGGCAAAGTGCTAGAGTTATGGTTGATAAGCGTGAGCCTACCCCCGGTAGATATGGTCTTCGTCCGCCAACTACTAAGCCTCTTTTGAGTCCGTTCAATAACAGGCTCCCACGTTTTGGTCCTCTGCGGATTAGCCCCAAGTGGAAGCCCAAGATATTTAATGGGCAAAGACTCCACTCGACACCCCATGACCTGTGCAAGTACTTCAATATCCTCTTGTTGAACATTTACACCACAAAGAGAACTCTTAGAATAATTGATCTTTAGGCCAGACATCAACTGAAAACACCTAAGAATTCTCTTAATATTCCTCATTTCCTCCAAATCATTATTGCAAAAAAGGATAGTATCATCGGCAAACTGAAGGTGAGAGATAGTCACCCCATTGGTCCCCAACTTCACACCTTTAATGATGTTTTTTGCCCGAGCTCTTTCCAACAAAATGTTAAGTGCTTCCACTACTACATTAAACAAGAAGGGGGATAAAGGGTCCCCCTGTCTCAACCCTTTTTGTGTTCGGAACTCTTGCGTGGCTGACCCGTTGATCAAGACAGACATCCAAACTATGGAACAACATTCCCTAACCCACCCGCACCATCTTTCCCCAAAACCTACCTTTTTGAGCATATCTAGCAAAAATCCCCAGTTAACGCAGTCATAAGCTTTTTCAAAATCCAATTTAAGAACTAACCCACCGTGAGCAGAATGCTTCCAACTATGAATAACTTCATTAGCAATTAGAACTCCATCCAAAATTTGTTTTCCCCCAACAAACGCAGCTTGAGTTTCGCCAATGATAAGAGGGAGTTGATTTTTAATCCTATTGGCTAACACTTTAGACAAGATTTTGTAAATGCTCCCCACCATACTTATAGGCCTAAAATCCTTAAAGGTAGTCGGGCAATCAATTTTAGGGATCAAAGCAACAAAAGTCGAGTTAATACCTTTCGTGAGCTTTCCATTCCGATGAAATTCTGAGAAGAATTGGATTATGAGATCCTTCATGAATGCCCACCCTTTCTTGATGAACGAGAAGTTGAATCCATCCGGACCCGGAGCCTTTAAACTGTTACACCCTTTTAGAGCAGCCACGATCTCCCCTTCCTCAAACTGTCTTTCCAATTGCATCGTTACATCTCCGGGTAGGTGTCTCTGAAACTCTCCCCCTAACACGGGTCTAAACTTCCTTTCCTCTGTGAAATTATTTCGGAAATGCATTACAGCCGCATCCTTTATTTCCGAGGGGTCCTCTAACACATTCCCATCAACTCTAATTGAGCCAACCATGTTTCTCTTAAATCTGTTATTAGCCATGATCTGAAAATACCTTGTATTCTTGTCCCCCAATTTTAGCCACTTGACCCGTGATTTCTGTCTCCAAAATGATTCGGAGAGTTTATACAGCCTCCAATATTCTGCTTTGGTTTTTCATCTCAACGCCTTTTCCTCTGGATCAAGAGGTCTGTCTTCGGCTACAATGTCGAGTTGGTGAAGTTGAGCTTCATTATCCTGTAGTGCCGAATTAATGTCCCCAAATTCCTTCTTGTTCCAGACTCGTAACCTGTCCTTCATGGCCTTCAATTTTTGGACTAGAATAAAGCCAGCCCACCCACCACATGAACCTCATTCCACGTTTCTTTGGCCAAACTTATACACTTAGGTTTAGAGAGCCAAACATCCATAAACTTAAAAGGTTTAGGACCCCAATCTCTACTATCGTCTTTAATTGTGACCGGGCAATGATCAGAGATTGGTCTCGGCAAACCCCATTGCAGGATATTATACTTATCAAGCCATTGTTGTGAAACCAGGAACCTGTCCAACCGGCTATGGATAGCATGGTTTTGATAGTTGGTCCAGGTGAATTTTCTACCGAGCATGGGAAGGTCTAGCAGCTCCATGCTGTTACAGAACTCTGCGAAATCCCTCATGCCCCTTTCGAGTCGTAAACATCCCACCCTTTCATTAATACTCCTAATCTCATTAAAATCCCCTCCTAAGCACCATGGATCAATCGAACTGACCTTGAGCTCCAATAACTCCGTCCAGAGAGCTCTTCTGCCCGCAGCATCATTAGGAGCATACACATTGACAATCGTACACGGGAATTCATTGTATAACAAACCACTTATCAAAATGAAAGATCTATGGACCATCGTATTTGTAGATGAAAAAAACTCCTTCCTCCAAATAATAAGCAGACCACCCGAAGCACCCACTGAATTAGAGCAAACAAAATCTATATTGTCACTACCCCATATTTTCTGAATATCAAAACTCTCAACTGACTCCAATTTGGTTTCTTGAACAAGCATCATATCCGGCTTCCCTTTTTTAATAAGTTTTGACAAAAAAACGTTTTTTGACAGAACTCCCCAATCCTCTAATGTTCCAAGTTGTAATCTGCATTAAAACATGATACCCTTTACAGTGCACCACCGAATTAGATACACAGGCTCCCTAAACCCCCACACTCTTCTCCTTCACTAGAGAGTACTCCTTAACCTCCAACTCAATCATTCTTTGCAAAGTTTCATTATCATCAGATAAAAAGTTTATGTCCAACTCACCTCCGACGGCCATGGTAGCTCTGACCTCATTAACAATCGACGGGCTGACTTGACTGATATCTTCAGAATACGATTGAGATGCTGGCACCAAACTGGGATCTCGGTCCAGCTCCTCACGAATTTTTAGCAGATTGGTCAGTTGTCTTCGCCTTCTTTTCCTACACTCCGTATTATTTAGATCCACCAGGAGATTAATGCAAGGAATTTGGGAAGATCGCACCCCCAATTGATGCGTGGAACTGTTCTCAGGTGACTTGAAACCTGGAGGCGACAGGACCAATTGGGGGCTATTAGACCGAAGCTCTGCTAGAGCAGGCCTCTCCTGGACATATCCCATATCCCTTTGAACTCTTGATTGATCCATCGGCCCATCTAAAGGTGTACAAAGGGGCTGAGGTCTCACTTGGGCTTGTAGGGAAGGTAACTCTAAGTGGGCCGAGAAGCCCAACTCTGAATCTTGGACCACCGAATCCTCCACCAAGGATTCAAAATCATCTGACTTTGACTGCACATCCCCTTTGTCAACCATTAAATGCCCACCTGCAGCAACAAGCTTGGGGCCACTAACCCTATCACCTTTTACCTGTCCATGACCCGTAGCCAAGTTAGAATGCCCTGCACTCACACCTACCCCTCCTTTCTCATTTGTTGAGCCCTTTGAACGTACATCCACCTCAGCATCTTCAACCTCCACCCCCCTTGTACCAGAGCCATGGTCCATTTTCTCCAGAGTTTTGGAAAATAGCCGTTGATCAAAGTGATTCACAGAATTTGAGATGTCAAGTTCATCTGGGTTGACAAATGATGAAATCTCCTTCACCAAAATATCGTATTTCACACCTTGCACCACTAATTGAATCCACCGTTCTATCTTGGACCTTTCCTCCGTAGCTATCAATATTTTCCCTTGAGCAAAGGACAAACTTTTCAGAGTATCGTCATGCATAGAAATGAATTGCCCCCATATCTCACCAATTTGTCGGAAAGTGGTGTTATCCCATGCATTTAGCGGTATCCCTTGACAACCCAACCAAGCAAACCGTTCATGGCTAGCTGGTTCGCTACTCCATGGTTTCACCACCTCGAACCATCTAGTCATCCAGGGGCCTCTAATCAGTTCGTCCCTTACTTCTTGGCTTTGGAAGGTTATTAAAACAGACCTTCCCCTCAGAGCTCTGAACTGAGCAACCTTATCAGTTTCCATCCCAAAGCTAACCTTCAGAGTCATCAGAGGGACCACTCTGTGCATAACCGCCACCGCGCTCCGGTATAACCACCCATTCCCAACAGGATTAATCCGAAGCGTAATATTAGGACTGGGTTGCTTGGAAGACTCACCAGTTACCACTTGGGCAAACGATTTACCCAAGGCTCTGTTGATCCGCACTGGTCCAGATTGAGCATCCTTCTTGGGCATCCCTTGATCAGTCTGATGACTAGGCCAATCTCTGTTCTTGCACTCCTGCACTCTTCTTCCAACAGCCCTTGGTTCCTTTGTCTGACTAACCCACCCAAAGCAAGCCTCTTTGACAAAAAGTTTTTTGTCCTCCACCCATAACCCATTCATCCGAGATATTGCCATAGAAGCAGACCAATGACTCCCAAATCTGACAAACCCGAATCTATTCCCCGTACGCTTGCTTCTCTTCCATGGAATAAAAGCGTCCTTAACTGTTCCGAATTTATTGAAGGTTCGTTGTAGCCACCGTAGATCCTTGTCCTCAGGAATGTTGTCCACAAACAGCGCGTGGGTTTCCTGAGACTCGTCTCCATTGTTAGCTTGAGCCCTGCGGTTCTTGAGCACAGGGATCCACCCACCGTCCTCTCTAGCCTTACCTTTCACTCTCTCTCTCTCCATTCTGTTTTGATCGGCTATTCCCGGCAAAAGGAATATTTTTATAAAACTCAAAAGGGGGTACATCAAGGAAATTCAACCTAAGCCGAAGCTTGGTTGAACCCAAATTTACAAACACATCCAACCGACAGTTGGAGACTCTCCTGAGAACAACAGGGTTACATTTTCATATTACATCAAGGAATATTTTTTTGCTCGGCCCAGTCATTCATATTGCATGGTGTGTCTGAGTATCCAATTCCAAGAGCTGTTACAAAAATTGGAATTTAGAAGAATGAAAGGTGATCGGATTGAGTCAACATGTCTTCCATAGCTCTCCAAGTTTTGAGACTCGAATCTCGTGCTTATAAGCACATATGAGTTTTAGAGCTTGATTGGACCTAATTAATTACTATTCAATCACTAATGAATTTTTTGTAAACAATTTTGCAGGTTGCTTTCCCTATACTACAAAGTTTGTATTTTCGAAATTTAGATAAGATAACAAGGATTTGGGATAACCAACCACTCTCAGAACGAGAAAAAGAAGCTAAATCCTTCTGCCAACTTATGAAGATTGAAGTTGAGGATTGTGACCAATTGGAGTATGTATTGCCCTCTTATATGCTTCCTCAGTTAAAGAATATTTTGGAATATCTCCGTATATGGGGATGTAGGAAGATGGAGGTAATAATCTCAAACAACCCGAAGGAGAAAGAAGCCACCAACAACAATGGTACCATTCTGTTCCCTCAGTTAAAGACCGTGGATCTTGGTTGGTTGCCTAATCTCGAAAGTTTCATGTGTAGTGAAACACAACTCTTCTTCTCCAACAAGGTACAAATTAAGGTCTTTACCCTTTTTACTTAATTAATTAATCATGGTCATGGAAAGCAAGTAAAAGTGGGCAAACATACAGGTATAATCGTGTAGTTTCATTGCAATTGAGATTCCCAAATAGTTTATCGAATAAGCTTAACTGGAATATTAAAGTAGTCGTATGGTTATCACAGACCAATTCCACCCTCCGTATTAGGTAAACCAACAGAATGTCAAAAACTTCTGAACTGGAATATTAAAGTGTCCGGAAATTAGGACTACTAAAGAAACCAAGCTATTTGAAGTTAAGCTCATGTTCAATCGTTAAAAGCTTATTCAAGATTGGTTTGTTATATAAACAAACCAAGCTTAAACATTTGTTTTGAAAGTCGTTAAGGTTTCAAACCGAGTTTGAACAAGCTACTACTTGGCTTGGTGGTCTAATTATGTATAAAAAAAAAAAAACAAGCTTCTCAACATCGGCTTGTATTTGGCTTGATTAAAACTCATTTGAGATCGATCGGGTCATGTTATTAAATAAACTAAGTTCAAACATATTTTTGAAGCTCATTAAGTTTTCAAACTAAGCTTGATAGTTATGTACTCGCTTGTTTGGCTTGTTCATCACCCCTGCTTGAAATGATTTTTACTGATGGGCACGGTCCCACGGAGTTCCCTAATAGATTTGGTTACACATTAATGTCAATTCCGTCGTGAATTGTATAATAGATTATTCTCCATGTTTACTAATCCAACAAAATTTTCTTTTGGTACGTAGGTATAATGCATTTAGCAATATTCATCACTTTTACAATTTTATCAGTTCTCATTTTTTTTGATTTTTCAGGCGTAGTAAATTTTTTTAATTTTGATATCTTTATCAATCTGGACAAATGTATAATACCCGAGACAACAATTTACCAATTTTATCTAATTCCAAATTTGAGAAATTTCTCAACCTGGCATGTACGTATATTTTTTTTTATAAGCAACAGACGTATATTACTTTTAGCAACATTGATCTCTTTTCGTGGTTTTGATCGTTCGCACTTTTTAATTTTAAATGCTTGGTAAAATTATTTACTCAAACAAAAATTATTATTCATTTTGGAAAACTTATCAATTTCATTAGTTTGTCCAACCCACTATGTTAAACTATCACATTTCTCTATTTACTAATCTCATGGAAAAATTATCTGCTTGTTAGCACTTTCTGATTTTTACGTGCTTCGAGATGGGTTCTAGAGTTTGATTGGACCTCATTATTATCCAATCACTAATGAATGTTGTGTAAACAATTTTGCAAGTTGTTTTCCCGGTTCTGGAAACTTTAAAATTTAAAGATTTACATAAGATAACAAGTTCTCCAAGTTTTGAGACTCGAATCTCGTGCTTATGAGCAGAGATGGGTTTTAGAGCTTGATTGGGCCTAATTACTATTCAATCACTAATGAATATTTTGTAAATAACATTGCAGGTTGCTTTTCCTGTTCTGAAAAGATTGTTATTGGTAAAACTTTAAATTTTATACTTATTTAATGTTTAAGTTTGAAAACTTTTGATTGAATCTTATTATTAGTTTATACGGCTTTTGTTTCATAAATGATTAATTTTATACGTTAAAAAAGTACTCCGTAATGTTAATTTACCAAATGCAATGGAAATTAAGTGCAACAAATATGGCACGATATGTCTGAATATCCAATTCCAAGAGGTCTTACCAAAATTGGAACTCAGGAGACTGAAAGGTGATCGGATTGAGTCAATATATCTTCCATAGCTCTCAGAGTTTAATTTGAGACTCGAATCTTGTGCTTAATTATGAGCAGAGATGGGTTTTAGAGTTAGCTTGATTGGACCTCATTATTATTCATTCGTTCACTAATGAATGTTTTGTACACAACTTTGCAGGTTGCTTTTCCTGTCCTAGAAAGATTGTTATTGAAAAAATTAGATAAGATAACAAGGATTTGGGACAACCAACCACTCTCAGAACCAAAAAAAGAAGATAAGTCCTTCTGCCAACTTTTGATGATTATAGTTGAGAATTGTTACCAATTGGAGTATGTATTGCCCACCTATATGCTTCCTCAGTTAAAGAATCTACAAAGACTCGAGATACGATGGTGTACGAAAGTGGAGGTGATAATCTCAAACAACCCGAAGGAGAAAGAAGCCACCAACAACAATGATACCATTCGGTTCCCTCAGTTAAAGGGAGTGTCATTTTGGGATTTGCCAAATCTCAAAAGTTTCATATGTAGTGATGAAACGCAACTCTTCTTCTCCAACAAGGTACAAATTAAGGTCTTTACCCTTTTATACTTAATTAATTAATCATGGTCGTGGAAAGCACATAAAAGTGGGCACAATCTGTAGTTTCATTACAATTAAAAAATTAAGACTTGATCTGCAATTGATCGAGATTCCCAAATTTAGGCAAATTAGTCTATCGAAAATTAGGTTATCACATACCAATTCCACCATACGTATTTGGTAAACCAACAGAATGTCAAAAATTCTAAACTGGATTAATAAAGTTTCCGGTAATTAGGACCGCTAAAGAAACCAAGCTACTTGAGTTTGAGTTCATGTTCATTCGTTACAAGCTGTTCAATATTGGTTTGTTACATAAACAAATCAAGCTTGACATTTTTTCAAAAGTCGTTTAGGTTTCAAACCAAGCTTCAACATGCTATTACTTGTTTCGTTTGTCAAATTATGTATAAAAAAATTTAAACTACTCGAGATTGGCTTGTGTTTGGCTTGATTTAAACTCATTTGAAATCGACTTGTCTCATAACTTAGTTGAGCTCAAACATATTTTTGAAGTTTGTTAAGTTTTAAAACCATAAACTACCTATTCACTCGTTTTGCTTGCTTTTCACCCCTACCTAAAATGGCTTTTACTGATGGGTACGAAGTTCCCTTATGAATTTGGTTACACAATGTCACTCTCTGCGACCACTTTAAAAATAGACTTTCAAGCACGATATCGAATGCCATAAAAAAACTTAATTGAAAACCTCCTCAACACCAATTAGTTGTAGGAGAAATGGTGGCGAAACAGTCCCATGACTGGTATTAGAGCCTTAAAGTCACGGGTTCGAATTGCGAGGGTGTTATCCTGACAGTGGGATTGTTGGGCCCGGAGTGCCTAGCCCCATGGAGTGGTTTGCATGATGTCCACTCCCTGCGACCGCTCTAAAAACGTACAAATAGGTAAGATATCGAATGCCATAAAAAACTTAATTAAAGCTCTCTCTTACACACAAATTGGGTTTATGAGAGATGTGGAGAACAGTATGTGATAAAGGTATAAATAATAAAAGTTGCCTCTCTCTCTAACAGCTTAAGCTTTTAGATGAGTTGGTGGTTAACAATTTAATATGGTATCAGAGCAGACAATAAATCCTATATTTGAAACTCATTGCCTACTTAATGTTAAAATATTTACACATGTTCAGCCCGCTCATGAAGGAGAGTTAGGCTACACATGAGTAGAGACGGAGCTAGCTTGGGGCGTATGGGGCCACGGCCCCCGTGTTGTTTCATTTTTTTTTTAACGGTTTTGCTAACCTCCGCCCACTAGGCAGAGGATAATATACACATAATTCCAAACAAGTTCGGATATCAATGCATATTTTATGGATATTAATATACTTTCACAAATATCAATACACATTTCTCGGATATCAATGCACCTTTTTATCTATTATCCTACCCATTTGGGTGGATTTTAGCATATTCCTTTTTTTAAAATTAATGTTAATATTAGTTACTCCCTCCGTCCCTTTTTTATAGTCCGGTATTCCATTTTGGGCTGTCCCTTAATAAGTGTCCATTTTGTAAAGTTAGTGGGTAAAAGTTGGTGCATTGTCTATTTTGTCCCTAAAAATAGATTCCATTTTGAAAACTTAATGAGTAAAAGTGTAATGATGATGGGTAAGTAGAAAAAGTGGAAAAAAAAGTTGATGTGAAAGGTATTATGATGATGTCTTTTTAAGAAATTAGAATTACGAAATAGGACACTTAAAAAGGGACGGAGGGAGTATTTTTTTGTTTGTCAAGAACATCTATAATTGTATTTTATGTTGAATGTTACTTAGACATTTAAATCCTCTAAAAATGTGCTCATTTTGGGCCCTAAAAGCCAATTTCTCTCTCTGTGCCACGATCTTCTATAAGTTTTTCCTTCAAGTATTAATCTCATACTTCTTTTTATCTTTTTCCACTTACTACCCGAAAAACCTCCCTCAAAATCTCAACCAAACAAATTATTTGATTTTCGAACCTAAAATTTTCAAATCTTGTTGTTCATAGTTCGGCCCCACATTTGCAAAATTCTGGTTCCATCTCTGCACATGAGGGCGCGTGTTGAAGGTATAAATAATAAAAGTTGCCCCTCTCTCTCTCTAATAACTTAAGCTTTTAGATAAATTGATGGTTAATAATTTAATAGTTTGACAATTACAATTTCGTGCTTATAATAACTCCATGAGGTTATTTTTTGGGAGAATTGTTCATAAGTCTACTATAGCACTTTCCAAACCTCCTAAGTCCACTTCTAAATTCTAAAACTAAGTCCACTAACCTATTAGTAAGGATATAACAACCCCGGTGAGACTAATATACCCCTATTATAAAAAAATTTGAAACCAAAATCCCTGTTCTAAAGGGATTTTCCTTCTTTTATTCCCCTGGCATTCGTTCAAATTTTTTGTTTTTGTTTCAATCAAGCCGCCGCCGCCACCACCACCACCGTCGCTGTTGTCATCACGCCAACTATAACGTTATATGTGTAACAAAAAACTTATTTTTTCATTTTTCTCAATTTTTCTTTTATTGAACCCGCTACACTTAACATTTAACGTTATATATGTGACAAATTTCTCTTTTTGTGTTTTCCTATTTTTCTTGTATTGATTTTTTAACGTTATATGAGTGATGAAAATTTTCTAACATACAACATTATATGTGTGGCAAAATTTTTCTAACATGCAACATTTCTTTTTGATTTTTCTTATTTTTAGTCTTTAAAATTATATGCTGGTCGTAAAAAATATATAACATTATATGTGAGTTTTTGAATATCTAAATATCACAAAAAAAAAAAAAACAGAACATATTACATTATATTTGAGCTTCTGCAGCTCTGAATCTCATAAAAAAATAGAACAAAGCATATAACATTATATGTGAGCTTCTATAGTTCTAAATCTCACAAAAAACAGAATATATTACATTATATCTGAGCTTCTGTAGTTCTAAGTCTCACAAAACATGACATAACGTTGTATATGTTCTCAAAACAATATCATATCTTTCCAACAATATTCTATATCTCAAAAAATAACATTATATGTTCACATATCATGCCACCATTATCCTTGTTTTCAGCCACGCTTTGAATCTCAAGTTGAATGTTGATGAGGCCACAGGGGGTCGAGCTTCATTTTTTCACCGTTTCTTCTTCAAAACCTTCATCGAATCCTTCAAAATTTGTGATTTTCTGCCTCTGAATAGCATTCTCATAGCCTTTATATCTACATATATACATATTCAAAACAACATAAACAACATTAATATATCTCAAAATCGATATATAATATTATATGTCTAACCCTAGGAAAAACACATATTACACATGACAAAAGTTCACGTATAACGTTATATGCTCCGTTGTCCATCACTTATTGAATTGGTCCACGCAGCGGCTTTTTCAACTTGCTTCTGATAATATATGGATATCTATATGTGCTTTTGAGAGACTGCGCAGACCAATTCAATAATAGAACATATAACATTATTAGTTCCTTTTTGTTTTTGAAATTTTACACGACAAAATCTCATATACAACGTTATATGTTCTCTATGTATCTATTTTAAAATAAAACAGATCCTAAATTTGTCTATATAACCATATGTGCCTTTGTTGGCATGAAAAACATCACACATATCCATATATAATTATATATGGATATATCTATATGTGTTTTTGAGTGACGGCTGTGCAGACCAATTCAATAAGAGAACATATAACATTATTAGTTCCTTTGTTTTGGAGTTTCACGGAACAAAAATTAGGTGCCAGGGGCAAATTGTCACATATAACCATATCTGGATATATAACCATATATGTCTCAGTAGAGAAGATCATCTATAACCAAACCACATCGTTAACCGAGCTTCAAATCACACATTTTCACATATAAGTCGGAGAGGCCGTTGCGTGGACCAATTCAATAAGTAATCGATAACGGAGCATATACCGTTATATATGACAGAAGCTCATATAGAACATTACACGGTACAAAAGGTCATATATAACATTATATGTTCTCTTTATTAAATAACAATAGAATATTTCTAATCTAGAATGTTATATATAACAATATAATGTTATATTATTATATCTCTCTCACTAAGAATGTTTTAAAAAATGACATTAAATAACAACAAAAACACACAAAAATATATTATTTGTGTGACACGAAAGACATATATATAACCTTATATATTTTTTTAAAAAACATAATCTGTTCTAACCTTATATGTCTAACCCTAGAAAAAACGTACATATAATCTTATATATTTATTCAAAAAATTCTAAATATATCAGAAGCAAGTCGGAGAGGCCGCTGCGCAGACAAAATTAATAAGTGATTGATGACAAGCACAAATATAACCTTATACATTTATTCAAAATATTTCAGATCTCTAACCCTAGGAAACCACTTGATCCAAGTAGTTGGAAACCATGGACTTATTATTGGGGTGTATCATGTACCTCTTGTTAACCATCAGCTTCAAGTCCTCCGTTCAATTCGAAGAGGAAGCAAACCACGGTCAAAGCTTCTGTCGGGGCCAGCTTCGCTACCGGTCATCGGCAACCTCCTAAATCTGGGTGGCAACCCCCACAAGTACACGGCCGAGCTAGCCAAAACTTACAACCGCTGTCCACGACTTTTCTCCATGTGTTGCTGGAAGCCCAATGAAAATATAAAATGATGCAATGGTTAGCACAGATCCAACGGCCGAATACATACTACGACCACAAATAAGCATATTCATATGGAAGTATCTCACATGAGGAATAAATAAGATTTTCCTTTACCTAAAGCAAGTTTTCCACTGAAGTTGTTCGAATCTCTCGAAACTCAGGGACAAGTTACGACAACGGGAAATTAAATGAGTACTTAGGGCAGCAGTTGTGGCGGCGATGGAGGACTGGAACTCGGCCATGACGGCGACGATGGGCGGCACTGACGAGGAGGATGGGCGCACCGGCAGCAAGTAGGCGAGGGGGAATGCACCGGCAGCGGCGGTAAGTAATCGAGGAGAGAGAGGAAGAGAGGAGGATGTGCTCCAGATTTGTTTTTGGTCTAGAGTTTCTCTTTATATGACAGCTTATATAGGAGGACATTTTTGTATTTGTTTAATTTCTTTTTTAAAGGAAGTGGACTTAAGGCCTTACTAAATTGTATTAGTAGACTAGAGGGGTTACAAATATTAGAAGTGGACTAACTGGGTTACAAGTTCTCTATAGTGGACTCTATACCAATTTTTTATTATTTTTTTCTCCTATAGGTTTTGTATTTGTCCGCGACCATATAATATAGCGAATGGCTTTATCGTGGGGTACAATACATATCCATTATCTTGTACAGTAATCTTTTAGCTACTAGCTCCTCCTATTAGATGAACATACATGCCTCAATAGTCGTCAGAAACGTTAATTCCAATTATCATAAATGATTCAATTAATTACTGACGATAAGCTAGATAACATCAATGTTGCTGCAGGATGCATTCCCAGTGTTGGAGGACATAGATCTCGATGAAGATTCAGAGATTTTGCGAGATGGGACTTACACGAAAGGGGTATCCATGGAGGTTAGGATTTTTAAATTGTTCTTGTGTCACTTAATAAACAATTGTCTCTGAATATTTATCAAAAATTATTCAATTGATGCTTCAAATTTTTTAATATATTTTTTTGTTTTCTAAGTTTTCCAGTTTTTTTAGATTAGGAATGTAGCACAAGTGGCAAAGAAAGTGACCCTAATGGTGAAGAACTTGATGAAGATTTAGAGACTCCCAGGGCCAGCTTAGAGGATAGGCAAGAGAAGCATGTGTTTCGGGCCCCCAAAAGAGGCTAAATATGAGTGTCCAAAAAATTCAAAGACCCCTATAATATATATATATATATATATATATATATATATATATATGTGCCCCCCTGAAAAAAAAATTGCTCTAAGTCTCCTTTACACAAAATAAGCCTAATTGAAATTTAGGAGCCAAAAAATAAGCCCAACGGCTAATAATCAACTCCCATAGGCCTTAACCCATTAGGGTACGTTGATTCGATAGAATGGATTAGACAATAGAATGCAATTGACAATGCATGGAATGTAATTGAGAAGATTAATTTTCAAAGGATGGATTTTGAGATATTATAATAGTTGCATTGATTTGAATAACTATCTATATATAATACAAAATAGAAGGGTGTAAGACCTTCAAAAGATAAGTTATTACAATGGCTAGGATTGAATTGATTCTGTAACGCCCCCAAATTTTGGGTACGTTAATAAGGCATTTTATTACATAAAGAGATTCTGGCTCAATATTACATCATAAACCTTACAAAAGTACTTTTATTCAAATAAGGGAGGGAACTAGAGTTCCTATCTACTGCTCCGCTTCCTCCTCCATCCTGGCTAGTTCTTTGGCTTCAAAGGCTTCCAAAGCGTAGAGTTCACCATATTCATCTATAAGATCTGACACATTATACCAGCGTCGCCACCAATATAATATGTCAGGGTCACCAAAAAAGTAACACCATGAGCTACGAAGGCTCAATAGAGTAACCCTTACCCGCTAACCCTTAACTTACGAACAAACAATCATATATTCAATGATATACATATTTGACAAAGTAAATATCAATGACACATCCACATTCATTATCCATTGGCGTTGGTGTCCATAATTATCCGAGTTTTTCCTACGCGGCTCCTCGTAGACCGTGTCACCATTTTCCACATTTCACGTATCATATCACATTGCAAAAATCGTTTTAACACACCTAACCTCGGTTTCATCGTTCCGGTCTCCCGAGTATCCTCATAATGGTTCCGCCGCACCGGGTTCCCATTGGCACACATTGCATTGGCTCCTCTCCGCGGATAACCAAGCTACACACCCAACCTCGTTTCCGCCGTTCCGGTCTCCCAAGTATCCTCACAATAGTTCCGCCGTCCCGGGTTCCCATTAGCGCACGCACACACAACTCACATTATGCTCCACAACCGATCATGATGTAGTTTCAAAAATATTTTATTCCTCGGTACACATTTCCCCTTTTCAAACACACCTTTCCATCAACCACACCCTACGTGTCATGTTTCTAACTTTCTCGATTTCCGTATCACGTTCCCATGCATAGACTCCGCAGTAGGACTTTTCACATACGAAATCATCAAGCATTCATTATAATCTTGAAACTAAACTAACATGGTCATCCAACTCCATATTACTAAGCATGCTCAAAACTTATCAAATACGATTACTTCTAATCAAGCGATAAATTCCAATCTTTTCGAATCCACTCTTTCTTCTTTTGTGGGAAGTTCAAATAAACATATGTTTACTTAAGTAGAAGTCATTTGTTCAACATGTTCACACCACCACTAGTAATACAAGTCTACTAACTATAATGCATTCCAATCGTCATAAGCGATAGACAACCTTATCTATTTGAAAATAATTCATGTTATACTTTGAACTAAAGAGTACGGACATCCTTTTTTTTGTTAACAAAAGGTTCTATGCTATACTTAGGTTTAGTGGACAAGGAACTCTACCTTACTTCTTGGCGGTTGGTCGGCTACGGAGAGTACGTCGGTGATTAAGCGGAGTAACTTCCTACGGAATGCTTATGGTAGCTTCGAAAGAGAAGGATTTCTCTCGAAACTAAGTCTTGACTAAACTACTTAAGCTTTTTGGATTGAGAGGGTGATGGAGTGGCAGTTTAGTGACGGTCTTTGTTGAGTTTCTTGAAGAACACAAGGAGAACTTAAAAACACCAAGAATAAGAAAGAACAAGAACAAAACATAAGCTTTCTAGAGAGAGAAGTTGAAGGATGGAAGGTGTGAGTTGAATTGCAAGAATGTGGTGCTATTTATACCAAAAGTCTTGGCTATTACCCAATGAATAAAATTTTTCCTAGGAATTATTATCCAAAAGGTACATGTATCCATATATAAATATATTTGTGTACTTAAAAAATCTAGTAAAATACTTTACAAGGTACTATATAATCTTTTAAGATTTTCAAGTATCCAATAAAAAAAATAAGATCAAAATTTCTTAATAAACTACTCCTTCCGTTCCTAAATAAGTGTCCGATGCGCAAACCTAGGCCTTCAAAAAAATGCATTTGTTTCATTAAAAAAATCAAATTTTTTTCACAAATCAATAGATAGCAATGAGTTCTATTAGATTGTGAAAAAAAATTAAAATTTTGAATGAAAAACATGCATGTTTTGTAAGGCCTAGTTTTTCGCGCCGGACACTTATTTAGGGACGGAGGGAGTAATCTAATAAGCACATGTTCCTATTATATTATTATACAAGAAATTAAATAGCCATCCTCTTTACTAGACTTATTCAGGTGTCCATCCTAGAGGTTTTAAATACTTATGTTCTCATTCTCAAAATCTACTGTTGCCCATTATACCCCTATTCATATATTATTATATATGGTGTCTACCTATTATTTTGATTTTTCTTATTAATATATATAATTAAGGATTTTAATTTATCATTTTCCTTACTTATAGGAGGGTCGTTTCGAATCCCCCAATTACTGGGATTAGGCGATATTCCATTTGAAATAGAATTTGTACCCTTTTGGCACCTAACCACAGCCGTCATGACCGGGATTAGGCAATATCCCCAGATTACATGATATTGATTCGCCACCTAGTTCGGGTGGCGCAAATCAGCCATGTCGCTTGAAACTGGTGGTCATAGCTCCGGCGCGGCGCGGTGGACGACGACTTTGTTGGCGATGGGACGAAATATATATCTTCGTTAGCTTGAAGAAGAAACAGATCATGGCGAGCGGCGGCGGCATTCTGATCGAGAACTTGAGAAAATCAACGAAAGATCGCTTTCCTTCTACAAACATAGAGTACATGTGAATCATTCTTTTCATTTACTACCGATAATGTGTATTTGTTATTCCAGAACTTGTTATCAGTTTTCATGGCACAAAATTATCCTCCCCCACCAACCAAACCCACCAAAATCTCTATCGTCGGAGCCGGCAACGTCGGCATGGCCATAGCCCAGACCATGCATCCTCACCAAAAACCTTGCTGATTTAGATTACTTGTGCCGAAATTCATTGATTACATGTGCCGAAATTGTGTTGTAATTGATGGTATGTTGAAGATAGGTTTTCATATTTTGGAAGAACTGTAGTAAGTTTTCGGTCAAAATGTTGGGATGCAATGAGTGTCATTGTAAGTATCATATTTTACGAAATTGTCATGTTCGCGAAATTGTCATGTTTGAACTCATTTGTGTCATGTTTAGTTTATCTATCTTGATTGAAACCTACACTTCTCAAAACTTATCATGCTTTCTAATTTTTGTCATGTTTTTTATTTGATCATGTTTTGTTCATCTACCTCGATTGAAACCTTCACTTCTCAAAACTTGCCATATTTTTCGATTTTGTCATGTTTTTTAATTGATCTTGTTTTGTTCATCTACCTCGATTAGGTTTTGCCATATTTTGTGAATAGATCATGTTTTGCCATGTTTTCCGATTTACACATTTGTTTTTGTGAGAGTCGTGTTTTCTTTTTAGATTTTAGGGGAATAAAAATATGAGAGAAAATTAGGAGTGAGAAAAAATTCAAAAGATTAGGTGACAGATATGTTTGAAGGAGAAGAGAGAATTGAGATAATTAGAAAAGATAAATAGAAAAAGAGAGAAAGATTTGAAAAATTAGGAGAAAGAAAGGGTAGTTTAGGATTTAATTGAATTTGAGGATGGAAAGATAAGTATTTAAACACATTAGGATGAACACCTAAATAAGTAGGGTAAAAAGGATGGCTAATTAAGTTCCCCATTATTATATTAGAGTACTTTAGTACACATATTTTTATATAACAAAATCTTCATAAAATCTAGGGCAATAGATTTATAAGGTACATATACATATTTTTCTATAAAATAAACTCACATGGAAAATCTAGGAAATGACTATTTAATAAAATTCTTGTATTTATTGGTAGACTAACCTTATTTCATAAAATTCTTGTATATATATATATATATATATATATATATATATATATATATATATACACACACACATACATACTTGAATAATATTTAAAATACCCAAATGTCCTTTAGGCATGTGAATATAAATCTATATATAACTATATATGAGTACTTTATAAAATGTAGTAGAAGATATATTTAATAGAAAATCTAGATTTTCTATTGTCTAATGGATAAAAGTTTTCATAACTTTTATTTTTCAATGGGTAAAGGTTCATCTAGGGTTAGGGAATTGTAACTAGGGGAATTGGTAATTTGGTTTCCTCCAACTCATTGGTTTGAAATTAACTCTACTTGCCAAGTAGGATTTCTAGCCAAGAAATAAAATTTTAAAGGACTAGGAACTAATTACGACGGATTACTAGAAATTAAAAAGAATTTTAAAAGTAAAAATAAGTATTTCAAATAAAATTTAAATATTTAACGAAATTTTTATTTACCGAAAATCAGGGTCGTTACAGATTCAATGGTTGATGTGTGTTTTCCTACTCCTAAGAATGTACCCACATTCTTTCAAATTTATTAGTACTACAAAAGTGCCATCAATTTTTTTTCCCATTTAATCAACCATGTCGACGTGGGTAGTGCCGTAGGCACGGGCAAATGCTAATATCCACTCCCTCCGTCCCACTTTGTTGCGTTTGTTTCCTTTTTGGAATGTCTCAAAAAATTGTCTATATATCACAATCTATAATGTTTTTTGTGATTCGAAAAATTTGTTTAACAAAATAAATTGAGATCTATCAAACAAGATCCATATTAAATATATAAAATATTATAAATTGTAAGATATAGTCAATTTTTTAGGACGTTCCAATAGTGGCGGCTCCACGTGGAGACCACCATGGTCACATGACCACCCAAAAAAATAAAATTTCTATAATACATGTAGAAATTTTAGGATAACCCATGTTTTGAAATAGTTTGAACACTCGCTTCATACATCAATGAACACCAAATTCACAAAATTTTGAACACCCAGTTCATACATAATGACCACTGATTAGTGATAAAATTACGAGTCTTTATTCTCTTTATTTGAGACCGTTTATATATTTTTCCATCATATTTCTTAACATATAAATCGTTTACAAAATTAAGTTCCCCAATTTTTAATCTCTTTGGACCAGTGCAAAGATATTTGCCTTGTTCGTTTAGCATACTTACTTTGTTTTAACTTTGTTTTTCAATCATTACTCTATATCTTTTTTCAATCATTATCATATTTCTTCAATTATTAATTCTGTTTCTCTCTCTATCTCTTTCCACTCATTACCTCTCTCTCCAATCATTATCCTATAATTCTCTCTCCACCCACTACCAAAACTAAAATACCCAAATGTGCTAAACAAACAATGCCATTATTTTCCTAATTATTTTATCCTAAAAGGTTATAATTAATTTTTGACTCTAAGGCTGTCATATGAGAGCCTTAAAAGAGCAATAGAACCAAATAAGAGCAAATACTTAATTTTGAGAGCCCCAGAGACAAATATTAGTTATGACCCTTTAGGATAAAATGATCATAAAAATAAGATATTTGCACCGGTTGAAACGGATTAAAAATTGAATCACTTAATTTTGTAACCATAGTTTTTAATATAAAAACAGTGTTAGTCTCTTTTATTTTTTTATTTTAGTCCATATTGTATTAAAAATAATCTCTTGAATTTTCTAAAAAAATGCCGAATTGCTTGGCGGCGCCTAGGCGAGTTTGGTGCTTGGTGGTGGGTCACCACCCGAATAGCGGCAAGCGCCATTTAAAATACTGGATAATATATTGTAAGGTTTTTTTTTTGAACACCCTCTCGAGAAATCCTGGAGCCACCAGTGCATCCCAAAAAGGAAATAGATGAAACAAAGTAGAACAGAGGGAGTATATAACAGGCTATAGGAAGGTTTTGTAAACTTATGTCTACATGGTTCAAAGTTATCCCATAAATCCTTCTGCTGAGACCAAAGATTCCTAAGGCTATAAATATATTTAGAAAGAATGAAAGTCATCTCTCTCTCACACTTATATATCCAAAATCTTTTTTTTTTATAACTGGTATACCAAACATTTGGTATCTCTCCTTCACAAATAATGTGACACGTGGAAAACTGTAATTTATGAGGACTTCAACTATAGTTTGTTCCGTGCAGCCTTTTGTTGTGCAAAAGTAGACGTCGTTTTGGTTTGGCCTCCTGTTTTGAATTATGTGCTTCAATTTCAATGACTCTGTAGAGCAGAAACTTGATTATGAAAGCTTTAGTAACAAAATATAATTATGACTCTTTAAAAGAATATGATCAAAATAATAAGATTTTTCCACCGATTCAAACAGATTGAAAACTGGAGCATATCTTTTTTTTAGACTATTTATATAGTACATTAAAAAATATAGTTAAAAAATTAAGTACTCTAATTTTCAATCGGTTTGAATTGGTACGAAGATCTTATTATTTTGATCATATTATTCTGAAGGGTCATAATTATAATTTTTCGTTAGAGCTCTCATAATAAGTATCTATTATTTATTTGAGACCCTATGGAGCAGAAACTTAATTATGAAAGCCCTAAAGACCAAATTTAATTATAATCCTTTAGAATAATATGATCAGAATAATAAGATTTTCGTATCAGTTCAAACGGATTGAAAATTGGAGGACTTAATTTTTTAACCTTAATTTTTAATACTATATAAATATTCTAAGAAATTGTGTGCGTCAATTTTCAATCCGTTTGAACCGATGCGTAGATCTTATTATTTTGATCATATTATTCTAAAGAATCATAATTAAATTTTGTCATTAAAGCTCTCATAAACAATTTTATGCTCCATAGGGTTTCAAAAATTGGAGCAACTAATTCAAACAAGAGGCCAAATAGGGTGTTCATTGTGTGGTCATGCCTAAGGGGCTGCTATGCTGGTCGCCCCCTCCCACCCTTTTTCCTAGTAAAAAAATAAAAAAAAAAGTGACAACAGGAGACAAAACGATGTCGTCTACATTTGCACAACAAGACCACACGAAATAAATTACAGTTGAAGTCCTCATAAATTACCGTTTGCCATGTGCCACAATATTTGTGAAGGAGGGATACCAAGTGTTTGGTACACCGGTTATACAAAAAAGTTTCTCTGTTGCTTGTAGAGAGAAACAAAAGTTCCCATAAAGGTAAGGCGATAGAACGTGTTAATGCCATTGAAAATAATTTGCAATCTGTTTCTTTTCTCTCTCTTTTTTTCGTCAATTTTTTTTTTTTTTTGGAGAAAAGCTGTGGTGGGGTTGCTGATTTGTGTTTGAGGGTTTGAAAAATTTTATTCTTCCCAGACTCGAACCATTTTTCAATATGTAAGTTTACCCTTTCGTAATCCTTACATGTGAGAGCACCATAGGCTTTGTTTTTTTATTTTTTTTAATGTTCAACTTTTTGTTGGTCTAAAGAATTTGCTTAAATCTTTAATTGTCACCACTACCATTATAGTGAATACATAAGATTGTCAGGGGCTTTCATCAGAAAAGGAAATTTGCTTAAAAAGTGGATACTCCAATTTTTATTGTTAGTATATGATCTTAGACCAAGTTTCTAGCCGTGATCCCTACTCCTCCCTCTAGCTTTGCTTCTAGGTAACATAAGCACATTGATACTGTGTTCATATGATTTAGGGTCTTGAGAAGTGTCCCCGTCGTATCAGTGTCTCCAAAGTGTCTAACACCGATGCGGTGATCTCTAGAAGTGTCATTGTTACATGAAACTAAGCTACCCCTCGGTGTTACATGAATATGTTTATACTTTGTTCACAGATATAGGAAGAACTCTGTTTGTACCTAATTTAAGAAAAAATCTTCCTGTATAAATCAGCTTCGTTGGCGGGGGTGGTCAATAATTTCATAATTCATTTCAATTGTGTTTAAATCGCATTGTGCCGTGCCTTCAGGCATTGGAACTTGGTAGCTTTGGATGACTGTTGAGCACTGGAACTAGTTTTTATGCAGTTGACAACTACAAATTTTACCACCAAGTGTCCGTTATTTCCTCTTTACTGATGGTTCTGTTTAGAGTAATGTTTCAGATGTATTTTCAGTGAAGCTTTGGATATGAGAATGACTAATTTTTTTGGGTACTGTTTAGAACAACTACACTTCTGCTGCTCAAGCTAGGAAAGTCAAAGATATCCAAGGAATTCCTTGGGAGAGGCTTAATATCACAAGGGAAAAGTATAGGCAAACTAGGTTAGAACAGTACAAGAATTATGAGAACATCCCTCAATCAGGCGAGGGGTCAGAGAAAGTAAGCCCATTGGTCCTTTTCTCAGCTGCTGTTGCGATGCTTTTAATGTTTTGCTGCCAGACGATGTAAACTCATTAACGCCTCACGTTTCTGTTGTGAATAGGATTGCAAAGTCACAATGAAAGGGGGTATGTATTATGAGTTCAGACGTAATTCAAGATCTGTGAAATCAACGATACAACATTTCCAGGTTGGATATTGCTTTTACGAACTATTCTTCTATTTTAGAATTGCAAAACGTTCATCACATTTGGAATGTGACCTGCAATGGTATTTAAATGACGAATAGCTCCCTAGCTTTAGGTGCAATCTGCGCAAGGTGCCAAACCTTTGAATTGGTTTCTGTGCAAACCAATACCTGCTCCCGTGTCCCTTGTGTTTAGGGGGGTATCTGCCCTTACGTTTTCTTTTTCGGGTTAACCTCTATGTTGATTTAGAGATCCAAATCTGAAGCCCCAGACAGCCAGGATGTAAATGCTGAATGACATTTGAGTTTCTTGGAGAAGTAAGCATGAATTGTAAAAACTAGTTGAATGCTATCTGCAATGCCCTGGAAAGTGATGTGTATGTGAAAGGTAAAGTTCAACATTAAGGTGTACACGGTCAAGGAATTTAAGGTTTTTTTGGATGGAATTAGAATGTTGAAACTATAAATAGTGTTTGCAGTGGTGTATGAGATGTTTGTTTTTTCTCCAATTTTCTGTTGGAAGTCATTGTAAGGGGCATGGTTTTATTTTCTGTTTTTGCTGCTTGAATGTGTAAGTTTGTTTAGCTTACGTCGTTTGAGCCCCCTCGATGTATCCTTTCGAGTTAATAGTGATTGAGAAGCCCATAACTTTTGAAATTTATTAATACCGTATAGGCGAATGACCATATCTGTAAATTGTATTGCATTGTTTTGGACATTTCAAGATAAGAGTTTCCCATGCATGTTAGTAATGCTTGTTTTTACACTAACTTTGTCATTGTTGTTTATTGATATTATGTGCTGCATATGACATACCCAAACCCTTAAATCTTGTTGGTGATGGACTTAGGTTAGATGATATTGTAAGTTTATGGCATAATATGCCGCCATTACCTATATGAGAATATTTTTTAGTTTTCTAGAGTTAGCTACTTCTTTGATTTGTAGCATAGTTGACTGACAGAAATTTTGTGCTTCTTGTTGCAGTTGAGGAACTTGGTTTGGGCTACATCAAAGCATGATGTTTACTTTTTGTCACATATTTCTGTTATTCACTGGTCTGCATTAACTTGTAACAAGACAGAGGTTCTTAATGTTTCTGGTCATGTCGCACCATGTGAGGTGATTCTCATGATTCCCTCTATTTTGGCTTGCTTCCCGTTTCTATCTCGATCTCTTTGTGTTGTGTGCGTGTGTTTCTTAAAACGAGAAAAACTTGTATTTCTGTATTTTTGGTCTTCTACGAATTAATTCGATGTCTTTGCTCCACATAGAAACATCCAGGAAGTCTACTTGAAGGATTTACCCGGGCTAAAGTTAGCACACTTGCAGTAAAAGATAGGTTGCTTGTTGTTGGGGGGTATCAGGGAGAACTCATTTGCAAGGTAACTTAGTTGAGTTTACTTGTGTGACATTTACTGGAAGTGTGAGAGTTCAGAAATTAGTTAGCCTCGGTTTGTTGCTTGCATTCCCACTTTTGATGTCCAAGACAGAAGTTTGCTTTCCATGTATGTATGAGAATTTTTTGTTTTCAACTTCACTTCTAGTTTTTCGTACTTAAATCTTTCGCCTCTCACTAACCTGATGCATGTTCTCTTCAAAATGTTTAACCTAATGAGATTAAGTTGATTTTCTGCTTTACTGTCTTGTTTTTTGTACTTTGAACTCGCCTGCTTGCAGCCCTGATAAGTATTTGCTGTAATAACCTATGAACTGTATGAAGTATCGTGAAAGTAACTACTATGTTTCATTAGACGATGCAACTTTTTCAGAATGGTGTAGGGAAATGTATATCGAGATGGAAGAATGCTTTGGTGTTATACCTTTTCTAGTAGTTGTCTTCTGTTGCTTTGAGTTTTGTGTTAATCTGAATACGGGCATTGACGAATCACTTCTTTTTTGCCACAGAATTTAGATAGACCTGGAGTTTGCTTCTGCACGAGGACAACAGACGCAACAGACTTGAAAGCACTTACTAATGTAGTAGAGATCTACAACTCTCAGAGGTATTCTCGTTTGCCCTCGTGTTGGTGTTGGGATCTATTCACTTACTGAGCTTGAATCTTATGGTATTATGGTACTTCCCCCCCCCCCCCCCCCCCCCCCTTGCCCAACAGTGGTGCAGTTCATTTCACAGTTGCCAACAATGATTGTGGAGTTAGAGACTTTGATATGGAAAAATTTCAGCTCTCTAAACATTTCAGCTTTCCTTGGCGAGTGAATGTAAGCCCCCTCTCCCTCTCTCCTGCTCTTCTCTTGGTAGAGTTTAGACATGTTAAAAAGTTCCCATCTTTTTGGTGGCAATATTTTCCATCACTTGATCGTAGTGATTTATGTTTGAATTAGGACCATCTGAACTGCCATTTGCAAATATTGTCATGTGATTATCCCTAAGATAAGTCTTTCCTATGGGGCTGAGTTGAAGATGTAAGAGGAGAATTTGGTATCAAAATAAGTGATTTTATGTTCAAGGTTTTGCAGCTAAAGGTGTATCTAAAATAACACTAGAACCATTACTTTTTATTTTCTCTTCTGATGTGGGGGTGAGAATCCTGGCATTACTAGGCAGCTGCTTGTATCTTGCTTTATTTCTGTTGATAATGGTAATAAGTCCGCGTTGAAGTGGTAATTTGGAATTTGCAATGTTTTGTTTATATTTATTTATTGCAGCACACTTCCTTGAGTCCTGATGGTAAACTTCGTATAATTGTTGGAGATAACCCAGAGGGTATGTTGGTGGACTCCGGAACTGGGAAGGTAATTTGTCTGTTATTGCTTTCACCCTCTCCCTCTTCTGAAGTATTTTTAGTAAGCAGTGTAGCCTGAAAAGTTGGTATAATTTGAATTTTTGTAGTTTTGCAGATGGTCGCGTCTTTGGTTGGTCACTTGGATTTCTCATTTGCATCGGCATGGCACCCTGATGGCCTCACCTTTGCTACTGGGAATCAAGACAAAACCTGCCGGATTTGGGATGCCCGAAACCTATCCAAGTCAGTGGCGGCTTTGAAGGGGAATCTCGGAGCCATCCGATCGATTCGCTACTCATCCGACGGTTGTTTCATGGCAATGGCAGAGCCGGCCGATTTCGTCCATATTTTCGATGCCAAAAGTGGGTATGAGAAGGAACAAGAGATCGATTTCTTTGGCGAGATATCTGGCATGTCTTTCAGTCCTGACACGGAATCGCTCTTTATTGGAGTGTGGGACCCTAGATATGGTGGTGGCCTTCTTGAGTTTGGCCGACGAAGGAATAACTCATGCCCTGATTCTATCATCTGAGTGGGTGATTGGACCTCTCTGCAAATAAGTGTACAAATAAATATGCAAAGGGAGGCTCTCTCATTCTATCATCTCAGTTTGGCATAAAAATGTAATTAATGTGTTGTGGGATTTAGGTTGTTAATTAGTGTTCTTTTAGTGGGAGTGTTCTGTTTGGAGTGATCATGAGTCGTCGGAGGCTGGGTTGTACCGAAGGCCGAGAAGCGTTGGTCATGCGAACGGAGAAACTTGAACTGAGATTACTCAAAGATGTGTCATTTCATGTCCTAATTTTGAGATATTGTAATCGTTGTATTTTTTTGGGATAATTATATGCTCTTTTTTTTGTAACAGTAAATTTTTTGTAATGGTTTTTTTTTTATTTATGAAACTCTTTGTAGACCAACTTTTGTATGAAAAAATGGGAAAGCCTCATTCAAAAGATTCGCTTTCGGCCTCCAAAACTTATGAGCCGGCCCTGAAGACTCCTACGAAAAAGGTATCCATGAATGTCAGTTTACTTGTTCTTGTGTCACTTAATAAACACTTGTTTGGGAATATTTACCATAAAGTATTCAAACTGAATGAATTTATGCTTCAAGTTTGGATTATTTTTTTTTAGCTCGTAAGTTTTCCACTTTCTTTGGATTAGGAATGTGGTACAAGTGCAAAGAAAATGACCATAATGCTAAAGAAGGCTCAAGATCATGATGATGGTACAGCTACGGCTACATATATACAGTAAAATTATACAATAATTTGGGAATATTACCACGTGATACTCTGGACTACTGTATAATCATACATTCATGTGGAGACTACCACTCAGTATATAAACCCCACATGAATGTCTGGTTAAAATTTGATTATTCTTCTACTATTTTTGTTTCATTGTAAGTTGTTCTAGAAGCAAAGAACTCCATCTTGTCTTTTCTTTCTTCTCCCCTTTATTGACAACTTAAGCCCTAATGAAGTCATGTAACTTGTTATTAAAGAATTATCATAATATTAACGATACGAGTCTCTGACCTGATTTTTTTGGTTTTTTTAACGGAGTCTTTCTGGGGTTTTTCTCTTAATTTTCATTGGATTCAGGTCAAAGTTTTGGATTAATCGTTTGTTTAGACAAAAGTAATCGAAAAAGGTAAAAGTACTGACCAAAGTCGAAAAAAGTTCGCTAAAGATGACAACATAATCGAAAATGACAAAGATATAGTCTTTTGTGTATGCGTCGTCTTATATGAACTTTTTAAAATTTTGGTCTATATTGCCAACTGAAGATAGGTTATGCCCGGTTTTTAATTACATGTTATATTCTTGGCGATATTGTTAGGGCTTGTAGCTTCTGGCGAATCATTGTCATTTTGGTAATTGGTCTCTTAAAATTGGTATAACTACTTAGTTACGAAGTTGGGGTGGATTCGAAACCCTAAGACCATTTCCATATTTGAATTCAATATCTCTCTTGCTTTTAATTACTTAGATAATTTTAGTTTACCAAACCCCAATCACTCTTTCTTGAATTGAATTAGGAATCAATTTTAGAAATAAATAACTTAGCCTCTTGATCCTCGTTGTTCGATACCTGGACTTAAACCACTATTCTATTTGAATTGAGGTTTAGCTTAGTTTTAATAAAGAATTATTGTAAGGCCCATTCTACAAATTTGTAACAGGCCCAGTCCATCTCATTTTTCCACAACATGTCTAGTCCAGCCCATCCTTTTTTTAACACTTCGGGTCCAGTTTCATTTTTTAGTGGGACAAAATTGCCCCTTTTTTAATAGACTTCAAATGGACTTCAAACCGTACGGTTATTTGACGACGATTACGAGCGAGAGAGAGAGAGAGAGAGAGAGAGAGAGATCGCGCAGTGTCGATCGATCAGGATTTCTCCGTTGATCGATCGCGCAGTGTCTTCAAACCGTACGGGTCCAGTTTTTTCAAGATCTTTCGTGCAGTCGAGATCAATACACTGCGCAAAAAGAGGTTCGTTTTCTCCGTTGATCCGAGCTCGAACAAAATCGATCTGAAAAGAGGTTCGTTTTTTGATGATTTCTTTTTGTTCTAATTTGTTCTAATCGATTACAGAAAAGGTTTTGATTATAATTAAATGTTCAATTGTGACTTTGATGATAGCGTTTGTTTTGCTTTTAATGATAATGCAAGTGTTATTGTACCTTTGAGTTGAAAGTTCGGTATGTGCTTTCAATGTTGACAGAGTTTAGATTAGATGAGCACAAACACCAAAGAGAATATAAACTGCAAATTTAAGCACCTAGGGCTTACGCACTTTTGAAAAAAAATTAGACTGCAAATTGGAGAATTCACACAAATATTATTGCAGGTGTGTTTTTATGATATAATCAGTCGTTTATGAAATCTGTTTGAATATTATGAGTATTAATAGTGTTTTTGAGGCATTAGATAGTGTACAACTCGACTGATTATATCAAACAAATATTATTGCAGGTGTGTTTTTTTGTGCGATGGATACAACCAAAATGTTACTGTGTAGGTATGTATCGCAGGTTCTTGTTGTGAGGATATCTGGTGGCATTAGATTGGAGCATGTTTTAGGAAAGATTTGTGATAGGTGGAACAACTTATGCATTGGTAGTTTCTCATTGTCATATGTGTTGGATGGGAGTGATTGTGAGCTTGACAATGAAGAATCTTTTGATAATATGTTGTATTTGTATCCTACTACTGATAGAATAGATGCTAAGGTTGAGGTGATTAAATCTTCTAGTGGACAAACGGTTGGAAGTATTAGTAGTGGTGGAATACTTGGAAGTATTAGTAGTGGAGTAGAAGTTGGTAGTTCTAGTGGTGTTGTCGCTGTTGTTGAAAGAGAAGAACCTTTGGAGGAATTTTGTCGCCATGCCGAAACTAGGTATTTGACAGCAGGTTGGGCCAACTTGATATATGAGGTTGGGCAAGTATTTACTGGTGGTGTGAGGGATTTTAGGGAAACTTTGCAGCGATATGCTATTGAAAATGGTTTTTTGTATGATTTTGTTAAAAATGACCAGTATCGTGTGACTGCAAAGTGTTCAATTTCTAGTTGTGGATGGTATGTGCATGCTATTTTGGATCGCTCAAGCAAAGAGTTTTGGATTAAGAAACTGGTAAACGAGCATGGTTGTGGTTCAACCTATCGAACGAATAAACATAAACGGGTGACATCTAGTTTAGTTGCTAGTGAGGTTACTAGTATGGTTCAAAAAAAGAATAACACATCACCTATGGATCTGTTGGATTTGTTTACGGACAAGTATGGTTTGGATTTATCATACCACCACGCATGATTAGGAGTGGAGAAGGCTAGGGGGGAAATATTTGGAGACTATGAAAGTTCATTTGATAAGTTGAGGTGGTACGTTGAAGCTGCCAAAATAGCAAATCCAGGGAGCTTATTAAAGCTTGAAGTTGATCCTGTCAGCAAGGAATTCTCGAGGCTCTTTGTGTCGTTTAATGCATGTATCACAGGGTTTAATCATTGTCGACCATTCCTTTGCCTTGATGGGACACATCTCAAAGGTAGATTCAAGGGGTGTCTTCTTGCTGCCACAGGAAAAGATGCAGATCAAGGTAGTTTTTTGTGTTCTTTTTTATTTTGAATGTATTGCTTAGATATTCATATCTCTTTATTTGCTCATTTTATGATTGGTATAACACAGAGCCAAGGTTTCCATACATATCCATATCTATTTATTTTCATACATATCAGTCAGCTTTCCATAGTTTTAAAAGGTCGCGGTTTTTGTTTTTATTCTAGTAATGGTTGGCCTGAGAAGTGAGCACCTTGCCTGAGAAGTGAGCACCTTGTTTTTATTCTAGTAATGGATGGACTTAAGATAAGTAGAGGTTTGAATTCTGAAATCACTGTAGCCCTCCCTGAATTGGAGGTTAATTTTGTTGTTGTGCTGATTGTTTCTACTGATTTGGTTTGGAGATCGATGCTATGATGCTGGAATTCTTAAATTATTGAAGTCACACCTAGATTAGAGTTGTAGACAGGCACTTTGTGTGACATTTTGAGGTTGGTCAAATTTTGTATCGGTGTTTATTTTTATTAAGTAGATCAATATTTCTTTAACTAGAACTACATCTAAGTGGAGTTCCATCTTATTGTTGTTTGTTTTGGTATTCTTTTTTGTGTTTCAGGTTTATTTCCCTTGGCGTTTGCTATTGTGAATGCAGAAAATGATTGTAATTGGTTGTGGTTTCTTCGGATTTTAAAGACTATCTTGTCTACACGGCCTATTACTTTCATTAGTGATCGCAACCATGGTCTCGTGAGTAACATACCAACTGTTTTTCCTGATTGTCATCATGCTTACTATTTGTATCATCTTCAATTCAACTTGAAGGACCACTTCCCTGGACGGTTTCGACAGGGTTATCGAAATAGGTTGGTTAAATTGTTTAATGCTATCGCTTATGCTCCATCGGTATCAGCTTATATGATATGTGAGGCTAAGTTCTATGAGCATGGGGGCGATAAGGCCAAGACGTTTATTGCAAGTGTTCCAAAAGAACATTGGACTAATGCCTATTTTCAAGGGCATCGATACGGAGAGATGAGTTCTAGTGCTATTGAGTCCTTCAATAATTGGATACTTGCTGCACGGCTTATGCCGATAATGAATTTAGTTGAAGAGTTGAGGTCCAAAATTATGATTCAAATGTCGCGTAGAAGAGAAGAAGCATCGCATTGGGTTTCTCAGATTTGTCCAGACATGGATGCAAAGTTAGCTAAGAGGATTGACAAGGGGAGGTCATGGAGGGTTTATAAATCAAAAACCGGCTTGTATGAGGTGAAATCTGTACCTGTTTTTCTAGTAAATCTTGAGGAAGGGACGTGTTCTTATGGAGGTTGGCAATACAATGGTTTCTTATGTGCTCATGCCGCAACGGTTTTAGTCAAGACTTGTGGAGCAGAGGGATCTTTGGCTGGCTATATTGATCCGTTTTATCATGTTGAGGCATATCGGCTCACATATCAAGATAATATCCATCCAATTCTAGCTATGGATATTCCTGACTTCACACAAGGAAGTACTCGAGTTATCAAAGCTCCAAAAAATAGGAGGCAAGCTGGAAGACCTTGCGTAAAGCGCATTCGTTCTAGGGGTGAAGAACAATCCTTTGCTAGGCCAATGAAATGTGCAAGGTGCCATAAGCTTTCTCACCACAACCGCAGGACATGCAAAGAGCCTACTGATGATTGATTCTTTACATTTTTAATAGTACATTGCTTTGTTGGAATTCATATCCATACAAGTAAAGAGACTACTCAATTGTTCTTAGGTGCGGGACCATTGCGAGGCACAACAAAAGGACTTACAAGGAACCTCTTCTTAGTTGATTCTTAGAATGACACATTAAAGTCTTTCTGCATTCTTCTTTACAAAGGTTTATGAACTGAGAGTTTGTTTAGTTTTACGTTGTGTTTCCAATAAGTCAAGTATTGTGATATTGGTTGAGAAGATTTTTAGTACTATGCAGTTTATGAGTGTCTTCAATTTTATACAGTTTATGAAACTTTATGTTGGTCATCTTTGTATATTTTGGTTATGCTATCTTCGTATAAATTGGTATGGTGGATGTTACTTCAATTATTTGTTCTGGTGCAAATGATGTGCAATTAAGCTTTGTTAATGTGGCATGGGGGTTATTATATTATATGGACAGATCTTGTATGCTCTATATTTCCACTGCTGAAGTGGTGGAGTTATTCCTCAACCAACATTCCTTTTGAGTTTTGAAGCATGGTGCGTATCTTACTGATTTGTTTATTTATGTTTGAAGCATATGGATACATCAAACCCTGCTGTTTTTGTAAATGCGGAATTGCTGCATGCATATATGGGATGTAAGGTTCGGACTGTCGTCCAGGTTATGAGTTCCGATGGTGGTACTGTCATTGGAAAATCTACAGATGAAAAACAGTTGGTTGTGAAAGGCTCACCACCCATTCCTCTCACTACTTATGTTGAGGTGACTGGTATTGCTGATAGTAATCAGTCCATTCGTGCTGAAATTTGGAACAACTTTGGTGATATGTTTGGTATGATTTCTGCTCTATTAAGTCTACTCCTAACTGATTTCTTACACGCCCCCACAACCCACCCCCCAACAAAGACCACCTCTCACACCCACACACATGAAGTGTGGGTTCGAGAATTGCAGTGGTGATACATTTTACTATTGGCCTGTGTTTGCATTGAATGCTAGCAGTACTTTTGGTTGCTTAAGGATGACTCTCTTGAGTATGAAATTGGATAATATGTTTTCAAATGTGGACCATTTAGAGAGCAGCCTGACTTGCTTCTCAGGCCTCACCATGCTTGGTCGTGAGCTAATCGTCTCATGTGTCAGTCCGGTTAATCTCGGGTCCCGATGTGTGGTTCCCCTTATCCAGTACACAGAAATTTCCCGATGTCAGCTGAACTCCGCTTAAAACGGGTGCCACACAGCAGAACATTCCTTCATAGCTTGCCGCGTTGTACTGGCCGTTGTGGGCTGAGGCTACCACGAATGTGGGCTTACCCCTTACTGCATTCCTTTGGTATTGGCTCACCGTAGGACTGAGTAAACAGTTCTCATTGAGCCATAAGTTGGGCCAGGGCTAGGCCCTCCACATTTACATATGTTCATCTAGGGTGGCTATGAGATAGCAGGGACGGCTTCCATATGACTTTCTATGTACCTGATTAATTGTTAAAGTTATTCTGAAGGAGCACTGACTTCTGCAATAATATAATTCAAAAGCCACAAGACTGCCAGCCAGATGTTATTTTGTCTATACTCTATACCTGGTTGCAACTTACTTTTGAGATGTGCAAGGTGCCATAAGCTTTCTCACCACAACCGCAGGACATGCAAAGAGCCTACTGATGATTGATTCTTTACATTTTTAATAGTACATTGCTTTGTTGGAATTCATATCCATACAAGTAAAGAGACTACTCAATTGTTCTTAGGTGCGGGACCATTGCGAGGCACAACAAAAGGACTTACAAGGAACCTCTTCTTAGTTGATTCTTAGAATGACACATTAAAGTCTTTCTGCATTCTTCTTTACAAAGGTTTATGAACTGAGAGTTTGTTTAGTTTTACGTTGTGTTTCCAATAAGTCAAGTATTGTGATATTGGTTGAGAAGATTTTTAGTACTATGCAGTTTATGAGTGTCTTCAATTTTATACAGTTTATGAAACTTTATGTTGGTCATCTTTGTATATTTTGGTTATGCTATCTTCGTATAAATTGGTATGGTGGATGTTACTTCAATTATTTGTTCTGGTGCAAATGATGTGCAATTAAGCTTTGTTAATGTGGCATGGGGGTTATTATATTATATGGACAGATCTTGTATGCTCTATATTTCCACTGCTGAAGTGGTGGAGTTATTCCTCAACCAACATTCCTTTTGAGTTTTGAAGCATGGTGCGTATCTTACTGATTTGTTTATTTATGTTTGAAGCATATGGATACATCAAACCCTGCTGTTTTTGTAAATGCGGAATTGCTGCATGCATATATGGGATGTAAGGTTCGGACTGTCGTCCAGGTTATGAGTTCCGATGGTGGTACTGTCATTGGAAAATCTACAGATGAAAAACAGTTGGTTGTGAAAGGCTCACCACCCATTCCTCTCACTACTTATGTTGAGGTGACTGGTATTGCTGATAGTAATCAGTCCATTCGTGCTGAAATTTGGAACAACTTTGGTGATATGTTTGGTATGATTTCTGCTCTATTAAGTCTACTCCTAACTGATTTCTTACACGCCCCCACAACCCACCCCCCAACAAAGACCACCTCTCACACCCACACACATGAAGTGTGGGTTCGAGAATTGCAGTGGTGATACATTTTACTATTGGCCTGTGTTTGCATTGAATGCTAGCAGTACTTTTGGTTGCTTAAGGATGACTCTCTTGAGTATGAAATTGGATAATATGTTTTCAAATGTGGACCATTTAGAGAGCAGCCTGACTTGCTTCTCAGGCCTCACCATGCTTGGTCGTGAGCTAATCGTCTCATGTGTCAGTCCGGTTAATCTCGGGTCCCGATGTGTGGTTCCCCTTATCCAGTACACAGAAATTTCCCGATGTCAGCTGAACTCCGCTTAAAACGGGTGCCACACAGCAGAACATTCCTTCATAGCTTGCCGCGTTGTACTGGCCGTTGTGGGCTGAGGCTACCACGAATGTGGGCTTACCCCTTACTGCATTCCTTTGGTATTGGCTCACCGTAGGACTGAGTAAACAGTTCTCATTGAGCCATAAGTTGGGCCAGGGCTAGGCCCTCCACATTTACATATGTTCATCTAGGGTGGCTATGAGATAGCAGGGACGGCTTCCATATGACTTTCTATGTACCTGATTAATTGTTAAAGTTATTCTGAAGGAGCACTGACTTCTGCAATAATATAATTCAAAAGCCACAAGACTGCCAGCCAGATGTTATTTTGTCTATACTCTATACCTGGTTGCAACTTACTTTTGAGATGTGCAAGGTGCCATAAGCTTTCTCACCACAACCGCAGGACATGCAAAGAGCCTACTGATGATTGATTCTTTACATTTTTAATAGTACATTGCTTTGTTGGAATTCATATCCATACAAGTAAAGAGACTACTCAATTGTTCTTAGGTGCGGGACCATTGCGAGGCACAACAAAAGGACTTACAAGGAACCTCTTCTTAGTTGATTCTTAGAATGACACATTAAAGTCTTTTTGCATTCTTCTTTACAAAGGTTTATGAACTGAGAGTTTGTTTAGTTTTACGTTGTGTTTCCAATAAGTCAAGTATTGTGATATTGGTTGAGAAGATTTTTAGTACTATGCAGTTTATGAGTGTCTTCAATTTTATACAGTTTATGAAACTTTATGTTGGTCATCTTTGTATATTTTGGTTATGCTATCTTCGTATAAATTGGTATGGTGGATGTTACTTCAATTATTTGTTCTGGTGCAAATGATGTGCAATTAAGCTTTGTTAATGTGGCATGGGGGTTATTGAATGAACACTAACATCGAGCAAAATTTTACACTGTAAATTTAAGCATTTTATTACATCGGCAGGGAGATTTTAGACTGCAAATTATTGAATGAACATCATCGTGGAGAAGAAATTTAGGCACTTTGAGTTTAGGCACTTTGTTACATCACTGAGGAGAATTTATATTGCAAATTATTGAATGAAGATCAACTTTGAGGAGAATTTATAATTCAAATTTATACACTTTGAGTTCAGACACTTTAGAATTTTTAGACTGCAAATTTTTATTTTTAGACTGCAAACTAGGGCATTTTTTAATTTAGACTGCAAATTTGCACTTTTAAAATATAAATTTGAACTTTTGGACTGCAAATTGTTAAATGAACACTAATGACAAGGAAAATTTAGACTGCAAATTTTTAGTTATTAGATTTCAAACTATAGCACTTTTAAATTTAGACTGCAAATTGTTCAATGAACACTAACGCCAAGTAAAATTTGGACCGCAAATTTTCAGTGTTAGACTGCAAATTAGGAAACTTTTGAATTTGGACTGCAAATTTGCACTTTTAAATTACAGATTTGCACTTTTAGACTGCAAATTGTTAAATAAACACCAACGCCAAGGAGAATTTGAATTGCAAACTTTCAGTTTTAGAGTGCCAACTTTCATTTTTAAACAGCAAACTAGTGCACTTTTGAATTTAGACTGCAAATTGTTAGATAAACAGTAATGCCAAGGAGAATTTGGACTGCAAATTATGACACTTTTGAATGTAAATTGTTAAAAAAACACCAATGCCAATGAGAATTTCGACTGCAAATTAGGACACTTTTGAATTTACAATGCAAATTTTCACATTTAGACTGCAAATTGTTAAATGAATACCAACGCCAATGAGAATTTGAACTGCAAACTAGGGCACTTTTGAATATAGACTGCAAATTTGTACATTTAGAATGTAAATTGTTAATTGAACACTAACGACAAAGAGAATTTGGACTGCAAATTTCCAGTTTTAGAGTGCAAATTAGAGCACTTTTGAATTTAGATTGCAAATTTGCACTTTTAAGCTACAAATTTGCACTTTTAGACAAAAAATTATTAAATGAACACCAACACCAAATAGAATTTGGACTGCAAATTTGCAGGTTTAGACTGCAAACTAGAGCACTTTCTAATTTAGACTGCAAATTTGCACTTTTTGACTTCAAACTTGGACACTTTTGAATTTAGACTGTAAATTTGTATTTTTAGACTGCAATTTGTTGAATCAACACCAACGCCAAGGAGAAATTGGACCGCAAATTGTTAAATGAACACCAACACCAAATAGAATTTAGACTGCAAACTAGAATTTTTACTTTTAGACTGCAAATGAATACAGTTTTACAAATTGGCAATTTTAGACTGCAAATTTGCACTTTTAGACTGCAAATTAATAAACCTATTGCAAATTTGTACTTTCAATCTAGACTGCAAATTTAAACTTTTTAGACTGTAAATTAATACAATTTTTACAAATTTGCAGTTTTAAACTACAAATTTTATAAATCGTCATTCATAACTGTATCAAACTGCTATTCCAAAGAAAGAAAATATCCTTCAAAATTTCTAGATATAGGATTTAAATCATTGACAAGCCAGAAACACTCTTAACCCTCCAAAAATGGAGTCGAACATTCCAACCAAGACCTTTTCTATTACAACATCTAGGAGTAAAAAGCAAAAATTCTAGCCATTACTAAACTCAAATCTGTTAGCCCTCCAAAAAATAAGAGATGAATCAGTAGCAAGCCAAGAGAAAACTCTTAGCCCTCCAACAAACAAGATACGCAAACCAACAGACAAGATACGCAAACCAACAAAGGAACACCCCAGCCTGGAAATATCCCATTTGTATCACATTAAACCTTTGCTCTTCTGATACCATCACGATTGCACTTCAAATCTTCCACAGAAATTGGAAATGCATATTCAGACCGAGGTAACACCAGCCATATGGACTTCTTGGTTGAGGAATAAGTCTATAAGTTTGCTCTGATCTGCCTACACTCGTGTCTTGTCATTGCACTGGTTTGACTTTCATCTCTCAACGTACTTCCTCATGATTGACATTACAACAATGCCACAATCAACACTGCAAAGATAAAATGGTATAATGATTTACTAAGAAGCACAAGATTTTCTTTAGGTTGTCATCTTTGCACGCTACTGATAAATAGCAATACAAAGCAACAAGACCACAAAACATGGCTACATTGAGGAGTAAATTGGTACAAAATGGCACCGATAGTAATGATACGAAAGTCTAGTTGTTTATAGCTCGTTTCTTCTGCTTATGATGTTATGAGTGAAAGCCTCACTTTTGAACCGGTGAATCGCCAAGGAACAGATAGTGAAGTCAGTGTAGGATGCACCTAGAGGGGGGCTGCATAAGCAAATCACTAACAATTATTCCGATTAAAAATTACCACACATTTAGTTGGACCAATTTCAGATTAATTGGCCTAGGTGCTAGGCGGTGCCTGGCTGCCCGACTAGCACCTAGCAACTATAGAACCTTGATATAAACTCAGTAATGGGTGGTAACAGTTTATTTGCTTTTGTTTCCTATAAATTGGTTCATGTGGTTGTGCAGTTGGGAATGTCTAGTGCAGTAGCGACTCTATGTGGGCAAGCATATGGTGCAAATCAATACAGCATGCTAGGCGTGTATCTTCAGAGGTCCTAGATTGTCCTATTCACATGCTCGCTTTTCCTTGTCCCTGTGTTCTGTTTGACCGCTCCGATATTGAAAGCTTGCTTAAACCAAAAAAGTAGATCCTAAAAATATGAGCTTTTTGGTGGCAGAACAATTCAAAATTCAGCTGTCATCATTCTACAGACGGTCAGTTTCCATAGATCCAATGAAAAGCATGAGAAGAATTGAGAAGAATGAATAATCAATTGTTAACAAAGGCCACCCATATTTTAGTACATTGAACCAAAGGGATGCAAAGTAGATCAATATTTCAGTTGCTTTTTAACTCCCATATTCTACATGAACCAAAGGGTTACTGTCTGTCACGGTTCCACCTGAAAGATCACTCGTATCTTATAACTCCTGTACGCCCAATCAGGAGTTATAAGATACGCCCAATCAGTACCCATTAATAATTGGTGTCTCAAACAGCTAAATTCGGTATAAACGTAACCTTTAGCATAAATGCACAACTGGTTATCCTCAATACTCGAACTAATGACGTAGAGGCTAGTAGATTGAGGTTTCACCAAACTACATCACCATATTAAGCATGTATCCAACTACACTTAAAAGCAACCAATTGATGGCCAGATGAATCCACAATAATCATTTTATATATTTTCTAACCTTTTAACATGAGGGTAGATGCATATGAATTCTACTCAAGGTCAGCAATGGCCTATAAGTTGGGATCAATTTAATCAATCCAAGCAGATAAATCTACAAAACACAATTTGACTGCTTTTTTCTGTTCTTAAGCTCAATTATGAAGGTCAAAGTCATATTAACATCTAATCCACACCCACTTCAACTGAACAAACACTAACCAGGTGCTGATAGATTCATTGGACCATCAGATCCATATCAGCCACTAAATCCCACAAAACACAGCTAAAACAAAACTGCAGATTTTCACGCAACGACTTACGGATGAGGTACCTAAGTATTACAAAAACTGCAGATTTTCACCAAACTATTACAAAAACTTTACACTACTTACCTTCTAGTTGTTTGTTGCGGTGAGTCCATCTGTATCTCCACTGTTTCAGTCATAAGCATGTTGTCCGCTTGTTTTTTGTCTGCATTGATATATGCTGCAATGATTACTCTCTGTGGAGAAGCAAACAAACAATGTAAGAGCTTTGACAAAACTATATATATAAAATACAACAACATCCAAGCCAGCTTACCTTTCTTTGTTTTAATGCAGTATTCATCGTTTCTTCATATCTGCGCAACAGAGGTTTATAGAACTGTCCACTTTCCATTTTCTTTGTCAAGAACAAGCAACGTCCATGGAAAGAAGGTTAGTAATTGGAAAAGCTCGAAGACGGTAAACACTTCGGCTTCAACACCGATCTCGGCATCCACACCGACGCCGAAGAAACAGGTCAATAACATAAAGCAGTCTCAGAAGAGGGGACCGAAGCCTAGCGATTTCAATGCCGAGAAGACCGTCTTCACCATTCCGATCTACCGAATCATCGATCAAGTGAAGGACCAGCCCTTCTTCTCCTTCCCAAACCAGAAGTTGGGGACTGAAAACGGGAAAATCAAGAATCCCATCGTCCGCTGCAGTTTTCACAACGAGCAGGGCCATTTTACCACAGCCTGCAAGCCTTTCAAGGCTTATTTGGAACAGCTCGTTGCAGCAGGACATCTCGGCAACTTCATTGATCACGAAAAAACGAAGTCCCGGGCTCAGCGCGCCGAACACAACACCGAGGAGGAAGTTCAGACGATTCACGTTATCCACGGGCCCCTCAACTCCGAGGCAGCCCGTATCATCCATGACGAATTGAACGCGGTCTCCTCCTCCTCCAAACAGGTAATGCTCGTCGGCCCTGAACCAAAGCGCCCAAGAACCGACGACGGCTCTAGGTGGACGATAACATTCACCGAAAAAGATCTCGACCGTGTCCAGCTTCCGCACAACGACGCCCTTGTGGTCACGTTACGTATCGGTACATACAACGTCCGACGCGTCCTCGTGGACCAGGGCAGCTCGGCCGAAGTCATGTACTACTCTCTGTTCAGAGACCTCAAGATTCCAGACACCGAGCTCCGCCCGTCCGAAGTTCCACTCATCGGCTTTAACGGGGCTCCGGTCTGGCCAATCGGCACGGTAACGCTCCCAGTGCGCGCCGGTTCGGTTGTCCTGGATATGGAATTTGTGGTAGTCGACGTCCCTAGCCCTTACAATGCCATCGTCGGACGAACCTGGCTCCATAGGCTCAAAGCCATTGCCTCGACCTATCACCAAGTGGTCCGCTTCATCGGCGCCAACGGACGACAGGAGGACCTGTTCGGCGACCAAACCGCGTCAAAGAAATGTTATGTCAACGCTGTCCGAGGCAGCAGGCGGACGTCTCGGGTCAATCTTATCGAGGTCCCCGAGGCTCCAGTTTTGGAAGACGTCGGTAGGCCGGCCGACGACAAGGCAGTGGAAGAACTGGTTACGATCCCAATCACCGAGGACGGAAGCCGTTTCTTCCTTGTCGGTTCCTCACTCAGTGACACCGAGCGGAACGAAATGGTCGACTTTCTCAAGCACAATATCGAAGTATTCGCCTGGACTCCGTACGAAATGCCTGGGGTTAGCCCCTCCTTCATTTGCCACGAACTCAATATCGACAAGGCTAAACGCCCGGTAGTACAGAAGGCACGAAGGTCCTCCCCCATCCATTCCGACGCCGTCATCGAGGAGGTTAACCGGCTCCTCAATACGAAGGCAATCCGTGAAGTTCAGTATCCTCGGTGGCTCGCCAACACCGTCGTGGTTAAGAAGAAGAACGGCAAGTGGCGCGTCTGCGTCGATTATTCCAACCTTAACGACGCCTGCCCCAAAGACTTCTTCCCTCTCCCTCGGATCGACCAACTCGTTGACGCCACGGCCGGCCATGAGCGACTCAGTTTCATGGACGCCTACCGAGGCTACCACCAGATTGCAATGAGTGAGAACGATGTCGAGAATACGGCTTTCATCACCCCCCACGGCATCTTCGGCTACCTCGTTATGCCTTTCGGTCTGAAGAACGCCGGTGCCACGTTCCAGCGAATGATAACCAAGATGTTCGAGCGCTTGTTAGGCGACACAATGATGGCTTACATTGACGATATGGTTATCAAGAGCATGCGCGCCGGCGATCATCTCCGACACCTCGCCGAGGCCTTCGCGATCCTGAAGACGCACAAGCTACGCCTCAACGCCGAGAAATGTGCCTTCGGAGTTAGCTCTCGGGAAATTCCTCGGTCACCTCGTCTCACGACGCGGTATCGAGGCTGACCCTGCTCAACTCCACGCCATCGAAAAGCTTGCAGCCCCCCGCAACAAAAAGGACGTGCAGCGGTTAACGGCATGGCCGCCGCCCTGAATCGGTTCATAAGCCGCTCTTCGGACAAATGCCAGCCCTTCTTCGAGCTTTTGAAAGGCAGCCGACGCAGCTTCGCTTGGACAGAGAGCTGTGACCGAGCTCTTCAGCAGTTGAAAGGTTACCTCTGCGAGGCTCCACTCCTCGTAACTCCCAGGGACCAGGAAGATCTGCTCCTCTACCTAGCGGTCTCCGCGCATGCTATAAGTTCGGTACTCGTTCGACAGGAGGGCAGGGAGCATCAGCCTATCTACTACTCTAGCAAGACTATGACTCCGGCCGAGACGCGTTACCTCCCATTGGAAAAGCTTGCGCTCGCCCTTGTCTCTGCCTCTCGAAAACTTGCCCCATACTTCCAGTCGCATCGCATTGTTGTCTTAACCGAGTACCCCCTCAAGTCTCTCCTGCGGAAGGCCGACCTTTCTAACAGAATTTCCCAATGGGCTGTTGAGCTCGCTAACTTTGAAATCCACTTTCAGCCTCGGACGACCATTAAAGCTCAGGTACTCGCCGACTTTATTGCCGAGCTTACTCCACCCGACGCACTCGCTTCGGTTCCTGCCCCTCGTCCCGAAGAGCACGACCAGTCAACCCCAAGCTCTGCCTGGAAACTCTTCCACGGCGATATATGGAAGATGTACGTCGATGGCGCGTCCAACAGCCGAGGCGCCGGAGCTGGGGTCGTACTCCTCTCCCCCTCTGGCGTCATGCACGAAAGCTCCATTTCCATCAATTTCCCTGCGTCTAACAACGAGGCCGAATATGAAGCACTCATCTCAGGACTCAGAACCGCTCAAGCACTCGGTATTGAGGAGTTGGTGGTTTACAGCGACTCCCAACTTGTCGTTAACCAGCTGTCGGAAGAGTATGAAGCTCGGGACGACCGAATGCGGACCTACCTCAGTTCTGCTGTTCAGCTCCTAAAGACTTTCAAGGCCATTCGCGTCGAGCATATTGCCCGAGAACAAAACGCACATGCCGACGCTCTCGCTGGACTAGCCTCGGCTTGCTCCTCCTTGGAACATCGCTCCATCTCCTTCAATTCTATCGACAAGCCCAGTTTCGAGCTTGAAGCCTTATCCCACGAGGTCCTCAATATAGACCTCGGTCCAAGTTGGATGGATGAAATCGTCGGTTACCTACGCGATGACATCCTCCCTTCCGATAAGAAAGAAGCCCACCGCCTCCGGAATCGAGCTGCCCTCTTCTGGCTCAACCCCAATGGCAAGCTTTACCGAAGATCGTTCACCGGACCTTACTTGCTCGTGGCACACCCACACCAAGTTCAGGGCATCATCGAAGAGCTTCACGCGGGCGATAGCGGCTGCCACTCCGGTGGGCGGTCCCTCGCCCACCGAGCCATTACTCAGGGGTACTGGTGGCCGACGATGAAGAAAGATTCTGAAGAATTTGTCAAGTGTTGCAAGAAGTGTCAGATGTTCGCTCCCATCATCCACCAGCCGGCACGGGATCTCAGCCCCCTCACCAGTCCCTGGCCTTTCTCCCAGTGGGGCATGGATATCGTTGGAAAGCTGCCGGTCGCTCCTGGCGGATTCAAGTTCCTCCTAACTGCAACCGACTATTTCTCAAAATGGGTCGAGGCGGAGCCGCTGGTCACCATCGAAGAGACGGACGTCATTCGCTTCGTATGGCGAAACATCATTTCACGCTTCGGCGTGCCCTTCGCCATCATAACGGATAACGGGAAGCAGTTCACGGGTCAGAAATACCGAGCTCTGTTGGATGAGTACGGCATCAAATGGGACACGTCTACCCCGGCCTACCCACAGGGCAATGGACAGGCCGAAGCCGCAAACAAGGCGATCTCATCCGGACTTAAGCGCCGACTCGAATCTAGACGGGGCAAATGGGCCGAGGAACTACCCAGGGTACTCTGGGGCTACCGAACAACGCCACGCCGGTCCACTGGCCGTACTCCTTTTTCTTTGGCCTTCGGCATGGAGGCTGTCATCCCCATCCAAGTCGGGCTCCCCACCATTCGCACAGAGAATTTTGAGGAATCTGTCAACAACGCCAACATTGCTGCAGACCTCGACCTGGCCGAAGAGGAACGTGAGAATGCAAGGATAAAGCTTGCCTCATACCAACAGGAAATCGCAAAGGGCTACAACCGAAGCGTTCGCCTTCGATCTTTCAAACCAGATGATCTTGTGTGGAAGAAGGTCGTGGAAAAGTCCAAGAAGCGAAAGTTGATGCCCAACTGGGAGGGCCCCTACCGAGTACTTAAGCACCTCGGCTCAGGAAACTACAAGCTGGAAAAGTTGGATGGCTCACCCATCGCTAAGACATGGAATGCCAATAACCTTAAAAAATTCTACGGTTGAGCACTTGGTTCCTGGACCTGTTGTTTTCCCTCTTCACTTGTATTTCTTTTCCTTTAAAGTACTATGAGCAGTACGCTTATGTAATGGCAGCATCCGTTTCAGTTTAAATGTGAATTTCCCATTGTCTGAATCTTACTCATATTCTGTTTACGCTGTCTTAACTATTGGCACTCGGTTCCTCTTCACCGGACCGTTTTATACCGACTTCTGAGATATTGTCCTCCTATAGGCGATGCCCTTGGACAAAATTCTCACCAAGTCACCCCACCCCGGCCCTTTCGGCCGTCTAGACTTTTGGTCCTTCGCATTAAGGACACTCGGCTTCCCACCGAGCCCCTTATTGCGACGCTCCGAAGTCTCTCACCGCTCGGACTTCCTGCGTCCCGAACCTTTGGCCGAGGCCACACTCCCTCGCGACGCAGACCAAGCTCCTTAGTGGTACCTCCATTTCGCGAGAATCTCATTCACGATCACTCACATTGGCAATGTTTGGGGCTGCCCTAGTCCGACGCAGGGGCATGAACGACCTCAAATCGCTCTCTCCTTACTTCGGACCAGGCCACCTGTCTATCCCTCATTTTGCTAATCTGGGGCTTTGGTTTTCGCTCACTCCTTTTCTACTCCAATTTGCTTCGGATCATGCTTCCGAAATCTCTTCGGTATAACATTGCTTCAGAAGCACAACCGAAGCAGGGGCATTAATATATCCAAATAAGCAATCAAAGCACATATAAGTCAGGAAGAGGGCATCCATTCAACGAAAACCAAAAGCTAACAAGCTATTAAAAAGTTAAAACTCAAACAAGCTGTTACACACTCTGGAACGGCAAACTCCATATGTCCGGAGCCGTCCAGCCAAGGAGAAACAAGTCAAGTTGCAGAAACAAAAAAAAGGGGGGAAGGAAGGCGGAAAAAGCAATCCTAAGACTCTTCGGTATGAGCGGCGGTGTCTTGCCCGGTCTGATTCCCGGGGCACGTTGTTCCTCAGGATTCTGCACCACTATGTCTTCCTCCTCTGGCAAAACGAGTTCCTCAGGAGGCGGCTGTGGCAGAGCTCGGAGCTCGGAGTCGGCAGGAAGGTCGAGCTTGCTCAACAAGGCTTCGTGTCCGTACCGAAGCCCGTCCAAGAATCGATCCTTATGCAGCTCGGCTTCTATCTCCCGGACTTGCTTCTTGTACTCCACGCCGGCCGCGTCCCAGCCCTCGTCATAGCCCTTGTTCTTGGCCGCCTCCACCTCCCGAGCCCGGGTGACCCTAAGCGTCTGTACATTTTCTTCAGCCTTGGCAGCTCGGGCCTCGGCAAGCACTCGCTCGCCGTCGCATCTTCGGAAGTCGGCCAGATAAAGATCACAAGACTCCCTGGCCACCTTCAGGTCGTCTTCCCTTCGACCAAGAGCCTCCTTAAGCTCCTCAATCTCCTTCTCCTGCGCCTTGCAGCGGTCATTGACCACCATTACCCGAGCGCCGGCCTACAAACAAGAACCGAGGAGCATATGAGTTATGAATGTTTCGGTTGAAAGAAGCGAAGTGCAATAAGAAGTAATAAGCGGTAGCAACTTACATGGAAAAGGGATTGTGCAATCTCAGCAGTGATGTCCTCGGTCAGGCCTGCCACTGCCCGGGCATCCCGAGGTAGGATGCTCCCCCTGAGCATACCGAACGCCACCCCGAGGTTTTTTACGGTGTCAGCGTGATGAATCGGACGACCTGCGAAATGGCGGAATTCCGGAGCCCAGGGAAGCTCCCTCGGGTCGACCCACTCGCCGTCCTCATTACCCACGTCCTCCCGACGCTCATCCTCGGCGAGATCGATGGTCTCTTGGCCCCCGCCCTCGGCATCCCTCCTTTCCTCCAACCGAGCCCTCTTCTCCGGCGGCTCTTGTGGAGAGACGGACACCCCCGAGGTCCCAGCGCCCGGCGTTGAAAAAGCCTGGCCTCGACCGCTGCCCCTCGGCCTCTGGCGCCTCAGGTTTAGCACCTCTCTTGTCCCCGGCCCAGACATCTCGGCGCTTAGCCCGGTCCTCTCTGGCGTTTCTCGGTCAATCTCCTCCCGGACGACTCCCAGAGGTTCGGAGGTGTTGCCCTCTGTTTCGTTCGCTCCACCCCCTCGTCCTGCTCCTCTTCCGGCCCTTCCTCCTCGGCCTCGTCCCCTGCCTCCTCTCGGGACGCCCTGTTGCCTTGGCTTCTTCTTCAGAAAACCGGTATACGACGCGACGTAGCCAAGCAAGTCAGGGGCAAACCGGCTCGTAAGGGGGATGGCGAAGGCGGCAGTGATCCTGGAGCGAACGGCCCTTTCCCGAAGCGCAGCAACAACGCCCTGTTCTGCAAAAACAGAATACCGAAGAAGAGAATATCAGTACAGCATGCTAAATGCAGCTAAGTTAAATAAATGTACCGAAGGGGAAGATTTAACCAACCAGGCGTTCCGTTTTCAAATTGCACTGTGGTGGTCGTGTCTGCCCTCTCCCCGGGACCGAACATGAAGTTCCCGGTGACCGACACATAAAGGCTGGCCCACTCCTCGGAGTCGGGCAAGTGGTCGATCAGAAATGAGTCGTAACCGGAGCGGCAAGACAGGTAATACCGCTGGTGCTCACGGTTAACTCCAAGGAGGTAAACCCCGAAGAGCTCCTCCATACCGAAGGTCAGATTATACTGCCTTCTCAGCTCTATGACGCCCGTAATAATTCTATACGAGTTCACCGTGAGCTGGGAGGAGGTAAGGCTGAGGGTTCGGAGAATGCTTCTGACAAATCGGTGGAGGGGGAATCGGATCCCCCCTTCGGTTATGGCCATCAGTGGGAAGATTAGTGCCCCTTCTCGGTGGGGCAAGTCCCTGGGGTCGGTGTTTGGAAGCAGCCGTACCTCAACATCGTGAGGTACGCTGTAGACTCGATGAAACAGCCCCACAAACTTCCAATTGCTCTGAACGATGGAATGTTCCATGCATTGAGAGGCATTCCATAACAAGCAATCCAAACAAATCTCTCATCCTTTGCTGCTTCTCCGTTCCACGGTTTAACCTCCTCAAACCACAGATCGAGCCATTTCTCTTTCAAAGCCTCGTTTCTTCGATCTTCACTTGGAAAAGTTATAACCATATATCTTCCTCCCATTGGTTTGATCTGTATATTCCCCATCTTTTCTTTTTTAAACAGAGATACCAAGTCTTCAGTCGAAGTCAATCGTCTCACCTTCCCGACTGCGCTCCGAGTTAGCCAACCATTTCCAACTGCTTGAACTTTTATGGTTTTCCTTCCATCTTTAACCTCACCTTCTTGATTTCTCAATCTTCCAACACCTCCCTGATTACTGGATTCTGGAACCCCTTTCCTTCTCCACACCACTTCGCCCCTTTTTTCGAGACCCTTCAGCGCTGGGGTACTCCTTTGGATTCGAGCGTTCTGTTGATAAATCACTACCTCCTTCCCATTTCGAATTGCGTTACCGTTGTTTGCTTGAGGATTGGAATTTGGGTGTTGATTGTTATAGCCCCGCTGATTTCTGGAACCATCTTCACCTTCTAGGTTTTTCTGCTTGTACTGATTGTAGATCTGTGTTGAGATCGCACCTTGTTTCTTGAAAAATTTTGCCACGTTTGCGATCAGCTCTCGGCCCCAAATCCAATATCTATTAGTAAATTCCACCGCTTGAGCCGCATCTATAATGGATTCAAATCGAATAAAGCCAAAGCTCTGTCCCGTCCTCTTGCTTTTCTTGTCAGGGATGTAGCAATCCCTTATCTTTCCAAACCTTGAGAACAAATTGTATAAGAAACCTTTGCGAATCCCATTTGGGAGATTGTCTACGAATACTGTTGATTTCCTCAGATCAAGAGCGCCGCTTCCCTTTCCCACTCTCCCTATCTCTCTCATCTTTCCCGTTATATAATGTACTATCTTTGTTCATAAATTAACCACAAAGTTTTCCTTATCCCTAATTTTATTTTCACCCTCACTCGGGAAATAGAATATATATCATCCTAAACTACTATCTTCTCCAATAAATCCTACGCTGGAGTTTGAACTAACATAACTTCTTCTTCTTTTTTAATTAGTGATTAATGCGTTAGTGTGTGGGCTCCGGTTATCACATCGGTAACCGAGCCGTGCGCACCAGCCAATATCACCTCGAGCCCGGCCGCTTGGCCGAGGAGTGTTGTTATCTTCCAGTCTTGGTTCGGTATCATGCCCGGGGATACGTTTCGGCTTCAGAATTATCCAGGGAGGTAGAGCCATGCGGTTACAACGGATGGGCCCCACGTTAAGTCCATTAATGTAGCCATCGATTCGATCAGGTCACGTGCTCCGTAACCGTTTCGTCCCTTACGTCGTGAATGACGTCACCCGAAACGGTTACCTGAGCGTGACTTTCACGCTTTGGCTTGGGGGCCAAGCGAACCTAGGTCTATAAATATGAAGGGATACTCATTGTATGAGGTACGCAATCATTCCCCAACCCTAGACCTAAACTTCTCCCCTGAGATCTAACTTGATCGTCGGAGGGTCACTGGGTAATTCAAGCCCTAGTGACTTGTTGCAGGTCTGACGGAGGGAGCAAAGGAGGAAGGATCCCAATCCCGTTCAACACACTAGGTCCTGACAAATCGAACCCCTACAATTAGTCTACATGTGTAATAGGAAACTCATATTGTCATTTTAAAAACTTGAGGGAATATATGTGGTTTTTGGAAAAAACTCAGGAGAGGTCCATCTAAAAACCAAAACGAAACGTCTACACCTGATGGAGGTGGTCCCCGCCCACTTGGAAATTATGAACAGCTCCAAAAATATCACCAATTTAATTCCATAGGTAGACGAAGAAATGTAGCCAGTGGTCCGTCCCCTTGCAAGTTGCAACTTTTAAAGAAAAGTCTTTCGCAAAGCAGTGGCCGACGACACACACACATACTTCCAAGTTCCAGCGTAGTGCGGGCCCACAAGAAATTTTTAGTCCAAATGTGCTTTGCATATTGTAGAGCAACGCTACAGCCACCGCCCGAAAATGTGGTGGCTGACCACCGCACGTCGTGTAGGGCTTATTTCAGGTAATTCGAGCAGTTCAATAATTTAAAAAAAAAAAAACCGAGTGGGCATCGCAAAAACACAAGCTCAATCCGATATGTGTAAGTTCTTGGATTAAGCTTGTCATCTTTGAAAAATCGGAAAAAATAGAAAGATTGGTTTTCTAGTGTACAAAAAGATGAGAAGCTTGATCCGAGCACCTACACATATTGAATTGAGCTGATGTTTTGCGTTCCCCACTCGTTTTTTTTTAATTATTGAATGGCTTGAATCATCTGTACAAGACCTGGAGTGAGCCCCACATGGCACGCGGTGGCTGTAGACTTTCCGCATATTGTATGTGTCCCCTTTCTTTTCTTTTTTTGTTTGCACTTTCACAATTGTGATCAGTTTCTCCTCCAGCTTACGAGCATCGAAATTAGTTTCACCATCCTCTAGCAATAGCTTGTTGCATATATTGACTGCTATCGCAATTGCTTGTTGCTCTGACTGTGAAACGGGCTTCAGAACACGATACAAACAACCACAGTTCATTTTTAGAGCTTAACGCCTAGAACAATCTTATATAAAAAAAACTCAATTCAATTGAACGTTGATAACTAATTGAACGAACCACTCGAGCTTGTTTTTGTTGACATTGTTAATAATTCTGTACAAATGTGCTTCTAAACTTGATTTTTTATGAAATTGTTCTACATATGGAACTCCACGAAATAAATAATTTCAATTTGAGAGCCTCTTTCTCTAAACCATTCTCCTTCTAGGGTTTTATTTGGGAGAGGGGGGTGGGGGTGGGGGTGGCTGCCACTCCTCACCTCCACCTCCCCCTTCCTCCAGCCTCCCTTTTATTCACCTCCTAGCCTTGTTGTGCTCCACTTGCGCCCTCCACCTCCTTCCTCCGTTTACTTGTCTGGCCTTACTGGGGCCGATTTGATGAAGATTTGAAGATGGGATGATTTGGCTTTGCTCATTCGGCAAATAAACTGACAAATCAATGGCTGAAAATGCTGGTTCTTCTTCAAACCAATGGTTCCACGCACGAAAAACGTCAAAGACGTCCTAGTCACTTAATATTTATTTTTTTTAGCAATTGTATAGACACCTATCCACAAAAAGCATAAGTATATTTATTTATTTAAACCAAAATGCTATTGAGTCTTAATTCTATCGACTCAAATCCTAGAATATGTTGGGAAATCGGAGCCTCGCGCTCAGACTCGCAACGAACAAAACACACACACAGGATCTTGGGATACTATTGTCACAGAAAACAAACCAGAGAAAAGGAAGAGAAAGGGGAATAGAAAAAGTAGAACACACAGATATACGAGGTTCGGCAACTTGCCTACGTCCTCGGGAGCCACACCAGTCCACTATAAACGAAAGAAAACGAAAGATTACAAGTCTTCTCCTTCCTCTCTGAGAAAAGTTTTCTCTTGCACTCTCTCTCTCACTAGAAACCTCTCTAGAAATTTTCTCTCTGTACAGTCTCTATAGCAAACTACTCAAAAAATAATGAATACAGCAACTTATATTTATAGGCAAACCCTAAGTGATAGATGGACCCGTCCAACCAACTTGGGCCGCGGCCCACGGCCCATCTCGGCCGCGAGCCTGTCTGTCGCGCGCTACCTGCCGCGAGCCTGACTGCGTGTTTGCCTATCGCGGAACTCTCCTCGCTGATCACGGACTTTTGTTGCTGAACTCTGTTGCTGAAAGTTATCTGCATCCCCAACAATCTCCCACTTGAAGATAACTGAAGCAAACCAATATCAACAACCTCAATCAATAGCGGACGTAGTGAACTTCACCCCTCCTGGTGCGACTCCGGCCCTCCAACTCCTCATGCGCGAAGGCCAACTGAAGTTGAGCACAACTTCAGTTTCTCGATGGTGACCGACTTTGTCAACATATCTGCCGGATTTTGGCTCCCCAAAATCTTCTCCAGTAACAGTTCCCCTTCTTCCAAAAGTGAGCGAATGAAATGGTACCTCAAATCGATGTGCTTCGTTCTAGCATGAAACACTGGATTTTTCGCAAGGTGTATAGCACTCTGGCTGTCACTAAAAAGAACGCTATTCTCCTGCTTCAAACCCAACTCACCCAGAAAGGCCTTTAACCAGATCATCTCCTTAGCGGCCTCCGTGACTGCTACGTACTCAGCTTCTGTCGTGGACAAAGTTACCAACTTCTGCAGACGCGAGACCCAACTCACCGCTGTTGATCCCAAAGTGTAGACATAACCTGTGGTGCTTCGCCTTGTATCGTGATCACCCGCGAAATCTGCATCCACATATCCTCTCACCACCAAATCTACTCTCCCAAAACACAATGGCACATCCGCGGTCCCGCGGAGATATCTTAGTATCCATTTGACGGCTTCCCAATGCTGCTTCCCTGGGTTGCTCGCAAACCTGCTCACAACTCCCACTGCATAAGCGATGTCCGGCCGCGTGCAGACCATCGCGTACATCAGACTACCGATGGCCGAGGCATACGGTACCTTGGCCATGTGCTCCTTCTCAGCATCTGTCTTTGGAGACTGCACGTCAGAAAGTCTAAACTGACTTCCCAGAGGCGCGCCAACTGTTTTGGCGTTCTGCATATTGAACCTTTCAAGAACCCGTTCAATATACTCAGCTTGACTCAACTTCAAGACCCCTTGAGTTCTGTCCCTGCTGATCCTCATCCCAAGTATCTGCTTTGCTGCACCTAGATTTTTCATAGCAAACTCTGCTGCCAACTGTTGCTTCAACCTGTTTATCTCCTGTAAACAGGACCCAGCCACAAGCATATCATCTACGTAAAGTAGTAAAATTATATAGCTCGCCTTACATCGTTTAAGGTAGCAACAGTGATCTGCGTGGCACCTCGCGTAGCCGCTGCGCTGCATGAAACTGTCAAACTTCTTGTACCACTGTCTGGGAGCCTGTTTCAACCCATATAGACTCTTCTTGAGTCTACACACCATCTCTTCCTTGCCTTTCTCAATGAAGCCAACAGGCTGCTTCATATAGATTTCTTCATCCAAGTCACCATGAAGAAACGCAGTTTTAACATCCAACTGCTCAAGGTAGAGATTTTCAGCAGCCACCAAACTCAACACCACTCTGATAGTGGTCAGCTTCACAACCGGGGAAAAAATCTCCGTGAAATCAACCCCTTCTTTCTGTTGAAAGCCCTTCACAACCAATCTGGCCTTAAACCTCTTGCTGCCGTCGCTCTCTTGCTTGACGCGGTATACCCACTTGTTCTGTAGCGCCTTCTTCCCTGAGGGAAGCTTCGCCAACTTCCAAGTCACATTCGAGTGAAGAGAATCCATCTCCTCTTGCATAGCACGTTCCCACTTCACAGCGTCACTGACCTGTAAAGCCTCGTCATAGCAAGACGGTTCCCCGCTATCTATCAAAAGCAAATAATACAGCGACGAAAGGTATTTTGGATTAGGTTTAGGTACCCTAGTTGATCTCCTTACCGCGGCAGCCGGTGAGCTAGACCCTGTCTCTGGAACTACCCCAGACTCTGTCCGGTTAGATCCTGACTCATCCCCACTGCTTTCTGGAAGATCCTCCAAACTAAAGTACTCGGGTGCCTCGCGATCCTCTCGTGCGACCACCCCTGCGGGACCCTCGCGGTCCTTAGTAGAACTCCCACTACATTGTTTGCTATCCCTGTCCTTGTACAGCACTGACTCATTGAATATGACATCCCGGCTTCTGATTATCTTCCTGTTTTTCTCATCCCAGAAATGATAACCAAACTCATCGCCGCCGTACCCAATGAACATGCACTTCAATGACTTAGCATCTAGCTTGTCTCTGACTTTGTCACTGAGGTGGACATAAGCAACACAACCGAAAACTTTCAAGTGTGAGAGATTTACCTCTTTACCGCTCCAAACCTCTTCCGGTATCCCAAAGTTCAACGGAACTGATGGCCCATGGTTGATCAAGTATGCTGCTGTACTGATCGCGTCTGCCCAAAACTCCTTGGGCAACCCCGCGTTTATCCGCATGCTCCGCGCACGTTCTGTCAGAGTCCTGTTCATCCGCTCCGCGATGCCATTCTGCTGCGGAGTTCCTGGAAGAGTCTTCTCTAAACGAATCCTGAATAGAGCACAGGCTCTCTTGTACTCTCCCAGTTCATACTCTCCCCCGTTGTCTGACCTCAGACACCTCACCTTCAAGTTTGTCTCGTTCTCTACTCTGGCTTTCCACTTCATGAAAATTTCGGATACCTCTAACTTGTGTTTCATGAAGTAGACCCATACTTTTCTTGAGTGATCATCGATGAAAGTAACAAAGTACCTCGACCCGCCGAGAGAATGCACTGGCGCGGGACCCCATACGTCTGTATGACCAAGCTCCAGCTTGTTTAGCTTAGGAGGTCTGCCACTTTTCTGGAAACTAACCCGCCTCTGCTTGCCGAAGATACAGTCTTCGCACATGTCGAAATCCACTGACTCAACTGGCAGCTTCCCCTGTGTCTGCAGAATCTTCATCCCCTTCTCGCTCATATGTCCCAACCTGTCATGCCACAAACTTGAATTCACTTGGCTCTCTGGCCGCGGACCTTCCGCTAGCCTACCCCCGCGCGGTACCACTCCCGCGAGACCTTCGCTATCCTCGTGCGGGACCACCCCCGCGAGTCCCTCCGCGATGGTAAGTGAATAACTCCCATGTGAAGTTAAATAGAGAGTACCTACTTTCTTTCCGCGCGCTACCACCATGGTACCGTTGGAGACCTTCCATGCGTCTCCTGTGAATGTTGAGGTATATCCCGCTGCTCCCAGTTGCCCAACTGAAATAAGATTCCTCTTCAGCTGCGGGACGTGTCTGACATCTTTCAAACACCATTTAAACCCCTGCGTTTCAATCTGCACATCGCCCATTCCCACTATACTACATGGCTCATCATCGCCCAAGTATACTTGCCCGAAGTCGCCTGCTACATAGTTCTTCAGAACACCCTTATTAGCAGTCGCGTGGAATGACGCGCCTGAGTCAATCACCCATGACTCCGCGATACTGTCCATCGAAAGAATAAGTGCATCTTGCATGATGTGGGCCTCCTGTTCACCATTATTCTTCTTTGGAGCCTTGCAAACTGAAGACATGTGACCCGCCTGGCCACAGTTCCAACATTCACCTTTAATGCCGCGTACTTGACTTTTGCCGCTGGACTTTTTGCCGCGCGACTTCGACCGACTCTTGTTCTGGTTCTGACCACCCCTGGCCTGGCTTCTGCCCCTCTGCTCAAAACTTAGAGCGGAACCTGAACCGCTAGAGCCCGACGCTCCCTCGAGCGATTTCCTTCTAACTTCCTCAGTTAGAATCAAACTGATTATATCATTCAGTTTGAGTTTCTCCTTCCCAGCCGAATTACTAATCGCAGTAACCGTACCCTGCCAGGTCTCTGGCAACTGAGACAGAATCAACAAGGCTTGAACCTCGTCGTCGAACTCAATACCAACAGAGATCAACTGATCCACTATTGTATTGAACTCGCTAAGATGCTTCATAAACGAACCTCCTTCAGGCATCTCGAAGTAGAACAACTTCTTCATCAAGTGCACCTTGTTTGCCGCGGACGGCTGTTCATACATCTCCGCGAGCGCGCCCATCAGATCGGACGCGGTTTTTTCTTTCAGTATATTGTGCGCAACTGACTTCGAGAGTGATAACTGGATTAGACCCATCGCCTTCCGGTCAAGAACATCCCATTCCGCGTTAGTCTCACCTTCTTTCTTCTTTCCTTTTTCTTTACCCAGCAGCGGCCGGTAAAGATCCTTCTGGTACAGATAGTCCTCCATCTGCATCTTCCAGAAAGCAAAGTCCGATCCATCGAACTTCTCAATCTTCGATTTCCCTTCTTCTGAACCCATAGCTCCCTTTGAAATCCGGACTGCCCAAAAGTTTCAATCGGAAAACTATTGAACACCCTTACCGCAACCGCGGCTCTGATACCAGTTGTTGGGAAATCGGAGCCTCGCGCTCAGACTCGCAACGAACAAAATACACACACAGGATCTTGGGATAATATCGTCACAGAAAACAAACCAGAGAAAAGGAAGAGAAAGAGGAATAGAAAAAATAGAATACACAGATATACGAGGTTCGGCAACTTGCCTACGTCTTCGGGAGCCACACCAGTCCACTATGAACGAAAGAAAACGAAAGATTACAAGTCTTCTCCTTCCTCTCTGAGAAAAGTTTTCTCTTGCACTCTCTCTCTCACTAGAAACCTCTCTAGAAATTTTCTCTCTGTACAGTCTCTATAGCAAACTGCTCAAAAAATAATGAATACAGCAACTTATATTTATAGGCAAACCCTAAGTGATAGATGGACCCGTCCAACCAACTTGGGCCGCGGCCCACGGCCCATCTTGGCCGCGAGCCTGTCTGTCGCGCGCTACCTGCCGCAAGCCTGACTGCGTGTTTGCCTATCGCGGAACTCTCCGCGCTGGTCACGGACCTTTGTTGCTGAACTCTGTTGCTGAAAGTTGTCTGCATCCCCAACAGAATATTCTCTAATATATTATGCTGTTTGATAGATCTCAATTAATTTTATGAAACAAAAATTTTCAAATCATAGAAAATATTCTAGATTGTGAAATATAGCAATTGACGGAGGTAGTATATAGTGCTTAAAGTTCTATCTATCTATTCTTGATTTTAATTATCGCCCCAGTTGAAGGCACGACAATTTCATGAACATGATGTATGGGAAGAGATACCCTTTGTTTTTTAAGGCACAACAAGGCCTATGTGCCCAACATGCTTCCCCAATCGTGTAACTTTGCGATACCCTTTTTTTTTTTTGTCAAAACTTGGCTTGAGGTCTCTGCTGAACACAGACATGAGAGGTGTAACAAAGTTTTTGCCATAAATAATTTTACATGAACATTTCATAATCAAATGTTTTGCCTCAAAATAAACGGAGCCCGTATGATAGTGTACAAATGTGCTTCCAATCGACTTGATTTCTTACGAGATTATTCTGCTTCTCGAGCACCACAGAGTAAACGATATCAATTACATTTTTTGGCTCTTGCTTATGTCATGGGCACAGAGGAGTCTGATTGTAGTTTCTTCCCTAACTATCGCAACGACTACACCTCCCGGAAACGGTCCCTCCACTAACGTGAAGGACCGCCCACTTTGAAAGGAGCTCCAAAAATATCAAGAACGGTCCAATTTGTCTTGATCAAGAACAGTCCAATGCGTCTACTCGACTTCTACCCAATACTGGTACAATTTACACACACAAATTCACTAGCATTCACACACACCGCATAGTGCAATCCTTGGCTGGGGACTATCTCGAGCCAATCTCATTTTTGAAGAAACCCGTGAGGGAAATGGCTCGGTTGAAACCTTAGAAAAGGAAGGAAAAAAACATTTCCTTACCTTCTTACAAATTTAGCCCACGTCCCTTACTAATTTTTTTTTTATAAAAACAAATTATGTGGTCGAGATTAACCATTAAAGCTGATTAAAGATGAATAAAGTTTAAAATAGACATAAAAAATATTATGTATACAAAATAGGGTTTTTGCAAAAGAAAAAATAAAGCAGAAAAAACATCCCAAAAAGATAACATAAAAACTACAGTCTATCCAGTGGTGAGACTCTACTGCATGATGTTCATTGGGAACATGGATTATCAAAATTAATAAATCCGCACGGTTCAACTTGTCGGGGCCGACGAGTAGAATAACCGAGCAAAAAATCAAGTCGGTCGAAACAATGATAACCAGATTATCAAATGGATTTCATTTTTTTTTTATAATCAAATGGATTTTCTTTTGAAGTGCAAAAAATCAACCCTGATTCTGGTGTCTTCCCCTGACATCCATCGCAACAAATACGCCCACTAGGAAAGGACCTCCAAATATATATATATCAAGAATAATTCTGTCCAATGGGTCTTGATCAAACACAGTCCAATCCTTTTCTTCGATTAAAGATTCCTTTCAGTAAAACAAATCCAAGAACCATAAAATTACGATTAGGAAGATAAAAAAAAGCCCTATAGACGAAAAAAAATTAGAAGAAAAAGGTAGTTTTATTGTCTCACTGAATATTTTCAATTTTGATCGCTATTTTATGCACTTTTTATTCCTCTGATCGCAACAAAGGCTTAATCCTAACAATGTCGACGAAAAGTTAAAAAAATCAATTGGGAAAATAGCTCGTATTGACTGGTCTCGGAATAGCTTGTTGCGTCTATGAAACAAACACTGTTTCGAGCACCAACTATATATGATCCAAACGCTTTGTAGAGCTCAACTTGTAGAACAACCCCTGTAAACATAAATATGCTTGGACATCTTTAACCCAACTCTATACAAATGAGTTTCCAATCAATTAGAATTTTCACAAAACTATTTTACCTATCAACCTCCACAAAGTGAACAATTTCAATTACGTTTCGGGTCAGAACGTTACTCCTCTGATATGGTAACCGCCCACTTGGAAAGGCGCTCCAGGAATATCACCCAAATTGTCTTGATCAAAAACAGTCCATGGCGTTGACTGCCAAATACTTAACAGAATTTTCCACACAAATCTGCTCGCATTCACATTCAAACACACTTTAAATGACCCCAATTGTATCTTCATCACTCGACCCTGCGTGCTCCGGATCATACTTAATCTTTTTTTTAGGTGAAATATTTTGGCACTCCAAGATTGACTTAGTGAAAATCTTGTTTTGTGTAGGGGTGGGCATACCTGACACGAAAAATAAAATAAATTCATATAATTGAGCTAAAAATAAATATTTTTATGGGTAATTCTATACATTGGACATTAGTTTGATGAACTGTCAACTAAAAAAAATAAAAATTTAGTGAAAAGTAGGACTTTTTGACATGACAACACAACCCGAAAATGACACGACCCGAATATAACACGAAGATTTGATAAGTTGAAAAATATTGTGGGATTTTATTAATAAGATTTTGATATATAACACGAAATTGACACGAAATTACTTATTACCCACCTCTAGTTTTGTGTTTGGGTTTCTAAAAGTCATTCTTCCTAATTCAAGGAAGTCAGACGCATACTTTCATGCACGAAATGTAGCTGGAACGGACCGACATACATGAATCCTACAACATAATCAGGGCTGGCTCATAAGTTTTAGAGGCCGAAGCTAACCTCTTGAATGAGACTTTGTCATTTTCCATATAAAAGTTAGTCTACAAATAGTTTTATAAAAAAAAAACCATTACAAAAGATTTATCATTACAAAATATAAGCATATAGTTATTCCAAAAAAATGCAACCATTATAATATCTCAAAATCAGGACCTAAAATGACACATCTTTGAGCAAACCCAGTTCAAATTTCTCTGTTTGCATTACCAACGCTTCTGACGACTCATAATCACTCCAAACAGAGAATTTGAACTGAGTTTGCTCAAAAAAAAAATCATTACAAAAGATTATTGACGACTCATAATCACATCGTGCCTCCGACGACTCATAATCACTCCAAACAGAGCACTCCTACTAAAAGAACACTAACAACCTAAATCCCACAACGCATTAATTACGTTTTCATGCCAAACTGAGATGATAGAATGAGAGAGCATATTTATTTGTACACTTATTTGCAGAGAGGTCCAATCACCCACTCAGACGATAGAATCAGGGCATGAGTTATTCCTTCGTCGGCCAAACTCAAGAAGGCCATTATATGTACTGTCCCACAGTACAATTCGAAAAGGGTTGAACGCTTCAATAGCGTCACACACTCCAATAAAGAGCGATTCTGTGTCAGGACTGAAAGACATGCCAGATATCTTGCCAAAGAAATCGATCTCTTGTTCTTTCTCATACCCACTTTTGACGTCGAAAACATGGACGAAATCGCAATGCTCTGCCATTGCCATGAAACGACCGTCGGATGAGTAGCGAATCGATCGGATGGCTCCGAGATTCCCCTTCAAAGCCGTCACTGACTTGGATGGGTTTCGGACATCCCAAATCCGGCAGGTTTTGTCCTGATTCCCAGTAGCAAAGGTGACGCCATCAGGATGCCATGCTGATGCAAATGAGAAATCTAAGTGACCAACCAAAGACGCGACCATCTGCAAAAGTATAAAAATTCAAATTATTCCAACTTTTCAGGCTACACTGCTTACTAAAAATACTTCAGAAGAGGAAGAGGGTGAAAGCAATAACAGACAAATTACCTTCCCAGTTCCGGATTCCACCAACATACCCTCTGGGTTATCTCCAACAATTATACGAAGTTTACCATCAGGACTCAAGGAAGTGTGCTGCAATAAATAAAAATAAAAATAAATAAATAAAACATTGCAAATTCCAAACTACCATTTCAACACGGACTTATTACCATTATATCAACAGAAATGAAGCAAGATACAAGCAGCTGCCTAGTAATGCCAGGATTCCCACCCCCACACCAGAAAAGAAAATAAAAAGTGATGGTTCTAGTGTTATTTTAGATACACCTTTAGCTGCAAAACCTTAAACATAAAATCACTTATTTTGATAGCAAATTCTCCTCTTACATCTTCAACTCAGCCCCATAGGAGAGACTTATCTTAGGGATAATCAAATGACAATATTTGCAAATGGCAGTTAAGATGGTCCTAATTCAAACATAAATCACTACGATCAAGTGACGGAAAATACTGCCACAAAAAAGATGGGAATTTTTAACCTGTCTAAACTCTACCAAGAGAAGAGCAGGAGAGAGGGAGAGGGGGCTTACATTCACTGGCCAAGGAAAGCTGAAATGTTTAGATAGCTGAAAATTTTCCATATCAAAGTCTCTAACTCCACCATCATTGTTGGCAACTGTGAAATGAACTGCACCACTGTTTGGGGGGGGGGGGGGGGGGGTTGTGTTTGGTGTGGGGAAGTACCATAATTCCATAAGATTCAAGCTCAGTAAGTAAATTGATCCCAGCACCAACACGAGGGCAAAAGAGAGAATACCTCTGAGAGTTGTAGATCTCTACTACATTAGTAAGTGCATTATCGTCTGTTGTCCTCGTGCAGAAGTAAACTCCAGGTCTATCTAAATTCTGTGGCAAAAAAGAAGTGATTCGTCAATGCCGTATTCAGATTAACACAAAACTCAAAGCAACAGAAGACACCTACTAAAAAAGGTATAACACCAAAGCATTCTTCCATCTCAATATACATTTCCCTGGCCTACACCATTCTGTAAAAGTTCCATCGTCTAATGAAACACGGTAGTTAGTTTCACGATACTTCATATAGTGCACAGGTTTTTACAGCAAATACTTATCAGGGATGCGAGCAAGTGAGTTCAAAGTACAAAAAACAAAACAGTAAAACAGAAAATCAACTTAATCATTAGGTTAAACATTTTAAAGAGAACATGCATCAGGTTAGTGAGAGGCGAAAGATTTAAGTACGAGAAACGAGAAGTGAAGTTGAAAACAAAAAATTCTCATACATACACGGAAACCAAACTTCTGTCTCGGACATCAAAAGTGGGAATGCAAGCAACAAACCAAGGCTAACTAATTTCTGAACTCTCACACTTTCAGTAAATGTCACACGAGTAAACTCAACTAAGTTACCTTGCAAATGAGTTCTCCCTGTTCCCCCCCAACAACAAGCAGCCTATCTTTTACTGCAAGTGCGCTAACTTTAGTCTGGGTAAATCCTTCCAGTAGACTTCCTGGATGTTTCTATATGGAGCAAAGACATCGAATTAATTCATAGAAGACCAAAAATACAGAAATACAAGTTTTTCTTGTTTTAAGACTCACACGCACATAACACACAGAGATCAAGATAGAAACGGGAAGCAAGCCAAAATAGAGGGAATCATGAGAATCACCTCACATGGTGCGACATGACCAGAAACATTAAGAACCTCAGTCTTGTTACGAGTTAATGCAGACCAGTGAATAACAGAAAAACGTGACAAAAAGTAAACATCATGCTTTGATGTAGCCCAAACCAAGTTCCTCAAACACTGCAACAACAAGCACAAAATTTCTGTCAGTCAACTATGCTACAAATCAAAGAAGTAGCTAAATCTAGAAAACTAAAAAATATTCTCATATAGGTAATGGCGTTATGCCATAAACTTACAATATCATCTAACCTAAGTCCATCACCAACATGATTTAGGGGTTTGGGTATGTCATATGCAACACATAATATCAATAAACAAGAATGACAAAGTTAGTGTAAGAACAAGCATTACTGACATGCATGGGAAACTCTTTATCTTGAAATGTCCAAAACAATGCAATCCCATTGATCAGCCTCTCTCACCTTTTATGAAACTAAGGTCTTAGCATTTGTGGTATAATTCGTCGTATCTTTCTCCAAATTGTACTGATCACTCTCTTCGACGATTGGACACAGTTTGACTGTAAACCAACATTCATCCCATACCTCTCACAACTTCCACAAAGCTGGCATATGATTGGTGGTATGCGCCTATGCGGCACATACACATCACTTTCCAGGGCATTGCGGATAGCATTCAACTAGTTTTTACATTTCATGCTTACTTCTCCGAGAAACTCAAATGCCATTCAGCATTTACATCCTTGATGTCCGGGGCTTCAGATTTGGATCTCTAAATCAACATAGAGGTTAACCAAAAAAAGGAAACGTAAGGGTAGATACCCCCCTAAACACATGGGATACGGGGGCAGGAATTGGTTTGCACAGAAACCAATTCAAAAAAAGCGGACAACCAAAGGTTTGGCACATTGCGCCGATTGCACCTAAAGCTAGGGAGCTATTCGTCTTTTAAAAACCATTGCAGGTCACATTCCAAATGTGATGAACGTTTAGCAACTCTAAAATAGAAAAATAGTTCAAAAAACCAATATGGAGCCTTATAGTCGGAGAGAAAATAATCTAATACTACAATCAAATACTGTAGCTGAGACCAAAACTGAAAAAGAGAATGTCATCCAACCTGGAAATGAGGTATCGTTGATTTCACAGATCTTGAATTACGTCTGAACTCATAATACATACCCCCTTTCATTGTGACTTTGCAATCCTATTCACAACAGAAACATGAGGCGTTAATGAGTTTACATCGTCAAGGCAATAAAACATTAAAAGCATCGCAACATCAGCTGAGAAAAGGACCAATGGGCTTACTTTCTCTGACCTCTCGCCAGATTGAGGGATGTTCTCATAATCCTTATACCATTCTAACCTAGTTTGCCTACACTTTTCCCTTGTGATATTAAGCCTCTCCCAAGGAATTCCTTGGATATCTTTGCCTTTCCTAGCTTGAGCAACAGAAGTGTCTGCCATTTTGTTGTTCTAAACAGTACAAAAAAAATTAGTCATTCTCATATCCAAAGCTTGACTGAAAATACATGCAAACATTACTCCAAACAGAACCACCAGTAAAGAGGATATAACGAACACTAAGAGGTAAAATTTGCAGTTGGCAAGTGTATAAAAACTAGTTCCAGTGCTCAACAGTCATCCAAAGCTACCGAGTTCCAATGCCAGAAGGCACAACGCAATGCGATTTGAACACAATTAAAATGAATTATGAAACTATTGACCCCCGCCAACGAAGCTTAATTTATACGGGAAGATTTTTTTATACGGGAAGATTTTTTCTTTAAATAGGTACAAACAGAGTTCTTCCTGTATTAGTGAACAAAGTATAAACCTGTTCATGTAACACCGAGACGTAGCTTAGTTTCATGTAACACCGACACTTCTAAAGATCACCGTATCGGAGTGAGAAAAACTTCCGAGACAGGTGACACGACGGGGCACTTCGCAAGACCCTAAATCATATGAACACAGTATCAACGTGCTTATGTTACCTAGAAGCAAAGCTAAAGGGAGGAGTAGAGATGACGGCTAGAAACTTGGTCTAAGATCATATACTAACAATAAAAATTGGAGTATCCACTTTTTAAGAAAATTTCTTTTTCTGATGAAAGCCCCTGACAAACATATGTATTAGCTATAATGGTAGTGGTTACAATTAAAGATTTAAGCAAATTCATTATACCAACAAAATATTGAACATTAAAAAAAGATCAAAGCAAAGCCTATGGTGCTCTCACGTGTAAGGATTACGAAAGGGTAAACCTACATATTGAAAAAGGGTTTGAGTCTGGGAAGAATAAAATTTTTCAAACCCTCAAACACAAATCAGCAAACCCACCACAGCTTTTCTCCGGAAAAAAAAAAAAACAATTGAGAACCTTTGTTGCTTGTAGAGAGAGAGAGCAGCGTTGGATAAGTGTGTGAGAGAGAGATGACTTTCATACTCTTTCTATCTAAATACTCCTATATTTCTAGCCCTAGGACTCTTTGGTCATCGCGGTAGGATTTATGGGATAACTTTAAACCATCGAATTTATGTAGACATAAGTTTCAAAAACCGTCCTAGCGTATTATATAAAGTTTGTCCGTGCCTTCAAGCACGTCGCAACGTGAGATCTAATTAGTGGCAATTGTGCAATTAATATTGTTTGAGAGAGAGAGAAGGAGTGCCATAGGATTTATGGAGCAAATAAATGGTTATGATTTATAGAGAGATAAGATTCAATAACCGTTCTCCCTTATTATGTAAATACAAATAATCCCAACAAAATGCAACCATTACAATATCTCAAAATTCATCCTTTGAAAATTAATCTTCTCAATTCCATTCCATGCATTGTCAATTCCATTCCATTGTCTAATCCATTCTATAGAACCAAACGTACCCTAATGGGTTAAGGTTTATGGGAGTTGATAATCAGTGTATTCCACCGTTAGGCTTATTTTGTGTAAAGGACAATTAGAGCAATTTTTTAAGGGGGGCATATATACATACATATATATAGGGGTCCTAGAATTTTTTGGACACTCATTTTTAGCCTTTTTTTGAGGCCCGAAGCGCATACTTCTCTTATCTATCCTCTAAGCCGGCCTTGGGAGTCTCTAAATCTTCATCAAGTTCTTCACCATTAGGGTCACTTTCTTTGTCACTTGTGCTACATTCCTAATCCCCACTTTTGCTACATTCCTAATCCAAAGAAACTGAAAAACTTAGAAACTAAAACAAATATTAAAAAATTTGAAGCATCAGTTGAATAATTTATGATAAATATTCAGAGACAATTGTTTATTAAGTGACACAAGAACAATTTAAAAATCCTAACCTCCAAAATCTCTGAATCTTCATCGAGATCTATTTCCTCCAACACTGGGAATGCATCCTGCAGCAACATTGATGTTATCTAGCTTATCGGCAGTAATTAATTGAATCATTTATGATAATTGGAATTAACGTTTCTGACTATTGAGGCATGTTCATCTAATAGGATCCAGGAGCTAGTAGCTAATTAAAGATCCACTTCACCATTTGTCAACAGATTACAAGATAATGGATATATATACATATTGTACCCCACGATAAGGCCATTCGCTATATTATATGGTCGCGGACAAATACAAAACCTATAGGAGAAAAAATAACCTCGTGGAGTTATTATTATAAGCACGAAAAGGTTAAGTTGTTAGAGAGAGGGGCAACTTTAATTATTTAAAATTTTTTTGTACATAATTAGACAAATGAAACAAATACTAACATGTTCATGCTTGGTTTGAAACCAAAACGACTTTCAAAAAAATGTTTAAGTTTGATTAGTTTATGTAACAAACCAATCTTGAACAACCGTTTAACGAATGAAAACTCAAGTAACTTGGATTCTTTAGCGGTCCTAATTACCAAAAACTTTATTAATCCAGTTTAGAATTTTTGAGATTCTGTTGGTTTACCTTCATAGTGGAATTGGTATGTGATAACCATAGGACTACTTTAATATTCCAGTTAAGTTTATTCGATAAACTAATTTGCCTATATTTGGGAATCTCAATTGCGGATCAAGTCTTAATTTTTTAATTGCAATGAAACTACAGGATCATACATGCATGTTTGCCCACTTTTACGTGCTTTCCATGACCATGATTAATTAATTAAGAAAAAAGGGTAAAGACCTTAATTTGTACCTTGTTGGAGAAGAAGAGTTGTGTTTCACAACATATGAAGCTTTTGAGATTAGGCAAACCCCAAAATGACACTTTCTCTAACCGAGGGAACTGAATGGTATCATTGTTGTTGGTGGCTTCTTTCTCCTTCGGATTGGTTGAGATTATCACCTCCATCTTACAACAATTCCATATTTCGAGTCTTTGCAGATTCTTTAACCGAGGAAGCATATACAAGGGCAATACATACTCCAATTGGTCACAATCCTCAACTTTAATCACCTTAAGTTTGCAGAAGGATTTAGCTTCTTTTTCTTGTTCTGATATTGGTTGCTCGTCCCAAATCCTTGTTATCTTATGTAATTCTTTAAATTTTAAAGTTTCCAAAACAAGGAAAGCAACCTGCAAAGTTGTTTACACCACATTCATTAGTGATTGGAGAAATAATGAGGTCCAATCAAGCTCTAAAACCCATCTCTAAGCATGTAAAAATTAGAAAGTGCAAACTGATAAAATCACAAAGCAGATAATTTTTCCATGAGATTAGTAAATAGAGAAATATGATAGTTTAACATGTTGGGTTCGACAAACTAATGAAATTGATAAGTTTGCCAAATGAATAATAATTAAGTAAAAAGCGTAAAAGACCTTAATTTGTACCTTGTTGAAGAAGAAGAGTTGCGTTTCACTACATATGAAACTTGAGATTAGGCAAGTCCTCAACCTCCATGGACTTCAACTGAGGGAACCGAATGGAATATCATTGTAGTTGGTGCCTTCTTTCTCCTTCGGGTTGTTTGAGATTATTTAATCTATTCTACTATTTGGGGGTCCTATCATTGGGTCCAAAATGGGGGGCTCTAAGCGGTTGTCTTGTGGGCCTATGCCTAAGGCCGGCCCTATAATGAGGTCCAACCAAGCCTAGCTAAAACCCATCTCTGCTCATACGCACGAGATTCGAGTCTCAAAAATTGGAGAGCTATGGAAGACATATTGACTCAATCCAATCACCTTTCATCATTCTTCTAAATTCCAATTTTTGTAAGAGCTCTTGGAATTGGATATTCAAACACACTGTGCCATATTTGTTGCACTTAATTTCCATTGCATTTGGTAAATTAACACTACGAAGTACTCCCTCCGTTCCAAATTAATAGTCCATTTCGGTCTCCAATGCATTTTTTAGATTGTTAATATCTTTCAATCTATAATAAATTTTATGTGCAATATGGATCTCATATGATAGATCTCAATTAGTTCAATTATATAAAGTTTTAAAAATTTTTAAAGACATTATAAATTGAAAGATATTAACATTTTAAAAGTCGTATTGGAGACCGAACCAGACTATTAATTTGGAACGGTGGGAGTACTATTGTAAGGTATAAAACTAATCATTTACGAAATCAAAGGCGTATAAATTAATAATATTAATTCTTACATTGCCCTTATTATTATCATGTATGTATGTATGTATGTATGTATGTATGTATGTATGTATCCTACCATATAAGGATTCAATCAAAAGTATTCAAACTTAAACATTAAATAAGTATAACTTACCTATTCCATACACAATAATTATATAATGCCAATGCCCAAAGCAAAGCAAATATCACTACTACATAATCAAAGTTGCTCAAAAGTGACCATATTCTTTGTTGTTTCGTCTCTCCTTGCCTTAAGCAACAATGGCTACACCTCAACCAATTCTCTCTCTCCTGATGGTGCTAATTCCTTCCATTCTGTTTCTTCTCCGTCTGTCCGGTGGTCAATCACTCAAGAGCTGCGGCTTTGATTGGATTTATCAACTCGGGGACTCTTTATCTGATACTGGAAACTTGATACGGAAAATTCCAATTGGAACCGCCTCGCCATATGCTAGACTTCCCTATGGTGAAACTTTCTTCGAGAAAGCCACCGGTCGCTGTTCCAATGGTTTGCTCATGATTGACTATTTTGGTAGGAACCCCGAACTGCTTGGCTTGTCGTTCGTATAATCCACCAAGAACTCACGCCCGTAGGTGAAAAAATATCATTGGACTAAAAGCCAGTTGGCCAATAGCCACCCAACTTAATAAGTGATTTATTGAGCCTATTGGAGATGCTCTTAGCTATTTGTATAATCACCGCTCACAAAATTCCATGACATTCAATTGTTTTAGTATGTCTTCCAACTAATACTTGTCGCCCCTTCCGTTTAGTAAAAATTAGATACACAATGAATATCGATCAACAGAGTTTTTTAATGCATACTCAGACAAGGACCAATTTAAAGTGATCACTGTTCACAAGGGGACTATATAGTCTACAAAAGGCTGAACAGAAATCTATTACTACATAAAATTAAAAAATTATTCAAAAGAAGCCATTTTCACTTGAAAATGAGAAAAACAATGGCGGAAGGGGCTCCGAATATAACGCCCCAAGCAGACCACGAGCCCAGTACCTTGATTTTGATCCACCAGTCACACCACATGGCCCAAAAGCTTAAGCCCAAGATACTAGTAGTAGCCCACAAGGTTTGTTATATACCAAAGATCATCCATGTAAACTTCCGATGTGAGACGGAGTGTTACAATCTCTCCAACTTTATAGCCTTGTGCTCTCGCGAGAGGTTGAGCACTATAATCACTAATACAAATCAAACCAACAACCAAATCAAACCAAACTCCAAAGCCCATATGGTCGTGTACATGGATGGTTCTAATACCATGTTAAAGCATCCAACTCTTGGAGGAGATAATTAATCGATGTGGGACAAATCCTAACACTCCCCCGCACGTGCGACCCCCAACTCGCACGTGGAGAGGTAAACAAAGGATCCATAACACACGGATCACAATAAAACAGAGCGCAACTATGGCACAAATAAAAGGGAAAAGCCTCCGAAAATCTAGCTCTGATACCATCTGTAACGACCCACTCCATCTTTGTACAATATTGTCCGCTTTGGACGCCCAAAGCCCATAGACTTCCCAGTAGGTCACCCATCCCTGGACTCCCCCAGGATGAGCACGCTTAACTGTGAAGTTTTTATGCACTTTGGCCCGCCTTTACGACTTTAAAGGCCTTGTACTGTCGTACAAGTAGGAGGGATCTTTTCATATAAACCATGACTTGCCCCCTCCCGTCCGGACGGAGCCTGTCATCCTGCAGTACCGCCTGCCACCGGAAAGAGGGGTGTCACACCGATGACATTAGAGAGTAAGGGCACTAAAAGAGGAAGAACAAAGCCTACTGGCCGGGAACCATTCATTACATCCGGGGTGTGGCCTATATACAAGTGTGTGTAAGAGAAAGCATAATGATAATTTTTAAAGCAAAAAAGCGTAATCTATCTAAGAAGGATAATGATAAAGCAAATGTACCTTCCCGTTGAATAAAGGTAGTGCATGGATAGTAGAGTTGCCTTCAGTTGTGCCAGCCTTCCCCAATTTGGCACAGAAGCTTTTAAGATTTGGTAGACTGGACAATTCCAAGGAACTCAATTCGCTAAAACATACCTCATTTCTGAGTCCATCTTCATCTATCTCTCCCTCAAATTCAACTATTCCCTCCATGGTTGGACAATCACTCACACGTAGCACTTTCAGATTCTTTAATGGTAAATGCATTTTGGAATGAAACACATGCATCAGTTTCTTGCATTCGGAGACATCCAAATCCGTCAGTTGGTAAAAAAACCCTTGTTCTTCTAAGACTGCTGTTGATTGCTTGTCCCAAATCTCAATTATTTTATTCATCTTTCGAACGCTCAATTTCTTCAACACGGGGAAAATAACCTAAAAAGTAGTTTAACGTAGGAATCATTAGGGACTAGTACTCCATAGGTTACTTCCCAAACATTATCAAACTGCTACACTGCACAATGAATAAATCAGCTCATTGTTTGAGAAAACCTTTACACACAATTTCTTTGTGGCGAATGTTATGACGGGGGACAACGTAAAATAAGTGATTTTTAGAATGCCATGCATTTTCAAAATAGTCATATATGCAACATTGTTTAGGCCCATGTGTGCATTTTACATTTTTTACGCTGATAAAAATCAGATTGATCAACTTCTGTATTTCTAATTGCAATTAATGAAACTACATAAACTTAAGTAACAAGGGTAAAGAGCTTAATTTGTACAAACTGATAAAATCATAAAAAGAGAAAAAATTAAGAATTGATAACTTTACTGAAATTAAATTATGCATGTAAAAACTTGAAACTCCCCTGTCCTTGGGATAAAATTGTATAGTTCTAGCCCCTACTCAGGGATAGATCATAAGAATAATTATATAGTTCTAGCCCCCGCGGAACTTGAAAACGATAGATCACAGAAATCACATGGCAAATGAAAATAGTGCCTGTGAAATAGAAACACAAAAGGCACATAGATATACGTGGCCAGAAAACCTCAATGCGAGGAAAAATCATGGGAGTCACACGTCTTCTCTTTTTCACCGATTAAAAAAAAAGTCTTCTTTCTTCTCTCCTCCTCTCTATTTTTTCGGAAAAATGAATTAAGCCTAATCACATAGCGATTGAGTTTTAATCAAGCCAAACATGAGATGATCTTGAGTAGCTTAAATTTTTTTATACATAATTAGACGAACGAAAGAAGTAGTAGCTTGTTCAAGCGCTTGGTTTGAAACCTTAACGACTTTCAAAAAAAAGTTCAAGCTTGATTTGTTACATACACAAACCAATCTTGAATAAGTTTTTAACAAACAAACACGAGCTCACACTCGAGTAGTTTGATTTCTTTAGCGGTTCTAATTTCCGGAAACTTTAATATTCCAGTTCAGAATTTTTGACATTCTGCATTTCTACTGGTTTTGTTGGTTTACCTTATACGTATGGTGGAATTGGTCTGTGATAACCGTGGAATTACTTTTCAAAATTGTAAAAATAATCCAGACCAAATAGCAATGTAGAGACAAATGTAGTAATTAAATTGGTCTACGGATTCATCGACTCTGCAAAATTTCCGAAGATAGTTTTGGGCCATCTATTAAGTTTACACGATAAACCAATTTGCCTAATAAATTTGGTTAGCTCAATTAATTGAGGATCAACTACTCTTTTTCTAATTGCAATGAAACTACAGGATTAAGTGAAAAGGGTAAAGACCTTAATTTGTACCTTGTTGGTGAACAAAAGTTGCGTTTCTTCACTACATATGAAACTTCTGAGATTAGGCAAATCATCGAGTCTCACTTCCTTTAACTGAGGGAACCGAATGGTATCATTGTTGTTGGTGGCTTCTTTCTCCTTCGGGTTATTTGAGATTATCACCTCCATCTTCCTACATCTCTCTATACGGAGTTCTTGCAGATTCTTTAACTGAGAAAGCATATAGAAGGGTGATACGTACTCCAATTGGTTACAATCAAACACATCAATCTTCATAACTTGGCTGAAGGATTTAGCTTCTTTTTCTGGTCCTGAGAGTGGTTGGTTGTCCCAAATCCTTGTTATCTTATCTAATCTCCAAAAAGTCAATCTTTCCAGGACAGGGAAAGCAACCTGCAAAGTTGTGGTACAAAACATTCATTAGTGATCGAATGAATAATAATGAGGTCCAATCAAGCTAGCTCTAAAACCCATCTCTGCTCATAATTAAGCTCGAGATTCAATCTCAAATTAAACTCTAAGAGCTATAGAAGCATATTGACTCAATCCGACCACCTTTCAGTATTCTAAATTCCAATTTTGGTAAGAGCTCTTGTAAAAATAATCCAGACCAAATAGCAATGTAGAGACAAATGTGGTAATTAAATTGGTCTACGGATTCATCGACTCTGCAAAATTTCCGAAGATAGTTTTGGGCCATCTATTAAGTTTACACGATAAACCAATTTGCCTAATAAATTTGGTTAGCTCAATTAATTGAGGATCAACTACTCTTTTTCTAATTGCAATGAAACTACAGGATTAAGTGAAAAGGGTAAAGACCTTAATTTGTACCTTGTTGGTGAACAAAAGTTGCGTTTCTTCACTACATATGAAACTTCTGAGATTAGGCAAATCATCGAGTCTCACTTCCTTTAACTGAGGGAACCGAATGGTATCATTGTTGTTGGTGGCTTCTTTCTCCTTCGGGTTATTTGAGATTATCACCTCCATCTTCCTACATCTCTCTATACGGAGTTCTTGCAGATTCTTTAACTGAGAAAGCATATAGAAGGGTGATACGTACTCCAATTGGTTACAATCAAACACATCAATCTTCATAACTTGGCTGAAGGATTTAGCTTCTTTTTCTGGTCCTGAGAGTGGTTGGTTGTCCCAAATCCTTGTTATCTTATCTAATCTCGAAAAAGTCAATCTTTCCAGGACAGGGAAAGCAACCTGCAAAGTTGTGAACAAAACATTCATTAGCGATCGAATAATAATGAGGGCCAATCAAGGTAGCTCTAAAACCCATCTCTGCTCATAATTAAGCACGAGATTAAAGTCTCAAATTAAACTCTGAGAGCTATGGAAGACATATTGACACAATCCGATCACCTTTCATCATTTTTTTAAGTTCCAATTTTGGTAAGAGCTCTTGGAATTGGATATTCAGACACATCGTGCCATATTTATTGCACTGAATTTCCAATCAAAAGTTTTCAAACTTAAACATTAAATAAGTATAACTTATGTAATACCCGTCCTAGATATTTAGTATCTTAAACTCATATTTTAATTGAATTATGTGTTTTTGAGGTTAACTCATATTTGGTAGGTATTTAACTAAATGCTATTGGTCGGAGCATAAGTTGGGACGTGGTTCTGCTTGCATATGATAATTTTTCATGTGCCCTTATAACAAAATATCATCGGGATATTAATCATTTCCCATTTCTATCTTGTTTCTGCGGGGAGAGAGAGAGAGAGAGAGAGAGAGAAAGAGAGAGAGAGAGAGAGAATCGGACGGAGAAGAAGAGAGGAAGAGGAGTCAGGATTTGAAGCCGTTTATCTTGAATTAAGGTTTGATTTTGTTAATTCTTGCTTACTTGTTCTTGATTTCATACTTCTCTAGCTTCAATTCATGTCTTAGCTTGGTGTATGCATGCTGATTTGGGTGTGTTTTGAGTTGTTGAGATGGGTTTTTGGGTGAATTTCGTGGGTGTTGTGGCTGCTGTCCAAACCTAGAAAATCTGCAGAACAGGGTCTCGGTTTTTGGGGATTTTCACCTTCTTAAACTCAGAATTTAGTCTGGCTTCCTTCTTATGAAATAAAGTAGACTCGAGGCATGTTCTTTTGCCGCTAGAATCACTCGAAATCGTTAAGAATTCAATTTATAGTGATTTTTAGAAAACTGCTCTGCAATCTGGAAATCTGGGCAGCTTACAGAGTTGCGTCTTTCATCAATTTTTTTATAGTTAAACGATCCTCATGATTATGGATCCTTATGAGTCTAAAAGATTAATAAGTTGGTGATGTTTTGGCGTTGGAATCACTAAAAAGTATAAAGTATTCAATTTTTAATGAATTTTCGAACACAGACTGTTTTGCTGGATATTATGCTTCGCTGCACAGAATTTCTGAGTTTGGAGATGATTTTGACTAGGTTTCTTCATTGTGAAAAATCTGGAAAAAATCAAGGATAAACGTTGGTGTGTGGTAATGGTGTGTACCAAATTTGGGGTTTATTAGATCCGTATTCTAAGTTTGACGGATTTTACAAGTTGGTGTGTCCTTGTTGAGTTTTGTATCTGCTGCACTGGCACATTTTGGAAAAATGGTCAAATCTTTTAGCTCAGGTATCGAGTTAACGCACAGGTTGTTGATTCTGAAACTAGACTCATATGTCTTTCAGAATATGTGAAGGTTGTGGCTTAGTTTGTACCAGATTAAATCAATTTTTGATTTGAAGTTGAAAGACGTGCAGAATATGTGATTTTGGACAGATTTTTGTGTAACTTTGGACAAGCATAACTTTGTCGTCCGGACTCCGTTTTTAATAAATTTTATATCAAAATTCATGTACCAGAGGTGTACTTTCTAATGGTGGTGTTTCATGATTTGGTTTTAAACCTATAAAAAATTATAGGCAGAATACAACGGGCTGGTCGTAGATTTCAAACCAAATGTAGGGGTTATGTGGTGTTTGAGTGTTACGCTTGTTTAGGGACACTCCTAAACCTTTGAGATGGACATGTTATTATGCGTTAAGCATCTTTAATCTATTGTTGGTGTTATAGATTGTTGTTAGGAGCTAGTTTTGACGTTTAAGTGTTCAATAAATTGATATGATTAACTTATGGTTAGGTGTCAAGCCAGTCAATTAAGAGGGGCCGAAACTGTAAGTTTGGCGTACCTCGGTCGATATTAAGGTGAGTGTGTTTGATATGGTTCTTCTCCATATAATACTATTATGGTGGTGGGTATATATCTTGCTAATCGTGGTTAGCTTTCGATATGATTATCTTTAATGAGATATTGTTGTAGCAGTGAGTTGTATAACATGCTATTATGGTTTAGCTTTGATATGTTGTGAATGTGTGCGTGTGAGGCACACTATGTCGTAAGCCATATCGTTCAATGGACGATGGTTGGGAGCATAGACACGAGATTCGGCTATGATGTGCGTGTTAGATGAATATGCATGCTGATGAGTGATGATCAAACCGCCAAAGGTTAGCGTGTGAGGCATACCATGTCATATGTCATGCCGGCTAATTGTTGGTGGATGGGAGCATGGTATGTGGGACACCTTGTCTTGGGTACATGAAATGTGGTAGACGTGCCACTGCATATGATGTGACTACATTTATATTGTTGTGCATTGATTATTATTACTCAGTTGGGTGGATATGTTGGTTATAACTGTTGTATACATTCTAGCGTTTCAGTTACATTGGTGATGTGTATTCATGTTGATATTCCTTTGGGGTATTGTGGTATTATGTTAAGCATTTCTATATCTCACACACTCTGGCTTTCCTTTTTAGTCTGCCAGGTAGCAGGTTGCTTAAAATGGGTCCACTACCGGTCGTCGTGTTGAGGTGTTTTGCTAGCTTTAGGTGGGGTTTTGGTCACGTTGTGGTGGAGTGCTTTAGCTGGTACAGAACTTAGAACTTAATATGTAAGGAGTTGTAGCTAAGGATAGTTAAAGCTTTTAAATTGTACAGATTGTAATTATGTTTGGTCGATGGCTGGCGTTCTATTTGAGGTTAGCCTTAGACGTTGTGGATAGTCAAGTTCGTTGTAGTTGGTTGATGAAGAAGTTGGTTTATTCAAGTTGTAAGTAAGTCGTCGGTGAATGTGTTGAAGTGTAAATTTTTAAAGTAATATAATGCAGATGTTTCTTAGTTGTGCAATGTCATGGTTGGTTGGTCAATACGTTGACTCATTTTTATATTAAGGTGATAAGTCTTCCGCTGAGTGTTTATTTCTGATAGGTTATGAGATGTGGTTTGGTCTTCTGTGTGGAATGCCACGTGGTCGCGCCAACTCGAGCCCACTTTGGGCGCCGTTTGCGGGGCGGGGCGTGACAACTTACGTATTCCCTTCACAACAATTACTTGAATATTCAAGTATTTCAAATCTGTACTAAATAATATAAATTTTCAATGAAGTCTTTTTCTTTTTCTAGAGCCCTAAAATCAGAAATCACTGATGGCCTAACGATCATTCCCTAAATAACAAATTTGTAAAATATACCAAAATTGGAATTTTACTTTGCATGTAAAACCAAAAAAAGTACAAACTGATAAAATCATAAAAAGAGAAAATATTAATAAATGTAATATACTTGCCAAAATCAAAATTGATAAATTTACCGAAATTAAATTATGCATGTAAAAATTTGAAAGTGTGAACTGATAAAATTATAAGAATATTTGTACTTAATGAAAACTTTGTCACGTGAGTAAACATAGTTTATTAACGGAAACAATTTTTTAATGAGATTAGTAAATAGAGAAATATTTTTTTTTATGAGATTAGTTAATAGAGAAATAGGATAGTTTAACATATTGGGTTGATCATCACAAGAAGTGATCATGTAGCTAAAAGTAATATACATGCCGAATTGAGAAATTTCTCAAATATGAAATCAGAGAAAATTGGTAAATTGTCGTATGGGATATTATACATTTGTCCAAATTGATAAATTTACTAGGCAAGGAAAAATGAAAACGTGCGGACTAATAAAATCGTAAAAGTGATAAATATTGCTAAATGAAATATACCTACCAATATGAAAATTTTGCTTAGACTAGTAAACATGAGAAATAATAAATTAACATATGCGGAGATGATATACTTATCTAGACTGAAAATGGCGTTCTTCAACATTGATGATGTTGTTTAGAAGCATTGGGGGAGAGGATGGATTGTCAACGATAGAAATAGTTGATTTCGGCAGTCGGCAACGACCGAAGACTCCGATTGACATAACACTAGTAGCTCCAAATTAAGGTGTAAATGAACAACTTTCAAATGCCCCTTTGTTTTTTTTCCTTTTGTGAAGCACGTTGCCTCACCAACTCACGCACCCCAATCACCAATTTGTCAAATTCCTATGATGGAATTGGAAGAGAAATACCAGTAATGAAATGACCCACTTTCTAAGCCCAACACCATCATTAAGGCCTGGTTTGGCTTAATAAGCCATTTGCCTTTTTAAAAACTTTTTCCTTTATTAATTTCTTTCCTATTTGTTAGTTTTGTAATAAATTTTTGTGGATTATTAATTCATCTCGATGAGAGGAATCGAAAAGTAAAAAATTGTGATTCAAACTCTATTGTTTTCTGAAAAAGTAAAAAAAAAAAAAAAAACCGTCTTTTGAAGATCTTGACTAATATTAAGATTTTAAAGTTAACTACCATTGAATAAATCTCTAGAGACCCCAATTATTTTTATACTGGCGATGAAATTTTTTGACCAATTAAAGAATCGTTACTCGACTAGACTCATTCTGTTTTTTTATTGTACGCCACCATCCAATATGAATGATTGGGCCAGTTTAGCACATAAAAAACACCTAGACCAAGGCCCACAACCAAAAACGCTCTTCACCACATTTGAAACTCAATCCACCTACAGTTTGGCCTCCTTAGTCAATAACAGTCCAGATTAATAAAGATATCAAAAATTAAAAAATTTACTATGCATGAAAAATCAAAAAAATGCGAACTGATAAAATTGTAAAAGTGATGAATATTGCTAAATGCATTATACCTACATACCAAAATAAAATTTTGTTGGATTAGTAAACGTGGAGAATAATCTGTTATACAATTCACGACAGGATTGACATTAATGTGTAACCAAATTTATTAGGGAACTCCGTGGGACTGTGCCCATCAGTAAAAATCATTTCAGGTAGGGGTGATAAACAAGCCAAACAAGCAAGTAGACAACTATCAAGCTTGGTTAAAAAACTTAACGAGCTTCAAAAATATGTATGAACTTAGTTTGTGTAATAACACGACCCGATCGATCTCAAACGAGTTTTAATAAAGTCAAATACAAGCCGACGTCGAGTACTTTTTTTTTTAATACATAATTAGACCACTGAGACAAGTAGTGCCTTGTTCAAACTCAATTTGAAACCTTTACAACTTTCAAAACAAATGTTTAAGCTTGGTTTGTTGGCCAAAATGAACATGAGCTCAACTTCAAGTAGCTTGATCGAGAAACTTTAATATTCCAGTTCGGAAGTTTTTGACGTTCTGTTGGTTTACCTAATACGTATGGTGGAATTGGTTTGTGATAACCATAGGACTACTTTAATATTCCAGTTAAGTTTATTCGATAAACTAATTTGCCTATATTTGGGAATCTCAATTGCGGATCAAGTCTTAATTTTTTAATTGCAATGAAACTACAGCATTATACATGCATGTTTGCCCACTTTTACGTGCTTTCCATGACCATGATTAATTAATTAAGAAAAAAGGATAAAGACCTTATTTTGTACCTTGTTGGAGAACAAGAGTTGTGTTTCATCACTACATATGAAACTTTTGAGATTTGGCAAATCCTCGAGTTGCAGGGTCTTTAACTGACGGAATCGAATGGCATCATTGTTGTTGGCGGCTTCTTTCTCCTGTGGGTTGTTTGAGATTATCACCTCCATCTTCCTACATCTCTCTATATGGAGTTTTTCCAGATTCTCTAACCGAGGAAGCATATAGGAGGGCAATACATACTCCAATTGGTTGCAATAACGTACATCAATCTTCATAAGCTGACAGAAGGATTTATCTTTTTTTTCTAGTTTTGAGAGTGGTTGGTTGTCCCAAATTCTTGTTATCATATCTAAACTCCAAAAAGACAATCTTTCCAGTACAGGAAAGGAACCTACAAAGTTGTGTACAAAACATTCATTAGCAATCGAATAATAATGAGGTCCAATCAAGCTAGCTGTAAAACCCATCTCTGCTCATAATTAAGCACGAGATTCGAGTCTCAAATTAAACTCTGAGAGCTATGGAAGACATATTGACACAATCCGATCACCTTTCATCATTCTTCTAAATTCCAATTTTGGTAAGAGCTCTTAGAATTGGATATTCAGACACATCGTGCAATATTTATTGCACTGAATTTCCAATCAAAAGTTTTCAAATTTAAACATTAAATAAGTATAACTTATGTAATACTCGTCCCGGATATTTAGTATCTTAAACTCAAATTTTAATTGAATTATGTGTTTTTGGGGTTAACTCATATTTGGTAGGTATTTAACTAAATGCCATTGGTCGTAGCATAAGTTGGAACGTGGTTCTGCTTGCATATGATAATTTTTCATGTGCTCTTATATAACGAAATATCATCGGGATATTAATCATTTCCCATTTCTATCTTGTTTCCGGGGGGGGGGGGGGGGGGGGTTGAGGGGGGGGGGGGGAATTGGACGTAGAAGAAGTGAGGAAGAGGAGTTAGGATTTGAAGCCGTTTATCTTGAATTAAGGTTTGATTTTGTTAATTCTTGCTTCCTTGTTCTTGATTTCATACTTCTCTAGCTTCAATTCATGTCTTAGCTTGGTGTATGCATGCTGATTTGGGTGTGTTTTGAGTTGTTGAGATGTGTTTTTGGGTGAATTTCGTGGGTGTTGTGGCTGCTGTCCAAACCTAAAAAATCTACGAAACAGGGTCTCGTTTTTGGGGATTTTCACATTCTTAAACTCAAAATTGAGTCTTGGTTACTTCTTATGAAATAAAGTAGACTTGAGGCTTGTTCTTTAGCCACTGGAATCACTCAAAATCGTTAAGAATTCAATTTATAGTGATTTAGAAAACTGCTCTGCAATCTGGAAATCTGGGCAGCTTACAGAGCTACGTGTTTCATCAATTTTTTTTATAGTTAAGTGATCCTCCTGATTATGGGTCCTTATGAGTCTGAAAGATTAATAAGTTGGTGATGTTTGGGCATTGGAATCACTAAAAAGTATAAAGTATTCGATTTTTAATGAATTTTGAAACACAGACTGTTTTGCTGGATATTGGACTTCGCTGCACAGAATTTCTGAGTTTGAAGGTGATTTTGACTAGGTTTCTTCATTATGAAAAATTTGGGAAAAATCAGGGATAAACGTTGGTGGGTGGTAATGGTGTGTACCAAATTTGAGATTTATTAGATGCGTATTCTAAGTTTGGCGGATTTTACAAGTTGGTGTGTCCCTGCTGAGTTTTGTATTTGCTGCACTGACACATTTTGGGAAAATGGTCATATCTTTTAGCTCGGGTATCGGGTTAACGCACGGGTTGTTGATTCTGAAACTAGACTCGTATGTCTTTCGGAATATATGAAGGTTGTGGCTTAGTTTGTACCAGATTAAATCAGTTTTTGATTTGAAGTTGATAGACGTGCAGAATATGTGATTTTGGACAGATTTTTGTGTAATTTTGGACGAGCATAACTTTGTCGTCCGGACTCCGTTTTTAACAAATTTTATATCAAAATTCATGTACCGGAGGTGTACTTTCTAATGGTGGTGGTTTCATGATTTGGTTTTAAACCTATAAAAAAATTATAGGCAGAATACGACAGGCTGGTCGTAGGTTTCAAACCAAATGTAGGGGTTATGTGGTGTTTGAGTGTTACGCTTGTTTAGGGACACTCCTAAACCTTTGAGATGGACATGCTAGTATGCGTTAAGCATCTTTAATCTATTGTTGGTGTTATAGATTGTTGTTAGGAGTTAGTTTTGACGTTTAAGCGTTCAATAAACTAATATGGTCAACTTGTAGTTAAGTGTCAAGCCAGTCAATTAAGAGGGGCCGAAACTGTAAGTTTGGCATACCTCGGTCGATACAAAGGTGAGTGTGTTTAATATGGTTATTCTCCATATAATACTGTTGTGGTGGTGGGTATATATCTTGCTAATCGTGATTAGCTTTCAATATGATTATCTTTAATGAGACATTGTTGTAGTGGTGAGTTGTATAACATGCTATTGTGGTTTAGCTTTGATATGTTGTGAATGTGTGCGTGTGAGGCACACTATGTCGTAAGTCATATCATTCAATGGACGATGGTTGGGAGCATGGTGTGTGGGACACAGATTCGGTTATGATGTGGGTGTTAGATGAATATGCATGCTGATGGGTGATGATCGAACCGCCGAAGGTTAGTGTGTGAGGCATACCATGTCGTATGCCATGCCGGCTAGTTGTCGGTGGATGGGAGCATGGTATGTGAGACACCTTGTCTTGGGTACATGGGATGTGGCAGACGTGCCACTGCATGTGATGTGACTACATTCATATTGTTGTGCATTGATTATTATTGCTCAGTTGGGTGGATATGTTGGTTATAACTGTTGTATACATTCTAGCGTTTCAGTTACATTGGTAATGTGTATTCATGTTGATATTTATTCGGGTATTGTGGTATTATGTTGAGCATTTCTATATCTCACACACTTTGGCTTTCCTTTTTAGTCTGTGATGCAGGGAGGCATGTCAAAATAGAAGAACGCGCAATAATGACAATCACGCATAAGTATGAACTAGAGGTACTCCCTCTATGAACACATAATAATGAGAAAAATTCTCAATTTTCATTAATTCATTCAAAAACAACTCTATTTTAATGTCACCTTATAACTTATTTTATACTAAAAACCTAAGACCGAAAAGGAATCAGTAAAACAGGAAACTGAATCCTGGTGAATCACTACTTGACTCAATATTACCAAAATCAAAAGATTTGATCTCAATACTAGATAATAAAAGAAAACTTGCCAAAACAAATGGCACTTAAAGCGGAATATTCAAAAATAATTTATAACCAAAATAATAAAACTAAATATCTATTTCTTAAATAATAAACCATTTCAATTCTGCATCAGTCTGCCAGGTAGCAAGTTGCTTAGAGTGGGTCCAATACCGGTCATCGTGTTGAGGTGTTTTGTTAGCGTGAGGTGGGGTTTTGGTCACGTTGTGGTGGAGTGCTTTAGCTAGTGCAGAAGTTAGAACTTAATATGTAAGGAGTTTTAGAACTTAATATGTAAGGAGTTGTAGCTAAGGATAGTTAAAGTTTTTAAATTGTACAGGTTGTAATTATGTTTGGTCGATGGCTGGTGTTCTATTTGAGGTTAGCCTTAGACGTTGTGGCTAAGGATAGGGTATTATACATTTGTCCAAATTGATAAATTTACTAGGCAAGTAAAAATGAAAAAGTGCGGACTAATAAAATCGTAAAAGTGATAAATATTGCTAAATGAAATATACCTAGCATTATGAAAATTTTGCTTAGACTAGTAAACATGAAAAATAATAAATTAACATATGCGGAGATGATATACTTATCTAGACCGAAAATGGCGCTCTTCGACATTGATTATGTTGTTTAGGATCATTGGGGGAGAGGATGGATTGTCAACAATAGAAATAGTTGATTTCGGCAGTCGGCAACGATCGAAGACTCCGATTCACATAGCACTAGTAGCTCCAAATTTAGGTGTAAATGAACAACTTTCAAATGCCCCTTTGTTTTTTTCCCTTTTGTGAAGCACGTTGCCTCACCAACTCACGCACCCCAATCCCCAATTTGTCAAAATCCTATGATGGAATTGGAAGAGAAATACCAGCACTGAAATGACCCACTTTCTAAACCCAACACCATCATTAAGGCCTGGTTTGGCTTAATAAGCCATTTGCCTTTTTAAAACTTTTTCCTTTATTAATTTCTTTCCTATTTGTTAGTTTTGCAATAACTTTTTCCTTTATTAATTTCTTTCCTATTTCTTTCCTATTTGTTAGTTTTGCAATAAATTTTTGGAGGTGGTGTGGCTCCATTATGTTGGGTACGTCAGGCTACAGGTGGTAGTGTCTCTCAGTTACGCATCAAGTCTTTATCCAATTTCAACCAAACTACAGGATCATAGATGTGTGGCCACTTTTATGTGCTTTTCATGGTCATGCATGATCAAGTAAAAAAGGGTAAGGACGTCCTTTGTACCTTGTGGGAGAAGATGCCTTGCGTTTCACTATAGAAACTTTTGAGCTTAGGCAATTCCCAAAGTGTCACGGTCTTTAACCGAGGGAACACAATGATGTCATCGTTGTTCAGAGGTCTGCACAAGGATTCAACTTCTTTTCTGGATTCTGGAAGTGGTTGTTTGTCCTCAATCTCGGTTACCCCAACCATCTCTAAATGTTCTCGAGCAGGGGAAACAATCTGCAAAGTTGTTTACAACATACTCTATAATGATTGAATAACAATGAGGTCCAATCAAGCTCTAAAATCAATTAAAATGAGGATTCGTTCTATTATGTTATAAATATTCGATTGAGATTGAATAACAATGAGGTCCAATTATGAAACTCTCAAATCCATCTCGGCTTAGAAGCACAAAATTCGAGTCTCAAAATATGGAGAGCTATGGAAGACATATTGATTAATTCGATCACCTTTCAATCTTCTAATATCCAGACACATCATATTAATTTTGTTGCAATTTCCAATTTTGCATTTTATTTGATAAACTACTAGAACTCAGAGCCCTATTAGTACCGCAAATATATTGAGCTTGCCTAGAGGCTTGAAGACTAATACTTAAATGGTTATATTGGGAAAAATTATTATATAGAACTCGACAAAGAGTACATGGAGGCGAGACTAAATATAGATCACAGAGATTGAGGTGACGTAAGAGGCCCACAAAAAGAAAGGAAGAAAAAGCGAAAAAATACATTCTATAAAAATTGAATGAGCCTGACGACAAACCGCCCATAACTGAATGGATCTATATGATAATTGGTTACAACTCAGTAATCTTTCATTTCATAACCGTACCCTCTAGTTGCATTTGATAAAAGATTTTCATTCAAATATGTGTCTGAAGTTGTGAAGTACGACTAGATTAAATCAAATGAAAAGGATATTTTAACTTCTCTTTTTTTCAATAAAAATCATAAAATAAATCAAGGTTTCAGCAAACACAACATTTCTAGTTACTCGAAATCCTTAACTAATATTTATCCAGAGCCAAATAAGGAAATTAGAACGAAAAAATGTTTTAACCACATTGCAATGGTCCGTTAACATCCGAATATGACGAGTGCCGCATTGGATTGTATGAGACTTTGGACATAGTTGGAGAAAATTAACGAACCACTTGATAATATCAAAGCACATTTGATCGACGAACATGGTCTCTACAAGGATTAGCTCTTGCTATTCATTGGGTCATTTCCCGCCCATATTTTCCCCAAGTCCCAGTGCAAAATCTAATTGCTATGTAGCAGTGACACACCTAACCGACCCCATAGCCATGTTGGACACGCCGGAGATAGATACACTAATTTAAGTAAACTTAAGCCAAATCTGTCATAATATATATCCGTTAGAAGGGGAAGAAAAGAAGGCATGATCATATATTATTAAACTTTTCTTTTTCTCTTTAACGTAATTACTCTAGTAAACAAGATTTTGTGACTAAATTGGATAAGCTATTGTTCTATGATATTTCACAGCCAAAAATTGAAATTGGGGAATCTGAGTTAGTGACATGAAAGAAACACATAAGCTATATTCCTCAATAAATTCAGAAAGATCGAAGATTGACAGTCACTACACAGAGGAAGTTGCAAAATTAAGGTTGCTCAAAAATAAGTAACAAGAATTAGGCTTCAACCATGTACACTTAACTTACTGCATTGTCCACTATTCAACTTCACTAGCCACCCGGCGTTTTTCAACAACCAAGTTTTTTTTATTTATTTATTTAGGATGGATTCAATCATCGCATCACATAATTTCGTAATATTCAAGTCTTTTTGTATGTTATCCAACTAATAATTGCCAGACCATTCCTTTGAAGAATAAATTAGATAGGCAATGACTATCAATCAACTAGATATTTTCATGCAAACTCGGACAAGATCGAAACAATTTGACATGATCAGCATAATATCTAGTCCTCCATGGATTGAAAAGAAATTCCTAACTGCAAAAAAAGAAAGGGACTTGAAAGACATCGTTCCACTTGAAATGGAGGAAAGAGCTCGGATAACATCAGAGAGTAAGGGTATACTAGAAGAAGAAGAAGAACAGAGCATACTGGGTCATAGAACTAGTACCATTCATTATATTTGTCTGGTGTCCAAGGATGTGTGTGTGTGTGTTTGGCAGCGTGAGAGAGTGGCCTAAGTACCTGTGATAATGTTACCCTCTTCATATGTAAAGCATGGTCTAAAAACCAACAGGAAAAGATTCAAAGTAAGATAGAAGGATAATGATAAAGCAAATGTACCTTTTCATTAAAATGCTGTTGTGGGTGGATAGTTGCAATATCAAAGATACAGTAGATTTAACAATATCAAAGTTCTCAATTTTCTGAAACAACATACCTCATTTCTAACTCCATCTTCATCTCTTTCTCCCTCAAATTTAGCTATTCCCTTCATGGTTCTACACCCTTCTACTTTTAGCTCTTCTAGATTCTTTAACAGTGGATGCATATTGGACGGAAACACGTGCATCAGTTTACTGCAATCTCTGACCTCCAAATTCGTCAGTTGGCAGAAAGACCCTTGTTCTTGCCAGACAACAACTAATTGCTTGTCCCAAATCTTTATTATGCTACCCAGACCAGCAATAGTCAATCTCTTCAAGACAGGAAAAATAACCTACAAAGTAGTTTGATAGACGAATCATTAGGACTTCTCCATGTAAAGGTTGCTCACCAAGCATTATCAAACAACTGCTACACAAAGAATATATAAGTCAGCTAGTTGTTTGAGATCAAAACCATAACATGCACTGTCCTCCAAATAAGAATCTTTCATTTTCAGGGAAATACTAATTAAGTTATACCCCCGCGTTGTGGGTGTGCCCAAATTAAAAAATGTTATGCTTTTTCATGGTGAATGGTATACCATTTCTAGTGAATGTTATGATGGGGGACAACAAAAAATGAGTTATTTTGAAAATGCTATGCCATTTTGAAAAATATTATGCACCATGATTTGCTGAAATGGTATTCATTCTTTTGATAAATGTTGCACTCATTTTATGAAAATAATCTTGTTATGAAATTTGTGCTTATTGTTAACTTTATGCGTTCATATGGTGAAAGTCAAACGGGTACTGAATTCCCAGACAAAGTTGGGGATATATAATTAATTGAGCATTTCCCCTATTTTTTCCTTTCCTTTTTTTTTTTTTGAAATTAGAATCCCACATTTGATTTACATGAACTTTTAAACTAGCATTTGTGGGATTGGTAGTGGCGTAGTCAAAAATCTTTATAAGTGGGGGCACCTTTTAAACACATTTCTACCAACAAGTATTTAAATAAGCAGCGGTAGAATAACAATAAAAAAATTCGTGCTAAAAATAAAATTCCTAACATATTTTAAGAAAGTAACTTAGATAAATTTAAAAAAATCAAATTGCTTGAATTGTCTCAATGGATCAAGTCTAAGAAAAATTCAATACACAATATTAGCAATCTTGCTCCAATTGCTAATAAATGTAATAAATGTTAAAGTATAAAACGCATAGCCTTTGTTTTAGGCACCTTTGAATAGTAAGTGGAGGCCATTTTTTACATTATTAGACATCATTTTTCCATATGTGAAACTAAAAGTTAAGAATGGAATGATATGCCTTAAGGTGATTAAGAGTAAAATTATGAAGTACAAATAAAAAGACAAAATGCAAGAAATAAACTTAAAACATAAAATTTGCTACAATATATCAATAACAAGTCTTTATGGAAAAATAAATACACAAAAGAGAACTTTTTTTTTTTTTTGAAACTTAACAAAGACAATGGGGATGTAAGTTCTATAAGAAAAAAAATTTTGAAAAATTTTGTAATATAAATTGTCATGACCTTTATAATTTGGGCTAAAATTAAAATTATAAAATTATAGTGGTGGTCCCTCTGTCCCTCCACCATTGGGGATTGGATTGCCGTCAATGGGGCACTAAAGCCGACTGCTCAAGTCATTGCTCAATCGAAAATGACAATGATAAAGCTTCAATTACCTGTTCATTGAATAGAGGTTGGGCACGAGTAGAAAAGCTTCCCATGGTTGTTCCCATCTCCTCCTTTTTGGCAAAAAAGCTTATGAGGTTTGGAAGACTTGTCAATTTCAGTTGCTTTAGTTTACTAAACTTCACCTCACCTGTGATTTCATTTTCATCTTTTTGCCCTTCAAATCCAACTATTCCCTCCATGATTTCACAGGATTTTACTTCTAATTTTTCCAGGTGGACAAGTTCTTTTGCGGTGGTTGGGGTGAAGAGATACTTTAACTCAAACTTTTCAATAGTTAACACAGTCAACTTATTGGACAACCGAAAGGGATACACGGTTAACTGAATTCCTTTTAGTAATAGCACTTCAGCTTTGTCCACCAAAGAAATGAACTCATTTCTTAACTGAATCCCTTCAGCTTTCAACATGCATGTTCGAGTAGTACCGAATTTTCCCTCCCAATAACCAAATTTTGAACCCACTGATATCTTAAATCCCTTCAGGTTGGCGAATATTAGGTCATCATTTGGTAGTAGCTTGACATCTGGTATATGGATATGTAAAGTGGTTAATTGCCCGTCATTCAATAACCGCCTTAGGTCCTCGAGGCTCACATTGTCTCTGTTGCTCGTGTCTTGTTGCTCGTCTATTGTGGCCTTCCATTCCGCAAATTCAAATGGAAAGTACAATTCCTCCAGGCCAGTCAAATTGGATATGACACCTCGTGGAATCACCTTGAGTTTGTCACAATCTTCGAGATCTAACACCCGTAAACTAGTCAACTGTCCGATCTCTGGTGGCAATGCCTCAATACTAGAACGCCGAATGCCAAGCACCTTAAGGTTACTCTTCAAGTGCTTAAGTACAGCGATATCTGCCAACTTGCATCCATCCAGATACAGCATCCGAAGCTTTGCCAGTTTTGCAAATGATGATGGGAGTCGCTGCATACGCATTGTTGTAATCTCTAAAACAGAAAGTTGTGTCATCCCATTGAAAAAATTGTCTGGAAACTCAACATCTGAAATTTTGCTATTCTCAACAATTAATGTGTGGAGTTGTGGATACACCAACCCACTGGGAAGCCTTTTAATATCTTTGAAAGCTAATGAGATTGCTGAGTACGATGGCGCATTCGTGGGAATCAGTGGCCATTGAGGCGCACCATGATCTATGAGAAACGCTTCATCCTGATCTCCTGCAATTGAGATACCCACATCTCTTATGACATCATGAATTCTAACAACATTTTCATGACTGCCGGTTGTCAACAAAGAAGCTGATTTGAGGTCATCAACCACTGTATGCACGGCATTTCTTGCTTCATCAAGTGTAAATGGATTTTGAGCAAGCAAACTCCTAGCGATGCAAAGTCTCGTCAATTCATCAATCGGAATCTCAGCATCCTCATGAAATAAACAACAGAGTAAGAAACAGGATTGTGCATCTGAACGGGATTGTGCATCCGAGGACCGCGAATGGGATTGTGCATCCGGGGACCGTAACATATCGTAGCTCACATATAAGGAGGCCAAAACACTTGGGTCAACACCTTCAATTTGTGTGAACATGTGCCTCTCCAGCTTAACCAAAGCGTTCCTCCATGTGCTGCATGGCTTATCTTCCAATGCGGCTCCAATAGCATTTATGGCGACCGGCAAACCTTTGCATTTTCTACACACTTCTTGTGCTAGGGAATCTATTTCTGGCTGAGACTCGATAGTTTTTCCCACCTTCTTCTTGAATAGGTCCATTGCTTCTGCCTCCGATAGCACTCCAATTCGAAAATTTCTATCGGCTTTCATTGTGGTTCTTAACAAATCTTCCTTTCGAGATGTTAACACAACTTTGCAACTTTTTTTTTTATCTGTGCAAGGAATACCTATTTCCTTTAGATCCACTTTTTCCCATGTATCATCCAATATGATGAGATATTTATCCCCGTTTGTGAGTTTGTTCCATAATTCAGTTGCTCTTCCCAGTTGATCATTCGCCTCGGCCTTGAATTTGAAATTTAAGCTGGCAGCCAATCTTGACTGTACTTCCTTCACATTGAGATCCCTAGAGACAACTGCCATTGCAACTTGCTTAAAAATTCCATCTTTTCGCATTTGTTCGGCCACCTCCTTGACTAATGTGGTCTTACCGACCCCACCTAGGCCAAATACACCAATCATGTTAGCGTTTGAATCTCTTAATGCATCCATAATATCCTTGAAAATTGATGCTCTAGAATCAAAGTTAACATAATTCTTGTCAGATAGAGATTCAAGTTCTGGAGGACGCGGCCTAGGGTGGGAAATTTGATGATTAAAATTGTGGTATTTAATGATGAGTCCATCAGCACCCTCTATCTTCTCTTCTGCTTGTTTGCTAAATTTGTACTGCCACGTGATGTCAGGACTTGGGCATTCAGTGGAACATATGTTGGTACTTTCCCTGATAAATTGCTCAATATCATCTAGCAAACTGTCTGCGTCTGTTTGCCAGCGCGAAACATTATCCTCAATCTCGTCACCGCGACCATTGGCCTCGCTAACTTCTCTTGTGATTGTTTCCCTACAATCGCCAAGATCTCTCTGTTTATCTATCAGCTTCTGGAGGTTTTCCTTGTAGTGACTCCTAGGGTGGGAAATTTGATGATTAAAATCGTTGTATTTCACAATGAGTTCATCAGCACCCGCCATCTTCTCTTCTGCCTGTTTGCTAAATTTGTACCGCCACACGATGTTAGGACATGAGCATGCAATACAAGATATGTTGGCCTTAGTAGTACTTTCCCCGATAAGTTGCTCAATATCATCTTTCAAACTCTCTGCGTCCGTTCGCCAGTGCCGAACATTAACCTCAATCTCGTCACCGCGACCAATGGCCTCATTAACTTTTCTTGTGATTGTTTCCATACAACCGCCAAGATCTCTCAATTTAACTTGCAGCTTCTGGAGGTTCTTCGTGTAGTGAAGAACATATTTCCCTGCTTTGATCGCTTCATCAAAGGCTAGACCTCCCAACTTCTCAATTATGCATTGAGGAGTACACATTTTCAGCCAGGGGTTATTTCGTCTGATATTCCCAAAAGATGTTTAAGTGATGGCGATGCGATTCAAATTTGACAAGATAAAGGTCTTTGTATCTGCAGCAAAGAAGAAAATAAATTAGAAAAAAAGGAAGATAAGAGCAATAACATATCACTAGCTAATTAACGAAAATACTTTCTTTCGACAACTCAAAGAGAGAGTAGAATATTCAACCTCTAGCTTTTCAAATTATTATTTTTTCCTGGACACAATAGTTTCCCTACATTACGCCTCCACTCTGCACGTCTCTGCAGGTTTATTTTGATGGGAAATAGAGAGACTCTCAACTTCACTCAATACACAAACAACTTAATTTCTGAAAAATACCTACACACTCAAAACAATAGAATATTCAACTCACTCACACATACAACAAAGGTGGAGGGGCGAACCCCCTCGGGGATACCACTGCTCTCTCTCTCTCTCTCTCCACAAAGAATTCAATTTCCCAACTGCTCATTTTAATGACCGAGCAATGCAGCCAGACTTGGCCCCTGTCCATTTAGTTTTGCCACCTTCTTTGCCCCTCACCATACACACAAGAATGGCCCACTACCAAATCAAGCTCATCATTTCCAACATTCTGTAATATGTAAGATAAAGGGGAGAAAGGGAGACACACATAGCTTACTTTTGCTGATCAAATGAAAAAAATACTAGTAAGAATAAAATGGAACTTAGGTGTTGTTCCCCTAAGCATTTTTTGGGCTTTTTGGGTTTTTTCTTCTTTTGTCCTTATTTAATTTTTTTTTTGTGTTTGTTAGTTTTGCGCCTCACTATTTTGCATTTTTTGATTCATCTTGTCAAAACGAATCAAAAGAAATAAAAAATTATGACTTTTACCCATATATTTTGGGAATTAACCACTTTTAGCAACAACAAAAAAAGTCAAGAAAGTTAGTTTTTTTGGCTTAAAATTAGATATTCTCAAAAATATTTGGTTAAGATTTCTCTCGTCGACATGAATCAATAATCCACAAAAATTTTGCACAAAACTAATGAATGCGAATTGTTTTTTGAATCAGGACAAAATTTTCAAAAAATGCTAAAAGTTAAGAGGAATGGGGTCTTATTAATAATACATAAGTGGCAATTCTGTTGGGTAGTGTGAAGAACTGAGTTTTTCTAAATTTGCTGAAAAATTGGTTCGGGCAAGATTGGAATTGGGCCGGGTGAAAAGGGAAGCTCACCTGGGCGGGATTGAAAGTCGCCCGGGCAGTTTTGTAGCATAGACAGGTTTCTTGCTCTCTGAATATTTTGCACGGCCGTCGTGACTTCCGCTCGGGCGGCCGTACGTATAACAAACCTGTATTTAAACCCATAAACAGGTTTTTTAGGATTAGAACTTCATATTCTTTGAGAGAAAAAATTGTTGTACTTGTAGAGAGACTCAGAGAGTTTCCTCCATTGATATTCTACTGAATTGGTGTGGCTCTCGAAGAATAGGCAAGTTGTCAAATCTTGTATATCTATGTGTTCTCTCTCTCTATCTCTATTTCTCTAGTTTGTTTTTCTGCGATTCATAGCATTCAAGATCCTGAGAGTTTGTGTGTTGGTGAGTTTGAGCCTATAATTCAATCGGTTTTAAGCCCAACAGATTCTTTTGTTTTTTGAATGGTGAAGAAAATTTCATTAATGATAAAAGTCAAAGATGATTGGTTCTTCGTTCCGATTGTTGGTTCTTCGTTCCTATATATTCTTGGTATCTTAGTGGGATTTGGTTATGTTATGTAAAGTTAAGAAGTGGTCAATACGAAAACCTGTCTATGAAAATACCCTATGGATATGCTGATCGATGTTTATTATGATATGAATAATAATAAGCATGATCAAGATTCCCGTGTTTCATTGTGCATAGATATTATATTAAAAAACTCAATCCAATAAAAAAAAATCCTCTGTCGACCGGTTGGGAGTAGTTGATTGTTTTTTTTTTGCTCGGCGAGTAGTTGATTGTTGAAAGTGTGGGATATTTAATCGTCATCGTAGTCGTTGTAGTTAAGTTTTGTTATTGTGTGGGTAAACTTGTGAGATTAGAGTTGTTATTGTGTGTATCAAAAATTTATACGCCTAGTTATTTACTTAAACCTTTATTTGTACCCAACACTATTACTAATGTTGAAAACAGTAACACTTTTGGCAACTTTACAAGTTGCAAAAAAGAAGTAGACCAAAAAAAGACAACTAAAAAACTAGAAGTGGGATAAAACGGTGTGCTCTTAATGCACACCAACTAAAAGGATAAAACGCACGGAACAGAGGTTAAACTTTCAAGAAGACTTCACCCATGATCGGTAAACATAGATCGATCAATGCTTCGCCCACAGCAGTGTGGAGAATTCACCCATGGTGAAGATAGATCGAACAGCTGCAAGATTACGCTGAAGAAGACCAACAGGAGTGTAGACACCTCAATCCGGACCTCTAAGGTTCTTTAAATTTCTTGATAATGTAATAAAGGAAACGATACTTTCGAAAGCTTGAATAAGGACTCCCACAATTCAAAAGCCCAATAAAAATCCAAAAGCCCAAAAAGGCTTAGGACTGAACCTAAAACACCGCACAAGACGCTTCTACACCGCACGGTATAATGAAATTCATTACACCGCATGACATTTTGGAAAAAGTTTTGACGGGCTCAGAAAGCTGTCGGTCATGCTCACTTAAGCCACAGCTCAAAGTCAGTTTGGCAGAGAATAATGGCTGGCCCAGAAGATGCCTCCCCTATTTGCATTGATAATCATTGGCCTTTACCTATAAATACACCCCTCCTCTTAAGAAAAAAAGAGGACTCGACACACACTTCATATTTCTTGGCCTGGCCCTTGATCCTTGAAATTTCCCTTTCTACACCCACTTTTTCCTAAAAGCCTTGAGGAAGTTATCACTAACATTCTCTAGGTATCTCTCTCTCTCTCTCTCTCTCTCTCTCTCTCTCTCTCTCTCTCTCTCTCTCTCTCTCTCTCTCTCTCTCTCTCTCTCTCTCTCTCTCTCTCTCTCTCTCTCTCTATATATATATATATATATATATATATCAAACATTCCCTCATTCTGTTCTTTCAAAGCTTAGTATTCTACTAGCTTTGAAACCCCACCACTCTAAAGTTCTAAATCCACAATCATTTTACATTCATCCACACTCATTCATCCTCGTTCAAGCTCAAAGTCGAAGGTAAAAGCAAGTTTCCTTGGGCCAAGCTTAGTCTTGGCCCTGGGGGACTTTCTGCAGTCACACTTGACCCTTTTGGTTAAGAACTGACTCAAAAACTATTTTCGAAAACTAAAACCAACTACTATATTGGACCCACTACACCATACTGTGTCATTGCACACCACACGATGTAGTGTATAACCTCGTACGGCATTTTAAAAGTCTATTGTTCAGTTATTTCGACCGTCTTGATCATACCTACTTATTGTTAGGTCTGCTATTATTGCTTAGATGCTACTGCAAGTGTGTTTTTGAAGGAGACCGCATTTAAAAGCCATGATTTATTTTTCAAAAGAAGCTTTCTTGATCATCCTAAAGGATCTAGTGCATCAAAAAGGTTTTATAATCTCTTCTTCAGTCAGAACAATAAGAAAGCTACTTTGAGTTAATGGTTTGGTGGTGTGATGTCATTCTGAAACATGCTAGGAGCTATATTGTACGGTGTTCTGAAGAATATCGTACGGGGTAGCCAAATGTACCGTGCGAGGAACTAAACTATGATGACAGGCCTGATAGTGAGTAGGTACACCGCATGGTTTATCAAGACATCGTGCGTGATATCTTGGTAAACCGCGCAGTGTTGTGAGTGTGAGGACAGTTTTGATGTCATCTTGTTACTTCATTTCCACACATCATCTATTTTCATCCCTTGTACAGCAAGCATCACAAGTACACCAATGTGAAATATTCAATCTCATATCCCTTCCCATTTGCTTGTTTATTAAGAGTTTAATTTTCCAAATGATATTGAAAGTTTTCCCCTTTGAAAATGCCAAGTAGAGACTGGTTCTTACCAAGCGAGTAGGGTACTTTTTCAACAAAACCTTCCCCATTCGTAACGTGGCCCTTGAACCCAAAGTCTCAACGTTTTCGCTAGGCCAAAAGCTTTTTTCGTTCAAACAAAACTCTCGGTTTTCTTAGATCATCCATCTCAAATATCCGGGTGGCGACTCTCAAGTGCACCTATTATGGCCTAGCATTTTTATTTATTTATTATTTAATTATACTGGTCATTTATTAATTGGGAGTTTTTATAAAATTCCTTTTTAGGCTGCATGTTCTACGAGCTTTGGTCTTGTTGTTCATGGCCGGTCATTTCTCATTTTGGGGTGTAACAGCACCGGTCGGGGAGCCCACAAGGAGTCAAATGTTGTTCCCATCTCTTCTTCTTTTTCCCTCTTTCCCCTCCATTTCCTTTTTTTGTTTTTCCACTGGTGTGGTCCGCGGCACATACTGCCAAAAAACCGACGAGAAGGCCGAAACGCACCGATACCATTCAGTACTGGCGGTTTACAACAAAAAGTTCGACAAAATGGAATTGCACCTCTGATGTACCAGAATCTCTCCAAAACGGTATGTATCGACTTGTATGGAACGATATTCACACCCTTGCATTGGAGTGAATATGAAGGTTTACCAACTTCATTAGTAGTAGTTATAGGGTTAATTCTTAATTTATTTGCTAGTAAAAAAGTTAAGACTCTAACTTTTAGGGATAACTTACAGGCGTGTTTTGAAATGACAAGAGAAATGTAAATGCAAGATTATGTGGTGATAAATTTGGGTTGGTGCATAGAGTTAGTCTTCAAGATCTGATAGAGATTTGAGGTTTTTTAGGTGGTGATGTGTATTATATGTTTTTGTATTTATGATAAGTAGATGGGTATTATATGTTGTATTGGGAAGTGAGACTAAGGGCTAAGTAGTTTTTTTTTTGTTGAAAGGCACATTTTTTTTTATTAATTTCTAAAATTGTTACAAAGATAAGCTGGCTAAGTAGTTCGATTATTAGCTATGAAGACATTATTAATTATTGAGATTTGGTTATTGATAAAGGCTGTAGATCTGTGTATATTAGTAGATCTGTGTATATCAGTACCCGTCTTGAACTTTGCTTTAGCTGATTAGTTTAGATTGTATTTATTGTAGAATTCTAGTTTTGCCACCATGTGGTTGAATATATGAAATAGACTATGAAATTTGGGACTTGTTTGTTACATAAAAATTTAAAATTATAATATGAATTCGATAATTTGTTTGGACTCTCGTGACTACTGATTTAAGAATGGTTCAACGGATCTATTTGGAGGGTATGTGGTAAGAAATGTGGTTGATTATTAAATTGATCAATAACAAGAGGTGATATGTTGGGCCGTAGGACTTGCGATATTGTGATAAATATCCATATATATGGGGATTATGGAGTTGGATAGTAGAACTTTGGGTTTTTCAGGTTGTACAACTAGTCAAACCAAAACTCCGAAGGAGTTGCGCAGCCACACCAGTCACAGCCCCTCCACTAACTTTAGGTTACTCATTCGATGGGAAATCGAACCGCAGACCTTGAGAAATACTCCTAATACCCGGGCATCAGCCCTAATTACCGGGGGGACTTAGTTAAAACTAGAGTCGCGATGTGGATGAAGGAGAAATTCGACATCAAAATCTACACCGTGGAGGATTTTAAGGTTTTTTTGGATGGTATTAGAAAAGTGAGATTGTAACTTAGTTTTGAGGTGTTATCGAACTTTCGGTTGGATTCGTTTTTTATTTTCTCTTTGTGCATCCTAGCTTCTTGAGATAAGTTGCTTTTCCCTCGACGTACCCTTTTGAATTTTATAAAATGTTTCGTTTGCCGAGCAAAAAAATTACCGGGGCAACTCGTGGGTGTGGATAGATGTCGAATACTTTGAGCTTGGCTTACTTGGTTCGGGCTAGAATTATTTTGGATTGTTTCCATGACTGCTAATTTTACGTACATTATCTGATGACTTGGTTAATTATCTTGTCTTCTATTTTCAGATAGTTCTTTTAGGTGAACCTTGATTCACTTGAACATAATTTCGGAGACATATTTGTTGGTTTGCCGTTGGACCGGGGGGTGCGGGGGTGTAAACACATTGCACATTGGGAGACTGTATTAAATTGATTATATTGTGTTATCTATATAATATGGGAGGGATGTTTTCAAATTCGTATATTTTGGACCCTAGAATCGGTACATATTTTTTCAACGGCTAAGATTTGTGAGTAGTATTCCTAGAGAAATATTTGGAAAGAATTAATGAAAGAAAACCTAAAAAATACTAATTCCGATAAAAAAAAGAAAACCTAAATGGTATTTGATTTAGCCCTTCTAAAAATCAATTCGTATATATCTCCAAACCAATCCATAGGTAATCCCATGATTTATGGGATCGGTTACTTTCGGGCATGTATTGTCAGTTATAAGCTGAAAAGGAAACCTTAGGGCTATTTGACTTAGCCTTCTTAAATTCATTACTTACATATCACTTGGGATATATACAAAACTGTATGCATGCAATATATACAAAATTCTTCAGAAATGGTTTGAATTTTGAATTCCAATACCTAGTTTAGAGTAACCCAAAAAATCCTATTACTAATTAATCCCATGATTTATGGGATCGTTTATGTTTTCCAAAAACAATTCTCCCTCCTCCCCTTTATCTCTCACAGTCTCATGAAGAAAGCACGAGATTTATCCATGAGTATGTCCTTTATTCATATTAGGTATGTTCTTTACTCCAATACAATTCCTAAGTCAATTACTCCTTTTTGTATTTTTTTCCCTCTCTGTTTTTATTTTCCCAGTGCAATACCAATGGTTCAATGCTGGAATATGAAATATATGTTTCTATTTGGATTTAGAGGTTCAAACGTAGAAAGAAATGAGATTTATCCATGAGTATGTTCTTTACTCATATTGGATTTCTTTTGGCAAAAATTGGGACAAAAAAATATGAGTGTGAGAATAGTTTCGGGTCTCTTACATTTTTTTTTTTTTTTTTTGACAATCTTGGGGTCTATTACGTTAATCCTAACTTAATTTGTTATTTTCTTCTACCTTCTTCTTTCTTTCTAATATTTTAATGTAGGAAAGATCAGCAAAAATATATTTAGAGAAATTTGGCGTTGAGCTTAAACTCGAGGTACTACTAATGTTTATGAATACTATTTTGCTACAGTTACATGCCTAGGGATTGGCACCAACATGGATTATTTTAAAGTGCAAGTTAATCGTGCTTTTGTCAAATCTTTTTTACTCCATGAAACAGTGACCTTTTTATTTTAATCTTTTCCATTATATAGATGTCATGAAGTGTTCTTTTGAAAGCTATAACTTTATCACATTTCAATACTGAAAGGGGCAACCCATGAATTTGTTGGCAGGTAGCCAAGGAAGTTGGAGGAAAGGAACCACTCCGAGAAGTGGTAATTTTGGGGTGTAGTGGTAGATTCAGGTGGAGTAAAATTGTGGGAGAAATTTTAACGTAGTTCGTAGCTTCCACGACTATAAGAATTGAAGTGAATATATGGTTCTATTTATCTGTATAGATATTCTATTGTTTTCTTTCGGTGTACACCTGTAGGCATGTAAAATTTGTGTGTTCAACAACCCCCAATGCATGATTCTCTCTCTATCTCCTCTTTTGTTTAATCTGTTTTTTTTTTTTTTTTTACAGTTGAGTAAATTAAAAGGGTTTGATTTTTTTGGGTTAAATGGACGGAGATTGCCCGATCTATTTTTTTAAATTTGTAATCTAAACAGTTTAACTTAGTTGATATTGTACCAGCTACTAACAGTGAGCCGCAAATTTGTTAAATAAAATGTATTCCAATTGCCTGTTTAAAAACACATGCAAATATTCACAAAATTAAAATAATTATGTGTTGGGTGATTTATGGATTTTGAAAATTTGTGTAAAACTTGAATATTATTTGCACCTCGATTTGTCCTGCACATATACCAAAGTTTAGTTTGTTCCTACCCATTTTTTTCAACATGTCCTCATTTTGCTCATTGTTCGACCGGTAGCTTTAGTTGCTTTCAAAATATGCTGCATCGTGTCTTCAGGCACGGGTATTCGCTAGTATATATACACACACACACACAAAACTTCAAGTAAGGGCGCCCTTATAGTATTAAGTTAAGGACTTCCCTTTCCCGACCAATTTGCGATGATCTGAGCCGCTCAATATGTTCAAAACGTAATTTTAAGGGTAAATGCGAGAAAATAACAAAAAAAAAGACCAGAAAGGGTTTGATCCGAGCAGTTTTTTTTTGTATTTTATCTAACGGTTCAAATAAAAACTGCTCAAATCAAGCCCTTCCCGGTCCTTTTTTTTTTTGCTAATTTCTCACAAATATTCTTAAAATCACGTTCTGAACACATTGAACGGCTCAGATCATCGAAATTAGATTGGAAAAGATGAGAAAAAGAGACGTCCGCATTTTATTTAAAATGAGGGCGCCCTTACCAACAGGGCGCCCTTAATGAGGGCGTCTTTATTTTCGTTATTTGCAAACTTCTGGTGTCAGCCGTTGAATCATGATTTCATTGGTCCGGATCTGCGAAAGGTTTATGACCGGTCACAATTATCTTTTCATTGAAAAATTTTTATTAAAATCTGGACCATTGAAATCACGATCAAATGGCTATCAGCGACGTCCGCAAATAACAAAATAAGGGCGCCCTAATTAGAAGTGCCCTATATATTATATATATAGTGTGTGTGTGTGTATAATAATAATAATAATAATAAGCTAGCTCAATATTTGAATCTTATATACGTAAAATTATAAATCTAGACCCTTCATTTCTAAATCCTACGGTTCGCAAGTGTTAAGCATTTTTCTAAATCTAGACCATCCATGTTTTGTTACCAACGGCTAGGATTAATTTCCCAAACAATTACTTATCTAAAAGGAATGATTTTGGACTCACTTTGTTATAGAAGTAAAATTTATATATGGTAGTCGACGGAACCATATTGATTTTATATATTACTCGATTTGAACTCTTTTGCGTCCATCTTTTTTTTTTCTTAGGGGAAAAGATCGAAATGGTCCCTGTAGTTAAATGTTTGTGTCAACTTGGTCCCTGTAGTCATAATTGGCTCGATTTATACTCTCTACTTTTCAATTTGTTCCAATTTGGTCCAATTGTTAACTGTCGTTAGTCCGCCGTTAGTCCTTTTAAATAAAGACAAAAATAAACTAATAAAGACAAAACTAAACCAATAAGCCAATTTTTTTGTCTTTATTCAAAAAAATTGGATTTTGATGGTAATTTTTTACTTTTTAGGTTCCTTTTGCCATGACAAAGTAATAATCCAAAAAAAATTGACAAAAAACTAACAAATACCAAAAAAATTGAATAAGGATTAAAAAATAAGCCACTTGGCTTATTTAACCTAACAACTCCTGAGTTTATGTAATATTTTGACTTTTAGACATGGTTTTTTATCATGTTGTGACTTTTAGACATAGTTCTATATGCATTTTCAAAACTATGCAGAAAAATAAGGCATCTAATATTTGTTCACAAGTTAAATAGGTAGAAAATACGTACCAGTGGTTATGTTGCCTCATGGCTGATCATGAAAATGTTGAATTAGAGGGCAACTTTTTGGAGAAAACTATAGCCAAATTTTCTTCTCAGGTGCCTCCTTATCAATGGAGAATGGAAGAATGAGCTGTGTTTCGGTTTAGAAGTATATTAGGTAGGCCTGGCTTGTGCAAAGAACCTGTCCACCCGTGGACCCGACCAGACCCAAAGGGTCTCGGGCGGGGTCGAATATGTGCTTCGGACAGGTACGGGAATTAGATTTTGGTTCGGAGTCCGGGTTGGTGCGTTTCTTACTTGACCCGACCAATTCATAAAGATTAATTTGGTTTTTAGTCGGACCTGACCCGATCCGACGTAAAGAATCGGGATCGCGGACGGTTCTTACCCCTTTTCGGTTCGGTTTGCGGGCCTAAAACATTTGTTACCCGCCATGTCGGGTTGGGTTCGGGGGTCAAACCCGACTGCTCGACCCATGCACACCCTCATATTAGGGCAAGAAGAGAATGAGAGAATTACTGTTTTAACTCCCAAAAGGGGCCATTTGATTTTGCTGTCAAAGGACTAACGGCGGTTAGTAATTGGATCAAGTTGGAACAAAATGGAAAGTATAGAGTGTAAATCGAGCCAATTACAACTACAGGAACCAAGTTAACACAAACACTTAACTATAGGGACCATGTCAGTTTTTTAACATCAATCGACCTTCCATTGATAATAGCAGCCTTCCCTCGCTGCCATATTCAGGAAAATGTTTTAACAAAAACAGAGAATAAGGAAGCTACCTCGCGCATGAAGCCCTTTTTTAACTTTCCATGGGAACTTTTTCCCAATAGATTTTGGAAAATTGCACTCCGTTGTTGATTTGTTAAGCTCCTGATTTGAGGTGGATAGAAGAATTTTCCATAGGATCATATAACGTGAAAGGAAATAGAGAACGTGAAGAGGGAAAGCAGAGGTAAACTTGATTGTGAGGAGAGTAGGAGAAGAATTTGTGGGAAAGAAAATTAGCAGCTAGAATATATATATGTATTCAAGATATTATGTTTTTGTGCTTGGCAAGCTTGTATCCACTACTCACCAACTTATCTTTGAATCTCATCGGCGGCAAATCTGTGAGGCCGTAATGACGGTGCACGGTGGTGCTGCCTGAGGTGGACCAGATGGGGCATGTTGAGGGCTGCTTTGCAGTGACGCTGACGGAGGAAAAGGTGGTTTTGCATTTTTGTTGTTTTTGCAGGGGTAGTTTTGGGTTGCTATGGCCTATGAGGCCGATTTAAGGGATATTTGGGGTTGTTTTGGAGGTCAGAGCTGATTAAGGAGTTTTTGTGAGGTCGATTTTGGGGTTTGTTTCAGGGGTGATTGGGGGTCTAATTTTGGGATGTGAGGCTGATTTAGCGGTATGTGGGGCTAATTAAGAGGTTTTTGGGGGCTGGGTTTTTCTGGTTGATTTGGGGGTTTTTGTGAGGTTTATTTGGAGTTTGATTTAGGAGAAAAACTTTGTTATGGAGGCTCCGTAAACTAAGTTTTACGAAGTTCGTCCAAAAGTCTTTTGGACGATCCGGATTGAAAACCAATTTTCATGGTCAAAAATATTGTTTACCGATCAAAATTTGAAAACATATCTCAACTATTGATTGTCAAGATGAACGGATGAGATTATGCGGAACCGTTCCGTGAATAAGTTTCTCTCATAATTTAGGGGTTACATGGGGCTGTTTTGGGGGCTGGTTAAGGGGCACTTTGAGGCTGATTGAGTGCCGCTGTGGGGGCTGATTATGTGATGTCTAGGGGTTGTTTAGTGGCAGTAGTAGGTGCTGATCGTGTGAGAACAATGATGGCCGCATTGGGCTGTTTGGGTGGTGTTCTCTCTCTTTCGCTTTCTCTATTTTTCTAGTTTGTTTTTCTGTGATTCATAGCATCCAAGATCTTGAGAGTTTGTGTGTTTGGTAAGTTTGCACTTTCGTCTTCAATCCGAACAAGTTAATGGTTTGATTCTTTAAACCTTGCAATTAATTTATACCGTAGAGTTACCTTCTTTTTCCTTTTCTGTTTAGGGGGCACGCACTTGTATAAAACAAAGAGCTGTTTATAACATGCATGTACGTAAAATCAAATGAAACCGAGACCGCGTTGAAGGCATACCTTTTCCCAGTTCTCCGACCAAGCTAGGATGTCTTAGTACTCTAGGCCTCCGGTGCACTACGCACCTCTTGTCGCAAGCATAAAATGAATAGGAAACTCGAGTTTTGAATGGTAGAGAGTGAGATGATCGTTGAATGAGAAGTTGTAAACAAAATTTTATATTTCGTCACCGCACTTGATGATCATAATGCCCACTAATTCTGAGAAAGAAACTCAAAATAATGAATTATCTATGGGGACTATGGACAGTATAAATCAACAAAAAAATGATTAAAATTGACGGTATATTATCACCTAATAAAATGTATTTGAATTAATGATGATAAATTTATCATGCACACTGAAATGATAAATTTATCATCAATTCAACAAAAAGATGGTAAATTAATGGTTAGTAATCAAGAAAGAGGAAATTAGAGGCAGCAAAAGTGAACGATTGGAACACTTGGAATCCTTCCACTTGGAGTATATTTTAAACTCATCGACCAAGTACTTACCCTCTTATTCCTTTTCCCTCTTCCTCCTAACTTACCATCTTATTCCTTATGTGTCTACGCTAATACAGTCCAGTATAAAAACAAAGAGAGTTGTTTATAACTGCATAAATTCATAAGCAGAAGAGGACTTAGTTTCTCGGTGCGTAGTCCCAAATCCGTGGAATTTGTCCAAACGGAAATCCATTCTGGATGATCTAAACTGTTCATATTGTGGGGCTCATCAAGTAGAAACCAAAAAAAATTCAAGTGGATCAAACACCTCTAAGGTCCACTGGATCCGAACACTGTAGTTTTGCAAAAAATTGTTAGACCTTTTTTTTTCTCCTACATAAAAGTGTTTTGATGAAGCGGTTGCCGATTTTCGATCAACTTGAATTTTTTACATTGACGGAGCATATTCAATGAACCCTATAATACGAACGCGCAACTCGAATCATCGAGATGAAAACTGATTGTGAGCATGCTGCACCAAGCAGTCCCAATTGCAGAGAAGCTGAGTCCATCAAGTAACATTGAAAATTCACCTAAAAACATAAAATAACGCCAAGGATGCTTGAAGGAATACCTCGTTCTTGGTCACCAACCAAGCTAAGATGTCTCAGCTGGTACATGACGCCTCTGGTTCACCACACACCTTTTGTCGCAAGCCGAATGAAGGCAAAGCTATGAGCCGAATAAGAATACGAAACTACATGTTTGAATGAAAACATTGATTTAGTTACAATTGAATAACCACATTAAAAATAATGACACAAGTTAGTTTTGAAAACCAAACCTAATAAAAAATAATGTTAGACGTCGGTATCTTCAGAAGTTGACTTCTGGCCAGTTAAACATGGTTTGATAATTTAACAACTTGATTCATGACTCTGACATGAATTCCAGCCTCCAAAACTAGTACATAATGAGCGGTTGGCCTCATGATTAAGGATTGAGATTTAAGAGTTTGTTCCTTCAAGATCTTTCTTTACCTCTAATGTGTTACGTGGCCAAATGATATGGACTTTGCCCTAATTTAGTGGACAATAAGATCGATCCTCTAAAAATTAGTTGAAGTGCGCTTAACTCTATCCCTAGTTATCAAATGTATAGCTATATGTACATATACACCAGCCTTCTCCTAAGGAATCCCTTATATACAGGGGCGGAGCTAGAAATTCTTGACAGTGGGGTCAATTTCCTATAGCAAAAAAAAAAAAAATTTTCATACTACTTGATAGTAAAAAAAAAAAAGCGTTGAAATCGTAAACAAAAAGGAGTTAAGTAGATATTTTTAGGGTTTTTTTTGGGGAAAAGTGAAGATATTATACTTTGTCCCCTTTTTTCCTCAAGTTCCAAACTTTTAAACGGACTGGGGCAAATTGTAATGTAAAAGTGGGGTCAAGTAAGCAATTTTGGGGTGAAAACTATAACTATCTCCATTGTAATTTGGAAGGCAGTGGGGTCGGATGCCACCCCTTGTCTCAAGGTGGCTCCGCCCCTGCTTATATACCTTATATGTGGACTTAATTTTAACATGAGTCGTTGGATTATGTTTAATGGTCTGGATCTGCTCGAATAGATCCCTTAGGAGAAGGGGACTATGTACATATATATGATGTTCTTTCACTTTCTTAAAATAAAATCACCACATTTTAAAATGAATACAACTAGTCTTAAAAAAAACAAAGATAAAAATACGGAATGCAGCACATGGAAGAACATCAAAGGGAACAGAACAGATGTCGGATCCCATACCCACCCATGTGACAGTGGTGGTGATCCATTAGTTCATCAATAAAACGGATCTTGTAAATCAAAGACAGCTTGCAAGAGCTTTATTTTGAGAATTTTTGTTTTCAGAGTCTCAGCAAATAATCGAATATGTTCAATATGTTTAAATTATGTTTTTAAGTACTTCCGTGAAAATCAGCTTATTCTGATATCGATAAGGCCTTAATCAACTCATTCATTTTATGCTGTCAAAATTAGGGATAAAACCAGATCAATCAGGTACCAATATCCAAATTTTTGTTTTTAGAGTCTCAGCAAATAATCGGAGCTGTTAATATGTTTAAAATATGTTTTTAAGTGCTTCTGTAAAAATTAGCCCATTCTGATATTGACAAGGCCTTGATCGACTCATTCATTTTATCCTATCAAAATTAGGGATAAATCTCGATCAATCATGTACCAATATCCAAATGAGCTAATTTTCTATGAGAGTCTTAAAAATATATTTTAAACATATTGAACTGTTTCGATTATTTGTGGGGCTCTAAAATAAAACAGGTGTCAAAATAAGTGTTAGCGGAACCACCCCATATATATATATAAGCAGAAGTGGACTCAGTTTCTTTGCGCGGAGTCCCAAATCGGTGGAGTGTGTTCACACAGAGATCCCTTCTTGGTGATTTGAATTGTTCATATTGTGGGGCTTATCGAGTAGTAACCAAACACAAATTCAAGTAGATGAAACACCTCAAGGTCCACTTGATTTGAACACTCTAGTTTTGCAAAAAATTGATAGACCTTCAATTCTTCCTAGATAAAAGCTTTTCGATAAATTGGTTGTCGATGTTCGATCAACTTGAATTTTTTTCACTGAAAGAGCATTCCGTGAGCTCTATAATATGAACGGCTCGAATCATCAATATGTAGAAACTAAAAGTGAGCAAGCTGCACTAGGAAGTCTTTTTTGATCCACCACCGGGCAGTCTCAACTATAGATCAAGTAACACACCCCGAGAATTTACCCAAAAACACAAAATAACACCAAGAAATTAAGCTTGAAGGAATACCTCGTTCTAGATCACCAACCAAGCTGGTAACGTCTCTGCTTCACCACACACCTTTTAACTCTAGCCCAGTGTAGTCAAAGCTATGAGCCCCATAAGAATAGGAAACTACAAGTTTGAATGGCAGTGTTTGATGTTTGTTGGGAAGGTTTTGCTGAGAGAGAGGAAAACAGATCAAAGAAGGGAGGTTTGCGACTGAGTGTCGTGCTTGATTGAAGGGATTAAAGTGAATGGAAACATGGCGTTAATTACAATTGAATCACCACATTAAAAATAATGCCACTAGCTAGTTTTGAAAAACAAAGCTAATAAAAATAATGTTAGACGTCGGTATCTTCACAAGTTGACTTCTCTGGCCAATTAACCAGTGAGATCGATGTAATGAGAAATTAAATAATGGAAACATTATTTAAAAAAATTGGGTATAGCTAACCAGCTGTCAACAACGTGGTTCACGTCGGAGTTGGAATCCTCCTAGCCCCATCCTCCAAAACTAGTATATAATGAGCCAATAATGAGCCGTCCGACTCATGATTGAGGATCGGGATTTAAGAGTTTGCTTCCTATAGGTCTTTCGTTACCTCTAATGTATTTACTTGGCCAAATCATATGGATTTTGCCCCGATTTAGTGGACAACAGATAGATCTCTTAAGATTTAGTCGAAGTGCACATAACTTTTCTCGAGTATATGATATGTATACGATGTTCTTTCACTTTCTTAAAATAAAATCACCACATTTTAAAAAGAATACAACTACTCTTACAAAAAAAAACACACACACACTTAATGCAGCACATGGAAGAAGGCGGTATCTCACACTTTTGACTTTTTGGCCCCTAGAAATGCCAATAACTAGTAATATTGCTGGGAAAAACAAATTAAATAGTTTAGTCGTTAACTCTAAGGGATTGGCTAAGTGGTTTTGGCATGTGATTTAGGTATTTGTTCTATTCTAAGGTCTTTGATTCTCTTTACCGGCTAACAAATCTTGGGGTCACCTCATCCCCCATGTGTAAGCGTGTGAAACAGCTGTAGTAGGGGCTGTAGAGATTAGTTCAAGGTCTGCGCAGCCCAAGACATCCTGCATTACCAACAAAAAAAAAAGAGATTGGCTGTTTTCTCGGATCCCATACCCACCCACGTGACAATGTGGTGATCTATTCTCTGTATTCCATTAGTTCATCAATAAAACAGATCTGGTAAATCAAAGACAGCTTGCAACAGCTCTAGTAATCCTCATAAACAAGGAGGGAAGAATGAAAACGCTTAGACGAGGATCAATATATTAATTTGTTCGCATACTCAAAAATACCTAATCGAATCACGTTAGTGTATAATTTATGGTCTTGAACATTTCATTGGTGCTTCATGCCTATTGGTTTGAGTTGGGTTCCCGATGACTGTTGGGTTCTGTACTGCAAAATCGATGATGGACCCTATATATGTCGAAATCTCGTGCTGATTTGATCCGGCAGTATGCGTTGTTGAGCCTATTAGCCTAAGCGCATGCTTTTGTACAGTTGCTTGTGTCTTAGATTTTGGTTGTTTTGGTTCACTCCTGATTATTGAGATGTAATCTTTGCCTTTGGGCGTTTGAAATATAATGAAATTTGCCGTTGATTAAAAAAAAATAGTGTCTGTAGAAAAGTTAATTTCAATGAGCTATATATATGATATCTAACACTATAATAAAGACCAAAAGAGTAAAGTTATAAGGGCAGCATACCTGAATAAATTAGCTAGGCACACTCTTTTGTCAACTTTGAACTCCTACTGTAATGCTTTCAAGAACTCCATGGTTGTTTAATCGATATCAACCAATCTTTAGGAATATTGGTGGGATCTGAAATTAAACCAATAGTAATCACTATTATCCCACTGCTCATAAAAACACACTCATCCCAATAATATAGAATGATTTCAATGAGCTATTTTATATATCTAATAACACTGTAATAATCAACACCAAAAGAGTGAAGTTTATGGCGTACCTGAAAAAATAGTAGGAGTGGAGAAGATGAAGATCCAGCCAGACCACAAGAAATACCAAACTCAGTATTGAGAGTTAAGAGATTGAGTGAGTGCAGATGGATAATTGACTGAACAGGTGGAACCATGAAGTCTTTTAATTAAAATTGGAAAAATGACGGTCAATGACGTGTTTTGATAATTAATACCCGCCAAGGACATTTTCAGTATTAACAAATGTTTTTAACTTATCATTGACTTGTATTAATTATCAAAACACGTCCTTGGCCATCATTATCCCATTAAAATTCTACTTTTGGTAAATTCCAACGAAGCTTCCCTGAGGATTTTTATAATTACAGAAATCCTCACTCAAGTTTCAAAAATGAAAATGACCTCCACAAATGATAGAGTTGTTCTATATTAACCACAAAAGTTTTCTTTATCCCCAATTTCATTTTCACCCTCACTTGGGAAAAAGAATAGAGTGCTACTATACGTATAGATTTCTAGAAACAGACAGCGTGCACAGATGGGATTTTGACCAGTCTCGAGTCTCACAAAAATGATCGAAACTGCTTATTTTGTTCAAAATGTCTCGTTTAAGGTCTGTGTAAAAAATCATTTCATTTGGATATCGTCAAGGGGGCTTACAAACCACCCAAACTTTGCTTCAGAAAATAGGCCTTTTCTAAAGCAAAGTTTGGCTATTTCGTATACTGCCTTAACGATATCCAAATGAACTGATTTTTCACAAAGACCTTAAACGAGACATTTTGAACAAAATGAGTGGTTACGATCATTTTTGTGGGACTCGAGACGGATGCAAATCCTAGTTGTGCACGCTGTTTGTCCTTTGAAATCTGTGCTGGTAGACTTTTCGAATAGGATATCATCCTATACTACAATCATCTCCGACAAATGCTACGCTGGAGTTTGAACTAACATACCTTATTCTTGTGTTTTTAATTAGTGATTTATTTGGTGGTTAGTCTTTAGCAAACCAGCGGCCGACAATACTAATGCTGTTGCTTTCATATCAACAGTCCCACACGGAAAGCTCCAAACAAGTCCTAGTAAGCATCTAGTAATTCCCGTCCTGTACTCTTCTTTTTAATCTTCGATGATGTTTTTGAAATACATTTTTTCACGCGTGCTATTGCTTTCGTTCTTGTTTATACATGCGTATCATGTGATTTGAATAAGTATCACGGTCATGAAAATCTCTTTCTTGACATGGATTAAGAGGACAATTTTATCTCCAATACGACTCACTTGTCGTTACAAACAAGTTAATTAAATTTCCCAATCTACCTCTGGCTCTGGAAATTTCAATCTCCCCCTCCATCTCCTTTCCTCATCTTCATTGTTCATCTCCTTTGTATGGTCTCTAATTCTCTACCACAAAATGTATGTAGCACATACAAATATGTTTTAAAGAAGAATTTGAGCCACTGCAACGTGATGCTCCAAAGGTATGAAATAACTCCATTATTTGCAATTAGTCCAACATAGTTAAGTGTGAGTTCTGTGTTCGTCATGTGTGACAAGAGAGTCACTACTGTTATTTTAAAAACTGGAGGGGAAGGTCTTTGTTTTACAAAAATCTCAGGATAGCCGTCTAGGGGCAGAGCTCTGTTGGGGTCCAGGGGGCCTCGGAACCTTCGGCCCCAACTCTCCTAGCGTTCGAGTTTTAAAATTTTTCTTTTGTATATGCTTAAATTTAAATATTATTGATAAATATTCATGTATAACTACTTATAATTTTCATAACTTTTGGTTTGATTGGATAAAAAATCGGTTATTTTACTTTCTCATTTCTCAATTTCTTTCATAAATAAAAAATAAGTATGTGACAGTTGAAGTAACCTAAGAGAAAAAAAATGATTGGCCTACTTTACCTACATTAGGCTAAAATTGTTTTAATGTATAAATATAATATATTGGAAAGTAAGAATCTTATGATAAAATAAGTGTATGATCCGATAAATAATATATATCTATAAAGTCGGCCCAGGATTCAAAGTCTTGGCTTCGCTACTATGATAGCCCCAGGTAATCTACCCTTTTACTTTTCTCCCAACCCCCATGCATTTTTTGGATAGAAAATGTCAGTCACCCAGGACAAACTCACTGCCATGCTAAAAACTTGGGGAAGATATGTGATTTTTGAAAAAATCCAGGAGAGGTCTCTGTAATATTTCACCATTTTACTTTTCTCCAAGGGCGCGACTATTCGCAGCCTTTTATTTTCTCCCATAATCTACTATATTCCGGTAAGTGGTTGTTGAAAATCATAAATAACATTTCGGTAAATAGCTGTTGAAAACAAGATTATATTTCGGTAACTACATGTCGAAAATATGTTCAACTTTCAGTAAACAACTGCCAAATATGCATTTTCGGTAAATAGCTGTTGAAAAAAATATTATATTTCGGTAATTGAATGTTGAAAATATATCTCAATTTCAGTAACTAACTGTCGAGTATAATTGAAAATTTTTAATGTGCTATGGGAGAAAATAAATGGTTGCGAATAGCAGCGCCCTTCTGCCAATTCCCCTTTTTACGAGCAATTCTTCAGTGCCGAGCGGGCACAGACAAATGGTGCTGAGCACGCATCTCGGCTGTCCAAACGAGTTTTGCACGGTCCAGATCTGTTTGGGCTTGAGGGGGTGTTTTGGTAATTTGACACTTAAAAATTACCCAAACAGATCTGGGCCGTCCAAAACACATTTGGACGGCCGAGATGCACGCTTGGCACCAGCTGTCCGGTGCCCACCCAGCACTAAAGAATTTCTCCCTTTTTACTTTTCTCCCACTGTCTCAGCCGGATTCGAGGATCCTACAATGCACCACTGCACTACAAAGGTGTAGTGAGCACGGCCTTACAGTCGTCCATCTCAGCAATTAATAGTCCAGATTTAAAAAAGAATTATTTGCATGAATAGTCTACTCTTCCTGCGAAAAGGTTTATTTTAAATCCACACCATTGAAAACACTTTTGAATGGTTGTGGTGCCGCACTATATGGTCCCCGAAACCGTCTCATTCCCGCAATTGTAAACTAGAAAACGTTAATAGAACCGTGGATGTAAATCAGATTACGCAGAGGCCGGTGCGTTACATTATGTAGCAAATTCGATACTTCAGAGTTGTAATTCTGTTTCTGGTTCAAATGCCATAACTGCATGCAATCATGTGTGCATTTTGTAAATATAACAAGTACCATAAATTTTGTCTCTTTTGTAATTGCGAGTTTTCCACTAAGTTTTTAGGAAAAAACGACGTAGTTCTTTTGCCACCTCATTCACACTAACCATCACGTTTTCACATTTTAACATTTTGCACGTTCACACTAACAACTTATCACCAACATATTTTTCAACAAATTTTTCACTCACATATCCATCTACAACTTATTGATTAGTAAAAATAATTTGACATTTCTCAACAACTTAATTCACTGCCGAAAACATCTAACAATTTGATTGCAAAAAATTCTTTCTCAAAACTTATCACTACTATAAAGACCCCGTAATTCTCAATTTGACTTCTTGAGTTATACTCTCGTTTTTAATCTTCGATCCCATGAATTTTAGTAATTTAAGATGTTTTTGAAATGCGTTTTTTCAACTCGCACTATCGCTCTCATTCTTACTTATAAACACACATTGTGTGACTCCAACAAGTATCACAGTCATCAAAACTTTCTTGAGAGGGATTAGAAGGATAATTTTATTTTATCTCCAACACGCAACACCTCTTAGTCTGGAAATTTCTCTCTCCTCCTCAATCTCCTCTCCTTGTCTTGATTGTTCATCTCCTTGCGTCAATGTGCACTCTTGGCGGTCTTGCCTAACATGCATGTTACAAAACCCACTTAAGTATTGAAGGTCGTTCCCAAAAGAATTTCAAAATTGACTTGAATGGTTTCTGTTGTTTCCGATCCCCATACCAATTCTTCCTTGTGCTCATGCCTAGGATTAAAACTTCTATTGTTTGAATGCACAAGACAGCCTCTAATTCTTGCATGCATGCATGCATCCAAATTCATTTAAATCAATCAAATTAATTTGGGCCTGATTGAAGAGAATATATTAAGGAAAAGAGCACAGAGGTGACTGTAACCTTATTAACTCAATATAACACACTACCCAAACAAACAGGAAATCAAGTGCACAAGGGCATATGCATGAATATGCTAGCGCATGCACATACATCACAGGAAAACATGTCAAATAAGCACCTGAGCCAAAACCCATCCAACCAGCCAATCAATGTCACTTTTGTGATTAGATATGACAAGGGCATGTTCTTTACCTGGAAAATACACCAATACATACGAGAAGATAAGCTACTAGCAGTTTCTAGAGCAAGAAAAACTTCTGCTCTCAAATAAAGGGAGCATCATGTGCACTTAACGGATAAGAAGTTTAGCCTTACCCATAATTCGAAAACTTTCCGTATCTGTGAACAGTTTAATTTGCAGCAAGATGATAGGAGCGTAAATATTTACATACGCGCCCCTTAATTTATCCTTGATAAGTCTATTTTATATTATTACTTGAAGATTTATGCTTAATTTGTGTATTGTAGGTATTTGGAGGATTTGGTACAAAAAGAGCGCAAAGTCAAAATATTAAACAGTGTTCAAAGTTGCTTCTTTTGAATTCAATCAAAGTGGAGTGCTCAAATTGCAAGTTGATAAGTTCGGCACTGGATTTAATTAATCCAATTGGAGACCTTTGTCTTGTAATGGGCCTGACAAGTATTTGTTATTGTGACCAAGGGTAGACCCAATGTTTATTGCTTCATGGCTGATTATAAGTGGTGGGGTCAAGAATGAAAAAAAAAGGGAATTCTCGAAGTTGATGTGGCCCACGGCTCTCGGGCAGGCAGGAGAAGACTAGGGTTTATTGTTATTATAAAGGAGGCATCAGCAGCTTTTAAGAGGGGGATTATTATTATTTCTTCAACAGGTTGGAAAGAACGGACGGAAGAAAAGACAGAGGACACGGACGAGGCTGTGGTGATTCCTTCTTGGGTGTCACGCACCACGACTTTAATCCTAGGGGCTGCCGAAAGAGTAAAACACGGTGTTGCCGTTCTTTTAGTTCGGATTTCATATAGCAGCTTCTAGACGTACGTTCTTCCATTCAGAGTTTTTCTTTTTAAGTTCTTAACATTTGTTTAAGTATTCAAGTATTTGGTAACTCGTTTTAATTTCTGTTTTTTATAAAAGTTATTCGCTGGTATTTGATTAGTTTATATTTCTTGTTTGTTTTTCATATCGCGTAATAGAAGCATGTTTGAATTTAGGGTTTTTTTTTTGTTTATTACTTAATGATGAGTGAGTAGTCGTCGAGGTAGGGTCGCGGGGTGATTAGCACACCGTGGCCAGGTCGGACATGTCTTGCTCCTATTTTGAAATAAAAAATGAAAAGGCAATTTTAGGTTATTAAAGAACATTCGTTAGACGAATTCGGGCATCGTCGGAGCCCATGTGAACGGGGGAATGGGGGTCCAAAACCCATTCTTCGCTACGCATGGGTGAACGGCGACCATAAGAATTCGCATCTTTCGGGGTATCTTTTTCTCTCTAAAGTCGAATGTTCTTAAGAACACGAATGGAGCATATTAGTCCGGCTTGGTTGCGAGTGCTATGAACCCCACGACCGTGCCTTCTTTTAATTTTCTGAAAAGCACAATCAATTTCTAGGTTTTAGTTAATCTTAATCAATCAATAAGGGGTGGCTACCTAAGAGCCCGTTTTAATAACATGCCTGAGTTTTCACAGCACACACTTCACCGTCCTTAGTGGATTCGACTCCGGTCTTACCGGATATTGTGCTGCATCGGTTTCCGCCCTACGCTTGGGGCAACCCATTATTTTAGGTCTAGGAATCGGTCAAGCACAAGATATAACACAATTATGAATTACCGAACAGATTTTTGGGCTCACAGGTTAAATCGCAAAACTAATGTCTCCACTGTCACTAGATACATTTCCTACCAGTACATAAAGTTACAGCTCCAAATAACCAAAAAGAACTAATGATTCCAAGCTTCCTTGAATTTGTTGCTCAACACATTTATGACATGGAATCACAATCCCACTAAATGAAAGCAAAATGAGATTATTACGTTGCGTGCAAATTTGTTCGCATAACCCACCTTTCAAATCCTACATTCCTGGGCATTTCAAGGATAAATGCAACAGTTGATTCCACCATTTTGAAACAAGTCATTTTATATACTTGGCTGAAAAAGCAAATTAGTGGTTCCTGGTAATGAGAGTTCAGTAATTGACTTTATCCCTTTCCAGCTACCCATATATATTCTAAATAACGTCTCAAAATAAGACATGACAATAGAAGAAGGATGGTGTAAACAATAAAAAAAACAAGAACAGAACATAATATTTAAAAACCCACAAACTCAGTGTTCTTCACCCTAGGCTTCACTGTTACAATAAAATAATGATTTAAGCAGACCATAATGGAAATTTGATTAGTGCTCCCTAAGGCGCCTTGGTTGAAGGTCACCTTGGTTGCAGTTTAGAGGCTTTCCCCATTCAAAATTACGAAAGTTTACAATGATGCAGCAAAATAACTTTCCGAGCAAATTCGGACAATATGACTTCTACACACTGCACATTGAACTTTTGACCGGATAAACATTGGGACTTGCTAAGATTTTCCGATCATGATCTTCCTAAAGAGAAAAGATGTAGCACGAAGCGAGAGCGGGGGAGCGGAGGCATCTAGAAGCTTCTAAGGTTGGGAGCACCTAAGGAGCGTATATAGATTATGTATGGATACATACATAAAAATATTTTTAAACAACCATAGTAGGAAAAAGTGAGACTTAGAGATAATTTTTTCCCGATATTAAAGGTAATGATTGAAAGTTGGATATTTTCAATTTGTGAAACTTCTTGACTGATATAATTTTCATATTCTTATTTCCACAATGGCACATAATTCCCTTAAAATTAAGAGAATAACTTCCTTGATGACCTGATAAGCTCCCATCTGAGTTATGCGCCACCTCCTATCTCGAGGGTAGCAAGCTCCCATCTTGGGAGCGCTGATTCGAGTGCACACCCATTTAGAAGGATCTTGCCCCTAAGGATGGAGCAGCACTCTTATCTTTACTAGTGTGTGAGGCCAGAAGGTTCTGTTCAACGTGAAGTTGACTATTTTTGTAGCATCTAGAAAACACCATTGCTATTGACAAAAAAACACAAAAAACACGATCAAGGAAAAAAAAGAAGACATCTCTTGCAAACAGTCAGCTAGTCAGAATTATTTTCGTGCAGCTCTATAATCACCTGAACCCCTGCCCACCAGTCAATAAGCCACATAAGCTCCAGCCACAACAATTCTGCGACCACTCTGTTAATGGCTGTATAAACTCTTTGACAATGGCCGAACAAGGACAAAGCAAATAGCCTAAACAAAGATTGTTGCAATCCATTACTTGCGGGGCAATCCGCATCGATGTAACGAAAGTAACAAAAGGAAATAATGATTCAGACACAAATGAACAATGGTAAACAAAGCCTAAGAACACTGTTGCCTCAACTGAAATAACAGCCACTGCATTTTAGGAGATTTCCTGTAGATACTTATTCCCCAATTAAATCCTCAACATATATAACAAGGACGCGGGGGCTCTGCTGCCCACTATGGCACAACAGAGAAATTTAATTTTTTAATCATATTTTTTAATATATAAACGGTCCAAAAAAATTAAGTACGTCAATTTTTAATTCGTTTGAACAAGTACGAAGAACTTATTATTCTGATCAAATTATTCTAAAGAGATATAATTAGCTTTTGTTTATAGGGCTCTCATAATCACATTTCTGCTCTACAGGATTCTAAATAAAGAGCAAATACTTAATTATGAGAACCCTAGAGAGAAAAATTAATTATGATACTTCAGAATAATATGACTAGAATAATAAGATCTTTGCATCGGTTCAAACAAATTAAAAACTTGAGCACTTTATAAATTTAGATGGTTTGTATATTAAAAAATATAGTTAAAAAATTAAGTACTCCAATTTTCAATCCATTTGAATTGACGCGAAGATCTTATTATTCTGATCATATTATTCTAAAGATGCATAATTAAATTTTAACTCTAAGGCTCTTATAATCACGTTTCTACTTCATAGGATTGCAAACGAAGAGTTTGATTTTTTTTCCCCTTCCCAAACGGTGCCGTGTGATGTGTGGTAGGGGCTGCTGTGCCATGGTGGGCAGCAGAGCCCCGCGTCCATATAACAAATCCCAAACTATATTTGACAAGCCATGTCAGCAAAGCACCTCAGAGAAGTAATAAACTCGCTACGACTTTTGGTATAGTGAGAAATGACTCTTCAAAATGGCACATCATAAAATAAAGCAACTTTGGTTGATGAACTAACTAATTTCTCTTAACGAAATGGGTTCCTTCAAAACAGAGGAGTAACTAAAAAAATATAATTTGAAGAGTCCCTTATAGGGCACTTGTTGTTGCAAGTAACTCTTCATCTTGTCACACGAGTCACCGTAAAGATTTGCCAGCTCCCTTCAGATTCTCTTCGAGCATCTCCGACCTTTTCTTTTCTCTCAATTCATTCTCACTCAAAACCACCGCCATTGCTTTAGCTCTCTCACTACTTCGATTTCTTCAGTTCTCTGACATACTGGAATAAGATACAATATAGTGTATGGAGAGAGGTAATATTATGCCTCAGAACGCATGCAACTTCAGCAATCAACGCCATTCCCCACAGAATTCAACTTATTGACAAACGTAAACAACATTCAACAAAAACCCCAATCGTACAGCATAACCACTCTACTCCACGAACCCTAAAAAAAGAAACCAAAATGAGGAATGTACGACCTCAAATCAGAGCAAAAACTTGAAAATTAGACGCAGAGTTGGCTCTGAATATCAACTGCCGCTGCAATCGCCATGAGAGAGAGAGAGAGAGAGAGAGAGAGAGAGAGAGAGAGAGAGAGAGAGAGAGATGTGAGAATTAAATACAACGGTACATATGCAAATGAGTGTGCGTTTGTTTTCGTGGATATAAGTTTATCGATGACGAAGATGAAGAACAGAAAAACAGTGGCTCACTCTTTTGCTTACGACGAGGTATCGGGATAATCTTAATACTAGTGTAATTCTAAGTTATTATTAATGAAATTTGTAGTGTTCGTTTTTCAGAAAAAAGAAAGAAAGAAAGAAAGACGCAAACCATATATGAGACATTGAGATTAGTATAAATGGAGCAATGCTTCAAGATATTCAAATAATATCTCTTCATGGAGGTCATGAAAACCTACTGTGTACATTTGGGTGAGAAAATATAGAGATCGTTGATTTGGCCATAATCTTAGATTGTCAAGAGTGACGAGAGAAGTTGAAGGAGTACTATAATTGGCTCGTGAGCTGAAGAAAATGTTCAATTTTTTATTAGGTGTCGGATGAACCAAATTTTTATTGGATTTGATTTTTCCATTAGAATGGGGGATTATATATATTAGTATGTTGTAAAAGTAGTTGTATCTGTCTTCTTATTAACAACAACATCAAAAGAAGAGACGGAGGAGGAGTGCCCTTGAATTTGGATACACAATGTTAATTCCTGCGATTGTTTTAAAAATAAACTTGCGGAGACAATGTCAAATGCTATAAAACGATATGACAATACCTATCTTTTTTGTGAAAGAGTAGTATTTTATGTGTGTTTGTTTTATCTTGTGCAACGGCATTTAAGACTGGATACGACATGACTTGTCTTGCACCAGTCATTGAATTTTGAGGCTCCCGAAGTTCGATTGCAGAATTATCATCTAGAAGGCCTGCATGCACCTTTCTATTGTTGTTTCACCTTTCTATGCAATGTCTTTTACTTAAAACAAAAATTCTAGAAATCACCATGATGCGTCTGCTCTCAAACTACAATAAATATAGTCAACCATGACTTACGACGTACGATAACTCCGTTTGAAAAATGATACAAATTGACTGGCACAAAAGTTATCTCTTATATTCAGAATTGTTGTTTGTTAATGCTCCCGTTATTTGTGACTTTAGTTAATTAGACGTGACATGCATGTAAATAACAAGTCTATAAATAATGAGTGGTGCTATCGACCAAAACCATACCGATGGCCGTGCCAGGTCGTCTCCGGCCACCGGACGGCCGATCCAAGCCGTTCAAAAATTCTAAAAAAAAAAAACGAGAGGTCCCTACGCAGGAATCAACGGCATCCGATGTGTGTAGGGTGCTTGATCTAAACACCCTATTTTGTGTATATATGAATATGGTGTAAAAATACGAAAAATATGGTGTTTAGATCAAGTACCTTACACACATCGGATGCCGTTGATTCCCGCAATGGACCTCTCGTTTTTTTTTTAAAGAATTTTTGGACGGCTCGGATCGGCCGTCCGGTGGCCGGAGATGACCCGGCTCGGCCGTCGGTATGATTTCCCTACATGGCCGTCGGTACCTATATCTTTACTGATAAAGAATTTTGGTTGATATTTGATAATTTGATGAAGTTCTAATGGTGTGATGGGCGAACATACTACCATACTGACCTTACGATTTACGAAGTCTTAATTCTTAAATACAAGTACAATATTTCCTTTTTGTGATCGGAAAAAAGGAAAAAAAATAAAAAACTGGTTATTAATATTGTCAAAGGTAGCTTTGTACCTAGCAATGCAAGCACCCCACGTTTACCAGTGCACGCATGTGAGCATGTGGCCGCCCTTTCAATGCTTTCGTTATCCTAGCTTGTTGAAAAGTTGGATGTAAAATACCAAAATATATCAAATGTATACTTGAGAGAAATCAAAGTGAGTGGGGTTTGGTGACCCGCTTGTATCTTTGTCACTCGCCTTTACATACTTCGGATCGTACTTAATCTTTTGTTTTTTTGGTACGTGAAATATTTTGACACTCCAACATTGACTTAGTAAAAATCTTACCTCGTGTTTGGGTGTCTAAAAAATCATTCGTCCCAAATACTTTTTATCTCTAGTTAGAAAAATCTCTAGTCAATATTCTTTAAATTTTTCGAAGTGACTCGAATAGAATAATTAGGGAAGGACAAAATTTCGGATCGATCCAATGAACAAAGTTTCACTTTAGACAATATATTCATAAAATTTGGATTTCATTATTTGAGTATGTTTTTGTTTTTAGTGAACATCAACCCAAAAAAGTTTTCAAGTTTTCAAACAACTTCTACTTTTTGTTGGATTTTTCTTTCCTCTCCTTGTTTTTAATAAAAAATTTTCCTATAAAAAAAAAAAACTTCGACTTTGTAGACATTTGAAACACAGTCTAAAAAATAATTTTGTATTTCAAAGAGGATCGATCAGTGTAATGTTAATTTTTAATGATATATAATCACATGAAGTATATTTGCATGTAAACCCCCAAATCACAAGAGATTTGGCTAGGTAGTTGTAAGAAAGCAATAAGTATTCTTTCATGACGTTACAGGTTCCATTCCCACATGGAGGCCAAACATTTCAAACCTTGAGACCACTGAAGGTTATGTCCGGTCGTTACCTTCAGAACTCTGAATTAGTCGAGATGTGCACAAAATGGCCTGGACATCCGGTTATTTTCACAGAAAAAAAAAAGTATATATGCATGATCATATGTTTAATTGCTTTTCTAAGTTGGTCAACCATCCCTAGCTTAGTTCACCTACGAGGGGCATTACTTCAATCTTGTGGTTAGTCAGTGCAACCGAACTAGTCATTGAAACTCAACTACCCCAACACCACTTATTCAAGAGACATAAATATACACGTCAGATAGGGACCACTATACATAAACATATATTCAACTCGATCCACGGTCTTTTCTCATGGGAGATGATTGGGTAAGATAGATCACCCGTTTTCAATTGAAGAAAAAGTACACAAGCCATTCATGCTCGGAATGTAGCTAGAACCGGCCGATATACGTACATGAATCCCACAACACAAAACTAAGTATTTAACGAGTATCGCTTCGAACACAGAAGTTTAATTATTTTCATGAAATTTATGCACGTAGCATCAATGTTGTGTCAATAATGCAAGTCAGATAGGGACCACTACTCATAAACATATATTCAAGGGGGTTTGACTTAATTCAACTCGATCCATAGTCTTTTCTCATGGAATGATTCGGTAGGGTAGATCAACCGTTTTCAATTGGAAGAAGAACTGAATGTAGCCGGAATTGGCCGATGTACATGAATCTCACAACATAATAAGTATTTCACGAGTATCGATGGAATGGTTTTGAACGCAGATGTTAATTAACTATTTGCAGGAAAATCTATGTAAGTAGCATTGTTGTGTCAATAATGCTAAGCACATGGACACATTTGTATGAAAATAAAAGGGCTATAAGCACACATGCACACAATAAGCACATTTATATGCGTGTGTATTTTTTCAACACAAAATCATGTGTGGTGGATGTGTGTGTATTTTGCTAGTGATTTTAGACTTGCTGCACCATTTTATATAGTTCGAAAACATTGATTGAACAAGAGGACACGGTGAATTGTTTGAGATTTGATGGATTTATGTGACAGTTAATTTTGTGTGATTTTGCTTTGGTTAAACTTTAAGAACAAGTAAATTTTTTGTAGCACTTAATGAAAACCACCAAAAATCACTCTTACTTTTATCTTACTGTTGTTTACTCAAAATTCCGTAAGTTAGATTTTGAAAATCTTTCAAAAAATACCAATTTTTTTTTTATTATAAGTAAGCTGAATTCATTCTTGAGTCCAAACAACACTCGCTTTATTGCGATATTTTTTGAATCCATTAAAACATATTGGCATCAGCATTTAGCAAAATAATTGTGTGTTTGTATTCGTGTCTTCTTTTTTTGCTTTGGGTCGGTAAGGAGGTTCAAAACATTGTTCAAACCAATCCTTCAATAAAAATAGTATCTCCCTCCCACATTTATTTTGTTCATAAAAGGAAAAATATAATTCTTCTATTTATTTTTCTAGAACCCAAACAAACAAAAACATCGATGAAAGTTGTATTCACTATTCACGGAACTTGTAGTCAATGCCTGGTTCACCCAAGCCCAATAATGTCGATGGGCTTAATTAAACCCACACGGATAGCCCAAGCCCATCAGTCAAGTCTAAAAGTCAGATCGCATTCTTAGGACCTCAGACCAAAAGAAATGCATTCTTAGGATCACAACCAAAAAGTAAAGAGGCCTTCTTGTGGGTTATGGTCAGAAAAAATGCTACGGAAACAAACAAATGTGTACAAATCTAGACGCAGTATGTCCAGAATCGTGTGATATGGATGGAACACATGCATAAGAAAGTTTCTTATGTGTTAGAATCTGTGCACATTGGTCTGTATATGTAGCATTGCCTATTAAAAAATGAGGCTTAGTAAAAAGGAAACTTTTTGATCACAATCTCAACCTCCCTCTATGTTATATATGAACTTCCATTTCTATGGGTGATGATTTAAATTGAATAATTCTAATTTTGATATAATGTATTCTTTTTGAAATTGAATAATTCTAATTTTGACATTAGGTCAAAACTGACGCATTTGGCACATAATGTGTGTGTTTTGGAATTGTAAGATTTGAGAATCTCTCCTTGTTCCATCCTCAATCACATAATACCAGTGCTTGAGTGAGATGGCGACAGTAAAAACATCTTTCAAAAACATTTCTAACTACTAAAATTTGTAAGTGAAGAATGATATTGAAAATGATCTATTAGGTAAATGATATTGAATATGATCTATTAGGTAAATGTGTTTCGCTCATATGACGACAGATCCAATTAACTTAGAATTTGCATGAATCACCTACTCAATGAGACGGAGAAATCCAACGGTTCAAATAAAATATTCAACCTTGGATGGGAATGATACTGACTACACATCACGCGTTCTATATCATAGCCCCCTATTCCCGTAACTAGGGTGGGAAGTGGATATTTCTTCGTTCTTTCTCTATTGTTGTGAATCATAAAAATCGAACATTCATCTTATTGCCTTCTCAAATGCAAAGGAGTATAACACAAGCACGAAAAAGCACAACTGGCATTCACGTAAGTTCATAAGTTCACAAACATTATTATTACAATCCAGATAACAAACATTACTACAGATATAGTTTGCAAAATATATATCCAAGAAGCAACATGATCATAAAAGTTCATAAAACATGCGAATACGAAAGACAAACAAGTTTCCAATGTGAGGGTTCATTCGAAGTAAACTATAAAAGCGATTTTATCTTAAAACAAAACAAACA